>OZ025294.1:363204797-364454797 GCA_964019185.1 Maratus speculifer
ATGCCTAGGATAAACTAGATCGGCCTAGGAAAACTAGTTCAGACCAATAAAGAATAGTCTAAAATAGTTTATACTATAAAAGTTAGGCCAAACTGGTTGGGCCAGGAAAAACTAGTTTGTTCTATGGGCCTTAGGATAGACTAGTTTGGTCTAGGAAAAACTAATTTATCCGATGGGCGTTAGGATAAATCGGTTTGGCCAAGGAAAAACCAGTTTATCCGATGGGCGTTCGGATAGATCGGTTTGGCCTAGGAAAAACTAGTATATCCGATGGGCGTTAGGATAGACCGGTTTGGCCTAGGCCAATCTAGTTTGGCCTAAAATCGGGTTTGGCATGTAACATATCCATTATTATACACACACACACACACATATATATATATCCATATCATGTGTGAATATTCACAAAGCGAAAATGTAATTGCTGCATAAATATTCATCTTTGAAATCCACATATTTATTTAGAAAAAGTAAAAAATAAGGCAAAATTTAGGAAAGATATATAGGATTTATATATATATATATATATATATATATATATATATATATATATATATATATATATATATATATATATATATATATATATATATATATATATATATATATATATATACATATATATATATATATATATTTCATGTTAAAAAAGCAATTTTACTTCAAATTTCAATTAATTTTTTTAATCGAATAAAAATTTTGTAATGTTTTATTGGCAAGGTAGAGATTAGCATTTGCCATATAAAGATGAAACTTTGTGTACAACGTAATACATAGTTCACACTATTAATATTTATTTTGTATAATAAAGAACTTTTGTTTTTTAAATAAATTGTTAGCCGGAATGAAAAGTAAAATTCAGTTGATTTTTAAATATCATTTAAATTGATGTACTCCAGTTTTCAAAAATACATGTCTTCCCAATTAAAATGAGAAATATTATTACTTGTTTAGAAAATGAAAATGTTGCTATATTTTATAATTTATGAAATAAATACTGAATAGTCATCAAAACGTAAGTACGGTTAAAAGTATCTACCGTTAAAATCCATACATTTGTCATAAAAAAGACAAAAATCATTTTAATTAAAACCGAAAATTCTTCGTTTCTTATTATATATCATATTTTTATGTAATTATCTTTAGAATTTGAATTAATAGTCTTATTGATTTACACAATAATTTCTAACTTTTAAAACTCGTACTAGGTAGGAGTAACATTTTCTATGTGATGGAAAGATGTGTTTATTTATTTATTTTTATTAAATAATTAAATAGATTTATAAGCGTTTTATGTCTGCAAGAATGTAATCATTTAATTGGAAATCAATGTTATTTCAGACTTTCAATTAAATTGAACTTAACAGTGGTTTTATAATTATGATGCTAATAAATTCCAAAAATATTTTATTTGTTTTAATCCTACATGTTTAAAATTTCGGTTATTGTTTAGAAATATGTCACAAACATAATATTTATTGAAAATTTTAACATATTTGCTTATTTAGAACTAACTGCACATGACTTTCTAAAAATCAAAGTTTTTGCACTTAAATAATAAAACAAAAGATTTTTATGTTTGTTTGTTAGAAAAGACATCGAATATTTCTATTTTTTGGTAAAATTACTTAGAAGAACCCCTAGTAAAAATTAATTGCTCCTTAAACATCTATGAAAAGGATCTTTTCTAGAATATTAAAAAGTTCTGTTTAATCTTTTTTAAATTGATAAATATAGCGATATATCTACATAATATGTGTCAATATTCACATAACGAAACCGTAATAACTGCAAAAATATTCAGATTTGAAATCCACATATTTATTTAGAGGAAAAAAAAATTGGAAAGCACTATTATATATATACATTTTTTGAATAATCGAATCCAAATTAACTTCAAATTTTAATTTTTTTTTAATCGAATAAAGATTTTGTAAAGTTTTATTAGCAAGGTAGATAATAGCATTTTGCATATAAAGATGTAACATACTTACGTACCTCATACGATAAATATTTATTTTTTATGATCAAAAACTTTTCTTTTTTTTAAATAAATTGTTAGTAGGAACGAAAAGCATAATTCAATTGATTTTTAATAATTTAAACTCATATACTATAGTTTTTAAAAATACATGTCTTCCCAATAAAAAATGGGAAATATCATTACTGTTTTGAAAATGAAAACATTGGTATATTTTCCAAATTTTGAAATAAATACAGAATGCTCATCGAATCGAAACTTAAGTGTTATTGAAAGCATTTACCGTTAAAATCGATATACTTGTCATAAAAAGACAAAAATCGCTTTAATTAAGGCCGGAAATTTTTCATTTCGTATTATAAATCATATTTCTACGCAATTAACTTGATTTTGAATTAATAGTTTTATCGATTTAAACAAACATGTCCAACTTTTTAAACTGGTATAAGGTAGGAGTAATATTTTATATGCGATGAAAAAATGTGTTTAGTTATTTATTTATTTATTTATTTTTTGGTTAAATAATTAAATAGATCCATAAACGTTTTCTATCTGCTGGAATTCAAACATTTAATTGGAAATCTATGTTATTTCAGATTTCCAATTAAATTGCATTTAACAGAGGTTTTATAATTAGGATGCTAATAATAATAATAATATTTTGTTTCAATACTAAATGTTTAAAATTTACGTTGTTGTTTAGAAATATGTCACATACATAATATTTATTGTGTTTATCCCTTTTCCAAGGGATTTTAGAGGAGAGGGAATAAAAAAAATGTATCTTAAAGTATTCGGAGAAGGAGGGGGGCACTAAATATCTTTAAAACATGCATTTTCGAAAGGGGAAGATCATTTTCGGCTTTTACCCTTCGAAGACCCATGCAAAGCCCCTTAGTTACTAATATTATAAAATAATATTGTTGCTTTTACTTAGCTTTATAGCATCTGTCTGCGAATTTACATCTGTTATTACCCAGTCCTCACAGCATGGACAAATAGAAACTTTTTCACCATGGGCAGTAAGTTCCATATAATCCTCATGAACATATCTGCCACATGTGCTGTATGGCCGCATGTTTGAAAAGCATCAATACTGCAAAAGAAGCAGTACCAGCTCTCTTTTGTTGAGGAAGTCATACCATTGGTGCCTATGATTTCGCCAACAGATATCCTACTGGCGGGGGGGGGGGGGGCTTCTTTTTATTTTTCTGCAAGGGTTTTTTGGAGGAAGGTTTTAGGGGGATTGTTCAAATGGCATCTTGTCGAACAAAGATTTTACCACTTTGATGCCTTTTATTGTTTGGCAATGTTGAATTTTCTTCTTCTTACAGTTGTAGTCGATGGGGACATAAGCTGTCCATATTGGGAACCGGGCGTAGTTTTACTAAATCTAGTAACAAATGAATAAGGAAAATATTTTTTAGCAAAATATGCAATAGCATTCGAAAATATGTTTTATTAGCTTTCTAAAATACTCCACTTTTCAACATTTAATGTAATTTTACCATATCTAATAAGGATTTAAGCTTACAAGTAATTAAGATCAGCACATCTCGGAACAACAGGTGTCCTCGTAAGTAGCGAAGAGCGCGCTTTTTTACACTTTCCAGCCTTAATTATCTTTTCAACTGCTTTTCTTCGCGAAAATGTTGAGCCATCTCTCGATTAAAATTATTACCTTTAAAAATATTAGGGGTGTCCATATTAAGAGCCCTGTCCATATAGGGTACAAATGCCTTATATATATTATCTAAACTTAAACGTTTATGTTTTCAGGTAAATTATTTAAAAGAGCAATTAGTTGATTTTAAATTTCATTTCAAATAAGTAATTGACATTTTTTTAAATTGCACATCCAAAAAATTTAAAAATAAAATAGCATTACTTAAGAAAATGAAAACTTTGTTATTAAACATTCTTATTTTTTCAATAGTAATAATTTATGGTTAAATCTCATTTTAATTGCATTATAGGTAAACTTCAAATGCTTGCTTTCAAAGAGGTCAAAAATTCAATTAACTAATATTTTCTTTTCTTAACAATCTTCTTAATTGAATTTAAAATGTATGTTAATTGACTTATCGTCTCCGATAAATAAAATAAAATTTATCAACACGTTCTAAATAAAGAATAAAATTGGATATGCAGAGAATTGTTAATTCCTTTTTCGTGTTTTACAAAAAATAATGTAATAAAATCGTAAGATAAGATCGTAACATTTCTTTTTAAATATAAAATATAAGCGTTTCGTTAGAAAATGACAGTGTCAAGAATTTAAATCTAATTTTTACAAACTTTTCATTAACCCGCGAGTAGTCGCGACTTTTTCCACAACGTCATTAGTCGCGCTTGGTCTTTTCGCCGCTGGCCCCCCGCATACCAAATATGTAAAATAAGAAATATTTTTCACCTAATATATGAAGATAACATTTCAATGAATATATAAATTTGCAGTTTTCTTAAATTATGCATTTTATTCATGAGATATGGAGTAATTTGAAAAAGTAAAAATGAACTGACATTAGTGATTGTTATGTAGACTTTTTCGCCAATTTCAACTTTCAAGCTAGAAATGTACCTGAAAGAAAAACAGAGGTGTCCTGTTACTTTACTCTAAGGTGTTCGAGAAACCTTCAAAGTCAGCTACATGGTAGATCTCCGTTGTATTTGTAATCTGATACAAGTTAGGAGCAGATAAGTTATACGGGCGGCGAAAAGACCGACACGCGACTACTGACGGGTTAAGTATTAAACCGATAAATTAATGCTTTTTTATCGTTTAATGTAGCAGAAATTTATATTACTGAATGGAAACCGTTATATTTTTGAAGAAGTGAAATAAAATTCTTGAAAAAGTACTGTAATAAAAAAATTATTTTGAAAAAATCCAGTAAATTTATGAATTTTGGACTTTCAAAATCTAGCACTAGTAAATACAAAAATAAAATAGGCATAAAATATTAGAAGTTTAGAAAAATAGAAATTTTTAAAGTGATATTTTTAGGTCGTAATCTTTACTATCAGTGCTTTTTAGCAATTTTCAACAAAATTAACAATTTTTAGCAATTTTTTGAAACGTGCTTATGAATCCGGTTTGATTATTCATCTGTCTAGTTATCTGTCTAACTACGCTTGAACTCGTATAAATATATTCGAATTTTTATGCAATTAACATGTGTTATTCATGTTTACCATGATTTAGGTTTTTAAAATTTACCATTATTTATCTTATGTCAAAATATTTTTTGACACTTCAGAAATATCGCGATAATTTTTACACGTGTTTATATAGATAATGCTCATTCAGGGTGCATTAGTATATAAGAAATTAAAATATATTGATTCGTTCAGTAATGAAGTGTGTAGTCATTAAAAGGGGCACTCAAATAATTCCTTTGCAGTATTGTCAATGGGCGGAAGCAATGGTTCGTTAGCAATGTATTTAAACGAAATTAACGACATTTAAAATTTATTGAAAATGACATAAATTACTAAATTTTATAAAGTATTAAATTGAATAAAAGGCACCGAAAAGCGGGAAACTATAAAACTTCAGATCTTAGTGCAAAGATGCTTGGACTCAAATTATGCAAAAATGCATGAATACAAAACTCTTACTTTTATATAGTATAATAATTATATTTAATATAGAGATTATATGAATTTTTCTTAAATAAAACCTAATCATCATGGCAACCTAGAATCATGACCTATCATGGGATTTCATTTATGTAATTACGTATTATAAAATTTACGCGAATGAGAGCGCTCTAACCCAAATGATCGATTGCTATCACTAAATTTTAAAAGTATTTCTCGCCAAATTTAATAACAGATTTTCTGACATTTAATAAAGCAAAGAATACTATCAAAATTTAGTGGTAGCAGTAGATCATTTGGGTCGGAGCGATCTCATCCGTGGATTTAACAGAATGAACGTAACATTTATATTGTGATTAGATTTTCATAACGTTTGAAATGACCCGATGGAATTCTGCATATGAATATATATTACATTTCAAACTGTTTGGTTTGGTAAGTTTTGCGCTTTTATATGTAGGCAGATGCGCAGTCCTACTGATGAATGGAACAAGAATCGATCTCAAGTGCCACGTATTTATATAATTACGAATGCACCTAAAAATAATACAAACCTTACATTAGAAAGATATTAATTTTACCAGTTCATTTTTTAAATAAAATTTCCTATATTAACATTTAAATTTACAAATAGAAATAAAAAAATTGTTAGCTTTTCTTATAGTTTAAATTTCAGTTAAAAAATATATTTAATATCTTTTTAGTGAATTTTAAACCTATGAAAAAGTTTAATTTTAAAGTTTTATTGAAATTAATTGTTAAAGATAAATCTAAAAATTCTATAATCATCGGATTACCATTTTACGAATATTATGCAAACTGCTCTTTAAAAGTTATAGATCCCTTGTGTACTTACGTCTTTGACAGACTTTTAAAGGATATTTTTTAATTTATTAAATAATTTGTTCAAAGAAGTAACAGTGATATGTTTTTAACGAAGTACACGTTAAAGCATTGTTGAAACGAAATCTTATCCTGTTTATTATATTTAAAGGCTGGATAACATAATTTATCATTTTGACGTGCTTAAAACCTTTTTTTTTTTTTTTTTTTTTTTTTTTTTTTTTTTTTTTTGCTAGGACATAAACTGAGAAAAAAAAGAAGAAAATTAATATTTTTCTTCCCATGAGAAAGACGTATAATTTTGCAAAAACTAAGTGCCATAATTAAATTAAGAACCTGAAAAAAAGCTTACTCTGTCTTTTTAATCTTTCTGGGCAATTATTTTAATTTAAATTATTTTCTGAAAAAGTGAATTTTTATTTATTTAAAATGTTTTTTTTTTTTCAAGTTTTATGAAATATACTTATTTTGATATATATTTCTCATTTTGTCAATGATATTAGGAATTAAATTTCTAATATTATAAAAAAATATTCCACACGCAAATTATTAAGAAAAGCAAAAGAAAATCCTTTTTATACTACTATACACTTATTTTAAATTAATTTCTTTGCTGAATAAGCAAATTAAATATTTATTTGATATGTATTTAATTTTTTCGATTTCCACGGAATATGCATAGTTTTCAATATCTTTTTTTCTCTTATATAAAAAATAATAAACTACGTCTATATCATTTTTGAATGTTTTATAAACAAATCTTTAAAACTTATAAATTCCTTGTGTAATTACATCCTTAACAGATTCTCTAAAGATATTTTTAAATTTATTAAATATTTTGCATGAAGAAATAACAGTGATATACTTTTAACGAAGTACACGATAAATCATTGTTGGGACGGAAAATTATCCTGTTCAGTATTTAGAGGCTAGATAAAATAATTTATTATTTTGACGTGCATAAAATCTTTTTATGCTTTAGTAGAAAAAAAAAGGGGGGAACAGAGGAAAAAAATGAAGGAAGAAAATTAATATTTTTCTTCCCTTGAGAAAGACGTATAATTTTGTAAAAACTAAGTGTTATAATTAAGTTAAAAAACCTGAAAAGAAAAGCTTATCAAGTCTTTTAAATCTTTTTGGATAGTTATTTTAATTTAAATTCTCTACTGAAACAGTGAATTTTTTTATTTATTTAAAATGCATTTTTTAAAAGTTTTATGAAATGCACTTATTTGGCAATATAATTCTTTCTTTGTTCCTGATATAGTAATTACAAACTTCTGATATTACAAAAAATATCCAACATGTAAATCATTAAGAAAAACAAAAGATTTTTTTTATAGTAGTATACAGTTATTTCAAATTAATTTTTTTACTGAATAAGCGAATTAAATGTTTATTTAAAATGCTTTTAATCTTTTCTCATTTCTTAGAGAAGGCATTTTCTTCATATTTTTTCTTTTATATAAAAATTAAGAACGTCTCAATTTCTGAAAAATATTCCACATACAAAAAAAATAAAAGAAAAAAAAAGAAAATGAAATTTTAGGTTTATAGTGCTACTATAGCAGCTATAAACACGAATTTTATAATCACTTTTAATACAAAAAAAAATATTTCTGTAAGTATTTTAAGTAAGTAAAGTATTTTATAAATTTTCGAAATTTATATAGAGTAACTCTACGTTAGGTGGGCATATTTTTTTATAAGTTGAAATAAAAATTTTTAAAATGCAAATATAAGAAATATTTATGCATAGATTCATCATATATGATCTAAAAAACAATTAATTATAAAGAACAAAAGGAAATTGAGATTAAAATGGTTTGTTTGTATTTATGCCGGTCAATTATCTACACGTGGAATATTGGCTCTAAGCGGAGGGATGCCCTCCGTCGGGATCTTTTTAAGGAAACCTAACCCGTATTTACGCAAGGAAATCCAAGGTTCGAAGAAAAGCACGGAAAACTCCTAACAATTAGGGTGATGGCCACGATTGGATTCGAACCAAGAACCTACCGTCTACCAGTTTGGAGGTCAGAAACTCTCGGCCACTGGTGGGGGGGGGGGCTTGAAATTAAAATGGTAGATGGCCATCTATAATTAAAGCCAAGGAAAGATGCCCACCTAATACAAGAAAGAAAAGACGAATAATGTATAGTATACTTTTACTGGCTATTTCTATTCTATGTCTATCTATCATAGAATTACCTTAAAAATATACATATAACTATTTTAAATTAGTCATGATAATTATGGATATTTAAATATTATGTAAAAGATTAAACTGCAAAAGTGTTTCTTTTCTTCATTTGTTATTTTTGTTCTCGGTCAAGAATAGGTTGAGACACATCTGAATTCTTCTGATGTCTACATTCTTTTTAAATATGTTTGTTCACAAAAAAAAAAAAAAAAAAAAAAAAAAAAAAAAAAAAAAATCGTTATATTTACGGCAAATACTGCTGGAAGCAATGTTGTCAACAGTTTTTGCCATAAAAATTGCAGTAAAATTTCATGTGAAATTTTTTATTACATCTAATTTTACTGCAATTTTTACGGCAAACACTGCTTGCAACTTTGCGTCGCCCAAATTTTAATGGATTTTTTTACAGTGTTACTACGTTAAAATATATAAAAAATATAATAAAAAAAAGGAATAAGTACTACAAACAAATTAGTAACTCGAAAACAAATTGAGATACAGCTTTCAAAGAAGTTGCATTTAATAGTACAGTTTTTTCCTTATGTGACAATGTAAAAATTGAAAATGTGAAGTGCTTAAAAGTTTAATAATTTGCAGTACCGAAAGTTGCAAAACTGAAATTTCAATTAAATTTTGTTTAAAAATGCTCCATAAATATTAATTTTTAATCCATGGTGAACATAATATATTACTATGTTATTACGTAAGTCACAATCTGATCATCATGAAAAGAAAGGTTTTTATTATTATTATTATTATTTAAATGTGGAATTTACTTATAAATCTTAAATGTTAGTCTTTGAAAAACCTTTGAAAACATTTTTCAAATGGTTGTTGTAATTTGTTAAATTATTATTATTATTTATTGTATATATATATATTTTTTTTTTTCATTTTCGTTAGATTTTCACTATGAGGGAAGCACGAACAGGTTTGTAACTCGCGGTGAATTTCACATCTTAGTTGTCGCTTTCCTACTTCTCTAATTATTCACCCTTTGTATCAATTCACATTTGTATTCAGTGCTGTACTCTATCTGTCTGACGCATTGATTTGCCCAGAGTTTCACTAACTTATCAACATCTAAAATGACTGCATCGTCCGAAGGTCACGTCTTTAAGTACCGCTTCACCGAGATTTCACGGTTGTTAAATCTTATGCTAGCCTGTGAGAATATATAAATACTTGATTACCTATTACCTAATATGATTGAACCTTATTCTGGAATAAAGGCTTACGTTACAAATTTAAAATTTCCACATATGAGAAATTAACTATTCATGTCATTTATTTACATGTACTGAACTTCTAATACAACATAGATCCAGTAAAAAAATAGTTAAATTGTTAAAAATATTAATAATAATAATAATAATAATAATAATAATAATAATAATAATAATATATATACAGATCAGTTCAAAATTGACCAAAAAATCGATAACAGTTTTTACTTATTACATGAAAATCTGTTTAATTGTAAACAATTAGACATCCAATTTTTACGCAGATGGAAATTAATGTATTGCCAGATATTCTAAGTCAGAAAAAAAATACAACTAATGGAATTACTTACAGAAATTAAAACTTTAAAATCGCTATTTCGTAATGTTCTCCTCCTCTCCACTTTCATGTATTTAAAGATGCTTTTTTCTTTACTTTTTCTTTTTTGTTATTTGTATTTGAAACATAAATTTAAATTTTTGTCCAAAAAAATTCAGCAAAAATTCGAATTATTCATTTTTACAGTTCGTCCTGGCTTTTGGATCACCCTGTATTTTATAATGCTAAATATGATGTAGTTCATTATTATTTCTTTGTCTGATTCTTAGTAACTATTTCAAAGAAGTATCGAATATTAAAAGCGGAAGTAACTATTTAAGTTTATGTACATGGTTTTTTTCAATAAATGAAGTAATAATATTCAGCAATTTAGTTCTTGAATATTGCACATTTGTTCTTATTTAAAATCTTTAGAGACACTTCTTATTTAAAACGATATTTTAAACAATCAAATTCTTCTCGCTTTTTATTAAAATGTAATTAATCATACCTTTTGTCTTCCATGGGTCTATTCTATAAAGCTTTTGTAAAACTTGAGTATAAATCATATGTATATATGTACATATATATATTTACTTCAGAAAAATGTAAAAGAAATTTTTATAACTGTCCCTTTAACCTTCCTACCCTGTTGAAAAAAAAGTTACGTTTTACCTGAATGGGTCGATTAGACCCAGTTTACTTGTTTTTATTTATTCTACCTCAAAACAAGTATTTTTAACTAGCTTTATTTTAGATATTTTTTTTGTGTTCAGTATTAGAGACCAACATATTTTATAACCCCCCCCCTCCCACTTTAACTGCACCCCTCCCCCTCTTCCTTGCAATGCCTTGTTTGTATAAGCAATAATTTGGAAAATAATAATAAAAAATGTACAGTAGAAATTTGTTTTATTTCCATTGTTTTGATACATTTTTTATGATAAACAAGATTTACAGTACACATTTACATGCTCCTGGCAAAGAAAAGATAAGCACGAAGTACATCTCGTCTGCGTTTTCGATCTCTGTTTGGACCACCTTCGTTACATCTACCACGTTTAGCTGCACTAATACTTTCTTTTTTTTCACCTGCTGCGGTAGCCAATTGCTTCTTTATGGTTACTCGGATATTTTGTTTCATCCTAATATCTCTGTGAGGTTCGGTCAGCTGTTTCCCAAGTTCCTTTAGAAAAAGCCGCCTTTTGTATAGTTTGTTTTACATGCTATAAGAAGGATTTACATGCATAAAAACAACAAATGCATTTATTGCAGCTAGATCAATTAATTTGTAAAATAAACACACAGGCCATCGCTTAGTGCCCCTTTCGCATGTATATGCAGCAGCTAATTTATCAGTAGTAGCTACTCCACCTTTAGTTTCAATATAATATAAAATTATTTCCGGTTTCTTTTCTTTCTCCATTTGAAATTTTGGCCTCATGATGCATAGTTGAAAGGAGGATTACCGATTTGTTTTTTTTCGGCACATATGAGACAAGTGTCATATATTTTAGAAACCCGAATAATGAAGAAAATACAGGGTGGTCATAAAAAAAACTTTACCGATATATGGAGCTCTAGCGGCCAGTCCGCTTAACCGATCAAAATGAAATTTCAGATGTAGCTATTCAGAGGTATGAGCTCGAGATTCTGCGAACGACAACAAAATGGCTCTCACGGTTACGGTTATACTTACAGAAACTCGAAAATTTCCAATGGCAACACCCATTTTTTCATCGCAAAATGCTCAGCACATGCGAAAACCCTAAAGAGCGTTGGAACTGTACGTATATCACAAGAAACGGACATGTTATGCACGCACAAAAAACCGTTCTGGGAATCCTACCCCCAAAGAAAAAACTCGATTGGGGCGCAAGGAGGAAATTTGCATATGACGCAGAGTCAGTACACTAATCTCTGATTACAATACAGATCGGAGAAACTAAAACTTTTATTTTGATTAAACATTTTCCACAATGGCATGGAACATGGCATTTCCACAATGACATCGAAAAATCTAATTGTTTTCCATGCATTTATATGCGATAAGTGATATGGGTCGATTAGACCCATTCAGGTAAAATGTGACTTTTTTTATTTTGGCTAAAAAAAATAATTTCGGAAGTCTGAAAAAAATTATAAACTGAAGATATTTATCTGTTTGAGGAATACTTAAAATATAAGAGCTCTTAGTTAAAACCCGACGGAGCTATTATGAAATAAATAATAGAAATGGGTCGATTAGACCCATTCAGGGTAGAAAGGTTAAAAGTGAAGAGATTTTAATAACATCCGATTAGTAAGTTTGTTGAATAAATATTTGTTCTATGAAATAAAATGCTTGTCTCCGGAACTTAAGAAAATGAGACATTATGGAAAAACATCCCGAAGCTATTACATTTTTTTTTCATATTCTTGAAGGCAGATTCAAAAAGTATTTTTTTTAATTGCTTATTTATGCATACATAAAAAAGTAATTATCATTGTTATTCATTATTATAAAAATTATTATTAATATTATTTTTCCATTGCACGTGTTATTAAGGAAGTCGTTTTAGCTTCAATTTTACTGCTTTTTATGGAACAAAAAGGTTTGTTTATAGTTCTTCATTAATTTTTTATTTGCCTTGTGCCTGAATATTAAAAAATGAAATAAATATTGCAGAAAATAAATACAACGAAGGAAATTCAATGAGCTTTTGTTTATACATCAATAATGTCTAGGCATTTTTTTCAATCACTATTCACTATTTGAGCTTTCATATTCGATTACTTGGCGTTAAAATAGTAAAGGGGATGTGTTTTTAAAAATCGAAAAAGAACTTCAAAAGATAAAAAATTGTGTTTAACGATATATGACATATAAATGTTAGTTATTTTGAATTTCTTTGGAATATAAATTAAAATTTACTTGAAAATTCTTAGTTAAAACCTCGCTGCTGAGATCAGCATAACTGCTTTACAGAATTGCGTGTATCATTTTATTAAATAAATTAAATCTAAGCAATTTCAGAAATTTATGATTGCTCTTCTATTGTATTTTATATTCAGTAAGTTGAATAAATGTAATCGTTGTTATCCTTAATTCTTCATACATATATATTTTTTAATAACATTAGTTAAAAAGAAGATGATTTGATATTTCATATATATTATGATGCTAAATATAAAGAATAATTAAAAAAAGCTTCATCAATAAAAATGAATATGTAAGTTATTATGTAAACACACAGAAACTAAAAAGTAGTTATTTTAACTGAAAAAAAATGTCATTCAATTCCAATTGAATATTAAAGATAAAAACTTCAGAAACTATTTTTATTTAAACCACATTTTAAATGATCAAATCTAAAATCACAGTAATTTTTTATTAGAACATAATTATTCACACTTTTGTCTTTCATCAGTCTGTTTTTTAAATATTTTGTAAAAAATGAATATGAGTCTTTTTTTTTTACTTTTATTTATTTATTTATTTTTACTTCAGAAAATGTTTAAAGACTTTTTATAACTGTCGTTTTAAAAGCAAAGAGATTTTAATAACTTCTGATTATTATGTTTGTTTAATAAACATTTATTCTGTGAAAATAAAATGTCTACAGATTGAAAGAAAATAAGCCATTGTAGAATATATACCGAAGCTATTACATATGTTTCTATTATTTTTAAAACAGATTCAAAAAAAAAATTATCATTTATGATGCAGACAGAAAAAAATAATTATCAGTGATATTCATTATTATGAAAACATTATTACTTACTGTATTATAATTATTATTATGTTTCCATCGTACGCATAATTAAAGAAGTCGTTTTAAATACAAGTTTATTATTTTTTATGAAACAAAAGGTACGTTTATAGTTCTAAATTAACTTTTTTATCCGCCCAGTTACTGAATATTAAAAAAATGAAATAAATATTGTAGAAAATAAATACAATTAAGGAAAAGTCCTATAGTTCAAAATTAACTTTTTTATCCACCTAGTTACTGAATATTAAAAAAATGAAATAAATATTGTAGAAAATAAATACAATTAAGGAAAAGTCCATTGATTCAGTTATAATTCAGTAATGTTTATGCAATTTTTGCAATCGCTGCTCATTATTTGAGCATTTGATATCCGATTGCTTTTCTTTGAAAAGACAGAAGGTGTGTATTTTTAAAAAATGGAAGAATATAGTCAAAAGATAAAAATTAGAATTTAACGTATGTATGGCATATGAATGTTAATAATTTTTTATATATGTAAAATGACAATTATTTTGAAATATAAATTGAAATTTGTATTATAAATTTTAAATAAACTGTAGCTGCTTATAAGACAATTATTGCTTTAAAGAATTACGTGTATTTTTTTGGCATCGATTAATTAATTCTAGTCGATTTTAGTCCCTTTTCGACTATTCTTTTATTATATTTTATTCTGAAACAGGTAAATAATGATCATTGTTTTCTTCTTGATCCTTCATGTGTAATACATTGTAAAATACAAAAATGTGCATGTAAAATACATTGAGTTGAAAAAAGACTATTTGAAGTTTGATAAATTGCATTATTTTAAAATAAGAAGAAAAAATTTTAACAAACGCAGAAATATAAAATATTTTATGAATAAAAATGATTAATTATGAAAACGGTCTTCTGTTTTAAATAATAGTTACATAAATTGAAAAAAAAATACCATTTCACTCCCATAGAATATTAAAAGCGGAAGAAAGTACTATAATTTTATTTTATTTTTCTGTAAATGCAGTTTAATAAAATTCAGAAATGTCTTTGTTAAATTATACTACACAAATTCTTATTTTAAAACTTTAAAGACGATTTTCGTTTCAAATGGTATTTTTAACAATCAAATAAACACACACTCTAACTTTTTTTTCATTAAAATATGATTAATGACACTTTTTGTCTTTCATGTGTCTATACTCCAAATTTCTAAAACGTAAGTATAAATCACATGATTTTTTTAGAAAAAAATTAAAAGCATGTGCATGTTTCTGATTGTCTCTTTAAAATTCAAGAGATTTTAACAACTTCCGATTAGCATGTTTGTCGAATAGATATTTATTCTATGAAATAAAAAATTTGTCTCCGGAATTTAAGCAAAAAAGCCATTGTGGAGAATAGCCCGAAGCTACAGCATGTTTTTTTTTCTTTAATATTCTTGAAGACAGATTCAAAAATGAAAGATTTTTTTAAATCTATTTATTACGCAGACAGGAAAAAGTAATTATCATTGTTATTCATCATTATAAAAACATTTATTATTAATATTTTTTCATCCACATGTAATTAAGAAAGTCATTTTAGCTTCAAGTTTATAATTTTTTATGAAACAAAACGTTTCATTATAGTTTATCATTATTTTTATATCCGACTTGTTTCTCAATATAAAAAAAAAAATAAAACGGAGGAAAATTCAAAGCACTTATGGTTATAAATCAATAATGTCTAGCAATTTTTGCAATCCCGATTTATTATTTGAGGATTTCATATTCGATTATTTGGCATTGAAAGAGCAGACGTGGTGTGCATTAAATAAAAGAGAAATAGTAGCTATCGCAAAGATAAATAAAGAAAACAGAGTTTTAAATATATATGTCATTTCAATGTTAGTTACTTTGTATTTCTTTGGATTATAAATTGAAAGTCGTTTTGATATTCTTAGATAAACCCTCGCTGCTTACATGAGCTTAATCCATAGCTGCCAACTCTTCCGAGTTTTGGCCCGAAAATTTTAATAGAAACTTTTGGCATATTACGGCGATTTGAAATTATAAAATATTCTATAAAACTTTTCCGGGCCAAAAAAGCGGAATATGTTGGCAGCTATGATAATTACTTTACAGAGCTACACGTAATCTTGACATCTAATAAATTAAATCTAATCAAATTTAACCTTTTTTATTACTCTTTTATTGTACTTCATATATAGAAAGTTGAATAAATATAATTGTTTTTCTAATTGATATTTCATGCATAGATATTTTTCAATGACATAAGTGAAAAAACAGATTATTTCATATTTTATATCATTTATGATTCTAAATAGGAAGAATAATTTTAAACAAACATACAGCAAAAACGTTATAATTAAAATGAATCTATATATTATTATGTAAACACGCACACAGACATACATATAAATATATATATATATATTTCAAGAAATATTTTAAACAATCGACAATCACGCTAACTCTTTTTATTAAAACGTAATTAATCACAGCTTTTGCCTTTCATGTGTCTATGCTCTAAAGCTTTTGAAAATATTAATATAAATCTTTTTTTTTTTTTTTTTTTTTTTTTTTTTTTTTTTTTTTTTTGTAATTTTAGAAAATATTTAAAGACATTTTTGTTACTGTCGCTTTAAAAGCAAATAGATTTTAATTACTTATGATTAATATGTTTGCTGAATAAGTGTTTCTTCTACGAAATAAAAAGCTTGTCTCTAGAATAAAAAAAAAAAAAAAAAAAAAAAAAGCCATTATAGAGAATATTTCGAAAGTATTCAGTATGCTTTTAATATTTTTATGGCAGATTAAAAAAAAATCAATATTTAAATCGTTTTATATTCAAATAGAAAAAGTAATTATCATTATTGTGAAATTATTATTAAAAACATTTGTTATTATTATTTATATTTTGTTTCTGCTGCACATATAATTAAATATGTCATTTCGAATACAAGTTTATTACTTTTTAATGTAACAAAAGATCTCTTCATAGCTCATCATTAATTATATTATAGACGTAGTTGCTAAAAAATGCTTAAAAAATGCTTAAATAATGAAATAAATGTAATAAATATCTAAAAAATAGAACGAGGAAGATCCCATTGCTTTCGTGATAAATTAATAATATTTAGGCAACTTCCACTATCCCTGCTCCTTATTTGAGCATTTCATATCGGATTACTTGCCGTAAAAAGAGTAGAGGAGGTGTATTTTAAAAAATAGAAGTAGTCAGTGGTGCAATGTTATAAAAGAAAAAAATACAGACGGTATACGTTGTAAGCAGAGGGTATACACTCAAGGAAGAACGTATACTCTAAAGTGTACATATGATAGCTTTTTTGAGAAACAGAGGGTATACGGGGTTTCTTTAAAAAAATCCAGAATTTATACGGCGTATATCCTCGTGTAGCCTCCACTACATCCCTGGAAATAGTTATTGGAATGTTAACAAAGTTCATTCTTGCTAATCCATCTACGCATTCCTGAATCGACTCATCAAATCCGAAAAGAAATAAAAGCAAGACTTGCGTAGGAATTCAAGAACTCAGCATTAGCCATTGGTCAAAAATTAAAATTTAACGTATGTATGGCATTTTAAGTTTAAATATATTGTATATGTGTAAAATGACAATTTTTTTTGGAATTCAAACTAATTTTTTTTAATGAAACTTCTAACTAAAAATTAACTCTAACAGCTTAGTACAGCATTATCGCTTTAAAAATTTGCTTGTATTTTTCGCATCTACTAATTAATTGTAATCGGTTTTGGAAATTTTTCGACTACTCCTTTGTTATATTTTCTCTTCGAAAAGGTGAGTAATTATCATCATTTTTCCTCTCGATTCTTAATGTGTATTTTTGAAATACAGTGAGTTTAAAAAAAAACCAAAAAGAAATTGACATTTTATATATTTTATTATGCTAAATAAGAAGAACAAATTTTAACAAACGCAGAAAAGATAAAATATTTTATCAATAAAAGTGATTCATTATGTAAACGTTCTTTTCTTTTAAACAATACTTATTTTAATTTAAAAAATAATATTTAATTCCAAACGAATATTAAAAGCGGAAGTATCTATTATAATTTTTATTTTTATTTTTCCTGTAGATGAAGTTTAATAATATTTAGCAGTGTCTTAAGTATTGAACACAAATTCTTTTTTTAAAACTTTAGAAACAATTCTCATTTTAAACGATATTTTAAACAATCATATTAACAATCACCCAAACATTTTTTTAAATGAAATTTAATGAAGGATATATTTTGTCTATCATGTGTCTGTTCTCTAAAACTTTTATAAAACAAAAATATGATTCTTTTTCTTTTTTCTTCTTACTTTAGAAAAATGTAAAAGACATTTTATAACTGTTGTATCACTTTAAAAGTGGAGACATTTTAATAACTTCCGATTGATATGTTTTTTTAATAAATATTTGTTCTATGAAATAAAAAACTTGTCTGCAAAATAAATGAAAAAAGTCATTATAGAAAATATCCCGAAGATATTGTTGTGTTTACTTTAGTGGGTGAGAAGAAGAGATGGGAGGAGAAACACTTTTTATTTGTTTCTACCCACAACTAGGCCAAAAAAATGATCGTGATAGTGACTGGTACATTACGAAGAATGGAGGCCAGCAAACGACCCAAAAGTGACCATCCTTACTTCACTTAAAATAATAAAAATATTCTTTTAATCTTGAAGATGATAAACTAAATACAAAATTATAAAATATAAATTTGAAGAAAAGGTAAAGTTACCTGTGAAGTCCTTGGCAGATGATGAGTAGTAAATCCAGACACATATACAGGAATTAATACACCAATTGGTTGAAGATTAATATTTATTTATTTATGAAATACTTGTATTTCTTTCATGAAAAAAATCGAATATCTTCTTTATAGAAAACATTTTTGTTTCTCATAAAAATTAAACATTTGTTTTATAGTAAAAACTTTATAAATGAAGATATATTTTTAAATTGATATATTCCAAACACAACCAACATTCTTCATCATAACACATTTTTTTTGATATATCTTGACAGTATGAACTTGAAAAATTTCTCATAACACACAAAAGGAAAATAACATCATTTTCTTCAAAAAGAAACATCACTTAAATATATGTATGTTTTAAATATGTATATATTATCAGACGAGAATTTTATATAGATATGCACCAATATTTTCGATGGAACGCCCCGTGAATATTCAAATTTATTTGTATGAAGATGGGCCAAATAGTAAATTAAAATGACGAAAGAAATTATAAAGTCAATACGTTATGTAAATATGTAAGATCACTTCTTGAAAGAACATTCTTCAACTCACGAAAGAAAATCTTCACCTCTGCATGCTTTTCAGAGTACGGAGATCACATGAAAAGATTATTGAAGAAACTTGAGCACAAAAAGCAGTTGAAGAAAATTATTAATGATGAGATGATAAAAATAAAATAAATATTTAGAAGACACATGACGACATTCTTCTTTAGTTATAAAGCTAACACGAGATCAACGAACAGAAGATCCATGGTGTGCCCTTATTTACACAATAATTTCGGGATGCCTTTGAAGGGGCCTTGCTCCTGGCGGCCTTAAAAAATCAACCTTTCCTGAAACCATGGCGTGATCATAGCAGCCTGAAATGTTGCCCGTATACAACGGTCTGGAGGGGCGCACGCACACATGCCCCGAAAAATTCCACCCAAAACTTCCAATCATCCGACCGCATCCATTACGGCAGGTGTCTAACAGCGCAACTGACGCAGGTGGCCGAGAGCCCAGGGGAAAAAGAGAAAAGGTTACTGGAATCCCAAAATACGCCAATTTGGCAGCGAGCGAAAGAGGGGGAGGTGACAAAATAAGCCAAGTTACGATGCAAAGTATGGAGAAATATGAATTTATTAAAAAGAGAATTGATAAACACCTAAAGAGGGGAGGCCAAAGCAGGTGGCCCTGTGCTGAATGACTTAAAATACGTCACCTGTGGAAACGAATTTGATAGGCTAGGGGTGTGTCCGAATAAACGGAAGTTCCACCCAAAGAACAAGCGAGAATGTTCTCGAACGATCTCCAAAACCGGAAGGAATGATTTCGAACAGGATTTTACCGGCTTGGAACATTCGAAAGCTAAGTAAGAAAGAAAACATTACAGGCGACGAAATGAAAATACACGAAACCGAAATAAAATTTAAATTGAGAACATTAATAAAAAGGAAGGTGATATGAAATAAAATGGCTAATAAAATTGAATTATACTAAACATATGGGGGGTTATCGAGTAACCACCACATATTACCCAGGGTCCCCCAAAAGAAAATATTGGTGAGATGACAAAAATGACAATTTTCATCGAGACAATATTTTCTAACACATGTACAAATATACTAAATAATTACACAAAATAAATGTATCAGAAATAGTTATAGGAATATAAATAACTGTTTTACATGATGTTCAAATACTAAAAGAAAAATACTTATTGTTATGATAGTAATCCTTATATGTTAAAGTGGAAGGTATACAAAATTTCTTCCAGAAGTATCTATCATATATTAAAAAAAATTTAAAGTCTATGTGCAAAACAACAGTCCTTAACTTTGACGAGTCTCTTGTTAGGCTGTGCAAAATGCACTATAACAGTAGAATGCTTTAGCATATGTCAAAATATTTGATTATACAATAATATGTATATCTATATTCTTAGTTGTCAACAAAATGAAACATATTGTAACTGTATATGAATCATACAATAACTATATATAAAATATATGGTTTCAAATAACACATGATAACTTGAATGAATTTGTAAGTTGAAAATTGAACAATAAAAAATATATATATAAATGGTGCAGAGAGATTAGTTAGGCTCTCATAAAAAAATATTTACTTATATCACCACATAGCCTTTTAAGCTTTCAATAAATCTTAAATGAATAACTTTAGTATTATTCAATAACACATTTTCGCAAAAAAATAAAATAATAAGTTGCAAAAAGAATGGCAACAAAAGCATGATATTATTTTTCAATAAAAATATCTTCAAAATGAATATAATAACTTTCAATGAGAGAATCTTTACACTCTCATAAAGGAATATTCTTGAACATTTTCAATATAAATTGACAATAATTGCATAAATACCTTTAATACTATACTTCATTCAAAATAAACATAAAACATAAGATGTTTAATATTCTGAAAAAGGAAGGAACTTATATGAACATGTCAATCTTATATATGACTTGATAATGTCAACTTACAAAGAAAAATCAATTATGTCAAAATTTTATATAGAAGATATCTAGAACATATTTACTTGTAATTTTCAAACATTTTTTTAAAAAAAATTAAGTAAGTGATCACTTTTGCATTTGTCATAAATCAAGAATTTGCTTTATATAAATATGTATAATGACTCATTCAACATCTTTGGATCCAAAGTATAAACACACAAAAGTATACAAAAAAAAATATATATACTACTTATGGTGAGTCATACACTTTCTATACTTCAACAAGAAGAGAAGAAATATTAGTATGAATAAGTTTATCATGCATTTTCTTTTCTTTTTTTTTTTTATCAAACGAGGTTAAATGTTAAAGCATGCATGCATTGTAAAGAGAAGTCACAATAGAGAAAATAATTTGATGAGTACTCATCTTTATGTTTACCTTATATCAATTACAATTTCACCTTTCTTATTAGAATAAAACATTTGTCAAAAATCACTTTAAATGATGACATAATATTATAACAAGAATATAAAAAGACTTTCTCCATTTTTTGCATCAACTATTGTAATTAAAGACTTTATAAGATTTAACAGTAGTAGAGTATAGCATACATGAGATTATATGTATGTATTGTAATAATTATGACTTATAGATAGATACAGTAAATAATAAAACTATTGAAAATCATACATACATCAAGAGGATGACTGCTGAATTGTATCAGGGAGAAGAAGACTTAAATAATGAAGAAAAAAAATAACAACAGCTGCCTGCAGCTTGGAGAAAAAAGAAAAAAAAATTACATAGTGATTCTTCTTACTGGAGTATCAGTCTGGCTAGCTTAGACTGATTATACTACAAAGCAATAGTCATCCTGAAAAAGGAAAAAGAAAGTTAGTCTATTTCTTATACAGTTTATGATTGCGAGGGCGAAGATCATAATTTTTATATTGAGTGGACTTGTTTTTAACACCAGTATGAGTGCTATCAGGAGGAGCTTGTGACAGTACTGATTTACTTGAACAAGAAGATGTTTGTTGACACTTAGAAGAAGAAAGAATTGTAGGAGATGTGCTACATGCAGCATCATGATTTGAAACTTGAATAGAAGAGTGTTGTCTGACAGGAGTGGAGGATGCATTATCAACAGCTGATTGATCATGTGATGCATTTTCAGAAGAAATTGAAGGATGTTGCAGTGCTTCATTTCTCTTTTGAAGCTTCAAGATTCGATTAGTGTGAATCAACATAGGGGAAGCATGACTATTATTGGAATCTTGAATTTGAATGAGCACAGGAGAAATTATTTTCTTCACCACATATGGGCCTTGTATTTTCTTGTTAAACACATTGGGAAATTTTACTTTAACAATGTCATTAACATTGATGTTGGAAAACTTTAATTTTTCTCTGGATTTTTGGTACACCTTTTGTCTAGATGATTCGTTATTCTTGTAAGCTTGATAGTATATTTTTTCAATAACATCCATCAATTTATGAATTTCATATGCAGTATTGAGAATTTTCCATGAAACTTGAGTTTTATAATTGGAATAAATGTCGTTTATCTCTCTTCCAAAATGAAGAAGATTTGGAGAGAATTTTGTAGCTGGATGAGGTGTAGCATTATATATGGATTGGTGAATTTTTAGAGCAGTTGGTATATCACATCCTTGTGAAGCCATTGTGTTCACAGACGATTTTATTTGAGAATTGACTCGTTCGCTTAAACCGTTAGCTTGGGGATGGGCTACAGAACTATGCTCCAATTTAATGCCAAGCTTTTTGTTAAAATATGAAAACATATCACTCGTAAATTGAGAGCCATGATCAGTGAGAGTTAATTCGGGTTTTCCATGAGTGGAAATATAATGCAATAAGGCTTTTGTAACTGACTCAGCACTGATATTATTCAAGGCATATAATTCTAAATGACGAAAGAAATGGTCTATCATGGTCAACACATATTGACGATTTCTCAATGGGCCGAGTAAATCCATAGAGACCTTTTGATTGGGAGCAGTTGGGAGTGGTGCAGGTAGGTATGGAGCAGTGTTTTTTTTATGATTCTTATTTACTAAACAAATTTCACAAGAGTTGACATAATTAATGGTATCAGAAACAAGGGTTTTCCAGGTAAATCTTTTCTTTAAATTAACAATGGTTTTATGAATTCCAGTATGAGTAATATGAGCAATTCTTAAGGCTTTTGCTCTAAGTGACACAGGTAAAACAGCTTTGTGTAGCTCGATATCTTCTGAAGAGAAATGACCATTATAGCAAAGTAACTCATTACTTGGATTAATATAGTAGCCATTTAAACTTTTAGATTTTTTGTTATTTTTAAGATCTTCATAAATTTGTTTAATTTTTGGGTCCTTTTGTTGTTCAGAGAAGATGGTGTGATCAAGAATTTCTAATAATGGATCTTGATTATTATCATTATTAGGAGGTGAAGAATCACTCAGAAGATGACATGTGTGGTGTATTTTGTCAACTAAACCACATGGAAAGTGAGGAATGTCATTAAGTAAATCATTTTGATTATCAACAATAGGTAAAGGTTCTTGTGAAGTAATAAGATCTGGATTATTATTGAGATCTTCAGTAGGAATGTGAGGTGTTCTACTCAGAAAATCTGCTAACACATTCTCTTTGCCTGGTACATGCTGGAATGTGTACGAATATTCTGACAGTTCTAACATCCAACGAGTAGTAATATCAGCAGGTGATGTAGCTTTTTTATAATTATTAAGTGGCTTTGCATCAGACAATAGAATAAAGGGTCGACCAAAAATATAGTATTTAAAAGCAGTTATGCCTTTGTAAATGGCATAGAGTTCCAGTTTGATGGCAGGGTAGTGCCTTTCTGATTGAGATAGAGTTTTGGAATAATAGGAGATGGGTTTAAGTTCACCATCAAATTTTTGCATAAGAACAGCTGAAATTGCTGTCTTTGATGCATCTGTATTAACATAGAACGTTTCATTCCAGTTTGGGAGATTGAGCATAGGTTTATGGAAGAAAATGTCTTGTAATTTTTTAAATGCATTTTCTTGTTCAGATTTCCAAGAAAACTTATTTTTAGGTTTGGTGACTTCAATGAGAGGAGTAATCAATTTAGAAAAATTAGGTATAATTGATCTATAAAATGAACACAAACCGATAAAACTCTTTGTTTGCCTCTTGGTTTTAGGCGTTGGAAAAGAAGTGATTTTTAAAATATTACTTGTAATAGGAAGAATTTTATGATCTGTGAGTTGGAAACCCAAAAAGTTAATGCTTGTTTGCATGAATGCACATTTTTCAGGAGACAGAGTAATGTTATTAGCAATGAGAGTGTCTAATAGTTTTGTGAGTTTCATGGACATTTCTTCAAATGAATTAGCACCCACTACAATATCGTCTTGATATGCATAACAGGAATCAATTTGAGATAATTGAATAACAGAGTCGATTAATTGTTGGAAAGTGCTGGCGGCCGTCTTCAGGCCAAATACTAGACGTAAATAGGTAAAAATTCCCCATGGAGTAGTAAAACTAAGTTTATCTTGCATATCTTTAGGTACAGCAATTTGCCAATATGCAGAGGGTAAGTCAAGAGTGGTATAATATTTAAATTTTGACAACTGCACCAATAGATTTTGAATTCTAGGAAGAGGATATGATGATGGGATTATAATCGAATTTAACAATCTTAAATCAAGAGCCAAACGATACTTTTGAGGCTTAGACATATCAGTTCTCTTCTTTTTAACAAGAAGCATGGGACACGCCCAAGATGAATTTGATCTCTCAATAATACCAGCGTTCAACATTTGATTAATTTGGTCAAGAGCTTCTTGCTCGAGTGCTTGTGGTACAGGAAAAGGTAATGTTTTTACTGGATGAGAATTTAACATGGTAAACTGAGGATTGACCAGGTCAGTATGACCTAAAGTGTCAAGAGATTTCGAAAAGGCAAGCGCTTTACTACATAATAATTTTGTTAAAGTTTCCCTTTCATGAGGAGGTAAATGTTTAAGATCAAAGTCATTTGGAGATAATTCTTGAATACGTTTTCTTTTAATCTCTTCAGATGGCAAAATTAAATTACAGTATTCGTTTTCAAATTCTAAATCAAAAGAGTATTCTTCAATATCTTTTTCATCTACATTGATACATTCACCAATAATTGAATTTTTATTTAAATGAATATCGAGCTTTGATATATTCTGACATACAACCAAAAATAAATCATTTTGAATTGAAGATTTTGAGTGCAATGATTGATGTAACACAAGACCTTTATTTTTTAAATTGGGTTTGAAAACAAAATATTCAGATGGAGGATTGAGATACTTAACATGTAAATAAACAAACGAATTAGGAGGTATTAATTCTCTATTAAGTAATTGTACCATGTTGGAATTCACCAAGACCTTATTACCATAATTTAAATGAGTTTGCTTTTCACCAACATAGCTATCATCATTAGTATTCTCAGATGAGAAATTCTTGCTAGGAATATTATTATCATTATTAGACACATAATTCACCATATTACCATAATCAGTTGGAAAATAATTAGGAAAATAAGTAAAATTACCATCAATATAAGGATTATGAAAATTCATAGCAGAATGAGCCATATTATTTGTACACAAACCATTATTTTGAACATTATAATTATAAGGATAGGTTGTATAATTGTTGGACAACTGTAAATTTGAATTATCATACCTTGCACAAGTATTATCAATGTAAGTATCACTCGTTAGATTATTTGACATAGATTCTTCATAATAAGGCATTTTGTGTGCATCGAGAGAATATGGTACATTTGAATTCACATAATTATATTCAGAATTCATAAAATAGCAAGTAGGAGATTCATTATAACTTTGAAAAGGAATGTGTTTGTCCTTAATTAGGATAGACTTAAAACTTGGAGAAATAGTAATAGAATGCCTGTTAATAAACTCAAAGCCAAGTATGGCTTGAAAGTGAACATTTTGAATTTTTGTAAGGTAAAATACATGATGAAAAAAATATTTATCAATTTTAAATGCTATCTCTATGCATCCTTTGAAGAAAACCTTAGAATTTATGGTTGACACGGATACATTCCTGGATAAAAATTTGTAATGAAGCCTGGATTTAATGCTATTAAAGAATTCTTCATCCAAGAGAGATAAACTTGATCCAGTATCTATTAATGTGGAGATTTCATTATGTTGAACATTTATTAGGATGCATGGAAGAACATAAGAGTTGTTAAAAGAACTGCATATGACATGATTTTCTTGTATGTCATCGTTGATTTGAAAATTTTGTTTGGAAGGCAAAGAATTATATGAAGAAGAAGATTTGTTAAATTTAGATGTCATAGGAGAAGTTTGGACAGCTGTGGATGACACTAAAGTGACTGACGAGCGTTTGTCCAATTGTTGATGTTTGTTGTTGTTGTCAAAGTGTACTGACCCTGAATGAGAATTACGGGAGAGAAGGCGGTCAGTAGAACCAGTCTCCCTTATTTGTTTAAATGATAAACATTGTTGTTATTTTCAGAAGAAGAAGAGGTGTGGCCTTTCTTTCTGTAAGGGTGAGACGAAATTTGAGTTGAAGAGTTTTGATTAGAATTACTAATAATGTTTTTGAATTTGTAGCATGAGTCCATACGATGATTAAATTTCCCACAGAACGCACACTGCACAACATCTCGTCTGTGATAAAAGGATGTAGAATTTTTTTTGTGAGAAAACTTATCAAAGGTGGGTTGATAAGGACGATTCCGGTAAAAATTACGTTGATGAAAATTATTGTTACGTTTATTTGTAGCCTCTTGTCTCGGTGGAGAAGGCGAAAATGTCCTAGGTCTTCTTTGAAAATTACGAGAAGTATGAGAACTGTCCTTTTGAGTTTGTAAAGGAGAGTAGTTGGTTTGAGAATTGTGATAAACTTTATCCTTCGTATGCTTTATAGGAGTTTTATGAAGAGTATTACTAGAATTATCGTGGACATTTTCAGAATCGATACAATAGGCTTGATTAAAATTCTCATAAGATTTTTTAGGGGGAGAGTCATATATATTTTGAAGAAAAGTTGCTCGTTCAAGAGCTAATTCGAAGGACGTAATATTTTCTTCTAAGATTTTACGTTTGATTTGTTTAGGCAAAGCCTCAAGAAAATGAGTAAACTTAATGAATTAAGAGCAGAAAGATCCAATTTTGGATAAGCAAGTCGAAGTTGTTTATCCAACCGAAAAGCAAAATTTTTAACTGATTCATTTGAATCTAAGGTCAAGTTCTGTAAAGATTTTAGAGAAACAGATTTTTTTGTGGGTAAGAAATAGTCTATAAATGCCTTTCGAATTTCACTAAAATTAGAGTTCTTGAGCTGTGACTGAGTTTCAAGAAAGAAGAGTAAGGCGGTGCCCTCAAGTTTTGATTTAAAGAGAACAAAAAGTTCCTTGTCTGTAAAGTTATTTAGTTCCTGTAAGTCAGATAATTGATCGAAGAAAAATTCTACAGTCTGAGGGTTACCGTCGAAAGGTTGGATTGCAATATTTAGTTTGGCTTTTGGAGGCATGATGAAAAATTTAATATAAGAGCTCAATATATGACATGATAAATTTGGTTATTGACTGGTCTTGTGATGAATAATATATATATAAATTGACCCGTTATTTAAAATATTGATGACTTTCATATACGTCATAAACCACTTTTATATATTAAAAAAAAAGAAGAAAAATATATACTAACATATTAGTATCATATGAAGAATATAAGACCTAAATATTTTATGTAAATATTTATATATAATATGGCTCAAAACATAAATTATTATATGTATGACAAGAAGAATAATTTATCTTAGCATGAACAATAATTCTTACCAGTACCTCCGTTAAATAATGCATATATATATTAGTTGCAAAATATAGCAAGACAAGAAAAAATATATATGGAAAAATTATGCTATATATATATCATGCACTGCTCCAGAAAAATATTATTTCAGTATAGAATCAATATGTTACAATTAATTACTGCACCACTCTCAATAAAATATAATTAATAATATTAATGTATGAAGAAAATAACTTGAAAAATAATGAAGAATTAACTGAAGATAATGACGACAATATGTATAAATATAACAAAAATACGATGGTGGCAAAGGAAAAATGGATGGGCATGGAATGTTGGACACGCTTTGGTCAGTGC
This sequence comes from Maratus speculifer, assembly GCA_964019185.1. Lineage (NCBI taxonomy): Eukaryota > Metazoa > Arthropoda > Arachnida > Araneae > Salticidae > Maratus > Maratus speculifer. Next base: position 363,233,168 of record OZ025294.1, read on the forward strand.
ACCAAAGAAAATAAGAAATGTTGTGTTTACTTTAGTGGGTGAGAAGAAGAGATGGGAGGAGAAACACTTTTTATTTGTTTCTACCCACAACTAGGCCAAAAAAATGAACGTGATAGTGACTGGTACATTACGAAGAATGGAGGCCAGCAAACGACCCAAAAGTGACCATCCTTACTTCACTTAAAATAATAAAAATATTCTTTTAATCTTGAAGATGATAAACTAAATACAAAATTATAAAATATAAATTTGAAGAAAATGTAAAGTTACCTGTGAAGTCCTTGGCAGATGATGAGTAGTAAATCCAGACACATATACAGGAATTAATACACCAATTGGTTGAAGATTAATATTTATTTATTTATGAAATACTTGTATTTCTTTCATGAAAAAAATCGAATATCTTCTTTATAGAAAACATTTTTGTTTCTCATAAAAATTAAACATTTGTTTTATAGTAAAAACTTTATAAATGAAGATATATTTTTAAATTGATATATTCCAAACACAACCAACATTCTTCATCATAACACATTTTTTTTGATATATCTTGACAGTATGAACTTGAAAAATTTCTCATAACACACAAAAGGAAAATAACATCATTTTCTTCAAAAAGAAACATCACTTAAATATATGTATGTTTTAAATATGTATATATTATCAGACGAGAATTTTATATAGATATGCACCAATATTTTCGATGGAACGCCCCGTGAATATTCAAATTTATTTGTATGAAGATGGGCCAAATAGTAAATTAAAATGACGAAAGAAATTATAAAGTCAATACGTTATGTAAATATGTAAGATCACTTCTTGAAAGAACATTCTTCAACTCACGAAAGAAAATCTTCACCTCTGCATGCTTTTCAGAGTACGGAGATCACATGAAAAGATTATTGAAGAAACTTGAGCACAAAAAGCAGTTGAAGAAAATTATTAATGATGAGATGATAAAAATAAAATAAATATTTAGAAGACACATGACGACATTCTTCTTTAGTTATAAAGCTAACACGAGATCAACGAACAGAAGATCCATGGTGTGCCCTTATTTACACAATAATTTCGGGATGCCTTTGAAGGGGCCTTGCTCCTGGCGGCCTTAAAAAATCAACCTTTCCTGAAACCATGGCGTGATCATAGCAGCCTGAAATGTTGCCCGTATACAACGGTCTGGAGGGGCGCACGCACACATGCCCCGAAAAATTCCACCCAAAACTTCCAATCATCCGACCGCATCCATTACGGCAGGTGTCTAACAGCGCAACTGACGCAGGTGGCCGAGAGCCCAGGGGAAAAAGAGAAAAGGTTACTGGAATCCCAAAATACGCCAATTTGGCAGCGAGCGAAAGAGGGGGAGGTGACAAAATAAGCCAAGTTACGATGCAAAGTATGGAGAAATATGAATTTATTAAAAAGAGAATTGATAAACACCTAAAGAGGGGAGGCCAAAGCAGGTGGCCCTGTGCTGAATGACTTAAAATACGTCACCTGTAGAAACGAATTTGATAGGCTAGGGGTGTGTCCGAATAAACGGAAGTTCCACCCAAAGAACAAGCGAGAATGTTCTCGAACGATCTCCAAAACCGGAAGGAATGATTTCGAACAGGATTTTACCGGCTTGGAACATTCGAAAGCTAAGTAAGAAAGAAAACATTACAGGCGACGAAATGAAAATACACGAAACCGAAATAAAATTTAAATTGAGAACATTAATAAAAAGGAAGGTGATATGAAATAAAATGGCTAATAAAATTGAATTATACTAAACATATGGGGGGTTATCGAGTAACCACCACAGATATTACATATTTTTTAATATTCTTGAAGACAGATTCAAAAATCACATTTTTTATTTATTATAGAAAACAGAAATTATCATTAATATTCATTATTATAAAATTATTTATAATTACTATTATTTTGTTTCCTTTGTGCGTTTAATTATGGAAGTCTTTTTAGAAACATTTTTATTACTTTTTATGGAACAAAAGACCTGTTCATAGTTTATTATTAATTTTCATATAAACCTAGTTACTAAATAATAGAAAATGAAGCAAATACTGAAGAAACTAAATGTAATGGTGGTAAACTCCGTTTCTTTTGGTCATAAATCGATAATGTTTAGGCCATTTTTACAATCATTGCTCCTTATTCGAGCATATTGTTTGGGTTGAAAGACCAGTGTATATTTTTTTAAACAGAAGTAATTATTAAAATGATTAAAATTAGAATTTAGCAGATATGTAGCATTTGAATGTTAATTATTTTGTGTACATGAAAAACGTCAATTTTTTAATAAAATATAAATTAAGATTTGTTTAAAAATTCTTAAATAAACCGTAGTTGCTTAGTAGAGCATTATTGTTTTATAAAGTTACGTGTATTTTTTGCATCTACAAATTAATTCTCATCGCTTTTAGACCATTTTTGACTCTCTTTCATTATATTTTATCTTCGAAAAATTCAATAATTAACATTGTCTTTCTCCTTGATTCTTAATATGTATTTGTGAAATACAATGCGTTGAAAAAAGAAAGTACATTTATGCATTTTATTAAGCTAAATAAGAAGAAAAGTTTTGACCAAACAAAGAGAAGATAAATTTTTTTATGAATAAAAATGATTCTGTATGGCATTATGTAAAAGTGTTTTTTGTTTTTTATAGTAGTTATTTTGATTGAAAAAATACCAATTCATTTCCGTCAAATATTAAAAATGGGAGTAACTATTATAATTTTTTTTCTGCTAATGAAATTTAATAATATTTAGTAATGTGTTTATAAAATTATTGTAAGCAAATTCTTTTTAAAAATTTTAGAGACAGTTCTAATTTCAAGTGATATTTTAAATAATTAAATCAACAATCAATCTAACTTTTTAAAATAAAATTAAATTAATGACACCTTTTGTCTTTCATGAATCTATTCTTTAAAGGTTTTGTAAAAAAAAATGAAAAGCATGCTAATGAATCAGATGTTTTTTGTTTTTTATTTTTTATTTCAGAAAAATATAAAAGACATTTTTATAACTGTCGCGAGACTTTAAAAGCGAAGAGATTTTAATAACTTCTGATTAGTGTTTTTGTAAAATAAATATTTATTCTATGAAATACAAATCTTGTTTTCAGAATAAATGAAAATAAGCCATTATATAGAAAATATCCTGAAGCTACTACATGTTTTTTATATTCTTGTATAGGGTTTCAAATTTCAATTTTTTTTTTATTCGCTTATTATGCAGACAGAAAAAATTAATTCTATTTGTTATTCATCATTATAAAAACAGTTATGACTATTTTTTTTTTCATTTCACGTGTAATTAAGGAAGTCATTTTAGCTTTAAGCTTTTTACTTTTTATGAAGCAAAAGGTTTGTTTATAGTTCATCATTATTATTTTTCCTGCGCTGTTTTTGAATATTAAATATGAAATAATTATTGTATAAAATAATTAAAATGAAGAAAAACTCAATGCGACTTTGGTTATACATCAGTAATGTCTAAGCAATTTTTGAAATCATTATTATTTGAGCATTTCATATTCGATTATTTGGCGTTGAATGAATAAAGAGAGTAGATTTTTAAAAATCAAAGTAATTATTCAAGAAAAATGTTTAAAAAACCCTATATATGATATTTGAATATTAATGTGTTTGTCTTTCTTTCGAATATAAGTTCTAATTTCAAATAATGTTTTAAACAATTAAATCAAAAATCACTCTAACCTTTTTAATAAAAATTAAATAATGACATCTTTTTTCTTTAATTGTGTGTTCATGTGCATATTCTTTAAAGATTTTATCAAAAAAGGCATGAAAATGAATCCGATGATTTTTGTTTTTGTTCTTTATTTCAGCAAAATATAAAAGACATTTTTATAACAGTCGCTTTAAAAGCGAAGAGATTTTAATAACTTCCGATTAGTGTGTTTGTTAAATAAATATTTGTTCTGTGAAATAAAAATATTTTTTACAGAATAAATGAAAATAAACCATTATACAAAGTATCCCGAAGCTACTACATTTTTTTAAAATTCTTGTAAAGGGTTTCAAATTTAATTTTTTTTAATTCGTTTATTATGCAGACAGAAAAAAGTAATTATCATTGTTATTCATTATTATAAAATCAGTTATTACTATTTTTATCCATTTCACGTTTAATTAAAGAAGTCATTTTAGCTTTAATTTTTTTCCTTTTTATGAAGCAAAAGGTATGTTTATAGTTCATCATTATCATTATTTTTTTATTGCTCTGTTTCTGAATATTAAAAAGTGAAATAAATATTGCATACAATAAAAAAATGAAGGAAAATTCAATGTGATTCCGGTTATAAATCAATACCGTCTAGGCAATTTTGCAATCAGTATTACTTGAGCATTTCATGCATTTCAGCACTTGGCGTTGAAAAAGTAGACGGGGTGTACTTTTAAAAATCGAAAAAATAATTCAAAAGATTTAAAAAAAAATGGTGTTTACCGTGTAAAAGACATTTGAATTTTAATTATTTTGAATTTCTATGGAATATAAATTAAAATTTCCTTGAAAATTCTTAGATAAACCCTCGCTGCTTAAATAAGCATAATTGCTTTACAGAATTATGTGAGTCCTTGCATCTAATAAATTGATTCTAATCAATTTTAGCCCATTTTCGATTACTATTCTATTCTATTTTATATTCCGTAAGTTGAAGAAGTATGTTTTTTTCTCTGATCCTTTCTGTACATATATATATATTATTAACGTAAGTTGAAAAGCAGATGATTTGGTATTTTATATAGATTATGATGCTGAATATAATAAATAATTTTTAACAAACAAAGAAATAAAACTTGTGGGAGGTGTTCGTTGGATAAATACTAAACACTTCTTAAACAATCACATTTTTAATCAAGACATCACAACATCTATTATTTACAACACTATATACATATTCGGTAAAATGCGTAACATATTAACAAATCTTGTTATACCACAAAAACGTCTCGGGTTGAGACGACATTCCAAAATATCTCACAAATCTACTCTCAACACCAAATTACTCCACTTCAAGCTTTTAAAATAAAAGGCAAAATATCGCATGATATTTTGCCGAAAGTGGCAATAGCGCCATCTATAGATTCTACTAATTTAAGGAAGGCAGTCATCTTGTTACAAACTTTATCACTAAAAATGAATCTGTACGTTATTATGAAAACACACGTAAGGAAAACAAAAAGTAGTTATTCTAATTGAAAAAATGTCATTCCACTCCAAATCGAATGTCAATAATAGGAACATCAGAGATTACTTTCATTTAAATCACATTGATCGTTTAACGATCAAATTTACAATAACAGTATCGTTATTATTATTATTATTATTATTATTAAAACACAGTTTTTCACAGCTTTTGTCTTTCAGATGTGTATTCTGTAAAACTTTTGTAAAATATAAATATTAATCATCATTTTTTTTAACTTAGGAAACTGTCACTTTAAAAGCGAAAATATATTAATAACTTCCGATTAGTATTTAGTATGTTTATTGAATAGATAATTGTTCTACGAAAAAAAAATTGTCAGCAAATTGAAAGAAAATGAGCAATTATAAAAAATACCAGAAGCTATTACACATTATTTAATATTCTTGAAATCACTCTCAAAAATATTATTTTTCATTTATTATGCAGATAGAAAAAAGTAATTATCATTGATGTTCATTATTGTAAAAATCATTTTTTTATTATTTTGTTTCCATGGTTACGTATAATTAAGGATGTCGTTTTAAATACAAGTTTATTCCTTTTTATGTAACAAAATTTTTGTTCATAGTTCATCATTAATTAATTTATGCAGCCAATTATTATATATTAAAAAATGAAATGAATATTAAATTAAATACATACAATGCAGGAAAATTTCATTGCTTCTGGTTATAAATCAATAATATTTAGGAAATTTTTACAATCACTGCTCCTTTATTGAGCAATAGCCGTTTACTTAGCGCTTAAAGACCAAAGGCAGTGTATTTAAAAAAAAAAAAAAAATAGGTGTAGTTATTGAAAATATAAAAATTAGAATTTTACGTATATATGACATTTTAATTTTACTTATTTTATATATGGGTAAAATAACATTTTTTTGGAATATAAATTGAAATTTGGATGAAAACTCTTAAATGAACCCTAGCTTGCTTAGAAGAGTATTATTGCTTTATAAAATTATGTATATTTATTGCATCTACTGATTAATTCTAATAGATTTTAACTCATTTTCTATTATTTTTTATTACATTTTATCTTCAAAAAGGTAAATAATTATTATCGTTTTAATTTTTTATTCTTCATGTGTATCTGTGAAATACAGTGAGTTGAAAAGAAGACAATTTCTCATTTTATATATTTTATTATGTTAAATAAGAAGATCAATTTTGAAAGAAAAGACAGAAAAGAAAAAATATTATCAATAAAAATAATTCTGTATGTCATTATGTAAACATTCGTTTGTTTTAAATAAATAGTTATTTTAATTGAAAATATACCATTTCATTCACATCGAATATTAAAAACGGAAGTAACTATTATAATTTTTTTTTTCTGTATACGAAGTTTAATAATATTAAGCAGTGTCTTTACTGAATTATTGTACACAAATTCTTATTTAAGATCTTTAGAGACAATTCTAATTTCAAATGATATTATAAACAATGAAAGAGCAATAACCATTAATTTTTTTTTTAAATGTAATTAATGCCACCTTTTGTCCTTCTTGTGTCTAACACTGAAACTTTTGTAAAACATAAGTATACATCATATGTTTTTTTTTCTTTCTTATTTTATTTTACTTTAAAAAATTATAAAAGACATTTTTATCACTGTCGGTTTAAAATTGAAGATATTTTAATAACTTCCGATTAGTATGTTTGTTGAATGAATATTTCTTCCAAGAAATAAAAAGCTTGTCTCCAGAATAAATAAAAATTAGCCATTGTAGAAAATATCCGGAAGCTATTACATGTTTTTTAATATTCTTGAAGGGATATTCAAATATCAGTTTTTTTTTAAATTATTATTCGTTTATTCGCCAGACAGAAGAAAGTAATTATCATGTTTTTCATTACTATAAAAGCATTTATTATATATATATATTTTCCCCGCACGTGTCATTAAGGAAGCTGTTTTAGCTACAAGTTTATTATATTTTTATGGAACAAAATATATGTTTATAGTTCAATATTAATTTTTTATATGCCTTTTATTCTGAATATTAAAAACAATGAAATGAATATTGCAGAAAATAAATACAATGGAGGAAAATACAATGCACTTTTGGTTATAATTCAATAAAGTTTAGGCAATTTTTGCAATCACTACACATTTTTTGAGATTTCGTGTTTTATTTATTGTCATTGAAGTTTTAAGAAGGGATATATTTTATAATTAAAAAATAAAATATAAACAATAGTTATCAGTTTTTTTTTTTTTTTTTTTTTTTTTTTTTTTTTTTTTTTTTTTTTTTGTAAAACGACAATTTAGTTTATAAAGCAAGTTGAAATATTAAAGGAAGATTAAAAAATAAAAGACATATTTTTAATCAATTTATTATTTAGACAGAAGAAAACAATTATTATTGTTATTCATTATTATTAAAATATTTACAGAATTGGTACGCATCAAGGGATTCAGGGAGTTTAAAGTATTTTAGTATCAAAAACTGCGTAACGTTCTGATCGCTATATCTGAAATAAGATTTTTTATTCATTAAATAGGGCAAGTATTACTTAAAAAAAATTCTGGTAATAATTCCTCGATTGTCCTTGAAGCGTAAGCAGCCTGATTTATTATTATTTATTATTATTTTTGTCCCCATCGCGCGTGTAATTAAGGAAGTCATTTTAGCTTCTAGTTTGTTACTTTGCATGAAACAAAAGGTCTCTTTGCAGTTCATAATTAATTTTTTATATCTCTTGTAATGGATACTAAAAAATTATGTATCTATTGCAGAAAATAAATTTAATAGAGGAATACTCCAAGCACTTTCGATTACAAATCAGTAATGTTTAGGCAATTTATGCAATCACTTATCTTATTTGACCTATTTGTATCCGATTTATTATCGTTCAATGTGGGAGCCGGGTATATTTTAATAAATAAAATTAAAACGGTAAAAAATGGTTGTAAATTATTTTGCACGTGTATTAAATGACAATATTTTTTTGTTCAAGCGAGATTCAAAAATAAAAGTCTTTTTTTATAGTTTGTTAAGCAGACAGAAAAAAGTAATTACCATTATTATTCACTATTATAAAAATATTTATTATTATTTTTGTTTCGTTTTCATTGCACTTATAATTAAGGAAGTAGTTTTAGCTTCAAGTTTATTAAGTTTTATAGAACAAAAGGTCTGTTTACAGTTCATCATTAAATTTTTATATACCTAGTTACTCAATATTAAAAAATAATATATATATATTAATACGATTTAGGAATATTCGATGCGCTTCGGTAAAAAATGAATAACCTTTAAGCAATTATTGCAATTACAACTTCTTTTTTGACTTTTTGCATCTGATTCATTAAGATTTAAGTCTTGAAAGCGGGATATAATTTAAAACAAAATTGAAGTAGTTTTTCAAACGTTAACGATAAGTTTTTAATGTGTATATTTTGCTTTTACTTGAATATAACTTTGCACGTTTTTATTGTGATAATTTGCTTTAGAATATAAATTGAAATATGTTAAAAAATTATACATGTACAGCAACTGCTTATAAAAATATCTTTGTTTTCAAAATATAGATTTTTTTTGTGTCTATTAACTAAATTTCATTAACTTTATTTTGGTTCGGTGTAAGTAACACTTTTATCATAAGATTTTCTTCAGCAGTGTAACAAAAAATCTTTACAATTATTTAATTTTTCTAGGGAACATAAATATACAGTAACTACTTATAAAAATATCTCTGTTTAAAAAAAAAATAGATTTTTTTGTGTCTATTAACTAAATTTCATTAACCTTATTTTAGTTCGGTTTAAGTAACTCTTTTTTCATAAGATTATCTTCAGCACTGTAAAAAAATCTTTAAAATTATTTAACTTTTTCTAGAGAATTGGGATTCCTAAACCTTTTCATCTATCGTTAATAGCAAAATATAATGGAACAGAATATGTTGCGTGAATTTTGACAGTTACCGTTACATAAAAATGTTCCTGGAATCCCAGTTTTATAGAAAAATTTAAATAACTTAACAGTTTTTTTTAAGTGTGGAAAGTCATTGAATGCCATTGCCTAAAACACTTTTTTTCAATATGCAGCACATTCTCACATATCTTAAAGAAGAATACTATTCCTAATGTTTTCGTCAACAATGTATTTATATATATATAAAAAACATATAATGATTTTTTTTTATTTTTAATTGTCTGCAATATGCAATAAAATATTTCAAAAGTTTTAAAAAATAAAATCTTACAACAAACAAACATTTTTAGCTATATGACGGAAATTGCGACCATAGTTTCTTACACGCACATATGCAAAAAATACAGAAGTAAAAATGGGTGACAGCTGAGTCTCAATCCCACATTCTATTAGATTAAATGAAAACAATCTGTATGCCTCAATGTTCATGTTGTTTCTATTAAAATGTATATGCATTTTATTGCCAAAGGAAACGTTTTCTTATCTGAATCTCAGTGCCTCATAAATCATTCGGATGTTGTTTTTTTCATTTTTCAAGAAGATGAGATGAAGTATCTCAATATTAAGAATAAAAAAAAAATCGTTATTTATTTTCTTTCCGAATATTATTTCTTATGCAAACAAAATTCCTTTCAAAACTATTACAAACGAAGCAGAATGTATACACGAAGACTCATATAATATTAAATATTAACTTATAAACATTTTACCTCGCTTAAGAGGTTTTAATATAGAATGACTTCGCTCTAAATTATACAATTTGGAGAAAACATTTATTAAAACAAAATGAAAAACATGAATAAAGACGATTTAGAATAATACTATTGCTGGAAATTTCATTGATAATCAATTTTCATTAAAATTTAAATATTTTTTTAACACCGTAATTGTCAGCAATATACAATATATATTTTTTTTAGTTTCAAGAGTTTTATAGTTTCATGAGTTAAATTTAACGCGATCATATTTTTTATTAGACTCTGAAGCAAAATTCTACACGTAAAAAAGTGTGACAGCAGAGTTCTAATCATGCATTCCAATGGATTAAAAGAAAACAAAAGGTGTGCCTCAAAGCTCATCTCGTTTCTATTAAAATGTATATGAATTTCATTGTTATCTTATTTCAGTTTCAGTGTTACGGGAATCAATCAGATGCTTCTTCTTTTTGAAGGATAAACGATCACAATATTAAAGAGATAAAAATAATATATTTTTAATAATATATTTTTAAAAAGATTTTCTTTCTCTATGTAGTTTTCAGCAACATATAACAAAATAGTCAAATATTTTTTTCAAATAACAAATATATAAATAATCTTTTTTTTTTTTTATTACATAATTAAATCTAATATTTTGTCTCGTATTCTGACACACATATGGAAAAAGTAAAAATATGTGAAAGAAGAATTTCCATATTATTCTTCACTAGAATAAAATAAAACAATTTTATATGTCTCAATGTTTATATTGATACTTTTAGATTAGGCGTGAATCTTATTTCGGCTGGAAACATTCTGCTAACTCAATTTTAATGCCTAGGAATCGATTAGATGCTTCTTCCTTTCTAGAAGGTTTTGGATAACAGTTCTAAATAAATACAATAGTCTCAATAAAGATTTTTTTTATTTCATTCTAAGCAGTATGCAGCCCCCAGGGGAATGCCTTCTTTAGGTATTTACGGGTTTCGCAACCCCGGGGTCCTGAGCGATCTTTCTACTTTTCTTTATTTCTTCTCTTTTTAGTTGTCTATCCTTTTCATCTTTGTTTCACTCTTTTTAATCTTCTTTTTTCAGTTTTGTTACTTCTTGGTTATAGTAGTATCAATACCGATCTTCCCTGTTCTGCATTTGAACTTATGGGGACTCAGTACCGACTTTTCAGGCTCTGCCTAGTGGCATCCAGTTGGGTGTGGGAAAGGTCTCCAGTTTGAATGTAGTGTGGGGAAGAAGAGTGGCGTGCTACTATAATATCGTTTTTAAGGAACGTTTTTTAGAAAACGGTCCCAGAGGTGGGCTCCCTCGGTAGCGTTAGGCTGGGGAGGCGGACGCCAGCTCATAGCGAGAAATCCTCTCTGGCTTGCCAGGGACCTGTGTACCTGGTACACGTTATGAGTGGCAGCCGAATCCCCAGTTCACGAATGGCTCCGGAGGTTACCCTTTGCACATTAGGAAAGGGTGGGGAACCACTACCTATGCGGGGGTAGTGGCGAACTGGAAGTTTACCGTGGTTTCAAAAATTTTTTCTTATGGTTACAACTATAGCTGATCGGGGAATGTGTTTAGAGTCTCAGATCGGCGGTGGTTGTGATATTGAGAAAAGTGAAAAACAAGGATTGGGGGTCACTTCTAGTGAAACCCAATCGAAGACTGCGCTCAACTCTCCGGAGAAAAGCACAGTAACACAAAAGGAGGAAATCGGCATGACTGCTGGTGGAAACGGAGGCGGAACCCACCTAGGTGGGGAACACTCTGGAACCACTGCAGGAGGGCCGAAAGTACTCAGTAAGACGCAAAAACGAAACCGACGGAGGAAGCAGAAGCGGGAGGAGGTGGAAACCAAAACTGATGATGCTCCACCGAAGGGTTCGAAAGACAGTGGTAGTAAAAGGAAGGTGATAGAACTAACACCTTCCCCACAGATGTCGGCAACAGCAAAGAGGCCTAAGGATAATGTCCAGAGGTCCTTTGCTGCTGTAGCTGCAGTCAGAAAGTTAGCTTTGGTCAAGGAAGGCTTTCCATTGACCAGACTAGCACAAGAAGAGGTAGATATTATCTTGAAGGATGTCATCAGATGTATTGACGAGACTCCTGATGATAGACCTCTGCCTCTGATAAGTGACTCCAGGCTTGTTTCTGGAGCCTTAATTTTCACATATGAAGGAGATGCCACCGAAGTCTGGATTAGGAACACTTATAATGGCAATGTCACTGACTTTGAGGGTATTTCCCTCAAGGTGCTTGCCATGAGTGAGATGCCGAAACCAGTCAAGGTGGCTTTCAAAACAAGAGATATTTATACCAAGGATCCCATCGAGCTGCTGAAGAGGCTTAACAGGTATAACCCAGAGTTGAAGACGGGTGACTGGCGTGTCCTGGACCATGTCGCAGAACCCCAGTCCATTCGTTGGATCTTTGAGGTTGACCTTGTTGCCTCTGAGGCTATAAAGAGAGCAGACTATAAAGTATATACTGGGCTCGATAAGGGATCATTTAAAATTTTGAATGATCCAAATGTGAAAAAGATGAGAGAGAAGGAGGCTAAAGCTGTGGCTGCAGACACTTCCTCTCAGGTAAGTGAAACAAGCAGTATTAAAGAAATTAATACTAGACTTGAAAATGTTTCTGTCCAATGTAATTCCCCTTCCATGTTTTTGGATGAAGTGGAACAGTTATTGGCTGAGTACTCAGAAGATATGGCTATCTCTGAGGAAGACAGATTGGTTGTTGGTTTAAATAAACCAGATGACGCTTCTAAAGATAGTTCAGATTAACCTCCATCACAGTAAGGGTTCATCTGCCATTTTAGGAAAGATGATCTCTGAAGGGAAGGTTGATATTGCACTTATTCAGGAACCCTGGATTAGGGATGGCAACATTCTTGGTCTAGGATGTAGTAAGAACAGGCTGTACTTTGATAGGACCTGTGTTAGGCCAAGAGCTTGCATTTATGTCAGTCCTAGGCTAAACGCAATTAATATGGTGAACTACCTGAGCGGTGACTGTGTTGCTGTAAGGGTGGTTTTTCAGGGTGAGAATGGGCCTGATAGGATAATTGTCTCATCTTCTTACCTTCCATTTGAGAAACAGGATCCTCTTTCTAGTGAGGCGAAAGCTCTCATGGGTGACTGTTCTCGGAAGGGGCATAAGTTACTGTTTGGGTGTGATGCAAATACACATCATACTGTTTGGGGCAGCACAGACTGTAACAAACGAGGAGATGACCTCTTAGAAGATATTTTGGTTTATAACCTATATATACTTAACAGAGGGAATGAGCCAACTTTTATTACTAAAAATAGGAGGGAGGTTCTTGATGTCACTTTTTGCAGTAGAAACTGCTAAGACATCATTAGAGATTGGAAGGTGTCAGATACCATTTCATTATCAGATCACCGACTAATCATGTTCAACATTGCAGGGACAACTGAACCAGCAATGAAGAGGAGGAATGCCAGAAAAACAAACTGGCATTCTTACTGCAGGGAACTTGAAGAAAGGATCCTGTCTTTAAATGGTAAGTTAAGTTACAATAGTTCTTCAGAAGTGGAGTTGGCTGTTGACTCAGTGCAACAGGCCATTCTTCAAGCTTTTCACAATAACTGCGAACCTCCTGTAGCTAGCTCCCCAAGGCCTGTGCCTTGGTGGCCCTCTGAGATTAGAAAACTCAGGAGAAATACCCGTAGGGCATTTAATAAAGCCAAAAAGGGTGGAGATTGGCAGCAATATAAGACTGCACTCACCGTATACAATAAGGCCATCAGGAAGTCTAAGTATGATTCTTGGAAAAACTTCTGTGATGGTATTAAGGATGTCTCTACAAGTGCTAAACTTATGAGAATTATGGTTAGGGATAAAAGTTCTAACCTTAATGCCATTAAATTAGAGAATGGGCAGTATGCTGGAACGGGAAAGGAGATTCTCACAGAAATGATGAGGACTCATTTCCCGGATTCCACTAGTGATGATGAAAATGCGGCTCCAGACATAACTACCACTTTTATTAGCAGTGGGGAATGTTGGAATCTTGCTGGTGATATCGTCACTCATGACAGGATCTTGTGAGCCATCGATTCATTTGACCCTTATAAGAGTCCTGGTATGGACGAAATCGTACCTGTTTTGTTACAAAAGGGGAAAACGATCTTAGTACCTGTGCTTGGGCAGATATATAGGGCGTGTCTTGCTTTTGGGTATATTCCGAATGCATGGAGGCATACCAAGGTGATCTTTATCCCTAAACCTGGGAAAGACACTTATTTTGAGGGAAAATTTTTCCGACCTATTAGTCTAACTTCGTTTATGCTTAAGACGTTGGAAAAGTTAATGGATAGGCACATCAGGGAACGCATCTTGGGTGTAAAGCCTCTCTCCAGTTCTCAGCATGCTTATCAGAGTGGCAGATCAACTGACACTGCTCTTTATAGTCTTTCTTTCTTGCTTGAGAAAAGTCTTAAGGCAAATGAAGCTGCATTTGCTGTCTTTCTTGATATTGAGGGTGCCTTTGATAAGGTATCTATGGAATCCATTCTCAAGGCTTTGGCCGATAGGGGTGCGGATGAGGTAACTATGAATTGGATCAACTGTCTGCTTAGGGATAGGTTTATCCATGCTGAGCTGCTAGGAGATGCAATTCATGTTAAGGTAAAGAAGGGTTGCCCACAAGGTGGGGTTCTCTCTCCTGTACTTTGGTGTTTGGTGGTGGATGGACTCCTTGTTGAGATACATCTACGTGGTGCATACTGTATTGGATATGCGGATGACATTTTTATTGTCATTAGGGGTAAGTTTGAAAATATTCTTTCTGATGTACTCAATAATATCCTTAAGAAGGTAGAGCGGTGGTGCAGAGATGTTGGTCTTTCTGTTAACCCAGAAAAGACTACTTTTGTTGTTTCACTAAGAAAAAGTCACTCAAATTTAATGAGATTGTGTTTTATGGGCATACATTGAATTGCTCGAAGGAAGTGAAGTATCTTGGTGTCTATTTTGATGAGAAATTATGTTGGAAGAGACACATCGATTACTGCATCAATAAGGCCAAGAAGATTTTCTGGTCATGCAGAAATGCTATTGGCAAAACATGGGGACTTAGTCTTAAGGTTATCAGGTGGATATACAATATGGTGATCTGCCCTATAATCTATTATGGCAGTATAGCTTGGTGGTCAAGAACTATGACTGACACTGCTAAATCAGACTTAACAAAGCTGCAGAGGATGATCTGTATCTCCATGACAGGTGTACTTAGGACAACATCTACATCTGCCATGGAATTGCTGTTGGGTATGTACCCTCTGCATATGATTATTGAGGCAGAAGCATTGATCTGCTCACATAGGCTCATGTTACATGGGCAGTGGCTTAGTTACTCGAGGTATCTTACTTGGGGTAGGCTCAACTGTAAAATCAGTAAGCACCCAGTTTTTATCATGAAGGGTGATGGTATGCCTTTAAAGCATGTATTTGATAAGTCATTCAGAATTGGTCTTCACTCCAGAGCTGACTGGGAGATCTCTTCTGTGAAACTTGAGGCAGGTATGACCTGGTTCACTGATGGTTCCAAGATAAATTCTGGAACTGGAGCTGGAGTCTGCTTCCCAGATGATGGTACATCTTTCTTTTACCCGCTGGGGAGTTATGCAACTGTTTTTCAGGCAGAGGTTTATGCAATACTTATGTGTTGTTACATTTGCATTGAAAGGGGGTATAGTGGACTGTCTGTTAATATCTGTTCTGATAGTCAGGCAGCATTGCTCGCCTTACAAAAACACACAATTACTTCTAGAATTGTTTGGGAGTGTTATTGCTCTTTGAATAGGCTTGCCCGTAATGGTAACAATGTTATTGTACATTGGGTACCTGGTCATACTGGCATCCTGGGCAATGAGCTTGCTGATAGTTTAGCAAGAAAAGGGTCGGTTACTCCGTTTATTGGACCTGAACCTGCTATTGACATTTCTAAGGACTGCGTTAGAACTACTGTTTTTAGAATTTTAAGAGAGCAGCAGTATCAAGAATGGCTTGACTCGAGTGGACAGAGACAAGCGAAGGAGCTCAATAGTGGATGCCCCAGTAAAAGGGCAAAAGAACTTGTTGAACTCAGAAGAAATAGTCTACGAAATATGGTAGAACTTCTAACAGGACATTGTAGACTTAATAAACACCTTAGCATTATGAAGGTAGTCAATGACCCTCTTTGTAGGGGTTGTAAATACGATGAGGAGACTGCTGTACATGTCCTTTGTAGCTGTGAAGTATATGCTGCTTATCGTTTTGAGCACCTGGGTCGACATTTGATTGAGCCATGGGAAATTCAGGATATTCCTATCAAATGCCTGCTGAATTTTATGTCAGCTACTGGTCTGTTCAGGGACTAGGTGGGGATATATTTCCTCTTTAATTCTTGGGGGATAGTACAATAGACCCCTGGTCGCAGTGCTTTGGCTTTGGCCTCCCCCCTAGTAATACAGTAAGCAGTATGCAATGAAACATTTGAGTACACATATACAAGACGATTTCACCATAAAATATAACTACTAAAATGTATTTATTAAAAACACATAACTTTGTTCATTAATAGACAAAACAAGAGACTTAATATGAATACATATAATTAAAAATAAAATAAAATATAAAATCAACGTTTTGAGATGTCTTCTGAAGCCATCTTTAGGAAGCTATATTGGTGAAAGGTCTAAAAGTTCAGAAATTAATGCTTTCTGAGCGATAAACAATTTCTCGAGCATTGCCCAATACGTGAATGTAACGATACATCGTCGCAATGTAGTGATTTTCAAAAAATATATCTACTACAATAAAATCAAAATGAATCAAAATGAATCAAAAGTTTGAAAGTGTTGCGATCTATGCAGAAGGAAAAACTAAAATATTGTAACAGGTATAAGGCTATATGGAATTATACAAGATTTTTGGTATACTTTGGGATAAATTATCATTACAAGGTTTATTATCACGGGAAATGATTTCAACAGACATTCTAATTTTATTTTCATTTGTGTTATTGCACGGTACTATGATTTTTGCCTTTTCAAGTTAATATGGATACAATTGTAGAAAAGTAGAAATGAGAAAGAGCTGTATTCTTTTTATCCTGTCTAAAATTAGACAAGGTGTTTTTAACAAATAATTTATCAGTAGTTACGTGTTAAAATATTCATAAAAAATTTTTCATTATAAATAGACTTTTTGTTTTATAAATTAAATAACGTACTTTAAAACCATAGTTTTTCTAAGATTCTGAGACAAAGAAAAGAAAAAAAAAGAGTGACAGAAGAATTCCTATCGTGTACTTCACTAGATTAAAAGAAAACAACCTGTATGGCTTGAAGCTCACGACGTTACTTTTAGAGTGCGTATGAATCATATTGCAGTAGGAAACTTTCTTTTAACTCAATTTCAGTGCCTTATGAATCGATCAGATGCTTCTTCTTTTTCTAGAAGGTGGGGATGAAAGCTCTCAATATTGACGAGTAGAAAGGGATTTAATTTTTTCTTCCTTCTTGAGTATTTTTTCTCAACCATAGTGAATCCCATTCTTCAACTGATATATACAATAATGAATATATCTGAAGATTAGTGTAAGATTAAACAGAATATAAAATATGCATCAGTGATTTTTTATATTATCTCCAGCTATAGTTTTTTCAGCACTTGTACTTGATGAGACGACTTTTTTGAAAAATAATATGCGACATTTGTATTTTCATGATGTTATTCAATAAAGGAGAAAAATGTTTTTTCGTCGAAACTAACTTCTTTTCCTCTTATTAAATTTTCTTTCTCAAAAATGCGCTTGAATCAGAATAAGATAGTAGTCTTATTTTTCCATTTTTTAGTGAATTTAAACGCTGTATTATTTATATAGGAATCTTAACGTTTTCGTTTCTCAAAGATGGCGAGAATTAACGGAATAATATTCATTTTCCTGATGCATAATTTCTGTTATCGAAGCAAAGATAATTTTATATTTATTAGAAACGAAACTGAATATATACGAAGACTATCGTATTATTAATCAATAAATTTGTGAACGTTTTACTATCTCTAAATAAATACTAAAATAGCCCAAGTTAAAAGAAAAAAAATCCCTTGCAAAAAAATTTCATTAAAGAAAGTCAAGAAATACATTAAGAGAATTAAGGATAGTATTTCGTAAACTTCATCTCACCAGACTTAATGTTATATAATGTAAATAAAGTACTTTAAAATATAGTTTTTCTAAGATTCTGAGACAAAAAAAAAAAAAAAAAAAAAAAGTGTGACATAGGAATTTCATTCTTGTACTTCGCTAGATTAAAAGAAAACAACCTGTATGGCTCGAAGCTCACGTTGTTACTTTTAGAGTGCATATGAATCATGTTGCAGTAGGAAACTTTCTTTTAACTCAATTTCAGTACTTTATAAATCGATCAGATACTTTTTTTATCTAGAAGGTGGGGACGAAAGCTCTCAATATTGACGAATAGAAAGGGATTTAATTTTTTCTTCCTTCTTGAGTATTTTTTCTCATCTATAGTGAGTCCCTTCCTTCAACTGATATATTAAAAATGGAATTTATCTGAAAATTCATGTAAGATTAAACAGAATATAAAATATGCGTCAGTGATTTTTTTTTTTTTTGTATCCTTTGCTGTTATGTTTTTTTCAGAGCCTTGTACTGTGAAGACTTTTTTTGAAAAATAATATTCGACATTTGTATTTTCAAGATGTTATTCAATAAAGAAGAGAAATTTTTTTTCGTCGAAACAAACTTTTTTTCCTCTTATTAAATTTTCTTTTTCAAAAATGTGCTTGAATCAGAATAAGATAGTAGTCTTAATTTTCCTTTTATTTTTAGAGAATTTGAACGCTGGATTTATTTATATAGGAATCTTAACACTCTTTCGTTTCTCATTGTTGACGAGAAGTAACGGAATAATATTTATTTTCTTCATGAATGTCTTCTATTATTAAAAAAAAAAAAAAAAAAACGGATTTTTCTGTACAAAATTTAAATAAAGTACTTTCTGACCATAATTTTTCTCAGATTAATGAAAAAAAAAGTAGGACAGAAGAATCCCCCTCTTGTACTTCACAATATTAAAAGAAAACAATCTGTATGAGTCGAAGCTCACGGTTTTGCTTTTTGAGTGAGTATGAATCTTATTGCTGCAGGAAGTTTTCTCTTAAGGCGAAAGTGGACTCTCAAAAAAATTTCTTTTTCTTTTGAACCGATTTGCTTGAAAATAAAATATGTGATTACAATTGTAGTTATTTGAGAAAAGCTAAAATTGCAAGAAAAGTATTAATTACTTTGATAATTATTTATTATTAATTATTAAAATAATGAATTAATTAAAAATGCGTCATGCGCATTTCTTTTGCATATAAAATAATAATTTTTATTTATGAGATACCTTTCAGACCTAAGAGTAAGACTTAGTTGAAATCCTAAATAGAAATAGAAAATAAAAATTAATAATAACAATAATAAGTCGAAATACCAATTTTTATAGTGAAAAAACACAGTAAATCATACTTTTGATGAAGAATTTAGAGCTTATGAGGTCCGAAGTACAATTATTTTAATTAACATTTTTTCTATGTACTATGAGGTAATGACATAACAAATTTTGAAGAACTCAAAAAATTAGGGATGCGGATGGAACATTTTGAAAATTGAGATTATCCCGAAAATTTTATTTCGAGAAAATCCATTGTTAAATTAGAAATATCAGTATTTCAATAATAAGCAACATTAAATACCATATAATAAATGAATATTACTTATAATACACTTATAATATACTTCTAATAAACTCATAATAAGCGCTTCATGAGTTGAGAAATAAAAAAGTATTTTTCAATAATTTCGGATGATTTTTGTCGATTTGAAGGTCCACCTTCGCCTTAACTCAATTTTAGAGCCTTATGAATCAATCAGTCTTTCTTTTTTCCAGAAGGTGGGAATGAAAGCTCTCAGTACTGACTAATAGAAAAGGCATAACATAAATTTTCTTGCTAAATATTTTTTTTTTTTTGTGTAAACACAATTCATTTCATAACAAATTCAAGTAAAGCTTAAGTCATGCAAAGATTTATTTAATATTAAAGTCATTTTGTAGATATTTTACTAATGCTAAAAAAATGAATATGGAGAAGGTTCTAAATCAGCCCTCGCTAAAAACATTTGAAAAAAAATGTCGAAAAATAAATAATAGAATAAATAACAGAATATCACAATTTTAAAATAATAGTAATAAATTAAAGTCTATTTCGAAAACTTACCAAAATTACAATCTTCTTTTTACTCACACAATATATTTATTTTCTAATTTAATTATATGCAAAATCATTAACTCTCTGAGGGTCTTGCAAAAGGGTAAGGTTTTAATGTTGTATCCTCCTCATTTTGCTAAAGAAATGATTCTTTCAACATTACATGTTTTATGTATAAAATTGAACTACAAATATGAATGGAATCCTTGAGTGTATTAATCATTCTTCAATGTATTGAAAATTCATTAAATCTAAAGAATTATATTATCTTAAATATTGCTTATATTGCAGTGAAATCTTTAATTTAGTGAACGGCTTAGTATCTGCCAAACAATTAGAGTGTTAAAACGTTTTAAATAATTAATAAGGAAAGTACTTTCTTTTAAACAGACTTTTTGTTACATAAGTTAAATAAAATATTTTAAGACCATAGTTTCTCACAGATACTCAGATAAAATATTATCTAGGAAAAAAAATGTGACAGAAGAATCCCCCTCTTGTACTTCACTAGATTAAAAGAAAACAACCTGTATGGCTCAAAACTCACGTTGTTTCTTTTAGAGTGCATATGAATCTTATTGCTGCAGGAAATTTTCTCTTAACTAAATTTCAGAGCCTTATAAATCGACCAGGCACTTTTTTTCCTCAGAAAGTGGGGATGAAAGCTCTCAATACTGACTAATAGAAAAAGCATAACATAAAGTTTCTAGCTAAATATTTTCTCTTGTGCAAACATAATTCATTTCATAACAATTTCAAATAAAGCTGAAGTCACGCAAACATTTATTTAATATTATGGTCATTTTGCAAATGTTTTACCATTGCTAAGAAAATTAATATAGAGAGGGCTCTAAATCAATAATATAAGTTTTCTTGCTAAATATTTTCTCTTGTGCAAACATAATTCATTTCATAACAATTTCAAATAAATCGGAAGTCATGCAAATGTTTATTTATTATTAAGGTCATTTTGTAAATGTTTTACCATTACTGAAAAAAATGAATATAGAGAAGGTTCTAAATCAACCCTTGCAGAAAACAATTGGAAAAAAAATTTTAGAAAAATAAATAATAGAATAAATAACAGAATATCACAATTAAAAAAAATAATAACAAATAAAATGATATTTCTGAAACTTTTCTATTACATACAGTCTTATTTCTACTCACACAAGATATACTTTTTAAATTTAATTGTATGCTAAATCATTAAAACGTTTTAAATATTTAACAAGGAAAATACTTTGTTATAAATAGACTTTTTTGTTACATAAGTAAAAAAAAAAGTACTTTGAGACCATAGCTTCGTACAGATACTGAGACAAAAAAAAATCTAGGAAAAAAAGTTTGACAGAAGAATCCCCCTCTTGTACTTCACTAGATTAAAAGAAAACAACCTGTATGGCTCGAAGCTCACGTTGTTACTTTTAGAGTGCATATGAATCTTACTGCTGCAGGAAACTTTCTCTTAACTCAATTTCAGAGCCTTATAATTCGATCAGATGCTTCTTCTTTTACTAGAAGGTGGGGATGAAAGCTCTCAATATTGACAAGTAGACGGGGAATTAATTTTTTCTTCCTTCTCCAATATTTTCTCTTATCCATAGAAAATCACTTTTATAACAGCTAAATACAAAAACGAATGTATCTGAAGATTTGTGTAAGATTAACCGAATATGAAATGTGTGTAAGAAATTTTTTTATACTATCTACTCTGCTATTTTTTTCAGTGCTTGCACTTTTGATACGAAAACTTGATATATACAAAATAGAATTTATCCGAAGATTCATGTAAGATTAAACAGATTATAAAATATGCGTCAGTGATCGAATGTGACTTGTCAATGTTCTCCCTATACCATTATGCAATGGAATACTTTTGTGTGGCCTTGTAAATCAATAACAAATATTCTTTAGATGAGAAGACTCTTTTGAAAAATAATATGCAACAGTTGCATTTTCAAGATGTTATTCAATAAAGAGAGAATTTTTTTTTCGTTGCAACCAATTTCTTCTCCTCTTAAGAAATTTCCTTGCTGAAAATGTGCTTCCATCAGAATAAGATATTTGTTTTATTTTTCCCTTTTTTTACTGGATTTTTCTATATACGAATCTTAACACTTTCTCACACGTTTTAGAAGGTAAGTATGAAAGCTTTAAATATTGTAGAGCAAATAAAGGTATAACATTTATTTTCTAGCTAAATATTTCCTTATATACAAACAAAATTCATTTCATAACAGTTACAAACAAGCTGGAAATTGCACCTGAAGCGTAGCAAGAGCTTCGTACGTCTGCAAGGTGCGTTCGTACGATAATGAAGTTTTAAAAATATCATTCTCATATATCAATCTCATAAAATTGTAAATAATTACAATTAAAATGCGCACCAAACAATGTTCTCCTTATACCATTATGCAATGGAATACTTTTGTGTGGCCTTGTAAATCAATAACAAATATTCTTTGCACCACAGATTAAGCAAAATGTATATTATAATATGTACTTTATAGATGCATATCAATTTTATTACGTTCGAATGAGTGTAACAATATTAAAATGCATTTGAAACATTTTCCTCCTTTAACCGTAATGTAACGGAATACTTTTGATTGTCCCTGTAATTGAACTATACATTCGATTTTGATAAAATTTGAAATAACTCGACAAAATTATGTAATAATTATGTGATTTAAATTTCAAACGATTAAAATGCATTTGAAACTTTTTTCCCCATTGACCGTAGTGTAACGGAATCTTTTTGATTGTCCCTGTAATTGATCTATGCATTCGATTTTCATAAAATTTGAAATGACTCGACAAAATTATGTAATAATTATGTATTTTAAATTTCAAACGATTCAGTTAGGTAGTTTTTGCGTTGTTATATGCGGACGGACAGAAAAACGGAAAGACGGACGGACTGAACGACAACAATAGGTGCTACGTATTTACATAATTACGAACGCACCTAAAAAAGTGGAAATCTCATGAATAATTATATGCTATTGAAATTTATTTTGTAATTGCATTGTAAACTTTGTCTGTTTTGTAAATGGGCAAAAACATTCAAATACACTAAGATTTTTTTTAAGAACCTTTCTAAAGAAAAAAAATCAGAAAAATAAACAAAGATAATTAAAAATTTTGTTTCTAAAATTTCGCCAATAATGTATTCATATTAAAGCTCGGACGAATATTTTTTTTCATTATTTAGTTGTCAGTAATATACTCTGAAATGTTTTAAATATTAAAAATAAAAGTATTTTGCTATGCACAGACATTTTTTGTTATGTAACTTAAAACGAGTATTTTAACCCTTTATGTACCGAATTATGAATTCATGAAAATTTTATATTCTAAAGCATTTTACGTAAACTGTTTAAATTAAATTAAAATATTTGCATAATAATTTAATAAATTTTGAACGATTTTCGAAAGATTGGAAGATTTAGAAGGATTAATTAAATTTTAATTTACCGGGATTTTATGCAATATTTATAACCCCACTCAAATCTTTTATTTTAAATTGTTTTCTTAGCATTTTGTAGAATTATAAAATGCACAAATATGATGTTGCAACATAAAGAAAGTAATATTTTCGAATTGAAAAACCCCATCCCGCTCCTTTAGCATAAGACAGCTGAAAAGATACAAAAACAAAAGAAATCATCCTTTTAAATTTATTTTTGTTTGCGTAACCAATAATGCTTTTGAGACGAAATAAAGCAATGTATCTGTCACTCATTCTAAATGGCATTACAACTAATCGACGTATTAAAAGATTTTTATAATAAATAATTTTAATGGTTATAAGTACAGTCGGTAGATGAAGGGTTAAGAAATTAGATTCTTTCAGAATATAGAACAAATAAAAATACCAAGAAAAAAATTGTAAGAGAAGAATTCCCCATTGGTACTTCGCTAGTTTAAAAAAACAATCTGTATTGCTTGAAGCTCAAGTTGTAAGTTTTAGAGTGCATATGAATCTTATTGCTGCTCTCATTTAAATCAGTTTCGGTGAGCTATGAATTGAGTAAATTCCTGTTTTTTTCTAGAAGGTGGGGATGAAAGATCTCAATATTGTCGAAAACAAAAGGGTATAGTATATATTTTCTTGCTAAATATTTTCTCTTGTGCAAACAAAAGTCATTACTTAACAATTTCAAATATAGCATTTAAAGATTTACATAACATTAATCTCCATTTTATAAGTAATTTACCATTGGTAAACAAAGATTTAGAGAAAATTTTAAAACAACTGTTGGATAAACAATTGTTATACATTTTAGAAAAATAAATAATGACAATCAAAAATGGTATTTTTAAAACTTTTGCCAAAAATATGTTTTTCTTTCTACTCGCACAAGAGGCCTAATTTTATTATATTTAATTATATGAAATATGCAATAGAACATTTTAAATAATTAATACGAATAATTATTCGCTATGAACAGACTTTTTTAATACGAGAGTTAAATAAAGTACTTTAAGACCGCAGTGTTTCTCACATTCTAGTACAAAAAAAAAGTGTGACAGAAGAATCTACTCTTGTACATCGCTAGATTAAAAAAAAACAATATGTATGGTTCAATGTTCACGTTGTAATTTCTGAAGGGCATATGAATCTTATTGCATTGGTGTAGGAAACTTTCTTTTAACCCAACTTTGGTGACTTATGAATCGATTAAATTATTGTTCTTTTCTAGAAGGTGGGGGTGAAAGATCTCAATACTGTCGAAAAGAAAGGGTATAGTATACATTTTCTTGCTGAATATTTTCATTTGTGCAAAATTCATTTCGTTTCAGTTACAAATAAAATTGAAATCATTCAAAGATGTGTATAATATTAAGCTCTTTTCTGTAAATGTTTTACAATTGCTAAAATACAAATACAGAGTGCAAATAACGAAAACAAAGCTTGCAGAATACAAATGTTAAAAATTTCACAAAAATAATTAAATAAAATTAAAAATTGCATTCCTATATCTTTTGCCAAAACTATATTATTCTTTCTACTTACACACATTTTATTTTTTAAATATTATTTAATTTTATGCAGCATACAATAAAACGATTTAAATAATTAATAATAGTAATTATTCGCTATAAACTAACATTTTTTAATAAAAGAGTTAAATAAAGTATTTTAAAACCATAGTTTTTCTCAGATTCTAAGACCCTCCGCTCCAAAAAATAAATAAATAAGTAAATAAATAAATAAATAAAATAAATAAAGGTTGACACAAAAATTATTTCTTGTAATTTACTAGATTAAAAGAAAACAATCTGCTTGGTTAGTAGCTCACGTTGTTACTTTTAGAGTGCGTATGAAACTTTCTCTTAACTCAATTTCAGTGCCTTATGAATCGATCAGATGCTTCTTCTGTTTTAGAAGATGGGGATGAAATCTCTCAATTTTGACGAGTAGAAAAATATTTTTTTTTTCTTCGATAATTTCTTTTATCTTTAGAAACTCCCTTTTATAACTGCTGTATACAAAACGGAATATATCTAAAGAGTTTTGTAAGATTAATCAGAATATGAAATATGTATAAGTGTGATTTTTTTATATTAATTACTCTCATATTTTTTTCAGTGCTGGCACTTTTGATGCGAAGACTTAAAAAAAAGTAAAACTGTGACATTTGTATTTTGAAGATGTTATTCAATAAAGAAGATAAATATTTTTTCGGCGAAACTAACTTCTTTCCCTCTTATTAAATTCCCTTGCTGAAAATGTACTCAAATCAGAATAAGATAGTAGTCTTACTTTTTCCCCTTTATTTTTTGCGAATTTAAACGTTAAATTTATTTTTATACGAAACTTAACACGTCTAGTTTCTGTGTAATTTTAAGTATCTGGAAGGGTTACAAATTTTTTATATCCATAAACAGTTTTTTAACTCATTGTACATAAATAAAGAAAGTAGACTTGAAATAGAATAAAATCACTGTCATTTGTTTTCGTGGTAATTTTTATCATAGTATATATGATATTATAGTATGTATGATATCATAGTGTGTATAATATCATAGTATCAAAATGACAGCATAGATATCAACATGATGTAATAGTGTCGAAATGATATCATAGATATCGATATGATATCATAGTATCAAAATCATAGTAAGTATTATACGAATTGTTGGTATTACTCATTTTTAATTTGTATAATATTTTTTTTTTTTACTCTGACCTGTTTTTGTGGTTTTGAAACATATTTTTAATATTTTTTAAAGTGTGTAATTGTACTAAAATATTAAAAGAAAAAAATGACACGATTGGTAGAATCAGAGTGTTTGTTTAAATAAAACAACGGTAAATTTCGAAACGTTTCGGATTATTTTTGATGGGCATAAATACATCACAGACTGGATCAATATGTGAAGTATAGGTATTTTTAAATTCTGTCCCCTGCTTTGTTGAATATTTTCTAAAAAATGATTTTTTATATTCTACGCGTAAGTATCACATAATCATAAAAGAAGGTGAGGAATATTAATAAATTTATAATGTCTATAAGAAATTAACAGCTTGTAGTATTTCCTTAATTATATTGTTTAAACGCATAAATTAACACTTTAAAACCAGATTTTTTTTTGACTGTTTACAGCTTTGAATTCTACCTGGATCAAAACATGCAAACAATTAAAAAAATTGGTTTTAAATTGTTAATTTAAACCTTTTAATAGTTGAAATTTTCGTAATTCAGAATACACATTTCAAACAAAATGTACCATTATCATAATTCTCTTCGAGTATTTTTATTAAATAAAATATTATTTTTATTAAATAAGAAAACTACTTTATTCGCTCAAAGACAAAATTTAAAACACATTTTAGGTGATTCAGAGAGATTTTGGCATTTTAATATATTGAATTACTAATAAAATAAGGTTATTTAGTTCAAAATCAGAGGTTTTACAATTTGTTTTAATTTTTTATAAATTTTCTATATATTCAAAATTTTAAAATTATTGCATTGCAATTACTACATGTACTTTCTACGTATGCACTTTCTTACTTTTCGTTACATTTTTAGAGATTTTGAAGGATTTAACTGTTTTTTTTATGAGAGAGGCTTTTCCTTTGATTTTATACATAGTTATCTTTTAGTTTTATATAAAAAAAAGATGCAGGAGAATGATAGAATAAAATTGTGTGCTTAATCTACAATCATGACTTATTCAAATATTATTAAATACAAAATGAAAATTCATTTTGTATTTAAATGAAATGTTTCAAAGTTTTGAACACATTTTAGGTTAGTCAGACAGATTTTGACATTTTAATATACTGAACGACTAAAAAAATAAGGTTATTCTTGTACAAAATTAGAGGCTTTACATTTTTTTTTAATTTTTTTAAATAAATTTTCTATATATTCAAAATTTTAATATCATTTAGAGTCAAAATGTGTTCTTAATCTGTAATCATGACTTATTCTTACTTTCATTTTGTATTTGAAGGAATTGTTTCAAAGTTTTGAACACATTTTAGGTTAGTCAAACAGATTTTGGCATTGTAATATATTGAATTACTAAATAAAATGGTTATTTAGTTCAAAATCAGAGATCTTACAGTTTGTTTTATTTTTTATAAATATTCTATATATTCAAAATTTCAAAAACATTTAGAATCCAAATGTGTGCTTAAATGTGTAATCATGATTTATTCTTACTTTCATTTTGTATTTGAAGGCAATGTTTCAAAGTTTTTAACACATTTTGGGTTATTCAGACAGGTTTTGGTATTTTAATATATTGAATTTCTAAATCAAAGAATTATTTAGTTCAAAACCAGAGGTTTTACAAATTGTTTTATTTTTTTAAAAAACTTTCTATATATTCAAAAATTTTAAATCATTTAGAATCAAAATGTGTGCTTAATCTGTAATCATGATTTATCCTTATTTGCATTTTATATTTGAAGGAAATGTTTTAAAGTTTTGAACACATTTTAGGTTAGACAGACAGATTTTGATATTTCGATATATTGAATTACGGAAAAGATAGGGTTATTTTGTTTAAAATCAGAGGTTTTGCAATTTGTTTTATTTTTTATAAATTTCCGATGTATTCAAAATTTCAAAATCATTTAGTATCAAAATGAGTGCTTAATCTGTAATCATTACTTATTCTTATTTTCGTTTTGTATTTGAAGGAAATGTTTCAATGTTTTGAACACATTTTAGGTTAGTCAGACAGATTTTGGCATTATAATATATTGAATTACTAAAAAAATAAGGTTATTTTTGTTCAAAATCAGAGGCTTTACAATTTTTTTTTTTATAAATTTTCTATATACTCAAAATTTTAAAATTATTTAGAATGCAAATGTTTGCTTAATCTGTAATCATGATTTACCCTTATTTACATTTTGTATTTGAAGGAAATGTTTGAAAGTTTTGAACACATTTTAGGTTAGACAGACAGATTTTGACATTTTTATATATTGAATTACTAAATAAAAGGGTCATTTAGTTTAAAATCAGAGGTTTTACAGTTTGTTATATTTTTAAAAACTTTCTATATATTCAAAATTTTAAAATCATTTAGAATCAAAATGTGTGCTTAATCTGTAATCATGACTTATTCTTATTTTCATTTTGTATTTGAAGGAAATGTTTCAAAGTTTTGAACATATTTTAGGTTAGTCACACAGATTTTGGCATTTTAGTAAATTGTATTACTAAATAAAAGTATTATTTAGTTCAAAATCAGAGATTTTACAGTTTGTATTATTTTTTATAAATTTTCTATATATATTCAAAATTTCAAAAACATTTGAATCAAAATGTGTGCTTAAAAGTGTAATCATAATTTATTCTTATTTTCATTTTTTATTTGAAGGAAATGTTTCAAAGTTTTGAACGCATTTTAGGTTAGTCAGACAGATTTTGGAATTATAATATATCGAATTACTAAAATAAAACAAGGTTATTTAGTTCAAAATCAGCGATTTTACAATTTGTCTTATTTTTTATAAATTTTCTATATATTCAAAATTTCAAAAACATTTAAAATCAAAATGTGTGCTTATGCGTAATCATGATTTATTCTTATTTTCATTTTGTATTTGAAGAAAATGTTACAATGTTTTGAACACATTTTATGTTAGTCAGACAGATTTTGACATTTTAATATATTGAATTACTAAATAAAATGTTATGTAGTTCAAAATCAGAGGTTTTACAATTTGTTTTATTTTCTATAAATTTTCTATACATTTAAAATTTTAAAATCATTTATTTACAATTTCCACACGTATTTTCTACATACGCATTTTCTTACTTTCTGTTACATTTTCAGAGATTTTGAAGGATATAACTCTTTTTTAACATGCTTTTGTTAGCTTCAAATGTATGTATGTATGCAATGGCATCTTTGAACGTTATTTTCACCCACTTTAAAACATCAGATTAAATTGAAACTTTGCACACTTATTGAAAACCGATGATGATTCAACAATTTGAAAAGTTGCCGCTTAAAAGGATAAAAAATGCCGGATACACTGATCAAAAGCAGTTTGAGAAATTAAAAGTCAACTGAAACCCTAGATATATGACAATCACTGAAATACTTATGAAAACCGTAACTATGCAACCAAAACGCATTTTAAAATTTTTAGTTTGTCCTGATATAAAAGCGTGTGTTTTAATATTTAAAACTATTTAGCAATAATTATTAAGAAGAAAAATCATGTGTTCAGCATAGATTATGAAACACTTTCCAAAACTTTTTGAAATCTTTAACAATACTTTGTTTTTTAAGGAAATAAAATGCTATTGTCCATAGTCAAATATGTATTCCAAACTTTTTGAACAGCCCTGTATTTGATCTTTCATTTAATATATATATTATATAATGAGCCTTTCCTTTGATTTTACATATAATAATCCTTTAAGTTTAAGAAAAAAGGTACCGAAGACTGGTAGTATCAAAATGTGTGCTTAATCTGTAATCACGATTTTGTATTTCAATGAAATGAAACGTTAAGAAACCTTATCTGATTTATATTGTGTAATTTTTTTAGCTACAGTTTCTTAAATATTCGAGGAACAATAATGTTTGCAATTTTATAAAAAATCTTAAAAAAATACCAAAAAAAAAAAAAGAAAAAGAGAAAGTAAGAAATCTTGAATCGATATGGGAAATCATTTTTCATGAAATGATGAGTGAAAATTTTTAATTAGTTTTACATTTACACTTAACATATTTTTAATAGACATTTTTTACATACATGAAAAACAAAGTTATTCTGCTATCTGTTCCTAATATCTGCTCATTGTTGGAATTTTATATTATTGTTTTATGTTAACATTTCATAGCTGTGTGTGTTACAAAATATTTCGTATACACTTCTTTCAACGTAGAAAGATTTCTTTTCTTGAAAGAATAAGTTATATACAAATGCTTAAATGCTAACTTTTAAAAATGTTAAAAGAACATATTGTATTACAATTGTCCCTTTTCGTATTTAAGATTCACATGAAATAATACTTAAGTTCTCCTTTTCCCATAAAAAAATCATGATAATAAGAAAATTATTCATAAAGACCGCTTTAACTAATTTTCTTTTGAAGATATGCTTTGAAAGAGAATTTTTTGTTATTAATAAAAAGCATATCTCAGAACCTTTTTAAAGAACAAAATTTATCTTACTAAAAAATTCACTACACCACTACTACTTTCTAGAGAGAAAAAAAAGTTTAATTTTTTATCTCTTTTAAGAAATCTTTACTAGCTTGCAAAAATATATTCAGAATGAAGAAGTAAATTCAAATCTCCGAGGTATACATCTGCAGTTGAAAAGGAAGAGATGTGTATTCGAACGCTTATAGAATGTTGCGACCGCAAAATGGAAAGAACGTGCAAATTATTCATTCCAAAAATCCTTCTTTTTAACTCAATTTCTTTGCTTCTTTATGAAAAGATTTTCCTTCCCACTTTCTGAGAGAGAGATGCCTATGAAAGCGTTAAAATATTGATGAAATGAAGGGGGATTAACTTTGTTCTTTGCTGAACATTTACTTTTATCCTTAGAAACCCCACTTTTTTGTCTCTGTTTTTCTTTTTAATCTACGTTCTTGAGGTTCCTTTGGGATTTAACTTGAGATGACTTATGTGTAGTCTTTTAAAAAACTCGTGTGCCTTTTTCTTTATCATTTATGAAGTATACTTTAAAAAATAAGAGTCTGTTATATTCTTGAAAATCAAACAAGAACTGAATATTTTATATATAAAATGTTTTTAAAAGGACTTTTGTTCAGGTTTTACTTTATAGTACAGTTTACTCGAATAAAGAGATTAATATTATTCATTTTAAGAGAAGAAATTCGATATATAATACACTCTATAATTACTATTGCAAAGGAAGTAGTTTATATCTATATATAAACTTTCTATAAATAAAACCTTTAAAACATATTGTATTTATCAAAATTATATTAAATTACTAGCAATCTTCACCCGCTATCATGGTCGGTTTATCTCAAAGAATCTTGAATCAGATGAAATACATTTTGAAAGCATAAAATAATAATATTAATAATATCAAATTAAACATCCATAAATGTTTTATTATCCATGTAATCTTACAATATCCTGTTCGAAGTCAATGTTGAGGACGTAATACACAAAATATTTCTAAAATGACTGAAGGTGAAAAAAAACTGATTAAAATAAATGGTTTTACATGCTTATAAAGGACTTTACCAAATACATAGTAACTAAAAATGGATGGATATAAAAAACAACGCTCTTAAGTCAAGCTAAAAAAGAGTCATAATAGTCGAAAGGTTATGTGACGGTATCTACTGTTTGCAAAAATTTGAAAAGGCGCGAGTAAGTATCAAAATACCTTCCAATTTTTTGAAATTTACATATATTATAAATAATATTTATGAGAGGACATCGTAAAAAATCAGATCTCCAATGGTAAAACGCTCGAATAATAATAAAAAAAAATTAAAGCGATCCTCGGGGAGAGGTAAATTTGGATGTGGGAAGAAAGCTTCTTAATATGAGAGAGCGGTCCAGGGGCTTTCCGATAATACGTCATCTAACTGATCCAAAAAAATTTTGAAAATTTTCGACCCTTACATTAACCTCCATTGGGAGTGGACATTTTAAAAACGCTGAAACATGCCTTTAATTATTTTTAACAGATTTATTTTCTACCGTTTCACATTTCTTCTGATTATGATTGTTGAGATTCGTCAAATGTTCTAAATTGTTCGACCCCCCCCCCCTCCTTTTTTTTAACAACCTGAGGGAGGCGATTTCAAAAATCGCTGAAATATGTGTTTAATTATTTCTTTGGTAGATTTAATTTCTGGAATTTCATGCTGCTACCTTAAACAGCTGTTGAGATATAGAAAGATGCTCGAGAATTTTCGTCCCCCCATATGCCCCTTAGAGGAGGAATTTTCAAAATTCACTTCTTAGTGCACGCTTAAATCATAAGAAGTATATTTTTCCCAATTTCCTCGTTTCTATGTTCAGTATTTTTGGGCTGTGCATTAATTAACTGTCAGTCAGAACAAACTATTTTATATTTATATAAGTATAGAATCTGAATACAGATCGCATTAATGAATGCAAGTTCGGATACCTAATTTTATGTTTATTTTTTTGCAGAGAATCGTTTAATTTTGGTAACCCAGAATAGGCAATCATTTGTATAATCCTTTGGCAAGCGCCATGTAGCTAGTGGTATACCTTTTTTTGTACCTTTAATCTGCGACAATATAATGATATATCCGTGAAATATAATAATAATTTCTATACGATAACCTACAGAATCCAAAATGAACAAATGAAAATCTTTAAAATTGGAGGATGATAGAAACTCTTTAGAAACATACTCTTTTTCAGCACCTTGAAACCTATAAGAAACTACAATACAATAGAAATAATATGGTGCAGTTGGAATGTAAATATAGGTGTAAAAAGAGATTTTTCGTCCCCCCATATGCCCTTTAGAGGGGGAATTTTCAAAAATCACCTCTTAGTGCACGCTTAAATCATAAGAAGTATATTTTTCCCAATTTTCTCGTTTCTGTGTTCAGTAGTTTTGGGCTGTGCATCAATTATCTGTCAATCATAAAAACTATTTTATATTTATATATGTATAGAATCTGAATACAGATCGCATTAATGAATGCAAGTTCGGATACCTAATTTTATGTTTATTTTTTTGCAGAGAATCGTTTAATTTTGGTAACCCAGAATAGGCAATCATTTGTATAATCCTTTGGCAAGCGCCATGTAGCTAGTGGTATACCTTTTTTTGTAACTTTAATCTGCGACAATATAATGATATATCCGTGAAATATAATAATTTCTATACGATAACCTACAGAATCCAAAATGAACAAATGAAAATCTTTAAAATTGGAGGATGGTAGAAACTCTTTAGAAACATACTCTTTTTCAGCACCTTGAAATCTATAAGAAACTACAATGCAATAGAAATAATATGGTGCAGTTGGAATGTAAATATAGATGTAAAAAGAGATTTTTCGTCCCCCCATATGCCCTTTAGAGGGGGAATTTTCAAAAATCACGTCTTAGTGCACGCTTAAATCATAAGAAGTATATTTTTCCCAATTTTCTCGTTTCTGTGTTCAGTAGTTTTGGGCTGTGCATCAATTATCTATCAATCATAACAAACTATTTTATATTTATATATGTATAGAATCTGAATACAGATCGCATTAATGAATGCAAGTTCGGATACATAATTTTATGTTTATTTTTTTGGAGAGAATCGTTTAATTTTGGTAACCCAGAATAAGCAATCATTTGTATAAACATTTGGCAAGCGCCATGTAGCTAGTGGTACACCTTTTTTGTACATTTAATCTGCGACAATATAATGGTATATCCGTGAAATATAATAATAATTTTTATACGATAACCTACAGAATCCAAAATGAACAAATGAAAATCTTTAAAATTGGAGGATGATAGAAACTCTTTAGAAACATACTCTTTTTCAGCACCTTGAAATCTATAAGAAACTACAATGCAATAGAAATAATATGGTGCAGTTGGAATGTAAATATAGATGTAAAAAGAGATTTTTCGTCCCCCCATATGCCCTTTAGAGGGGGAATTTTCAAAAATCACGTCTTAGTGCACGCTTAAATCATAAGAAGTATATTTTTCCCAATTTTCTCGTTTCTGTGTTCAGTAGTTTTGGGCTGTGCATCAATTATCTGTCAATCATAACAAACTATTTTATATTTATATATGTATAGAATCTGAATACAGATCGCATTAATGAATGCAAGTTCGGATACCTAATTTTATGTTTATTTTTTTGCAGAGAATCGTTTAATTTTGGTAACCCAGAATAAGCAATCATTTGTATAAACCTTTGGCAAGCGCCATGTAGCTAGTGGTATACCTTTTTTTTTTTACCTTTAATCTGCGACAATATAATGGTATATCCGTGCAATATAATAATAATTTCTATACGATAACCTACAGAATCCAAAACGAACAAATGAAAATCTTTAAAATTGGAGGATGATAGCAACTCTTTAGAAACATACTCTTTTTCAGCACCTTGAAATCTATAAGAAACCACAATGCAATAGAAATAATATGGTGCAGTTGGAATGTAAATATATTAAAGATATGACTAGTTGCATAAAATAATTTTTATCTGCACATGCAGAAACTGTAATAATGATCTTTTCAATAAATTATTATTCAGCTCTAGAGAGCAAGGCATAAAAAAAATCCAGTCAAATATCGTAAAAATTCAGAAAGTTAAAATATAGAAGAAATTACAGTAGTGATATTATTAATTTTCCGACATGTATATTTTTAAATATTCCTCAAAATGTCTAAAATTGAAAGTGTCCGGTCCTTAATTGAAAAATAGTGGATATCCAAAGTAATTTTCACTAAATTTACATTTGAAGCAAGATCTTAAGCATTTTATCTTACATTTAATATTTATTTTTGATTGTCATTCTTTTTCATGTAACAATTTATATAAAGAAAATGTGAATAAAATATTTACTAACAATTTAACCGACACCAATAAAAACTTATTAGAGTAAAAATGCCTTCGAAATCCAAAATGAAATCTGCCAGAAACACATGTAGCGCTTTTCTGAGTAGGCGTTTTTCTTTGATGTAAAAATATACAAAAGCACATGACAAATACAAAATTTCGATGCCATATTTGTACAGTTTAAAAGAAATGGGAATAGCTGCAGGCTTACTTGTTACATTCTCGAAAATTTTAAACGTACATATTATTCATCGAGTCAGATTTCGTTTTCATTTTCAAGTCATTTTCATTGTTACCTTGTGAATCCATCATCACCGTCACTTTTTTGCAGCTTGAGAGAACGAAGTGTTTAAATAGTGGGTCCTACTTAGTTATTTCGTCGACCAATTTCTCCAAATAATTCAAATCGCGAAACTAATAGACAAATTGTGCATATTGATATATTTTTTATTTGAAATAACGATATAACAAATTAACGAAATGATTAAATGATTATATTAATTTTTATTTTATTTTAAGTCTCATAGGCAAAAAAGATTATGTGACATTTTGTGATAGATAAAAAATCATGTTATTACAAATTTAAATAAAAAAAAAATGCTTGCACATAAATTAAAAAAAATTATTTATTTTTTACAAACCGAATATATAATATGCCAAAATAAATTATTTATCATTATTGATTTTATATATTGGGTTTATAAAAAAAAAAATATTTTTTTAATTCATGTGTAAGCTTTTTTTTATTTAATAAGTTCATAATTCAATTTTAAAGATTATGAATACATAAAATTTATAAAACCAAAAAAAGTGACTGTGAATAAAATATTTAGTAATAATTCAACCAACACCAATAAAAACATACTAAAATTATAATGCCTTCGAAATCCGAAATGAAATCTGCCAGAAACACATTGCATTATTCTGAGTAAGCGTTTTTCTGTGATGTAAAAATATGCAAAAGCACATAACAGATACAAAATTTCGATACCATAGCTGTAGAATATAAAAGAAATCGGTATAGCTGCAAGTTTACGTTATTACATTCCCGAAAGGTTTAAATGTACGTATTATTCAGCGAGTGAGATTTCTCTTTCATTTTCAAGTAATTTTTATTGTTACCTTGTGAATCGATCATTACCGTCTCTTTCTTGCAGCTGGAGAGAACGAAGTGTTTAAATATTGATATAAAGTTAGAGATTAGGTTTCTTTTTATTCTAAAATATTTCCCTTCATATTAAGAAAGTTTAAGGTTTTCATATTTCGCTTTTAGGTACTCAAGGAAGATTAAAAATATATATATATCAATATGTATTTTAAAAAGGGATGACTATTAATTTTTATTTTACCTGTGTGGCTCGCTGGCAAAAACGATTATGTATCATTGTGTGATGCTTAAAAAATACCATAATTGTTAGAAATTTAAATACAAAATACCTCTCACAACAATTTAAACTAAACTTTACATAATTGCTTTGTCTATTTTTTTTTAAATTGCTATATTTAATATTAATTATATCAAAAGTAAATTATTTATCATTATTGATGTTTAATTTGTTCATCTACTTCCATTTTATAAAGTAAGAATGCATAAAATTTATAAAAACAGAAACAATAACAGTGAATAAAACATTTACTATAAATTTAACCAACATCAATAAAATCTTAATAAAATAATGTTTTCTTCGAAATACGCAATGAAACCTGCCAGAGACACAATGCGTTTTCGTGAGTAAGCGTTTTTCTTTGATGGAAAGTATGCATATGACAAATACAAAATTTCGATATCATATTTGTGCATTTGAAAAAAAAATTAATAGCTGCAGGCTTACGTTGTTACATTCCCGTAAGGTTTAAATGTACACATTATTCACCGAGTGAGATTTCGTTTTCATTTTCAAGTCAGTTTCATTGTTATCTTGTGAATCGATCATCACCGTCTTTTTCTTGCAGCTGGCGAAAACGAAGTATTTAAATATTGAT
The DNA here is from genome assembly GCA_964019185.1 of Maratus speculifer. Taxonomy (NCBI): domain Eukaryota; kingdom Metazoa; phylum Arthropoda; class Arachnida; order Araneae; family Salticidae; genus Maratus; species Maratus speculifer. The sequence goes on from OZ025294.1 coordinate 363,270,370, forward strand.
ATAAAGTTGGAGATTAATTTTCTTTTTACTCTAAAATATTTCCCTTCATACTAAGAAAATTTAAGGTTTTCTTATTTCACTTTCAGAAACTCGAGGAATATTAGAAGAAATATATCGCTATGTATTTTAAAAAGTGATGACTATATCAATTTTTATTTTACTTCTAAGGCTGGCAGGCAAATACGATTATGTGACATTATGTAATACATAAAAAAAATTATGACTATTACAAAGGGCATAGCCGGTTAAGCATTGGAAACATGCCTTTCAATCAAATTTCTTGATTTTTTCTCCATGTGTCGATGCTTATCTGACAATGTATTTCCCTTATTATCACCTTATAAATATTGATATTTTATGAGATAGAAATGTTTTTTCGATTTTTTAAAAACCTCATTTTCTCAAAAACTACCAAACCGAATTATATGCTATTAATTGAGTTTATGCAGTTGTCAAAGATGAATATTTGGAAATTTTTGTATAGTTTTCTGATTGTAAAAAGTGTGTGAAAAAGTGACAAAAAATTTACAAAAATAAAAATTATATCTTATAGTTGTCCGAAAATTACCATTTTCTTGTGAAAAATTCCTCATTTGTGCCCGCATATTATATAAAAATTTCAAAAGTTTGCGTTGGGTACTTCATATAAATATTTACGAAAATATGTATAAAAATTATTAAAATTCATTTAAAGGCGTTATTTGGGGCGGGGCTATTTAACTTCGACATCCGAGGACTTTTTGGTACAATGTCATCAGAGAATGAGTCAACTAATAATCTATAGATTCCATTAACCCCTTGGGGACAAGCGACACGTATACGTGCCGCAAAAAGGCTTAAGAATCCTTGTTTATTCCCACCGGTAAAATTATACGATAAAATTTGCCTTATTCAATCGGAGCATTTTCTCGATTGAAAAAGGCACAAATTTCTGTTTCTGAAAACCGGTGACAAAACATTAAAAATTTCGTAAAAGGCTCCCGTCGCGAAGGGGTTAAGCATATAAACCATAAGTTTCAATACTATCGGTACTATTTTGATATCGAAAACTGGTGTTTTGCTTTGGAAATAATAGAAAAAAAAGTTTTGCCTAGAAAACAACATTCTTTGGTATCGAAATGTAACGACTGTTATATAATGATTTTTATTCAAACATTTTCACTACTTTTAAGTAAGGATAATAAGAATAAGTAGTTATTCTTTTTACTGCGTTAATATGGATGATTTATAGCTAGATTTAAAATTTAATCAGTTCTTAAAATTCTGACATATTATCTGGAATGTGTAGTAATAGACAATTTTTTATTTAAGATTTATACTACTAGAATTTTTTTGTTTATTCTTATGGTAGATTACTGAGGCTGTTTAATTCGTAGATAAATATTAGCGAAATATACATAATTTGAGTTAAAAGAAAAAATAGAAAGCTGATAACATTGGATGATATTTTGTACCGAAAAATATATTTCTGTAATTTTGAACTGTTTGATATTTAATTAAGTAAATTTTAATAAATAAATATTAGTTTATAAAACAATGGAAAATTTATCAGGAGATTAAAATATTGTAAAGACATAGCTATTTTTTGTGAAATTTTATATGCAAATACATAGTCGTGTTCAGAGATTTAGGCGACACTTTAAAGAACAGTTACTTTTTATGGGGAAAAAAAGCTGACACTTGATAATGTATTACATTATTTTATACATAAAAATAAATAGGTTTTTTTACTGTAATCCCCTTTTCCCCTCAAGAAATTCCACAACAATAATTATTTCGTATTATCATTCTTAAATGGCATCGTAACAAATAAAAATCATTCAGTAAAACGAATTTAGGCCCCACCAGTGGCCGAGAGGTTCTGACCTCTCAACTGGTAGACGGCAGGTGCTGGGTTCGAACCCAATCGCGGCTGTCGGCCTAACCGTTTGGAGTTTTCGTGGTTTTCTTCGAATCTTGCGTAAATATGGGTTAGGTTCCCTTAGAAAATCTCCCCCCACGAAGGGCACTCCCCCATGGTCCTATATCCCTAGTGTAGATAATCAGACGACAAAAATAAACCAAACCAAACTAAACCAACTAAAACGAATTTATTTCCGGTAACAGAGTTTAGCAATAACATACGCATGTGTGTCTACACGATGCAAAACAGAGCACGTCATCCATGAAGAAGCTTGAAACTATTAACTATAATTTCTGTTTATAAAAACTGGTGAGAAACGTTTTTAATTAAATTGTTTCTTATCACTGTCGTTACATTTTGATATCGAAGAATGTAGTTTTGTTTCTATACCAAAAATATTCTTTCCAGTTCTTATATACCACGACAACAACAAATTTTGAAATCGAAACTGTATTGCCAGCGTTGAGAATGATGCCCATGTGCTCATTAAAATTTTAAAAACAGCAAATCTGTAAGTTTATATTCCCAAAATTCTCCGGACATCGAAGATGAATAGCTCCGCCCAAAATAACGCCTTTAAATGAATTTTAATAATTTTTATACATGTTTTCGTAAATATTTATATGAAGTACCCAACGCAAACTTTTGAAATTTTTATATAATATGCGGGCACAAATGAGGAATTTTTTACAAGAAAATGGTAATTTTCGGACAACTATAAGATATAATTTTTATTTTTGAAATTTTTTTAATTGCTTTTTCACACACTTTTTACGATCAGAAATTTATACAAAAATTCCCAGATATTCATCTTTGACATCTGTATAAACTCAATTAATAGCATATAATTCGGTTTGGTAGTTTTTGAGAAAATGAGGTTTTTAAAAAATCGAAAAAACATTTTTATCTCATAAAATATCGATATTTATAAGGTGATAGTAAAAGAAATACATTGTCAGATAAGCAGCCACACATGGGGAAAAAATCAAGAAATTTGATTGAAAGGCATGTTTGCAATGCTTATCCGGCTATGCCCTTTAAATAAAAATTTGACATGAATGAAAAAAAATGCTTTTTATTTATCTTTTATAAACCTAATATAATGTACCAAAATAAATTTGGTATCATTATTGATGTTTAATTAGTGCATCTAATTCAACTTAAAGATTATGAATACATAAAATTTATAAAAAACAGAAAAAATAACCGTGAATTAAATATTTATTATTAATTCAACCAACACCAATAAAAACTTAATAAAATAATAATGTCTTTGAAATCCAAAAAGCAATTTACCATTAACACATTGCATTATTCTGAGTAAGCGTTTTTCTTTGATTTAAAAATATGCAAAAACACGTGACAAATACGAAATTTCGATATTTTAGCTGTAGTTTAAAAGAAATCGCAATAGCTGCAGGCTTACGCTGTTATATTTCCGAAAGGTTTAAATGTACATATTATTCACCGAATGAGATTTCGCTTTTAATTTTCAAGTCATTTTCATTGTTACCTTGTGAGTCGAATATCACTGTCTCTATCTTGCAGCTGGAGGGAACGAAGTGCTTAAATATTGATATAAAGTTGGAGATTAGCTTTCTTTAGCTTTGTTTTCTCTTTAAAATATTTACCTTCATGCTAAGAAAATTTAAGGTTTTCATATTTCTCATTTAGATAGTCGAGAAAGATCAGAATAAATACATCGATATATCTTTTAAAGAGTGATGACTATATTAATTTTCATTTTACCTTTAAGGTTCGCAGGCAAAAACGATTGTGTAACATTATGTGATACATAAAAGAAAAATCACGACTATTACAAATTTAAATAAAATATTGCTTTCATATGAATTTTAAAAAATTGTTTTAATTTTTATAAACCGAATGTATAATATACCAAAATAAATTAGTTATCGTTATGAATCTTTAATTATTGAATCTAATTCAATTTTATAAATTATAAATATATAAATTTTATAAAAACGGAAAAAAATAAATGCGTATAAAACATTTACTAATAAATCAAACAACATCAGTAAAAACTTAACAAAATAATAACGCCTTCAAAATCCGAAATGAAATCTGCCAGAAATACATTGCATTATTCTGAGTAAGCGTTTTTCTTTGATGTAAAAATATACAAAAAGACATGACAAATACACAATTTCAATATCAAAGTTATACAATTTAATAAAAATCGGGATAGCTACAGGCATACATTGTTACTTTCCAGAAAGGTATAAATATACATATTATTCACCGCGTGAGATTTCTTTTTCATTTTAAAGATTATTTATTGTTACCTTGTGAATCGATCATAACCATCTCTTTCTGTCAGCTGGTGAGAAAGAAGTGTTTAAATATTGATATAAAATTGGAGATTAGCTTTATTTTTACTCGAAAATATTACTCTTCATACTAAGAAAGTGTAAGGTTTTCATATTTTATTTTCAGATAACCGAGGAAGATTAGAAGAAATATATCGATACGTATTTTAAAAAGTAATGACTATATAATTTTTTTTTTTACTTCTAAGGATCGCAGGAGAAAATGATTATGTGACATGTGATACATAAAATAAGCCATGTTACAAATTTAATTAAATAATTGCGTCCCTATAAAAAAAACTCTACTTGATTTTGTTTTTATTTTTTTTAATTGCGATATTTAATATTAATTGTACAAAATTAAATCAGTCATCATTATGGATGCTTAATTAGTACGTCTACTTCTATAAATTCTATAAATTATAAATATACAAAATTTTAAAAAATTGAAAAAACAAATGTGAATAAAATATTTACTAATAATTCAACAAACATCAATAAAAACTTAATAAAATAATAATGCCTTCGAAATCCGAAATGAAATCTGCCAGAAACACATTGCATTATTTTGAGTAAGCGTTTTTCTTTGATGTAAAAATATGCAGAAGCACATGACAAATACGAAATTTCGATACCATAGTTGTGCAATGTAAAAGAAATAGGAATAGCTGCAGGCTTATGTTATTACATTTCCGAAAGATTTAAAAGTACATATTATTCAAAGAGTGAGATTTCTCTTTCATTTTCAAGTCATTTTCATTGTTACCTTGTGAATTGAACATCACCGTCTCTTTTTTGCTGCTGGAGAGAACGAAGTGTTTAGATATTGATATAAAGTTGAAGATTAACTTTATTTTTTACTGGAAAATATTACTCTTCATACTAAGAAAGTTTAAGGTTTTCATATTTCACTTTCATATAGTGGAGGAAGATTAGACAAAATATATCCATTTTTGTTTTAAAACGTGATGACTATATAAATTTTTATTTTGCCTTTGAGGTTCTCAATCAAAAGTGATTACGCAACATTATATGGCACATAAAAAAAATCATGACTGTTACTTATGTATATAAAAATTGCTTTCACATGAATAAAAAAAAATAAGTGTTATTTATTTTTTTTTATTTTTTTTATTTTTATAAACCGCGAAGTTTAATATTAATAATACCAAAATAAATTAGTTACCATTATTGACGTTTAATTAGTCCATCTAATTTAATTTTATAAAATATAAATAAGACATCTATACACTATATGGACAGGGTTCTCAATATGGACACCCCTAATATTTTTAAAGGTAATAATTCTGATCGAGAGATGGCTAAACATTTTCGGGAAGAAAAGCAGTTGAAAAGATAATTAAGTCTGGAAAGTGTAAAAAAGCGCGCTGTTCGCCATTTTGGAGGAAACTTGTAATTTCAAGATGTACTGATCTTAATTACTTGTAAACTTAAATTCTTATTAGATATGGTAAAATTACATTAAATGTTGAAAAGTGGAGTATTTTAGAAAGCTAATAAAACATATTTTCGATTGCTATTGCATATTTTGCTTAAAATAATTTTCCTCATTCATTTGGTACAAGATTAATAAAACTACGCCCGGTTCCCAATATGGACAGCTTATGTCCCCATCGATTACAACTGTAAGAAAGAAGAAAATTCAACGTTGCCAAGCAATAACTTGAAAAGTCATCAAATTGGTAAAATCTTTGTTCAACAAGATGCTATTTGAACAATCCCCCCCACAACCTTCCTACAAAAAACCCTTGCAGAAAAAAAGAACTCCCCCAGTAGGATATCTGTTGGCGAAATCGTAGGTACCAATGGTATGACTTCCTCAACAAAGGAGAGCTGGTACTGCTCCTTTTGCAGTATTGATGCTTTTTCAAACATGCGGCCATGCATCACATGTGGCATATATGTTCATGAGGATTATGTGGGACTTACTGTCCATGGTGAAAAAGTTTCTATTTGTCCATGCTATGAAGACTGAGTAATAACAGATGTAAATTCACAGACAGATGCAATAAAGCTAAACAAAACCAACAATATTTCTTCATAATATTTACTAGTAACTAAGCGGCTTTGCATGGGTCTTCGAAGGGTAAAAACTGAGAATGTCCCCCCCCCTTCCTAAAATGCATGTTCTGAAGATATTTACTGCCCCCCTCCTCTTCGGAATACTTTAAAATACATTTTTTTTAATTCCCTTTCCTCTAAAATCCCTTGGAAAAGTGGCTCTTCCATACACACTGTGCAGAAAGTCAATAAGGAAACACCTGTCCATAATAGGGACAGGTACTTCCTTATATGGACACTTGTAATTTTTTTTTGTTTTTATCTTTTAAATTAAACCAGAATAATTACAAGGTCGCTAATTTTAATAATGATAGTTAATAGTCCAAGGATAGCGGTCACATATTTTTGGAGTCCTATGACATGTACATGGGAGTGAAAAAAATATTTTTTTAAGGCGTCCATAATGGGTACAGGTACCTTACATAAAATTTACAAACACGATATAAATAAATGTGAATAAAATATGAACATTAATTTAACCAATACCAATAAAAACTTAATAAAATAATAAAGCCTTCGAAATCCGAAATGAAATCTGCCAAAATCACATTGCATTTTTCTGAGTAAGCGTTTTTCTGTGATGTAAAAATATGCAAAAGCACATGACAAATACAAAATTTCGATACCTTAGTTGTGCAGTTTAAAAGAAATAGGAATAGCTGCAGGCTTACGTTATTACATTCCCGAAAGGTTTAAGCGCATATATTATTCACCGAGAGAGATTTCTCTTTCAAGTCATTTTCATTGTTAACTTGTGAATCGATCATCACTATCTCTTTCTGCAACTGGCGAGATCGAAGTGCTTAAATATTGATATAAAGTTGAAGATTAGCTTTCTTTTTACTCTAAAATATTACACTTCATACTAAGAAAGTCTAAGGTTTCCGTATTTCACTTTTAGATAGCCTAGGAACATTGGAAAATATATATCTATATGTATTTTAAAAATGATGACTATATTAATTTTACTTTTGTCTCTAAGACTCGCAGGCAAAAACGATTATGTGACATTATGTGATACATAAAAAATATGCTTGTTATAAATTTAAATAAAAAAATTGCTTTCACATGAATTAAAAAAAATAAGTGTTATTTTTATTATTATTATTCTTCTTAGAAACCGCAATATTTAATAAATTCATTATACTCAAATAAATCATTAATGATGTTTAATTAGTGCATCTAATTTAATTTTATAAATTATAAATATATAAAATTTATAAACACGGAAAAAATAAACGTGAATAACATATGAACATTAATTCAAACAATACCAATAAAAATGTAATAAAATATTAATGCATTCAAAATCCGAAATGAAATCTGACAGAAACACATTGCATTTTCATGAGTAAGCGTTTTTCTTTGATGGAAAATATGCATATGACAAATACAAAACTTCGATATGATATTTGTACATTTGAAAAAAAAAAAAAAAATGGAATAGCTGCAGGCTTAGGTTGTTACATTCCCGAAAGGTTTAAATGTACACATTATTCACCGAGAGAGATTTCGCTTTCATTTTCAAGTCATTTTTAGGTGCGTTCGTAATTATATAATACGTAGCACCTATAGTGGTCGTTCAGTCCGTCCGTCTGTCCGTCCGTCTGTCCGTCCGCATATAACAACACAAAAACCACCCAACCGAATCGTTTGAAATTTAAAATACATAACTATTACATAATTTTGTCGAGTCATTTCAAATTTTATGAAACTCGGATGCATAGATCAATTACAGGGGCAATCAAAAGTATTCCATTACATTACGGTCAATGGGGAAAAAAGTTTCAAATGCATTTTAATCGTTTGAAATTTAAAATACGCAATTATTACATAATTCTGTCGAGTTATTTCAAATATTTTGATAATCGTGTGCATAGATCAATTACAGGGGCAATCAAAAGTATTCAATTACATTATGGTCAATTAGGAAAAAGTTTCAAATATATTCTATACGTTTGAAATTTAAAATACATAATTATTACATAATTTTGTCGAGTTATTTCAAATTTTATGAAAATCGGATGCAAAGATCAATTACAGGGACAATCAAAAGTATTCCGTTACATTACGGTCAATGGGAAAAAAATGTTTCAAATGCATTTCAATCGTGTTACACTCATGCGAACTTAACAAAATTTATATGCAACTATAAAGTACATATTATAATATACATCATACATAATTTGTTTTGCAAAGAACATTTGTTATTGATTTACAAGGCCACACAAAAGTATTCCATTACATAATGGTATAGGGAGAACATTGTTTGATGAGCGTTTTAATTGTAATTCACTATTTACAATTTTATGAAATTGATATATGAAAGTAATATTTTTAAAACTTCGTTATCGTACGAACGCACCTAATTTGCTACGCTTCACGTGCAACTTCCAACTTGTCATTGTTAACTTGTAAATCGATTATCACCGTCTTTTTCTTGCATCTGGCGAGAACGAAGTATTTAAATATTGATATGAAGTTGGAGATTAGCTTTCTTTTTACTCTAAAATATTTCCCTTCATACTAAGAAAATTTAAGGTTTCCTTATTTCACTTTCAGATAGCCGAAGAAGATTAGAAGAAATATATTGATATGATTTAAAAAAATGATGACGGTATTAATTTTTATTTTGCCTCTATTGTTAAATAGCAAAAGCGATTATGTAACATTATGTGATACATAAAATAATCCATCAATGTTAAAGATTTAAATTTAAACTTGTTTTCATATCACTAAAATATATATTTCAGGGGACCTTTTTTTTTTTGTAAAATATGACATTTAACATCCATAACCATGAATAAAATATTGTAACCATGAATAAATTAGTTAACATTAATGATGTTTATTCATTACATCTAATTCAGTTTCAATAAAGATAAATACCTAATATTCGAAAAATGCTGTAAAGATGGCAAAACAATTTTAATTCTACTCTATAGTATTACCTCTCTAATGTAAATTTCTTGAATCATTGCAAAATAAATTTAGGTTTTTGGCTTTTTAACTTTGCATAGATGAGATATATTCTATATAAATCTATTTACATATACTTTTAAAAATGAATGCAATATTGACACTTTTTTTGATATAAGTAACGAAAGCGATGTATCATGTGGTACCTATATTTTTACACCAATATTATTCAAACTGGTTACACAAAGATTTTTTTTTTTTCAGCAGTAAAATTATGATCTTAAATTTCAGTTTTAACATCAAACATGTGGATTTTAATATTATTATTTCCAATAATAGAAAATAATATATTTGTTTTTCAAGAAGTAAGGTAATGAAAAAGAAATAGGAAAAAAAAGTAAAGGATTTTTAACTGGTATTATGTTACTACATATGTTACTACATTATTATTTTACTACACAAACATCGAGAATTTAAAGCCGCAGGCACAACAATTGAAGACTGTTTGTATGTGGTATATACACTACATGGTCATTGATTAACGTCCACTTGCGATTTTAGACATTTTGTTAAATATTTAGAAAAGTATATGAGGAATTATCCTGAAAATCTCAGTGTATAAATATAATAGTACAAACCATACACTTCCGTGAAGATTTTTTCCAGAAACTCCATAGAGGACCGTCAACAAATTTAAAAAAATGAATATCTTTTTGATAACCCTGTCAAAACTAATGTAGCAAAAGCATTCAATCTGTAGATTATAATTAAATGGCTTATTGTTATTAACTGTGTTAATTTTTATGTCGATAGGATATATACTCGTAGAAAAATTGAGGTTTCTGTAAAAACAGTCCCAATTTTTTAAAAGATTTTTTCTTATATTTTGTTGACTTCTTAATATAAAATAATATTATTTTCAGAAAATATGGCAAACAGCATTTCACACAATATCCTGTAATCAGAATTAAAAATTAATAAAAATTCTATGAAAAATGAGGAGGTTTACTAAATAATTTTTCATTGCGCATGCGTCAACGATATTAAAATTTCATTTGCATATTACGTTAGCTAATTTTATAGAGCAAATTTTGTGAAAGTCTTAAAATTATAGCTTGAAAATTCTGTAAATAATCGTCAGTCTAATAAGTTGAAATTCCGTTATTTCCAAAATGGAGGAAAAATAAGAGGGGTTGTATCCATATATTCCTTGATTAGTGTCAATGTAGAATACACAATATGGGACGTACTACTACATTTGGAAAAAAACCCTCATTTTTTTTCTTCATTTTGGGAACAAAGGACTTTGTGCTTATTCTGTAGACAAATATTTTCAGAATTTATCATGTTTTGTTTGTCATGTTTTCAGAAAAGTATATTATTTCATATTAAGAACTCTGAAAATTATAAGCAAAAATCTTGGAAAAATTTAGGATTTTATTTATATAAACCTTAATTTTTCTACGAGTATAAATCCTGTCGACATAAAAATTAACACAGTAAATTACAATAAGCCACTTAATCATATTCTACAATTTGAGCGCTTTTGCTACATTAGTTTTGATAGGGTTATCCAAAAGATATTCAGTATTTTTTAATTTGTTGACGGTCCCCTATGGAGTCTCGGGAAAAAAATCTTCACGGAAATGTATGGTTTGTACTACTATATTTATACACTGAGAGTTTCAGGATAATTCCTCAAGTATTTTTCTAGATATTTAACAACATGCCTAAAATCGCAAGGGGACGTTCATCAATGGCCATGTAGTGTATGACTAAAACATTTAAATAAATCATTCGAAAGTTTTCAAAACTATTAAATTTGCAACTTTCTAAACATGACATATAGATTATTTAGGGTGGGGCATAAAGATCTCCCCCCATTTTTAAAGGTCAATAAAAATATGTAGGACATTGAAAACAAATATTTTTTCTTTACATTCAAAAAGAATAATGCAAGCCATTTATTATTTTTTACAATCTGTAACAATTTTTGCTATTAATTAATTTCGAGTCTTTGTTGTACGAAAAATGATATCGTCTAATTGCTTTCCTTCGTTCTCTATGAGTCTCTGAACATGATATAGTCTACCGTGCGACTTTCATTTTAAACACGATCCTGTTTCTCTAAAATTAGCAACCCATAAGGATTTTGTTTTTCTGTCGGGTACTTTTCCAAGACTGCCTTACTCCAAAGTGCCTACGAAATAATCGTTGCATTTGAATGATGGAATCCGCATTCTGAAACTAAGTTTCAACAACGAACGCACGATGTTCATTCACTGTAAAAAATTTTGCGTAAGGTTCCTAAGAAAACATGTGGCAGCTAGTCTGCCACAGGTTTTCCCAGGAATTTAATCCAAAAAATGCCAGGAAACTTACATATGCCAGGAAAGTCCAGAAATCTATAATCTGGGATGTTACTCATGAAATATCAGTTATGTTTCACCATTCTGAAAAGTCTAGAAATCTTTTATGTGTATCGTTACTCATTAATTTTCTGTTAGGTTCCACCGTTCTGAAACCTAAAATCTGAAACATTACTCGTGAAATCTCAGTTAAATTCCTCCATTCTGAAAAGCTCTGAAACCTATAATCTGGAATGCTACTCATAAAATCTCAGTAAGGTTTCACCTTTTTGAAAATTTCCGAAATCTTTAATATGGTATGTTACTCATAAGATCTCAGTTAGGTTCCGCTATTCCGAAACCTATCATCTGGAACATTACTCATGAAAATTCATTTATGTTCCATCATTTTGAAAAAGCCTGGAGCTTTACTTATAGCCTGGAACTTTGCGCATAAAATCTCAGTTAAGTTTCTTGATTGTGAAAAGATCTGAAACATTTCACGGAATACGGTAAATGTTCCTGGGATATCCAGTGGCAGCAATTCTGCCACAGATTTTCACAGGAACTTTACAAAAAATTTGTTTGGAAAATTATGCAAATTTGAAAAGTCCAGAAATCTATAATCTAGTATGTTAAGGCCCTTTTTCAATAAGTTACTTCTAATTTTCAGCATGACATTCAAAGTGTTTTTAGATGCCTTAGAGTTACAGTTAAGTATGGTTCTTGAACCTGACACAGATTAATGAGTTAGTAATCTTTGTTAAGAATATAAACAATGATTGCACGCTGAAAGTTAAACATTGTATTGAAAATATTTCTAATTAGTTGTTTTCTTTTTTCAGTTGACAACACAAATCTAAAAAAATACATGATATCTATGAGTGAAATCTATTTTTAAATCATGGATACATTGAAATTACTTTTACAAAAGTAAATTGGTTAGAATATGTAAGGGCGCTGGTTAGTGCAAGGGTATTGGTTAGTGCAAGGATAAATTATGATAAATATACACTTCAGAAACAAAAGAAATATCTAAATGAGTGATATTGCGCTGTGATCTACACTGTAAAAAAAATTCTGTAAAGGTACTAAACTTTTTCTAGGAAACTGGGATGCCAAGAAATTTTCCTGTAAAGGTAACAGCAAAAATTCAATTTTCAGAATCGGTTACACGAATTTTTCCTGTTATCGTTACATGAAAAGTTCTTGGAATCCCAGTTTCCTAGCAAATGTTTAGTACCTTTACAGAATTTTTTTTACAGTGTACAAAAAGACATGCTTAAGCTTTTCCACATTTATATCAAGCTCAATATACCAATTTGAGGGTGTATATTAAGAGATAATGTAACACAAAGTATACATTTTTGTCAAAATCTCGTACAAAGCAATTGTGTATTTTTAAAATAACTTTTAGATAATTTTGCCATATTATTTAATAATTTAAACAGATTATCAACTTGTCATTTGGCTAATACAACAGATTAGTCATTTGGCATAAAATGGTATATTTAATATATCAAAGCATTCTTAAAATGTTTTACAGTATCTGAATATCTGCTCTTTTTGGGGAAGTATGTGGTTATTCGAAGCTCCCCCCCTTACACCACTATCTTCTCTTAAATTGGATCAATTACCTTTGATAAATCTATTCCTTAAATAATTAATATAATATCACAGTAATCAATGAAAAGACGGTTTTTGATGCATGTGCTATACAGTACATAATTCTTTTAAAAGATTATCCAAACTATTAAGGTTTAATTATAAAAATTTTCAAGGCAAGTTAAAATATGCACAAATTTTTGAAAGAGATTTTAAAGTTATAGTAAAAAAAAACTTTTTAATTGTAATTTAAGCATTAGCATATTTAAAAAGATTCATTCATTTGGTAAAAGCAAAAAATTCAATTTCAGATGTCAAGGGAAAAAAAGAAGATAACCTTTAAAAAATTGAAAATATTAATACAGTGTACTCTTGATACTTCAAATAAAATATATTTCTCTCTTTGATATTACAAATTCATGTAAATGACTTATCTGAACAAATAGCTATCACATAATGCTTTTTTAGAATCCCTTCGACTTATGATATCGAGAATATTATGCAATTAAAAAATAATATAATCAAAAATAAAAATTCAGAGAACTTTCATAATAAGCACAAAACTTTATTGATATTATGGTTTAAAATTGCAATCTAGAATTTTATCACAGTTTGCTTAATTTTTCACATAAAGTAACCAACAATTTTAGTTCAACGAAAGTGTAAGTCCCAGTGCATTGGAGAGAATATTTTATGTTATAACAATAATATAAAGAGATTGTCGAAACTACACTCTGTACAAATTCCACACCTTCAATTAAAATTATATCTTCTACTTGCTTTCGTTCAGCTGTAGAGGGATTGTCTGTGTATTTGCATATTCTCAAAGCTAAATGGTTCAGTAACTCACTTTTTTCTGTCCATTGCAAGCAATCTTCATTTAAAGCTTTAGTTAGAGAAGAAGAAGAATGATGTGAAGGAATCTGAAAATCCTCGCGCCATGGGTGCTTTAACATACAAGTGACTGCTAATATTTAAAGAGGTGCTTTCAATACTTGAATTTAATTCTGCTGTTCCAAAGTCGCCATTTGTTTCTGTTAATGAACTATCATTACATTCAGATTTGATAATTATCCAAGGTGGCTACAAAGAAACAAAAAGCATATTTTATTTTTTATTTTTTATGCATAAATTATTGGATGCAATATTGTTTATTCAGTTTCTGGAAAAATCAAAATGTTTATTCGAGACGTTATTCTCATTTGCATAAACACTTTGTATTATGCATTAGCTGGATAATATAGAATACTTGAATATGTGTACTACAAAAGGTTTTAAAAACAATACAAAAAGTACTACAACTACTTTTGTATATTCCCAGAATATTTTCCAAAAAATAAAAAAAAGTTTTAAAATATTCAATATAGGGTAACATCCCCAGTAATTGGCACATTAAGAATTTGTCTTTAAACTTACTTCAATTTTCATTACAAAGAAATAAGATATTTACTTGGAAATATTTTTAAATCAAAGAATGCATATCTGTGCATCTATTTTGCCAACTAAAAGCAAAAAAAAAAAAAAAAAAAAATTGAAGAAGTATTTTTATAAAAATATATTTATAAAATATTGCTGAAATCACCAGTAATTGGCACCTAGAGAACCAATGTATGACACCTTGTGATCCAGTAATTGGCACATGTTTATATTAAAAAAAAACTTTAAATTTTGCATTTGGTTTAATCGCTTTAAATGAAATTACTGTAGATGAGGATGCCATATTTTAGGATTTTCAGAGTAAGAAATCAGCACATTAGTCTGAAATGTGAACACTTTAAAACAATACAATATACTTATTTTAATACCCAGTAAATTGTCATGCTGTCCCCAGTAATTGTCATATGAAGCTTTAATAGATTACAATTACTGATAATATTTCATATTTTCAAATAAAAACAAATGATAAATAAAATTAGTCTATAACTTTAAAAGTACTTCCAAAATAAGTGGTTTAATCTCAAATTCCTTGCGAATTCCTAGTAATTGAAATAGGTGCCAATTACTTGGAACTAGCAAAATTGAAGCCCCATTAATTGGCATCTATCATTAATTCAGAAATCCGAATATTTATGTCGAAAATACTTTTACACAATTAAAGTAACCCTTTTAAACTAAATAAAACTGCTGTCAATTAAATTTTAAAATATATTATAAATCAGATAATAACAAATTGAAAAGCATGCCTTCCTTACGCCAAAGCAGAACCATTTGCTACAAAAATGGCTAATTTCATACAAGCCATGATTGTTTCGCTTTCCTAGGCACTATTGTCATCTAGTAACATAAATCAAAGTTATAATCTTTAACGTAAATGAGCATACAACTGGTATATGGTCTTGCATTTTTAAAAAACTGGATGCAAATCATATTTTAGGACATGTTTGTAGGATGTGCCAATCACTGGTGCATGCCAATTAATGGGGACGTTACCCTATATCTTTTAAACAAGGGGTTTTTGCAAGTGCAGTGTTGTCATGTTGCGCAAGGTCAAAAATGAATCTCCATGAAATACACAGGGTTTTGTTCCATTTTGAAAATTGTATTGCAGTATTTTGGATTTTAAGTGAAAATTTAGAATTTATTAGATAAAAATGGGTTTATACATCGTTGAAACATTTTATTCTCAATTATATATTGATTTTGTGAAATCTCCAATCAGTAGTGTAACTATAGTCTTGAGTCCTCTGCAAAATTTTCCACAAGGCCCCCTAGAATCTATATCAATTTCTCATAAAAAAAAACGGGGTCCCCATTTCGTGACCCGTCTTCTGGGTATGATTTTTTACGCGCAGATCAGGTTTGGAGTACGCAAAATATACATTCGTTATTCAATACAAATGACTCGATCTTAAAATCCTAAAATAATCAACCGTTTATGACCATTTAAGATGTTTATTTTTCAAAATACTTCCAAGAGCCCCCATCCCCCCTACATCGCAGTGTTTTGCGGATCTCAGTTTTGCCACTGTCCTCGATATTGATACACAATATAAGTTCATTTACGCTTCTTCATTTACATATATTTTTGGTTAGCTCCGTGCACTATAGCATAAAATTAGCAATTTCCACTGTCGAGTAACACTAAAAAACGTGGAGATTAATTTTACCGTACTGAGTCTGCAAACGTGATGGGTATTAATCGCACAACATGATGGTTGTAAGATATATCAATACCAGGGATGAAAGGAGAAAAATCCGTTTATAATTTTCGGAGTCAAAATTAACGATTATTTCAAACACTAGGAAAAAAAGTAGATAACTCTTTTTGGTTCAAAGATTGTTTCACGGCTGGTGGGAGGGGATAGTTAACTGCCAAGGGATCTTTTTTATCCGAGCTAATTACGCATGCTATTATACAGTATCAAATATTTAAAACAGAGGTCGTAGTTCATCTTGAAATAAAAAAAAATCCTGAAATGTCTCACTTTAATGCTTAATCCTGAAATTCCTTAAAATGTCTTTCTCCCACTTATTATACAATATGTTTAATTTCATTTCTTACAAAATTGAATTTCGAACAAATTGCAAGTCAATGTTATTTTTAATATACTTAATCCAGGAATATCACTGCTGTGCAAATTAAAGTGTATCAATTTATAAAATCTGCAAAAATACTGCTAAACCCAAAATTTGGATGAACCTGAATCATACAAGACTCATGTTCCTAAGCAAACTCGCTTAAGTTTACTAAATAAATTCCGCTTATTTCGTGAAGCTGATTATTTCGGGGTTTGGTGGGTTCTAGATCAAACATAAAGTGACTGGTAAACACCCCTTCTCCTCATAAATAGGCTTAAACAAAAAAAAATTGTTTACAATTATCCATTTTCCTTTAAGTTTGGGTATCAATTTATTAGAAAATTAGACGATAGAAATCAAATCAACAATGTTAGGTCAAGTATAGGTCAAGTGTAAAAGAAACCCTCCCTCTCCAACTAATTTAGCTTTGCATAGATTTTCCTTGTCGCGAACCAATTAGTTTCAAATTTTGGTCTCCTTTTATTAGAAGGATATTTACACCTTTAACTCGTTGAATTCCACGTCAGTCATGGATGACTGACACTGAACTTCCCGTTCAATTAATGATATCCTTTAATAAAATAAAAGGAAAATTAAAAAATTGAGAAATTTCTTAAAGCAATATAATATTTAGTTTTATATAATAGTTTTACGCTGTCGGTCACGGGCAAGTGACGCGGCTAAAACGGAAATTTCAATGTCTGTCGCCGGTGAATGACATGACAGTTAACGTGTTTAAAGGGTTATATGCAAGGGTTTATAGGTTAAATATTTGCGGGGGGGGGGGTAGAATCCACCACTTTCATTTTGTTTATTTTAAATTCCCAATTCCTTGCATAAAATTATCTGAATAGCTTCAAATTTTGGGTACATATTTAACAAAAAGATTGATTAATCTCACGGATACTTAATTATATTTTTTAACTATCATAATAATTGCAGCAAACTTTAAACTTCCCCCATAGTCCCCCTCACTTTATCCCTATCAGTGGCTGAGAGTTTCTGATCTCTCAACTGGTAGGCGGCAGATGCTGTGCTCGAACCCAATCACGGACGTCGGCCTAATCGTTGAGAGTTTTCGTGGTTTTCTTCGAACCTTTCGTAAATACGGGTTAGGTTTCTTTAGAAAGATCCCCACGAAGAGCACCCCCCTATCATAACTGTCATAATAATTGCAACAAACTTTAAACTTCCCCATACTCCCCCTTCACTTCAAACACTAATAAAATTTGTCCCGATGTTTTATAAAAGTAGTGTTTTGAAAATTTCAAAATGCATTTGCTAACCCTGTCAAAATAAAGATGTTAAAAAATTTTCAGATTTAAGGTATACTGAATGACACTGAAATAGTTCAGCAAATCATAACAATTGATGTAATAAGATTTAAACTGAAAGTGATATTTAATGCTTTGAAATTATTTTTAACGTTTCTTCTCAATTCTTTTGGTAATAAATAATTCTGTTAGCTAGTTTACTTTTTGGAAATCTTTTTGGAAGCGTACTTTCAGAATTCTTGTTTCTAATATACTAGTTAATGTGTATTTAAGTATGTTGAATTATATAACATTAAAATTGTGTTATTTTAAATCAAATCAGAGAAATTCTCGGTGTTACTCCATCCCCTATTAATGTGGTTTCGAGTACTTTTCCAATTCTTTATGCAGCTTTATGTTAATCTGATGAATTTTAATTTTGAAAATTATTTTGGAAGCAAGATTTAGAAACCTCCGTTTGCGTGGATTTTAGATGGGCTTTGGAAGGCTTGCTAATGCGTATTTCCGAGCTCTTGTTTTTCAATATGGACATAATGCGTATTTTAAATTTAAGTACATAATATATTCAAATTTAGAAATTAAGTTTGAGAAATCCTCGATGTTGCGCCGCCTTTTAACGCGAATTCAGAGCAGTTTTTCTAATGTAGCTTTTATTTAATAAATTTTAATTTTAATATTATTTTCTAAGACTTTTGGATGCCTGTTAACGTAGATAGAATATAATTTGGGGTTTGTCCATTCGCCCTCTCCCCCACAATACACATCCACGTTAATGCGGATTTCCGAGCTCATTTTAAATATTGTTAATTTGACTACGGTAATTTCTTACTTACATATTTTTATGTTAGATACAATTTCAGTTTTCAGTTGAGTGTAATCCCACCGAATGGAAAAAAAAATAGTAATAAGCTACAATGTTGATGGTTAGAACTGTACGAACACTTCATAGGATTTTATATGAAGTGTTTGTAACTTTGTTAATGGTCAATAATTAAAAATCTGAGCAACTGGCCAGTGGCCAATGTTAATTTTTATCTATATTTTGCACCAACATGCAAATTAAAGATTGCTGTAAATAATTATGCACAGATCTGTATAATAAAGACATATACACGTAAAGTATTTCAATTATTCAGAATTTTTAAAAAGAAAATAACATTAAAAACATATGCCTGACAAATGTTAAAAAATTCAGCATAATAGTTGGAATATTGACTTCCTTAAAAACCTGATAAAAATCCAGCGATTCTTAATTTATGTAACATTCTTTTTCTTAAATTAAGATTGTAAATTGATACTATAAAATTTTGTTTAGTTTTCTCTTAATCCTTCATTTAATTTACAGAAAGTTTTTGCTTATGATAATATGCATAAAATTTTTTATTTTATATAAGTCTGATTATACATATAAGTTAAATTGCTTAAATGCATATTGCAAAGTTAAATAACATTTTTAAATGGAGAATTATACGACTTACGACAGCTAAATTAAACATGAAATTTGCTTTAATTAATTTATACACTATATAAAGAATACCATACAAACTTACCTGGTATTTGTTTAAATTCTAATCCACAAACTGGGCGCTTTTTTAACAGCTTATGGGTCAGTTAAATGAAATAGACGTCGTTTCCTTACGTTAGTGAGATTATTTGATCTTCAAAGTTAAAAATTCGAGAGGCAATTTTGGGAAATACGCTAAATTTACGAAACATGGAGGCGCTATTAAATAAACGATGGCTATTTGATCGAAAGTCTCTAAGAAAATGTTATCAATGCAGAAAAATGCTTATAGTTTCGTTAAAAATCGAATGCCTTATTATATAGCATTTGGGATTCCTGTATTAAGATTTAAAGTAAAAAAACATTACCGTACTTTTGAATCACATTTAGGCAAAATAACCTTGCCACAAAATTAGTAATTTTTTCTAGTAAGTAACTTAAAATTGTTCCTTTTCATCCTCTATAGAGATATGTAGCTTGCAGATACTAAAGAAGGGAGGGGGGAGGGGGACCAAATTTAAACATTTCTCTACTGATATGTCTTTAATTTCATGTTATAGACTCAATATTTTGAAAAATAAAATAGTTGACCAGAACTTCTCCCATTTCCCCTTCAACCGTTGACTTTGTTTATAATAATTTTTATGCTAGATTTATTGTTTTAGGAAGCAGTCGAACCCGCTTAAGACGTGATACCGATTAATACCTGAATTTACTCCAGTTCCAACATCACCAGAAAATCACTCTTACAACAAATGTAAAAATTTTCCATTCAATATCAGATAAAGTTTTCATTCCTTGGACAAAGGATCTCGCTTACGACGCGAATACATATACATGGATATTAGGTTTTTGATATGAACATCAAACTATTTCCGAATAGTAATAATCGCTTTATTTAATGACAGAAAGATTACTATTCGGAAATAGTGACAGACACTGTAAAAAAAATCTTCTAAACTGGCATGCTGATTAAATAAGGCGAATATTACTAATCGGAAATAGTAGGTATTTAGAGAAAAAGTTGCGGTACTAAGATCGAGAATTTCGTCAAACAATCATTGATAAAATAATTTCGCAAAACGATCATTGGTCGAATTTAGAAAAATAGGTTTCAAAATGCACAATAAGATGGGCATACGCGCTTTCATTCTAAAGTTCGTTGCTCTAGATCCCATAGTCTTTTTCTTCAACTGAGGCAACAAAATGACCTACACGCAAAAATGTAGTTCATATTGAAATAAAGACCAAGAAGAGTCTTCAAAGTATAAACTGGGAAAAAATATTCGAGAATTACAATTAAATGCGTTGTTAAAGCTTCGGTAAAAATTAGTGACTCTAGTTTCTATACTCGATTCATAACTAAGCGAGCAAAGTGATAAACACACAAAAAATTAGTTTTTACATGTAAAATATAGCTCAGGAGCTGTACAGAGCAGAAATTTTAACAAGAGCTTCGAGATGCACAGTTAGAAGGGTATACACACCTTCGTGTTATTTTTTTATAGCGCAAGATCCCGTAGTGTTTTCAGAACTGGGATAATAAAATGACACAGGAGTGCCCAGAGAGAGGTTTGCTGACGCAAGATGCGTCATGCAATTTAGTTTTTCTTTTTTTTTGGGGGGGGGGGATTTTTAGAAAATGTACATTTTTGGGGGGAGGGGATTTTAAATTCGTAATATTTCTTTTTTTTTTTACTCGTAAAAAAAATCTTGATTTTTTTAATATCACTTATCTATTTTTCAACATTTATTTTCCAAAAAATGTATCTTTGTTTCCTTTCTTTAAATTCTAGATAAGGGCATTAAGAACTCATTTTTCTATACTCAATTCGCTATGTTTTGTAAATCTTGATTCAATTAATACCACTTTTAAATTTTTTCAACATTGAATTTCCAGAAATGTTCCTGTGTTTTCTTTCAATTCTAGATAAGGGCAATAATAACTCAACTCGCTATCGTTTGAATGTGCAGTAGATTATAACTAGAATATATTTTACAATTGATATTCTGTTTAGGGGGCAGGGGTTAATGTAAAAGTATGAAGATTTTTTTTGGGGGGGGGATTTGCGTCATTGGGTTTGGGGGGGGATGGTCACCACTGAAATGACATACACGCAAAGAAACGATTATTTTTTGTAATTAATGTATTAACCACAAAATAAGGAATATTACACACAAAACAGACATAACTTTGCACAGATTACCAATAATTTCTATTTTAGAATAAATCCGAAAAGTTGCACAAAAGCTCAAAAAGTATGCTTACTAAAAGTAAGGAATTATACACAGAAAATATTCGGAACGTTTCACTGTTTATCAGTAATTACCACTTTCTCAACTATTCCGAAAAGTTACACAAGATTGTGGAAGGTATTACACAAGATTTCTCGGTATTCTTGTATGAGCAAAAATAATCCGAGAAAATCCAGGAATGTTACACAGTAAATGTCAAGAACATTGCGCAAATTTTTTACAGTGTTAGTCCAAGGCATACTGTCAACTAAAATAGCATAAACCGGGAAATATGACAGCTCTACTTCGGACATTCCCGCTACACTAGCACAGCCGGCAGCACTGACAGCGGCACTTTAGGGAGATTTTTATGCCCCACCTGTATTTAGGTTTGTATGTATACTGACCGACCGGTGTGTATTTTTCAGTGCATGACTGGTGTCTGCTGTGTTCAGTTTTTCATGATTTCTGCGACAATTGCAGCTTACGTATGTCACATAATTTGATTTATATAGAAGGTTTTTTCCTACGGTCAGAACAAAACTGCTTTCACATGTATAGGGATTTCTTAAAGAAAAGATTTTACCAATGTAATGAAAAAAAAACCTATGATTTTTTTTCCATTGTACATTATTTACAATTAACGGGAACAAATCTTTTAAATATAAATTTGTCAGCTTATATTAAATTTAATAATTTCTTTAATATAGATGCATAATATAAATGCATTCTCATATCAGGTCACGGCTGATGATGTTACAACTGCTGCACTGGCAACCTGAAAGTTATAAAATTGCTAAAAACCTGAAGGAATGCTAAATTGCAATCCCTAAAAACTATGACATGTATACTACTAACTTCTGTAAGATAATAATTCAACCTTTTGTAAACACACTTTCTTTTGGTGCATTTAATTTTCGAAGGGAAGAAGAAACGTTAAATGTCAACAATGATCATAACATATTTTCGCAAAAAGATTGATATTTCAAATCCATATTATTTTGTTAATTTTTAAGTAATTCCTAAGTAATTATTCATTACTATCCTTTGCAAACTTCTATAACATAGCTTCAGTATCCAATTGGTGTTTACTTCTATACTGGGAATGACATTTTGCGGTATTATCCTTGTAAGATATGTTCATAAAAAGGTGGTGGCTATTTTTGGAGATAATGTTTATCAATGGTTTTTTGCTAGGATAAGGGTTTCTCTGCATCAGCCATTGATATAATCCTGTCTAGTTGTATTTCTTTCTTTCTTTCTTTTTTTTGGAGTTTTCTACGTATTTTTTTCTTTTAAGCGGTAATTGTTATGTTTTATTATTTTTTTAATTTTAATTTTTCTACGTATTTATTAACTATTAACTAAGTTTCAATTTTTAAACGGAAATGAAATGTTTCAAATAATAGACATTTTCGTTAAAAACTTTTATTTTCAGACGCTATTGCTATTTAAGAAATATGTAATTTTCGCGAATTGAGAATCTTCTATTTTATATTTTTCATTAATTTGGGATTAACAGCTTTATTTTTATACTTTTGAACGTACGATGGTTCACATTTGTTTTTATTTAGCACGATTAAAATAACAGAAATATGTTTGAAAGCTGTCATATATGCACATGTAATGACCCAGATGCAAAAAGTGCTAATGATATATAGGTAAAGAAAGTCATGTTGAATAATTAAACGGGGACTACTCTTTGAAACTATATTCAACAGCCGAACTCCTCTAAAATTAAAATATTTCAAAGTCGATTCACCTCAATTTAATAACCTGATATCTTTATGTGAAAAATAAATGACTTTCGAAATACAGTCAATTCTCGTTAATTCGAAATCGTATAAATCGAATCTTTGATTAATTCGAACTAAACATGAAGTTCCAAAATTTTCACTTGCAGAATAATGTTAAATTTTTTCATTGACTCGAACTCCTTTTCCATTGACTTCATTTAATTCGAACTAATGAAAATTCTGTTTTTTCATTTTTCCTTACTTTCACACGGACATAAAATCTTTAAAATAATTTCTTCCACATTTTTCAGAATTGTTCTGAAACTAGTGTGCATATAACTCCATTCATTTCATATCCGCTTTCTTAGTTCCCCGTCTGCCCATCAATGACACCTGCAAGCCTTCTTCCATAGTGCTTGTTACTAATCCCTTAATAAGTTTATGTAAAAATATATCTTTTATTTAATATTAAGTAATATTCTAATTATAACGGCCGACATAAATTTAAAATATACTGTAACATTAATTCCTTTGTAATAGTAATCCTTTAAACACTTTTTTTTCGAAAACCCCTAATTCGAACTTTGGATAGTTTGAACATTTCTTGTCATCCCGACGAGTTCGAATTAATGACAGTCAACTGTATTTCAATAATACTGCTTCATCATAAAATCAGTTTTTTGCTTGTCCAGAATTAACACGCTTTCATTTTATAATTTATTTATTTCTCCCTTAACTGACTATTACTACCATGTAATAAAAACTTGTATTGTAGAATTGAGAATACTAAATTACTACTGAGAATTACTAAAATTTAAGGCGCGTAACAGGAACTCTAGTAACAGGAAAAGTCCCGGGTCATAATATAAAGTCTATGGCAGCGTTCTTTTCTAATATCTCGCTCTAATTTTAATATTTTTACATGACTTTTTTGAATTGAATAACTGAGGACGATCCACAACCAATCTAGTTTTTACTTTTTCAGTTTTGGTTTCAGATTATTTTTAAAAATTACTTTAAATTTCAAAACCGGTTTAAACTGGTTCTGAAATTTAATTTATCATAATATAAAAAATATATAAGCAAAATTGAAAAAGTCAAAACCAGGTCGGTTGTAAATCGTCCACAGCTTTCCTATGCAAAATAAGACCATGTAAAAATTTTAAAATTTGAGCGAGATATTTCAAAAGAACACTCCCATAGATTTTACATTATCATACCGGTCTCTTTCGCCGTGTGTTGCGCTTTAATAATAACTTGTATTTTTGAACTAAGTAAATTATTCGAGAATAAGATTATGAATAATTCTTCTTGCGCATCGCGTAGTTGCTCCAACTGTAAACTGTATTATATTCAGTTATAGCTTTTTATTATTTTTATATTATTTTTAATTATCTATGCACATGCGGAAAAAGTCTTTAAATTATCACATGTTACAGTAATTACGTCATAAATTAGTCTTAGTATTTGCTTAGTATTGTTCAAACTGTATTATATTCAGTTATAGCTTTTAATTATTTTTCAGCCATTTTCAACATAATTTCAAGTCCGTTACCAAATGTCAAGTCTGTTACCGCACTTTTTTTAATGATTATCATTTTTTCAGCAGTCTACTTTTATTTTTTATTCAACTAAGGAACAATTATGCAATTTACTTAAAATTCAATAATCTATATGAATATATACTGTAATTATTTAAAAAAGTTCTTGTATAATTTCTATGTAATAAAAATTTTGTGGCTAAAACTGTCTCTCATTTCAATTTAGTTTAAGTAATATTAATAAATATCATGTTTTGAAATTTAGGAACATATGTCACATCAAATTAAGTTGATTTTAGGAAATTTAATAAATTTAAAGCTGGGTATTTTCAGTAATTTCGTATGGTAATGGACTTGACAATTTGCGTTACAAGCCGACTTTATATATTATATTATACAGAAAAGTGCACAGCCAATTTTTTCATGTATCTTCAGCATTTACTTTAACATTTGTTTCCCTTTTTAAAAGAAATTATTAAGTTTTAAAATTAAAATAAAATTCTGAAATGTAAGGGAATGGTGAAAAGGGCCCTTTTAGATTATTTTTAATTACTTATGCACATGCGGAAAAAGTCTTTAAATTATCACATGTTACAGTAATTACGTCTTAAATTTTTATTAGTATTTTCTTTAACTGAAGACTTGCGAAATATTGTAAAAGGAATACTTTTAAATACATATATATATAATTGTAAATAAATAAATAAATTTATGCATGTAAATGTTTATGAAACTAGTCTTTGTTCATTGTTTAAATATATGAGGCATTGGGGACCATATTATCTGACATTTTTGTAAAAAATAATCTGAAATTTAAAAGCATTGTATAATATTTCATCTATTATTTCTATAATGGATTTTATTAATTTTAATAATATTCAAGTGATAATTTCAGTTTAATAGACACCGCAGCCGTACTAGAACTTGAATATCAAATTGCCAATGTATGAATAAATAAACTAGCTTTACTGCGTTAACTCTAGCATTCTCACGTTAATCGTTATTTGTTTCATGCTGAACCTTCGTCTCCCTTGTCACTGGACTAAATTTGTTTGACAAAATTTGTGCAAATATTGGAAAATATTCTACTTCAAATCAAAGCAGGCGAGATTGGTCCAATATGTTTCTTAGCGCTTCATATATAAATGTAGTTTTGGCGCATTTTTTAACGGATATTACTTTCTGTGTCATCCAAACATCAAAACCACACGTCTTCTAATTTGCAATCTCAGCTAGCCATTCTCAAATGCCTTTTTAAAAAGACCGTTTTTACAATTTCAAAACTTATGAAGTATTGATTTTTTTTTTTATTTATTTACAGAAAAAAGGAAGACCTACAGAAATATCTACACTGTATTTTATTTTGAAACAGAGTCGTATCCTTTTAAAACGATATCATTTCCCTAAAGAAATACAGAAAATGAAATGAATTAGTGAAAACAATACTTAGTATGATATTATATCTTAATAATAACCGTTGGGATGGAAACAATGATATTCTTTGTCTCTTTTCATAAAATTTTAATAAAATAAGTAATCAAAGGCAATTTTCTTGTATGTGCATTGCACCCTACTTTTACCTAAAAGATCATTGAAAAAAATGTATAAATATTTTATATAAAATAAAATTTTAAATTATCTAGTATTTGTGAGTAGAAACAACTCTGTGACTTAACTATACATTTTATTAATCGATGAATATTTAATCTTTTATAAAAAATAATTTAATTGATTGTTTCAATTTAAGTATGAAGCACTTTTCATACATACATCTCAGCACATAACTTCTCAATCTTCTTTTTTCCCCTTTTATTTCTAATTAAAGATGAAAAGATCAATTGAATTAAAACTAAAAGAAAATGAAATGAATAAAGAATACAAATCTCGCAGATTAAACGTACAGAATATTACGGAGAAAAATAATTCAAATTTATAAAAATTAGTAAATATCTAAGTAGTTATATATATACCAGGTGTCCCAAAAATGACTGATGGATTCTACAATTCAATAACGTGCAAACGGTGATATATATTAAATACATTAATGTAGAATGGTTATGTACGATGCCAGGAGATTTTTTTACTGTAATGTTTGTTTTTAATTTAAATTGCAAAAGATAGACGGCTTTGAGAGCAATAAATACTCGATATTTGGTACTTCAGGATACATTCAAAGCATTTTAAACTTCTTTTTTTACTTAGAAAACGAGAGAGGCCCAAAAATCGATTTTGGATTTAAGTTTTACTGTTTTCAGCGCCTTACTGCTTTATAGCTTATCGCTGCTATATGGAACTAAAACTGTGAATCACAGCATAAAATCTCTTGACGTCTAACATCACACTCTTGCAAGAATTTTTTGAATGTCTGTTATCATTTGCAAGTTATTGAATTTTAAAATCCATTAGTCATTTTTGGGACACCCGGTATATATTTATATAGAAAAATAGATACATACATACATATATATATATATATATATATATATATATATATAACCAGTATAGAATACTACAAATTATCATCTATATTATTTAGTTTGTTATTAATGAAGTTTTAAGACTAGAACGCAACGCTTATAAATGGAATATTAAAGAAGATTCATATATATAGATATACATAAAACCATTATAGAATACTACAAATTATCATGTATTTTTATTTATTTAGTAATTAATGAAGTTTTAAGACTAGATCGAAACACTTATAAATGAAATATTAAAGATGATTCATATATATGTATGTATATATATATATATATCAGTATTGATCGAAAATTCCAAAGATAGAAAATTAATAAGCTTTGGTTGATAGCAATGCGCAACGTCATATATTTTACATCCATAGTTTGACTTAGTTCAGTTTCTACACGATTTAATTAAGTTTTACATCGAAAACGCAGGACTAGATGACATATTTAATGAGAGAAGCAAACGAAATCCATTTCTCGGCCGAAATTTCACCTTAAATTTCTCTGGCAATGACTTTATGTTTGTCAGAATTTTATGATATATAACAGACATAGCAGATCTGGATTAATTTAATGATAATACGAATTATTATTAAATAAAGTTGTTAGGTATGAATTATAAATTTAAATATATTTCAGTAAAGAAACCTTATAATGGTAGATTTTATTTATCGATTACAAAATGTAATTTATATCGAAATTTACGTGATCTTTATATTCATATCTTACAAAATTCACATTTGCGAAGTTGCTTTGAAGAAATTGGTTTGCTTATTATAAGAATTATATTAGGGGCTGTGAATACATAACGTTACCACATGAGGAGAGCTGCCTGGCATTTGATATCGTTTAATATCTGTAGGTGGAGGTGAGGATATACTTTATAATATCGTCATATGTTTCGGTCTAAAACAAAAAGTTATTATTTATTTACTTGACTTCCCTCCGAACAAAACGTGAAGGGCATTTCAGCCGTCATTATGGAAATGTATTGACAAGTCTTCACATATTTTCATACAATCGAAGCTAAATCGTGAAAATGCTTGATTTTATAAATATAAACATTTAAACGCTATCATAGCCGAGAGAGAACTTATTAAATTGTAGTGGAAACATGGAAACAAGAGAAAGATACCATGAACTAATATTATTTACATGTTATTATTTATTTATTATTCAGTTTTAAGTAATATTACAAATTTATCAATATTTAAGGAGAAAAATATATTCATATTTAATATACTTTTGCATATATTAAATTACAGAACAGAATTTAATAGTATTAAAAAATTAAAATTTTCTTGTGTTTACTCATAAAATTACTGAATTTCCTTAGAAATATTCTATTTTTTTGTAAAGTGAAAATTGAAAATATTATTCAAAATTGCAATTTTGTTTTAGTAAATCAACTGTTGATGAGAGTTTTATAATTGTATATTAATTCACGGATAAATTTCGATAATTTTGAAATATTTATTTCTTACTCTTCACAGATCTGATGTTACTTTTGCGATACATAAATACACATGAGATGGTCCTCTCCATCACAATATATAATGCAAGTGCAAGTAGGTAATGTACTTTTTAAACCAATACTAAACCGTAGAACATTTAATTTGCAGTCAGATTTGGTACACGGTGGTGCATATGGAATTAATTTAGCCAGAATTTCCCATTAAAATCACTCAAAGACATTAAAATAGCAAATAAAGCCTTTGTGCAAAAATGTTAAAAGATAGAAAACCAACGATTACAAATGCACAAATAAAGTACGAAAAGGTAGCAAACAGCTGTTTCGAATCGACTATCGAGATTCTTCATCAGTGCAAAACTTAGCGAGCTAGAAAAAGCAATATTTTAGTAATGGCTAAAAAGCAAATAACTTAATTAGTAAACTAATTAAAAGCAATGGCTCAGTTTTGCTTTTTCTAGCTTACTGAGTTTTGCATTGATGAAGAATCTCGATAGTAGATTCGAAACAGCTGTTTGTTACCTTTTCATACTTTATTTGTGCATTTATAATCGTTGGTTTTCTATCTGTGATTAAACAAAGACGTCTGATTTCCATTAAACACCTTTATTAAATATTTGGATTACTGTCCTCGTTAGAGAATTTGGTAATGAATTTTATCATATGTTGAATTCCGCAACTTACTTTATTTTATTTTATTCGTTTTCTGATTGGTCCATACTTTATGTTTTGAAATGGAATACTTCTGTTTATAATTTTTTTCGTTTTCTGATTGGTTCATGTTTAATGCACAGAAATGAAATACTTTTGTTGCCATGATGACAAAAAAGTATTAAAAAACAAACTACAAAATAACTAATAACTTAAAAACAAATTGAGATACAACTTTCAAACAAATTTCATTTAATAGTACATTCTTTCTTTATAAAACGGTGTAAAAATTAAAAAAAATGTGTGTTGTTTTGAAATTTAAAAATTTGCAGTACCGTAAATTGTAAAACTAAAATTTCATTTAAAATGTGTATATGCTTGATACAGGAATATTAATTTTTAATCTATTGCGTACGTAATATAAGACTTTGTTATTGAGTAAACTACGTTTTGATCATCATAAAAATGATGTTTATTATTATTATTATTTTTTTTAATGTAGAATTTATTTATTAATCTAAATTTGTAGTCTTTGAAAATATAATTTTCCAAATAGTCGTTGTAGTTCGTTAAATTACATTTTTTTATCAATTAAATTATAACGAAACAATTCCACCAGGCGACGGTTTGATCACAGTATCAACGTAGTATGTTGCAACAAAAAAATAAATCTATAATCTTTAAAAATAAGGAACATCACCATATTAAAAGGCTTGAAATACGCGAAAAGAAAGAAATTTTGTTAGCATTTGAAAAACGTAGAAAAACCGGCTCCGAAGCCAATTTTACGAAGTTATATACGAACTAGAAATACGGCTAGAATACAGGATTTTAACATTAATTCTAAGATGCCAATTAATTCATTAGAAAGATTTTAAACCAGTGTAGACATTTTACCGGCAAAAATAAATAAATAAATAAATAAATAAAATAAAAATAAAATAAATAAAATAAAGAGTTATCACAGATCGTTCGAGGAATAAATGATGCAATCAGTCTTCTAGCATCGCTAGAAGGGAATTTCGGGTATTCTAATGTTCTATAAATATTTTTTAGAACGAAAATAACAAGATACTATTCAACAGATAAAAGAGTAAGATTAAGTAATAGGATTATAGCGAAAGAGTTACTTTGACTGATTAATGTTTTTTAGAATAAAATAAATTAAAGAAAGTATAGATTAAATGTTGCCCAATCCACAAAAAAATGGACATAAGGATGAAAATTTAAATTTCTTTAAATATGATTGAAATTTTGCATATTAACAGTTAAGAGTATACTATTTCATATTTTATCAAAAAAGAATTAGATTTTTGTCATTAACATATTTTTTTAATTAATAAAGTGACGCTATAACTTTGTAATATAGACTGCGGCAAAAATCTTTACATTTCATGGTCTCGTACAGCTGAACAAACATTCTAAAAATCTCCAAACTTGGATATATATGATCTGAAAGCCATTATTGAGAGTTTTTTTCTGCAGAGAAGTGTTCACTAATCTTCATTACAAAAGGTAAGCATATTTAATTACTCTTAATTATTGTGTCACACCCGCAACAAAAAGTTACATTTATATCTCTACAGAAAAATATTTTTGATTTAAAGTTATGAAACTTTATATTCAAAAATAGTTTATTAAGATACTTTGAATTACAGACACAAAAAAATTAATTAATATTTTAATTATAATTATTGAGCGTTGCGGGCGTGACATGTCCCTGTTGTGGGTGTGACATTTAATTAAAGTCACACCCGCAATGCCTTTTAAAATTGAATACAAATGTATATTTGAACAAATTATATATAAATGTATATAAGAATAATATGCTGGAAAACATGTACTTGGCAGCTTTAACTATATCTTTTGATTTAATAGAGTGAATTCCAGTTAATAAATAAAAATTTGCATCATCTGAGCATGTGACACTGTGTGCGGTTGATTTATTCAGTTTGGATTGATAAAACTGTTGCTTTATTATAAGAAAATCATTTTATTAGTGATAAATGATTAAGAAATTAATTTAAAAAGGTAATTTTTTTAAAGAAATTAAAAAAAGAAAATTAGGAAACAATATTTTAGCAATTATCTTTAAATTTGTTAGTTTAATTTATATATATATATATATATATATATATATATTATAGTATTTATCTAATATATATATATTTAGTTTTTTAAAATAAGTAAAGCAATATTAAGGGAAGATTTTTTTCTTTTAATTCAAACTAAATAAAAATTAGAAGTAAGAATAATAGAAACTGTTAAAATGTTTATTAAGTTAGCAATGTTTATCAATTTTAGTGTTTATCAATTTTGAAATGTATATAGTCAGTTTGAAATTAACCAAAATTTAACATAATTAACTTTATGTAAGATTAGAAATTTCAAGGGATAACTATTAAAAATTTATTAAGCTTATATTTTTGGACTGGAAGTGCTATATTTATTCAGTTTACACATTAATTTCTTCTCTTTTGCAGAGAATGAAGAGTACAGAAAGATCACGATATCACCGGAAAAAGATTAAAGAAAACCCTTTTAAATATGAAGAATATCTACCAAGAGAAGGAAAGAGACAAAACAAGGAGAGTAAAGAAGAGACTATTTAAAAAAATCATGGTAAAAGATGGCAATCCTTTTGCACTTCATTTCATGGTAAAGGAGTTGTCGACGGGGTTGGTGCAGTTGCCAAGAAAATGTTAACGTTAGCAATGCTTTGCAACTATAAATTCAGCTCCAGATTTTGCCATGTGTGTAGAAAAAGTCCTAAAAATGTAAAAGAACTTTGCTGAATGTGAAATTTCAGAAGACATTGTGAAAATGCTTCATGCATGCTGGCACCAAGCACAATTGGAGCTCAACATTCAATGGACACATGTTGTTTCTATTGACATAGGAACAATTAATGTAGAAATTACTTCAAAAAGTCACATAAAATTTGTTTGTTACCATATTTTGTCAAAAATATAATATCCAACGATAAGAATGGAGTTGGAGATTTTGTAGAAATTGTTTTGCTCTCCACAAAAAATAATAATAATAATAATAATAATAATAATAATAATAATAATAATAATAATAAATAAATAAACGTGAAAGCTTTAATGGACAAATAAGACAAATAAATGGGAATGATATAAAATAAGAGTATCTGAAAAAAAAAATTAAGAAAATGTGTATATTTGGCTCAGTCAGTCAGATGTATTCATACTTTGACAAGGATATAATATCCAACGATGAATGTGCAGTTGGAGATTTTGTAGAAGTTGTTTTATTCTCGACATTAAAAAAAGTGAAAAATTTGACGGACAAATAAGACAAATGGATTGTGACGATATAGAATTAGAATGTTTGAAAAAAAAAATAAGAAAACGTGTATATTTGGCCCAGTCAGTCAGATGTATCCTAGGAAAAAAAAGAGCATTTTTGTAAAAAAAGCTACCACCACCAGAAATTATAAATTCAAGATTGGAAATGAAATTAGTTTGATATTTTCCTCTCTGATATTATAATTGTAATATTGATTAATTCTTTAATTAAAAAAAATCTGCCTTGAATATATTTGTGTATGTCATTATTTTATTGGCCATACAAGTCACACCCGCAACAGGGCGTCACACCCGCAACGAAAATTTTGAATATTTTCTACAAAAGCAGGAATTGAGTAAGCAATTTAATTTTTTCATAGAATAATTATTTAAGTATTACTGTCTAATATTTAAAAAAATCAATTCACTCAGTTGTCATAATTCACAGAGTTTTGCATTTTTGCACAGAAAGATGAAAATGCATGTCCATTTTATGTCACGCCCGCAACAGGTGGAAATAATTTTTTTTTAATAAATAAATGATACATCGGAAAATTTTCAGATTTAGATAAATGTATGTGTAAGTGGTCTACATTGAAATTCATACAAATTGAAACCAATGCTCAAAAATATTTTTGCTGGTGACTAACTTATGTTGTGTAAATGTCACACCCGCAACTTTGGATTGGGCGATGTATGGAATATAAGTAATAAGTTAAATATTATAAAAAAAAAACGAAAAAATTAAAAATTTAAAATAATTAGGAATTTATTAATTTAGAATTATGGCGAAAATTCATTTTGCATCATTTTTATCTTTTTCATAGAATTACATTTATTATTAAGAAATTACTTTGATAAGCAATGCAAGTAATTACACTATACAAAACAGAGAAAATAATCTTATGATAACACTTTTTTATATTGTTGAGTAATGATTATATAATAAGTATTGGAAAGTATGTTAAAATTAATGAAGAAAAATATTGAAAAATAAATTAGGATACTTTTATGATGTTGGTAATTGTATTGCCTATATACAGTTTTTTTTGGGAGGGGGGTGAACTTATATATTATATAAAACAAAAGTATTTACTATGAAAAAAATCTAAATAAAACAAAGAAAATACTGCAAAGTATAAATGTAATTTACTCTGTGTATATAAGAAAAAAATGTCTGTTTCAGTCTCTTATAATATAATCGCAAACATCATTAATAATATTAATATAAAGTACTTAACAAAGAATCCAGTCTGAGAAAATGCTAAATTAATTATTATATATTATTTTTTATAATTCTAATTATAATATATTTGCATACTTGAAATATGATGTACATAAATATTAACTCAACTTAAAGTATAAGTCTAAAGAAACATCATTACTATTCTCATTTGTCAACTTGAGTCTATAATTTTCCTCTCAAATTAAATATAAAGAAAATGACAAAACGAATCTAACATGAAGGTTTCTGAAGCCTCTGCATTTTCTGTAATTGCTGATACATTTGAACGATTGCCAGAGAAGAATATTTTGAGCAGAAACTGCATTATGCAAATATATCTCTAGATTGCCTAGCGGGCTCGCAAAACTCTTATCAGCTGCCAAATCGACACACCCAAACAATCTCCCTATTCCAATCTATACAAAACACAACAGAGAAAATATTTCCACTTTTTCATATTGTTGCAGTAACGATTAAAGAATACCTAATTGAAAGATACTGTTGCAGCGTATATGGGGTTCTTTTGATCTTATGGTTAGACAACTTCAAACTCTTGTCAGAAAAGTAGAAAATAATTTATTTACAGAACTTCAGAACAACAGAGACTTCGAAACTCACAAATATTACTAGATATTCAAAAATAATTGTTCAAATCTATCGTATAAGTGCAGATATAGGTTCCAGAGACTCTTTATACAACGTCTCAACACTAAATCCCATTCAAAACAACGTAAATAAAACTCAAGCAAACTTGCTTAAACAATGGTAGCTCACTCAATGACTGACTGATAAATAATAACCACACAGCTCGCATCCGGCTCTCCTATATCTAGTCTCGCCGCATGCGGTGGAAATTTCTACAACCTTCTAGAAAAATCTGGAAAAACCACGGAACAACATTCAATGTATCAGCATATCTAAAGGGGGGTTACCATAGAGCGGGAAGGGTTACCATCGCCAACAATCGCCAAGTTTGTCGCTAACTTGGCGATATCGTTATTATTTCGCCAATCTGCCGTAGACATACACTGAAAATAATAGACAAGTTTGCTTGATAACAGAGACAATGTAACAAAAACTAATATTAGTAAAGGAATGGAGCTTAATAAGATTATTTACATTATTTTACAGTACAAACACTAACTATTTACAAAATTCGTAACACTATTTTACATTTAAGGAAGAAACGTTTTAAAAAATAAATTAGATTATATACTTTTATTATGTTCATAAATGTTCGGCTTATATACAGTTTTTTTTTGGGGGGAGAGGGCTGAAATTATGCAATCTGTAAAACAGAATTATTTGCTATGAAAAAAAAACTAAATAAAATTTAGAAAGTACGGGAAAGTATAAATGTAATTTACTCAGTATATAGTAGATTTTCTTTTTTTCAGTCATTTATAACACAAACAAAAAGTCATAATCAACAATAATACATCAGTTTTTTAAAGAATTCAAACTCGAAAAAACTAAATTAATTATTGCGTTAACTTATTTATAGTTCTAATTACGATACATTATACATTTTATTATTATTATACATTTACATAATTGTAATATGATGTACATAACTATTAACTCAACTTAAAGTATACGTCTAAAGAAACATCATTACGGGTCTCTTTTATCAACTTGAATCTATAATTTTCCTCTCAAATTAAGTAGAAAGAAAATGACAAAACAAATATAACATGAAGGCTTCAGAAACTTCTGCATTTTCTGTAATTGCTGAAACATTTGAACGATTGCCAGAGAAGAAATATTTTAGCGGGAACTGCATTATACAAACATAATTGTATCTAGCCTAGAGGGCTCGCAAAACTTTTATTAGCTGCCAAAAAGGACACACCCAACAAATCTGCTTATACCAAACAAAGAAATAAGTCCCAATTTGAAAGAAAATATTTCTGGATGTCAGCGAAATTTTTAGCATTTTACTGCAATTTAAATAGAAAAAATGACGAGAGATACTGTTGTATAAAAGAAAGGGACTTTTTCTACCTTTAAGAAATAACAAATATTATTTTGAGAAAAAGGAATAGCAGAATAAAAGAAAATGTGCATTTTAGTTTTTGAACTTAAATTATAAATTAATATTTTGAATATTTTAATAGATCCTAGATTTTTGGCAAGAAATATAACATATTTTTTAAAGCTGTTTTTAAATTGTACTGACTACATACAGTTTTCTGGGGGATATAATTATACGATATGCAATATCGAAGTATTTACTAAAAAATAAATAAATAATTCAATGTAAAACATAAAACATACTCTAAAGTATAAATGTAATTTACTATATGTATACTAGAAAAATTTGTTTGTTTCAATCTTCTATAATATAATCGCAAAAGTCATAAATTATATTAATATAATCTACTTAAGAAGAATCCAGACTGAGAAAAAACTAAATGAATTATTATATTTGCATTTTTCATAATTCTATTTATAATAAATAAATTTGAATAATTTTAATACGATGTTCATTAGGGCGGAGCGTAAAAAACTTTTTTTCGAAATTCTTTTCTCCCTAGCGCGGAAAAGTTGTCTAGTGGTATCAGTAATATACACACAAAATTTCAAAACAATCAATAAATATCATCCGGTTCCACTTTTGGATCGAAATATGCAATTTTAGCCAAAAATGTTGTAGTTTTTCACATTTCAGTAATATTTTTAATTTTCAATTTTTTTCTTCGCCATAGTGTGGAAAAACTGAAAGAGTACATAAGGAACACAAGTCCAAAATATTAGAGTAATTAAAAAATATCTTCTGGTTCCACTTTGGGTTCTAAATATGGGAAATTTGTCGAAAATTATACAAATTTTCCCATTTTAGTCACTTTTTTATTTTTTATTTTCTATTCCCGCTGGCATGGAAATGTTCGAAGAATATGCAAGAAACATAAGTAGAAAACTTTAGATTAATAAATAAATATCTTCCGTCTTCCTTTTTAGGGTCTAAAAATGTCAAAGTAGCCAAAAAATATGTAACTTTTCACATTTCAGAATTTTTTTCTCTTATCAATTTTCTTTTCTTGCTGGAGCGGAAAGTATGGAAAATCATATGAGAAACATAGCAGAAGAGGTTATTGGTGACACTTGCCCTATAAAATCGCAGCCAGGTACTTCTATAAGTGTCAAGTATTCTTCAAGCACTCTTTGTTGATGGAGCGTTCCCTCAATATTCCTCTGAATTAAACTTTGATCTTTTCGACTGTTAAAATATAATCTTTTGAAGGTATTGGTGGATATGAAACTCTAATCTTAGGCTTGGCATTTCATGCGATGTTTATTTCTTTCTTTCTCTTCTTGTGTTATTCCTGTTTATAACATTGGACATGTCGTCACGTGTAACAAATCGCAAGTCTTCAAGAAGTGCGCCTGTTACTGATACTGCAATTCGGTCGGACACTCCTATTGTGTCTCAAGTTCTGGCTAGGGCAGGACGACGGGTTGTTCGTGATATACTTTATAGTATTTATGATAGTATTTAGATAGTATTTATGTACGATTGCTATGACACTAAAGGTTTATCACTAAGATCGTTATACAGTTGTTCATCAACAAGACTAAAAGATTTAAATAACTCTAAGTCTTCGATAAAGCAGTAGTGATTGTTCTTTCCCTTTTATGGCATTTTCTGAAAATTTCTTATTCTTTTTCGAGCCTGCTCATCCTTTTTCTACGTTTTCGTGTTGTGGACCGTATTTCCAAATGTATTAATTGGGTCTATCGACAATTTCCTTGAAGTTCTTTGATCCTTAAGAAACTGTCTCCAAATTCTGGAATTTTTATATCACGTGGGCATTTACATCGTTCTAGAGATGTACTCTTGTTAAAAAAAAAAAAAAAAAAAAAAAAAAAAAAAAAAAAAAAAAAAAATCAAATAGACTTTTTTTCCCTTCCAATAAGAAAATTTTCAATTTTGACTTCGTCTGTTTTTCAGCGTCAAACTTCTTTATACTCTTGTATTTATCGTTATATGAACCAATCATTTGCACTATTCTTTTCTCAGAAATTGTTGAAATATAGAAGCCTGCCCAATTGCTTCAACCATTTCAGCCCCTAATCCGCTGTCACCTCAAAGGTGGGTCAGATTTTTAATTATATTTCGATTCATTTCTCACCAACAAAAAAGTACATTATATGTTCATAAGTTGGTAGAACGCCAGTTCTTAATTCTGTAGGATAAAAAAAAATGGGATGAGACAAATCCCCTGTATACTGCGCCTTAATTGGGATATTTCTGTGTAATATTTTCCATGTACACTATTATTTCAACACAATATTAAAAATTAAAATTTTGTAAACACTTTCAGATGCATTATTTTTCAATAAAATATAGAAGCTGAAATTCAATATCCTGATTACGAACCTATCACGAGCAGAGCATTAAACCAACAGTAATACTAGAGTAAACGAACAGAAAGCTGAACTTATTAGAGGAATTTCCCTCAGATCGCCTTTAATTCGATTGTTGTGTGATTTCTGAGTACATTAATGCCGTGAATTTGCCAGTTTAAGTAATAAAAGTCAAATCAAAAGATATTTATTAATTATTTTAAATTTTTATACTTATGTTTCTCACATGATTTTCCAAATTTTCCGCGCTAGCGGAAAAGAGAAAATTGATAAGAAAAAAAATCTCTGAAATGTGAAAAGTTACATACTTTTTGACTACTTTTTCATTTTTAGACCCCGAAAAGGAAGACGGAAAATATTTATTTATTATTCTAAAGTTTTTTGCATATGTTTCTTGCATATTCTTCGAACATTTCTATGCCAGCGGGAATAGAAAATCGAAAAATAAAAAAAGTGACTAAAATGGGAAAATTTGTATAATTTTCGACAAATTTCCCATATTTAGAACCCAAAGTGGAATCAGAAGATATTTTTTAATTACTCTAATATTTTGGAATTGTGTTCCTTATGTACTATTTCAGTTTTTCCGCACTAAAGCGAAGAAAAAAAATTGAAAATTAAAAATATTACAGAAATGTGAAAAATTACAACATTTTTGGCTAAAATTGCATATTTGGACCCAAAAGTGGAACCGGAAGATATTTATTGATTGTTTTGAAATTTTGTGAGTATATTACTGATACCACTAGACAACTTTTCCGCTCTAGGGAGAAAAGAATTTCGAAAAAACGTTTTTTACGCTCCGCCCTAATGTACATATATATTAACTCAACTTAAAGTATACATCTAAAGAAACATCATTACTATTCTCTTTTATAAACTCGAGTCAATAATTTTCTTCTCAAATTAAATATCAAGAAAATGACAAAACAAATCTAACATGAAGGCTTCAGAAACCTCTGCATTTTTTTGTAAATACTGAAACATTTGAACAATTGACAGAGAAGAAATATTTTAGCGGAAATTGCACTATGCAAACATAATTGTAGATTGCCTAGGCAAACTGTTATCAGCCTGCCAAAAAGACACACCCAATCAATCTTCTTATTCAAAACAAAGAAATAACTTTCAGTTTGAAAAAAAATATTTTTGGATTTCAGCGAAATTGTCAGCATTTCACTATAATTTAAATATTAAAAAAATGTTTAGAGATACTGTTGTATTAAAGAAAGCGATATTTTTCAACTTAAAGTGATAGCAAACGTTATTTTGAGAAAAAGGAACAGAAATTTAAAATATATATATGTATTTTAGTTCGTAAACTTAGTAATTATATATTTTGAATAATTTAATAGATACTAGATTTCTGACAAGAAACATAACGTAATTTTAAAACATGTTTTTAAATTGTACTTCCTATATACAGTGTTTTTGTGTATGAATTATGCATTATGTAAAATATAAGTATTTACTGAGAAAAATAAATAAATGATTCAAAATAAAACATAAAAAATTGCTGAAAGTATAAATGTAATATATTCTGTGTATACTAGAAATTTTTTTTATTTTTCAATCTTTTATAACATAATCGCAAAAGTCATAATAATATTAATATATTATACTTACCAAAGAATTCAAAGTAAGAAAAAGCTACATTACTTATTATATTTACTTTTTTGTAATTACATTACATTTGTATAATTGTAATATGATGTACATAAATATTAACTCAACTTAAAGTATAAGTCTAAAGAAACATCGGTACTACTCTGTTATCCCGTCGACCAATTTCGCCAAACAAATCGCCAAACTAATAGCAAAATTATACATATTAAGATCATTTTTATTTTAAATAATGAAAAAACAAATAATTAGTAGAATATTAATAAAAATTCAAATAAAAGGAACGAAATAAAAATCACTTAATGACATTTTAAACACGTGAATCGTATTTAATGTCATTGAATGTGACACTCACGATCATACATTATTGGCATTTGATCTTATAGTTTGGCGATAATTTTTTGGTCGACGGGATAACCTAGTAGTACCGTTTTAACATTCCGTTTAATAGAATATATCATCCATAGTTTCAAATATTAACTTTATTATTATATGATGCAAAGACGGGACAACCTTGTAGTACTGAAACATCATTACTATTCTCTTTTATCAATTTGAATCTATAATTTTCCTCTGAAATTAAATACAAAGTAAGTGACAAAACAAATCTAACATGACGGCTTCAGAAAACTCTGCATTTTCTATAATTGCTGAAATAGTTGAACGATTGCCAGAGAAGAAATATTTTAGCGGAAACTGCATTATGCAAACATAATTGTAGATTGGCTAGACGGCTCGCAGAAGTCTTATCTGCTGCCAAAAAGACACACCCAACTAATCTGCCTATACCAAACTGTACAAAACACAGCAGGGTAAATATTTGCTTTTTTTCCTATTGTTGCAGTAATGATTCAAAAAATACCTAATTGAAAGATATTCTACAATTAAGGAAGAAAAGTTTAAAAAAATAAATTAGATTATGTAATTTTATGATGTTCATAATTGTTCTGCCTATATACAGTTTTTTTGGGAGGGAGCTGAAATTATACAATGTGTAAAACAGAATTATTTGCTATTGAAAAAAAAAAAAAAAAAAAAAAAAAAAACTAAATAAAATATAGAAAGTACTGCAAAATATAAATGTAATTTATTCAGTAAATAGTAGAGAAATTTGTTTGTTTCAGTCTTTTATAACATAATCAACAATAATATAATGTACTATAAAGAATTCAAACTCGAAAAAACAAAATTAAATATTACGTTATCTTTTTTATAGTTCTAATTAGGATGCATTATACATCTTATTATTACTATACATTTGCATAATTGTAACATGATGTATATAAATATTAACTCAACTTAAAGTATACGTCTAAAGAAACATCATTACTATTCTCTTTTTTCAACTTGAGTCAATAATTTTTCTCTCAAATTAAATGTAAAGAAAATGACAAAAGAAATCTAACATGAAGGCTTCAGAAACCTCTGCATTTTTTTGTAATTGCTGAAACATTTGAACAATTGCCAGAGAAGAAATATTTTAGCGGAAACTGCAATATGCAGACATAATTGTAGATTGCTTAAAGGGCTCTCAAAACTCTTATCAGCTGCCAAAAAGACACACCCAACGAATCTGCCCATTGCAATCTATACGAAACACAACAGAAAAAATATTTGCACTTTTTCATATTGTTGCAATAATGTTTCACGAGTACCTAATTGAAAGATATTCTACATTTAAGGAAGAAAAGTTTAAATAAATTCGATTATCCACTTTTATGATGTTGATAAATATTCTGCCTATATACAGTTTTTTAGGGGGGGGGGGGGGCTGAAATTATACAATATGTATTGTGAAAAAAAAATTAAAATGAAACATAGAAAGTACTGCATTGCTTGTTCCAGTCTTTTATAACATAATCAAAATGTCATAATCAATATTAATATAATGTACTACAAAGAATTCAAACTTCGAAAAAGCTAAATTAATTATTACGTTTACTTTTTTATAGTTCTAATTAAAATACATAATACATTTTATTATTATTATACATTTGCATACTTGTATTATAATGTACAAAAATATTAATTCCACTTAAAGTATACGTATAAAGAATCATCATTTGTATTCTCTTTTATCAACTACAGTCTATTTTTTCTTCTTAGATTAAATATTTAAAAAAAATGACAAAATAAATCTAACATGAAGGCTTAAGAAACCTCTGCAATTTCTGTAATTGCTGAAACATTTGAACAATTGACAGACAAGAAATATTTTAGTGGAAATTGAATTACGCAAACATAATTGTAGGTTGTCTAGAGGCCAAGACTCTTATCTGCTACCAAAAAGAAATACCCAACCAATTTGCCTATTCCAATCTATACTCTCCGACACATCCGACCAAACTACTTATTCCAAACAAAGAAATAACTTTGTAGCAATAAAATCTCAGTTTTAAAAAAAATATTTCTGGATGTCATTGATTTCCTTTTTGCATTTCACTGTAATTTAAATTCTTAAAAATATTTTGGGAAATACTGTTGTATTAAAAAAAGGAGTGTTTTCTAGCATTAAGATACAGCAAATATGAAATTTGCTGTATATGAATGCTGCAGCATATATGAATTTTTGAGAAAAAGGGACAGTAATTTAAAAGAAAAAATATATTTTAGTTGGTATACTTAGTAATTATATATTTTAAGTAATTTATTTTTTCCTAGAATTTTGACAAGAAATATAACATAATATTAAAAGATGTTCTTTAAATTGTATTGCCTATATACAGTGCTATTATGTATGTGTGCTATTCAAATTATACAATATGTAAATTATTGTAATTTACTGTAAAAAATAAATAAATAATTGAAAATAACACATAAAAATTGCTGCAAAATGAAAATGCAATTTACTCTGTGCATATGAGAAAAATTTGCATGTTTCAAACTTTTGTAATAAAATCTCAAACGTCTTAAATATTATTAATATAAAGAACCTAACCAGAATCAAGACTGATAAAAAGCTAAATTAATTATTTATATATACATTTTACGACTGTATTTACAATACATTTGCATAATTGTAATACGATATAGGTAAATAATAACTCAAATTACCGTATACGTCTAAAGAAACAACATTAAAATTCTCTTTTATCAACTTGAGTCCTTTTTCCTCTGAAATTAAATATGAAGAAAATGACAAAACAAATCTAACATGAAGGCTACAGAAACCTCTGCATTATCTGTAATTACTGAAATTTTTGAACGATTGCCAGAGAAAAAATATTTTAGCGGAAACTGCATTATGCAAACATAATTGTAGATTGCCTAGATGACTCACAAATCTCTTATCAGCTGCCAAAATGACTCACCGAACCAATCTGCCTATACCAAGCTATACAAAACAGAGCAGAGTAAATATTTGCATTTTTTCCTATCGTTGCAGTAATGATTCACAGAATACCTAATTTAAAGATATTCTATAATTAACGAAGAAAAGGTTTTAAAAATAAATTAGATTATGTACGTTTATGATGTTCATAATTGTTCTGCCTATATACAGTTTTTTGGGGAGGGGACTGAAATTATATAATGTGTAAAACAGAATTATTTGCTATAAAAAAATAAAATATAGAACGTACTGCAACTTATAAATGTAATTTACTCAGTATATAGTAGAAAAATTTGTTTGTTTCAGTCTTTTATAACATAATCAAAAATTCATAATCAACAATAATGTAATGTACTATAAAGAATTCAAACTCGAAAAATTATTACGTTAACTTTTTTATAGTTCTAATTAGGATACATTATAAATTTTATTATTACTATACATTTGCATAATTGTAACATGATGTACATAAATATTAACTCAACTTAAAGCATACGTCTAAAGAATCATTATTTGTATTCTCTTCTATCAACTTGAGCCAATAATTTTTCTCTCAAATTAAATATAAAGAAAATGACAAAACAAATCTAACATGAAGGCTTCAGAAACCTGTGCATTTTCTGTAATTGCTGAAACATTTGAACGATTGCCAGGAAAGAAATAATATAGATGAATCTGCATTATGCAAACATAATTGTAGATTGCCTAGTGAGCTCGCAAACTCTTATCAGCCTGCCAAAAAGACACACCCAACCAATCTTCTTATTCCAAACAAAGAAATAACTCCCAGTTTTTAAAAAAAAAGGTATTTCTGGATTTCAGCGAAATTGTTAGCACTTCACTGTAATTTAAATAATACAAAAATGCTTAGAGATACTCTTGTATTAAAGAAAGGGATGTTTTCCAACTTAAAGTGATAGCAAATGTTATTTTTTGAAAAAGAAACAGAAATTTAAAAGAAAATATGTATTTTAGTTTGTAAACTTAGTAATTATATATTTTGAATAATTTAATAGATACTAGATTTCTGACAGGAAGCATAACGTAATTTTAAAACATGTTTTTAAATTGTACTTCCTATATACAGTGTTTTTGTGGATGAATTATACATTATGTAAAATATAAGTACTTACTGAGAAAAATGAATAAATGATTCAAAATAAAACATAAAAAATTGCTGAAAGTATAAATGTAATATACTCTGTGTATACTAGAAAAATTCGTATGCTTCAATCTTTTATAACATAATCGCAAAAGTCATAATAATATTAATATTTTATACTC
Organism: Maratus speculifer; assembly: GCA_964019185.1. Lineage (NCBI taxonomy): Eukaryota > Metazoa > Arthropoda > Arachnida > Araneae > Salticidae > Maratus > Maratus speculifer. Next base: position 363,315,095 of record OZ025294.1, read on the forward strand.
GCCAAAGAATTCAAAGTAAGAAAAAGCTACATTAATTAATATATTTACTTTTTTGTAATTATATTATATTTGTATAATTGTAATATGATGTACATAAATATTAACTCAACTTAAAGTATACGTCTAAAGAAACATCGGTACTACTCTGTTATCCCGTCGACCAATTTCGCCAAACAAATCGCCAAACTAATAGCAAAATTATACATATTGACGTCATTTTTATTTTAAATAACGAAAAAACAAATAATTAGTAGAATATTAATAAAAATTCAAATAAAAAGAACGAAATAAAATCACTTAATGACATTTTAAACACGTGAATCGTATTTAATGTCATTGAATGTGACATTCACAATAATCTATTATTGGCATTTAATCTTGTAGTTTGGCGTTACATTTTTGGTCGACGGGACAACATAGTAGTACCGAAACATCATTACTATTCTCTTTTATCAATTTGAAACTGTAATTTTCCTCTGAAATTAAATACAAAGTAAGTGACAAAACAAATCCAACATGGCGGCTTCAGAAACCTTCTGCATTTTCTATAATTGCTGAAATAGTTGAACGATTGCCAGAGAAGAAATATTTTAGCGGAAACTGCATTGTGCAAACATGATTGTAGATTGGCTAGACGGCTCGCAGTAGTCTTATCTGCTGCCCTAAAGACACACCCAACTAATCTGCCTATACCAATCTGTACAAAACACAGCAGAGTAAATATTTGCTTTTTTTTCCCTATTGTTGCAGTAATGATTCAAAGAATACCTAATTGAAAGATATTCTACAATTACGGAAGAAAAGATTTAAAAAATAAATTAGATTATGTAATTTTATGAGGTTCATAATTGTTTTGCATATATACAGTTTTTTTTGGGAGGGGGCTGAAATTATGCAATGCGTAAAACTGAGTTATTTGCTATGAAAAAAAAAATTAAATATAATATAGAAAGTACTGCAAAGTATAAATGTAATTTATTCAGTAAATAGTAGAGAAATTTGTTTGTTTCAGTCTTTTATAACATAATCAAAAAGTCATAATCAACAATAATATAATGTACTATAAAGAATTCAAATTCGAAAAAACAAAATTAATTATTACGTTAACTTTTTTATAGTTCTAATTAGGATACATTGTACATTTTATTATTATTATACATTTGCATAATTGTAACATGATGTACATAAATATTAACTCAACTTAAAGTATACGTCTAAAGAAACATCATTACTATTCTCTTTCATCAACTTGATTCAATAACTTTCCTCTATAATTAAATATAAAGAAAATGAAAATAACAAATTTAACATGAAGGCTCCAAAAACCTCTGTATTTTCTGTAATTGCTGAAATATTTGAATAATTGCCAGAGAAGAAATATTTTAGCGGAAACTGCATTACGCAGACATAATTGTAGATTGCCTAGAGGACTCGCAAAACTTATCAGCCTGCCAAAAAAACACTCCCAACCAATCTGCCTATTGCAATCTATACGAAACACAACAGAAAAAGTATTTGAACTTTTTCATATTGTTGCAATAATGGTTCAAGAATACCTAATTGAAAGATATTCTACATTTAAGGAAGAAAAGTTTAAATAAATTCGATTATCTACTTTTATGATGTTGATAAATATTCTGCCTATATACAGTTTTTAGGGGGGGGGGGGCTGAAATTATACAATATGTAACACAGAATTATTTACTATGAAAAAAATATTTAAAATGAAACATAGAAAGTACTGCAAAGTATAAATGTAATTTACTCTGTATGTACTTGAAATTTGCTTATTCCAGTCATAATCAAAATGTCATAATCAATATTAATATAATGTACTACAAAGAATTCAAACTTCGAAAAAGCTAACTTAATTATTACGTTTACTTTTTTATAGTTATAATTAAAATACATAATACATTTTATTATTATTATACATTTGCATACTTGTATTATAATGTACAAAAATATTAACTCCACGTAAAATATACGTGTAAAGAATCATCATTTGTATTCTCTTTTATCATTTACAGTCTATTTTTTCTTCTTAGATTAAATATTTAAAAAAATGACAAAATAAATCTAACATGAAGGCTTAAGAAACCTCTGCAATTTCTGTAATTGCTGAAACATTTGAACAATTGCCAGAGAAGAAATATTTTAGCGGAAACTGCATTACGCAAACATAATTGTAGGTTTTCTAGATATGGTCAAGACTCTTATCAGCTGCCAAAAAGAAATTCCCAACCAATTTGCCTATTTCAATCTATACAAAACACAACAGATAAAATATTTGGCCTTTTTAATATTGTTCCATTAATGATTCAAGTATACCTAATTGAAAGATATTCTACATTTAAGGAAGAAAAGTATTTAAAAAAATTAGACTGTCTATTTTTATGATTATAATAATTGTTCTACCTATAGAGAGTTTTTTGGGGTGCGGAAATTATACAAAATGTAAAAAAATAATTATTTTCTATGAAAAAAAATCTAAATAAAATATAGGAATAAGTATAAATGTACTTTACGCTGTATGTACTAGAAATGTGTGTTTTTTAGTCTTTTATAATATAATAAAAAAGTCATAATCAATATTAATATAATGTACTTCATAGGATTCCAACAACGAAAAAACTCAGTTAATTATTTCGTTTACTTTTTTATAGTTCTAATTACAATGCATTATACATTTGCATAATTGTAACATGATGTATATAAAATTTAACTCAACATAAAGTATAAGTCTAAAGAATCAGCATTTGTATTCTCTTTTATCTACTACAGTCTATAATTTACTTCTCAAATTTGAATATAAAGAAAACGACAAAACAAATCTAACATGAAGACTTCAGAAACCTCTGAATTTTCTGTAATTGCTGAGATATTTGAACGATAGCCAGGAAAGAAATATTTTAGATGAAACTGCATTATGCAAACATAAATGTAGATTGCCTAGAAGGATCGCCAAACTCTTATCAGCTGCCAAAAAGACACATCCAACAAATCTGCCTATTCCGATCTCTACAAAACACAGCAGAAAAAAATATTTACATTTTTTCATATTGTTGCAGTAATGATTAAAAATACCGAATTGAAAAATATTCTACATTTAAGAAATCTAAATATTAAAAAATAAATTAGGTTACTTTCTTTTATGATCTTCACAATTATTCTGCCTATTTATAGGGGTTTTTTTGAGGGGTGTCAATTTGTACAATATGCGAAACAGAAGTATTTACTATAAGAAACAAAACAAAACACATAAAGTACTGCATAGTACAAATGTAATTTACACTGTATATGCTAGAAAAATGTGTTTGTTTCAATCTTTTATAATATAATCACAAAAGTCATAAATAATATTAATATAATGTATTTAATAAAAAATCTAGACTGACAGAAAGCTAAATTAATTATTATATATGATTTTTTTGTAATTTTAATTATAATACATTTGCATAATCGTAATATTATTTACATAAATATTAACTGAACTTAAAGTAACGTCCAAAGAAACATCATTACTAAACTCTTTTATCATCTTGAGTCAATAATTTTCCTCTCAAATTAAATATCAAGAAAGTGACAAAACAAATCTAACATGAAGGCTTCAGAAACCTTTTGCATTTTCTGTAATTGCTGAAATAGTTGAACGACTGCCAAGGAAGAAATATTTTAGAGGAGAGCTGCATTATGCAAACATAATTGTAGATTGGCAAGACGGCTCGCAAAACTCTTACTAGCTGCCAAAAAAGACACACCCAACAAATCTGCTTATACCAAACAAAGAAATAAGTCCCAATTTGAAAGAAAATATTTCTGGATGTCAGCGAGATTTTTAGCATTTCACTGCAATTTCAATAGAAAAAAATGACGAGAGATACTGTTTTAAAAAAGAAAGGGATGTTTTCTAGCTTTAAGAAATAAAAAATATTATTTTTAGAAAAAGGAAGAGAAATTTAAAAGGAAATGTGTATTTTAGTTTGCGAACTTAGTAATTATATATTTTGAATTGTTTTAATAGATGCTAAATTTTTGACACAAAATGCGAAATAATTTAAATTTTTTTAAAATAAAAACAAAAAACTAGAAGTTCATTTGACATTATAAATAACAGTAAACGTGTATACAATAATACCTTTCGCGACTGAATTTTGCTCATAATAGCCCACATTTTTCGGTTCAGTATATATATATATATATATATGTATATATATTGCATATTTTGAAGTGAAAGTGTTATAGTTTCAATAATAGTATCCTACTTCTGAAAAATGCCAAAACACTTAGAATTTAAATAATATATATAATTTTAATAATGCATAATGAGTACACAGAAGTACAAATATGTGCTTATATCTCTTTCTTAAAATATAACAAATGCATATGATAAAATTACATATACTAAATAAAATTTCTATTTCAAATTGAAGCTAAAGATCACTTTTAATTTGTAAACCTAAAACATCGAAATTCAAAATGTTTTGTAACTTTTTTAAGCAAAGAAATTTAAAGTGACAAATGCCTAAAATTAGTAGAAAAAATGAAAAAATGAAAAAAAAAATGTAAATTGTTATTAAATAAATAAATAAAAATAATAATAATTTAAAACACTGACAAGATCAGTGTTTTAAGTTTACAGAATGAACGTGATATTTAGCTTCAATTTGGTATAAAAGTTTAGTTTGTCTTATGCATTTTTTAAAAGTTATATTGAAAGAAAGAATAACAGATATATAATTTTTCTTTTATTTTTGCTTATACATTACACGTTATTGAAAATGTATATACTATTTAAAATATCTGAATACATTAAAAATGCAATTTTTTCACGAAATTGTCAAAACTTTTTTATTTTATTTTAATAAAGACCAACTTTCCACCTTTCCAAAAATGTATTTGTTTTTCTTGTATGATAAATAGATCCAGAGTTATAGCGGTTTTTAAACTACTCAACAGCTTTCACTCAAACCGGAAGTGCTCTTTAAAGGGCCGTGTGTTTGGAGAAATTTCGTGGTTTTGGTAGTTTTTTTTTTTTAACTATAAGAAATGTAAATAATATGCTCCATCGACAATATTTATCTTTTGGGTTCGAGGCTAATTTATTTATTATTGATGTGCATTACAGTAAATTCTTGTAAAACATCAATCAACACTTTAATTGCGATTTTTGGAAAATGTAATTTCCGGTGTAAATTCCACACGCAAAACACGATTTCTCAAAAAGTTATAGGAATATTACCATGAAATTTTCAATATTTGTTATTTACACTATTGTGAAAGCAATGAACTAAAGATTGTAATTTAGAATAAATATTTTTTGTTTTATGGATGTTTTTGTGTAATGATATCGATGAAATTTATGAAAATTAACTTGTAAACAAGTGCGATACGTTATAAGTTTTGAAATACTTAAAGCATCTCTTATATTAAGATCATTGCCTTTGTCAATGCCATAAATATGAAGTATAAAAAGGAAATTAATATACATACATTAGAATTTTCTTTAGAGCGTTTTGCGTTTTGGGCCAAATTTCATTAATTTTGCATTAATTCCTCCATTTATCAAGATTTTATCATTGAATAAAATATTTTTTACTTTTTTCATATTTTCTAGTCATAATCTTACTAAAAACACGTTTAAAATATAATTAAATAGTTTTTATAGAAAAAATTGTTCCGTACGTAGTCAGGCACCTTAAATTGCAAGTGTTGTGTCAATTTTTTAGAGATAAGGTATTATTTTTAAAACTGTAACACTTTCACTAAAAAAAAACAGGCAAAACTTATTTATTTATTGCAATCGAAAAAGTATGTTATTAGGAGTATGCTATTATAATCGTAGTTCAAAAGGTAAAACTTATTTTAAATGAAAGTGCACTTTATGTATTAAAAGTACACTGTAAAACATTTGTGTAACGTTACTCCATAAAACTGGTGGCAGCGTTGCTGCCTCCAGTTTAGTGGAGTATTTTAACCGATATAATCGGTGTAACATTGCAATGTTACACCAGTAATGCATGTTTTTATTACACCATTATGTAAGTGAAAAATTACTCAATGAAGTATATATCGTAGCTGCCACCAATTTCATGGAGTAACGTTACCAAAACTGTTTTACAGTGTACTAATAACATTTTATTCATATAAATTTTAAAAAAATGCAGTTTAACAAATTACAACAACCATTTGAAAAATGATTCTTTTTTCAAAGACTAAAATTTAAGACTTAAAAATAAGCTCTATATTTAATTCTCAATGCCTGGAAATAGACGCGACTTTGACACTTCGTGTAATAGTACTTTTAGATTTTTCTATTATCAAATGGCAGTATAATATTTTAGGTATAACGATAATATAAAAGACATTTTGGTATTGAAGAATGATTTAAAATAAATGATTTTTTTTCAACGGAATATATTATAAATTATAGCTTTTTTTTTAGTAATTAATTGAAAGATTTTTAAAAAGACTTTAAACACATGGGGGATCAAAGTGAAATTTACAAGGGATTTAAATATTAAAAAGGATTTATTTAAAGAACATAATTAAATTGCGCTATTATTTTTAGATTTAAGCAAATTGGAATGAATACCTATTTATAGTCATATTAAGATTATATATCTTTCATATACAGATTAATAATTTAAAAATAATGTTTTACTTTAATAATACGGAATAATGTAGGGAATATTAATATAGAATAATGTTAACCTTGGCGAAAAAATTTTTAATTTTCTAATACGTGTAACTGTATGTATATCTTAAATGCATTTTTTGACAAACACTATTACGTTTATTTGTTAATAAAATAATTTCTAATTTTAAACCATGCATTATAAATACTTTGCACTCAAGTAAAGTATTACACACTTAAAAAATTATAATTTAGTAATTTTTCATGAAATACACTTGTTTTCTATCACAATTGTTAATTTTTCTTTTATGTTTACACTTTTTTTAATTTATAATGCAAGAAGGAATTTATATATATTTCATGCAAGAAATGTTTATATATTATCTGGTCCTTTTACATTTCGAATACATATTTTCAAAACAATTTATGCAGGCACAGATATCATTTTATGTAAGTTTCATAATCTCATATCTAAAAATAACTTTCCACATATAAAATAATTTCAAAAAAGAAAAATAAATATGAAATAGTGAAGCATAAAAAGTTCGCTTATGATAATTAATCTTAGATCGGATTTATGAGTTTTTTTTTTCTCGAAACATAACGTAAAAAATAGTTCTGCAACAACTGCTCCGCTGAAAAAAAAAGTGACGTTCAATAGAGCACGTAAGATTTTTATTTTCCAATCTCATGATTTACCACTTTTGAAACCACTAACTCAGCAAGATTTTTTTTTTCTTTTTTTATCCACTCATCTTGGAAAATAGAGATTTTATTATCCCAGCTGCACTTTCTTATTTTTATACTATCATTTAATCTTCGACTTTTTTTTTTTTTTTTTTTTTTTTTTTTTTTTTTTTTTTTTTTGCATCCACTAATTACTCAACTTCAGTGTAAGAATTTACTTTTTGGTTCAAGAATAATCTGGATATAAAAGATAAATTATTAAATGAAATATGCATATCTTTTAAAATACTAAGATAAATAAAGAAGTATTTTACTTGTAAAAATTTCCACAATGTTCTTCAAAAATGTAATTGTTTTTTTGAATATTTGACATCTGAATTGATAAATTGAAAAAAAAAAAAATTGTGATGTGTGCATCATCTCATTGCATGTCTTAAATGCATTTTTGTGATATATGTTATTACATTTATTCGTTGATAAATCAATTTCTAATTTTAAGCCATGTATTATCACTAATACCACATCTTCGAAAATAGAGAATTTGTTATCCCAGCTGCCGGACTTTCGTTTTATTTATTTATTTATTTATTTTATTTTTTTTTTTTGTATTATTTCTTTATTTTCGACTTATATTTCCATCCACTAATTAGTCAAAAGAGTTAGAAATTCACTTTCTGATTCAAGAATAACCTAAATATAATAGATAAATTATTAAAATTAAATATAAACCTTTTAAAATAAATCTTTTAAAATATCTTTTAAAATAAGTTGAATAAAGTAGTATTTTGCTTGTAAAAAAATTTCGAAATATTGTTCAAGAATGTAATTGATATTTTGAATATTTTTATACTTAAACAACTTAGCTATTTAATAAAAAAGATCAAAAATTCTAGTTAAATCGTAAAATAAATAAAATTTTGCATATAATTAAATTTTATCTTTGTGTACCATCATTGTAAATTCAAGGAGGAACGTTCAACTAGTAATATGATGGAATATATTTAATCAATAATGATAAATATTTATTTCTTTGGAAAACTATGAATGACAAAATAGTAGATAAAAAATTGTTCACAATTTATTGTCATTTTATGTACATAACTTGCAGATATTTACATTTAAATTTTATGTAGACATACATCTAGTGAAAAAATATTTAAACCTTCAGTATGCGAGATTAATATTTAAATTTTGTAGATGTGTAATTTTTGTGTACTGCAAGCCATTACAAACAAAGATATTTCACAAAATATACACCATACATGATAAAACAGCAGATGTAGATATCCGGAGTAAAAATTGAATTTTAATTCAATGCCATTTGGGAGTGCAAAATTCTGAAAAAAAAACGCGCTTTTCGTCACATAAGCGACAGCGTGTTCATTTGAAATTCATTTTAATAATGTGTTAATAAACTTATAAAATGTTTATTTATTCAAAATTAATAACACTGTTATAGGTTGTACAATATACTGAATTCGTTTCTACAAACATTAGGAAAATGAGAAATAAATAAATAATAATTGTAAATATGTGCATAAATTATATATTACTGTTAATAACTATTAATACTAACTATTAATGTAATAATTTATTGCACATTCAAGCAATTAAAAGTATAAGAAGTTAAAGCGAGTAAAAAGTTAGAGTATTCGATTAAGAAAAAGTAAAATGCTTTCAAGCTTGGTTTTGAAGGTAGGAAACCTCTGTTGTTTAAACGCTTTCTGTCTTGTATGATTCATACTTTATATTCAATGCTTATACAGGATATTAAGAACATCTTGAAATGGAAATTCTAAATATTATTTAAAGCTTCAAATAAACATATTTTTGGGTGGGAAATATGTAATATTAAAATTTATTTTTTACAAATATATATTTAGATTATTTTCATAAGCATAAAACGGTGTTATTGATTTTTGTATGTTTATTTTATTTGTAATTTTTAAAGATTAAAAGTATAAAAGTGCGTATTTATTGTATTAAAAATAGTAAATGCATGTCTTACTTTTAAAATTTTAAATTAAATAACCACTAATCAATATTTTAACGTTGGAAACTCATGGCAAACATCAGATATTTACTTTAATTTCAAAAAATAATTTTTAAAGCTTCAACTAAACATACATAATACAAAATATATATTATTAAAACATCATTTCTACAAACATATATTAATATTATTTTTACAAGCGTGAAATGACATTCTTGAAATTTTTTATGTTTGATTTTAGTTGCAATTTTTAAACTTTATTAAACTTTAAAAAGTATGTATTTATTACGTATTTATTGTATAAAAAGTGATACATGAATGTCTTAATCTTAAAATTAGAAATTGAATCACTAATAAGCGAAATATTTTAAAGTGACATTTTGCAACATTATATACAGTATTAAAGCTGTTTATTTTTGAAATCATAAATACATATAAGATAGAGTTTTTCGGCTTACAGTGCTATAGTTTAATGATTTTTCGAGCTAAATTTCTTGAATTTCGAAATTTTAAAAATTTAATGCCAAAAATCTTTTAACTATGGCAATTTAAGCCGAAAAACGCCTTCTCCGCAAACTATTTAAAACAAGAAAAATGTCAAATCAAAGCATTTTTTGCAATCAAAACACAATCTTTTCCAAAGATTGACCGTTCGAAACTTCTATATAAGATTTTTACAGCTTACCTAATAAACAAATCGTTTACCGCATAGTTTTGTCGATCTTTGTTTTTGAGAAATTTAATTTTAAAATAAGGGTGTTATTTGCTGGACACCCTGTATATATATATATATATATATATATATGATGACATTTTTCCCGCAAAAACACAAGATATGACGAAGCGAGCATAAAGGCGCGAACAAAGTCGGCGTTTGATCAGTCATCAGGAATCACATTCCATCAAATAGATTTACAGTCGAAGACATCTAGCATATGGAAATAGATTAAAAGTGCCGTAATTTCAAATAATGAAAATTTCTATGAAATATCAGGAAGCATCGTTTATTATCGTTCCATTTCCAAAGTTACTCCATAATCACCACTAAACCTCTCGACTTTCTAAGCTCATGTCACAAAAAATTACAAAGAATAAAAGGTGTTTAGTGCAAAGACATTTTCGTGAAATTACGACCACTACGGCAACAGTTCACACATTACGAGAAGAAGCACGTACATGCTTAACATTTGGGAGGTCTCTCTCTCAGCGAAAACTGACTCCCTGAAAATTGTCAGATAAATTGGCGCCGCCTTCCTGCTTACTCACTGAATTAAAAACCCAATAATGTTCATTCGAAGGTAGTTGTATAACACCTCTATCATTTAAATTGGATCAGGGGCGGAGTTAGTTGTCAGAGCCCTTTACCCAACGGCGTAGTATGTAGGAGTAAACAGTCCCATCCGGATTGATTTAGACCCGCCAGCAGACGATAATAAAAAAAAAATAAAGCAAAATTAAAGCTTTTGATAAATGAACTTTATTATAAAAAAGGGGGAAATGGATTAATGGAATGATTTTAATATTTCGCTAAAAGATATTGGTATTTAAGTAATACATTTTAGTTCTTTTTAGGAAAATGAATAATAAATAAAGGAAAAAAGGAAAAGGAACATTAGCCGTTAATTAAATATTAGTAGATTACGGAAACTAAGAGTGAAAATATGGTGTTATAAGACATTAAAATTAACTCAAAACGAGAAAACGAGAAACGAGCGAGTTTTTTTACATATGTATATATCCACATGTATTAAGAAAAAATATTTTTAAAAATACATTATCCTACACATAATGCCAGTAGTACATCAAAATTTTCTTCCTAAATGGAATTTTAAATTTCTACGCATATTCCAACAGCAATGTAAGTAATGTAAATATATGCAATACATTACATAAATATCTCTTCAGAACAAAATTAAAAATCTTTAAAACGCATGTTTCTAATAGTACACCATCTTGAATGCGAAAACATTATTTAAATTCTTCATGTGTTCTACATCCTGCATTTATGTTTGCGGAAACGGCCATATACATTAAAACACAAGTTTTCTAAATATTTTACGCTAGAATTTAAAGGAGGTCTTTAAGTTATTCCACACCGAAATGGATGTTTCAAATGTCCTACTACGTAATTCATTGTTTTAAAATACTTTCTGAGACTTTTGCACTCTCACGATTAGTTAAGGTTTCTGCAACTTGCTGTACATATTTTGTGGTTGAAATCTCCATTTTCCTACTTATTTTGATGCACGTCATTAATTGTAAGCGTTATTGAAATCTTAACACAGGAGTTCTGCAGTATATGTTTCATGCGGGTATGTTTATTTCTGGAACTATGATTTCGTCGTGCATATTTATATTAAAACAAAATCTCATATTGTGTTTTAAACTTCCTTATTAGTGTATTTGCATTCCCTCATATTGATTTTTAAGAAAGAGAAAATATCACAAATATTTCCCAAACAAAGTGTTATATGAATAATGTCTTTCTATTAAAAATACAGTGTTTCAGCTTATTAATACAAAGTAGATCAACATTCAAATATATGAATAGAAATTTTAAAGAAGAAAGAACTGTTTTCCATGAAGTTTAATGGCAGCAAACAGAATATTTAAAAATTTGTTAAACGATAAAAAATAATTAAATCAAAAGAAAAATGTTCAATTGAATGTTAAATCCTAATATAATATAAAACCTAAGAATTAGAAAAAAAAAATCTTTCAATACATTTCTTAATTTTTTAAATAAATTGGTTTGTTTATATCTATATAAAAGGTGATTCAAAATTAATTAACACATTCAGAAAGATAATAATACTCATCTAGACGACCAATTTATACGTAGGAATATAGGAATTACATTCGACAATGATAGACAGAAATGAAAAATATTAGATATCCAACCTGAACTTAAAACAGTGTGGGGTAAGCGAATGGACGATATCAAAAGTTACACAATCAGATTTATTATTTAGATAAACATTCACAGCAAATGCTTAAAATGCCAATCACGCGTGCCGTTGCACATTTGGCAAAACAAGGATTGATAAATTCCTGGTATGGTCTGAATTTTCTCCGAAGCAACACCGGTTTTCGCCAAGAGATCTTAAGCTGAGGCCCCAGATGTCTAGTATATTAAAGATATCACCTAGCAACAGAAAAAAAAATTTAGTAAGTTGAAGTTCAGCAAGCGATGAGGCTAAGCCTCAGAACATATGTGATAGTCAAGAAGTTACGGATCGTGATGGCAATATGTGATAAGGCTTCATTGCGCATAAACCACATGTGTCTCTGGAAGGGAAGCGGTACAGCCTGCAATAAACGTGGTAGCTTGTGTTCCAAAAATCTCACAGACTAATTTCTACTTTCCTCATTCCTACCTCTTAAAAAAGAATGTGACCGTATGTTCCTAAGTAATTATTGGTCGTCTGGATTGGTACTATAAACCCTCTTGATTTGTAAAAACAATATAAAATGACCCTGTATCTATGTACAATGTATAAATACGTATATAATTATATATACATATATACGTACGTAATTACATGAATAAATGGGGCAATATTCTTTCCTCAAACGTGTCTCGTTTTCCTGTTCATTCTGATAAAAGGAGAATTTCCACATGAAGGGGAATGGGTCATTAGAAACATTCATGTAAGTATATGTCAGAGTGATTGTCTGTTTCATTTTTTTTCAATTGATAGGCACTGTAACTACTACAGCATTCGAAATGGAGATGCCGTTCTGTAACTGAAGGATGAGATTCACCAGATGTACTATAGTCTCTTACGCTGCAGCAATTGTAGATGGCTTTCTGTTAAATCAATTGTTAATAGACAAAAATTGTAGGCCATATCATGCTCATTTTGTAGATTATGTCTTTTTTTTAAGAAAATGAATCTTACGACTAGAATAAATTTTCAGCGTGTTCTTCGGACATGAGTTCAATATGACGTGTTTGGGAAAATTTAAGCTGACGACCTGCTGACCGCCTACATCTGTCACAAATGCTCCAAGAACGGGAAACAGCTCTTTTGAAAAAATGGAACGAAATACCCCGACAACTCATTTATAGCCTCATTCACTCCATGCCTCAATGTTGTTCAACAAGTTTGTCATCTGATTGTTTGCCATCTGATAAAACCTTATTCTCATTAAAGGAAAAAGGTTTTTTATTCTTTTTTGTCACATGCACAAATTGCATTTGTTCTTTTTGCAGACAAACACCCAATACAATGTTTTTTTTTTTTTTTTTTTTTTTTTTTTTTGTCAAACATGTGTATGTTTCTCTCATATATCCTAACATGTCTGTCATTTACAAATCTTCTAAACCAGCGGTTCCCAATCTATGGGTCACGACCCAACTGAAAAAAAAATTACAAATACCTTATTTTACATCGGCGATAATCATCAATTAAACTATAAGCTTAAAACAAAGATTCGTGAGAAGACAGCGTTTTCTTACAGTTACACGGTATTATGTTATAACCTCGTTGTGTGATATTCACGCAATTGTTATGGCAGCCTGGAAAAATCCTTAATTTACTTGTGGATCAACATAGGAAAAGAATACAGATATTACATACGCCCTCAGATTAGATGGGTTACGAATTTTTTTTCTTAATTGTGGGTCGTGTACCAATAAAGGGTGGGAACCGCTGATCTAAATGGTTCCCAAACCGCACGATCAATCCAAAACCTTAAAGTGTTTTAATTGTTTCATAAAAATATATAAATTGAAGGATTTATTTCAGAATTAAATACAGTCAATATAATAAACCTACACTAGAGGAGAACAAAGTACAGAAAATTGAGACATTTTAATTCAGCGAGGTCAGCCTATGTAGCTTAGAGGTTAACGCAACAGCACAGTATGCTGTAGTAACAGATTAGATTCATTGCTCAGGTAATTTTCCACACCTGTTAGGTTAAATCTATTAACTATGTTTAAATAATAAATAAATCATTCCTTATATATATATATATATATATATATATATATATGTTTATCATCAGTAAAGTCTGACGTTAACTGTATGTGCTTATAATTTGTATTATTCAATGAAAACAGATACATAATATGAAAACTTATATTTTCAGTATAATATTTGCTTTTAACTCCGCTGTCTTTCGTTCATTTTCTTAAATTGATAATTTTTCACTTAGCAATAAAGTTTGATAATTATCGAAAATAACTAAAAAAGCAGATAGTCATTAATTATATTTACATGTATTCGATTTTATGTGGCAAAATATTTTCTTAGTAATTATTAATTAGAAATATATTTTAATATTCATTATCAACAAGATAAATATTTTTGCAAAATAAAAAACATCTATTATTTTGATGAAAACAAAAAATAAATTATTCATATCGATGTCTTTTAATTAGCTTAATATTGTCTAAAGGATAAAAAATTGTTGCCCGGAATTTGTAACAAATAAGAACATTTCACAAAGTAAAAAAAAAAAAAAAAAAAAAAAAAAAAAAGAAACACGCCCTTACAATCCGAATAAAAACGCTCTTAAATCCGAAGCAAATTTGCATGCAAGTAGAAGTTAGTGAAAGTACCTATGTATTAATTTAGATGAGTGGTTTTTATTTAGAGAATAAAAAGCTTGTCAGAAAATGAACATTTATTGCAATTTTGTTCTTTTCACATTTTTTTTCTTTTTTTTAATCAGCTTTCGCATAACGTAACCTTTTTTTAGTGCAATTCCTTTTATTACTCCAATACATTTGGTATTCATCAACAAAAGAAAAAGAAAATGAAAGGTGTGGAATCGATAATTTTCCCATTACTTCAATTAATAGAAAGACTGTATAATATCGTCCGTGTATCTGTATATTTCTTTTTTGTGTGTATGCATGTGCATCGATATAAAAACAGTGTTTGGAAGTCTGCGAATATTTGGATTATTTATGTAATTTCAATTAATTTTTTAATCTCAGTCGGAAATATATACTTAACACGGATATATTCTGATAAATTTCTTTATAAATTTTGAAAGATAATGTATAGTATTTAGTATACTGATCACATAATTTTTAGATTGAGCAGATGTTCGCAGATTCGACATTACTGTTCACGACGTTACTGTTAATGTTTGCAAAATTCTCGCTTAATGCGAAAGTTTAGTGGAGGCACTTCATTTTCAAATGTTCTCCCAGAAGGCATTCATCTTAAAGTGGCATTACATTTTTTGTATAAAAACACTTATTTGTATAACATAAAAACGTATGAGAGAATCCAGTCTGAGTATCGTCCGGATAGCTCAGTTGAAAGAGCCAATGATTGATTTTCAAAGTGTAGTTTTAATCTGAGTGTGAGAGGTCAGAAACAAACAACAAAAATCAACCAAGAAACAAACAACAAACAGTCAAAAATTGTATAAAGTGCGAATATTGTTTTCAAAAGAAATTCGCCTCCTTTAATCCTTTTATATTACTGGAAGTATTTTCTATAAGAAAATACTGGCATTTCTTTTCCTAAACACTCTCCATCTGCTTAATACTTTATCCCTCTGTTAGTCTTATGTTTTGTTTAAGAAAGCAATTCAAATATCAGGTTTGCAATTTTTTTTGCACATTGCATCATATCAATTATTATATTTAAATTTATATATTCTTTTTTTTATTTCAGAAATCTTTATAAACATGAAAATCTATAAACCGACTAATAATCTCTAAATTTTATGTATCTATTTCTGCTATTTAAATATTATTTGTAATTCCCCGCGATTTTAATATAATATGGGTAAAACAAAGTTGTAACATTATTCTATTTTTCTTAGTGTGTAGAAATAGAAAAATGAAATGGAATAAAATGGAAAAACAGAAATGAATGTCTTTTTCCTTTCTTGGAACTACTTTTAAAAAGTATTGAAGAAGTTGAGAAGCTGTCACTCAAAGCTTCTCACTTACACCGAATCGCCTATCATGAACATGGAATAATGACGATAGCACGTTTCAAGATTTAAAAGCATTTTTTTTTGGGGGGGGGGGGTATTTATTATTACATGAGGACCATGGAATTAGTAATCAAATGTCCTAAAACTAGAATAAGAGTCTCGTTTTTTCATAGAAAATGTCACGAGCATAATAATAATAATAATAATAATCAATGATACAATGACAGTCATTTTAATGTGTGAATATTAACATAATGACGAAATATATTTAATGCATGACAGTCTGAAAATAAAGCATCGATTATTTTAATCAAATTTAGAAAAGTGGGACTATAAAACATAATTAAAAAGAAATCTTTTATCATATCACAATGAAAAATTAAAATTAGGATGATTTTTAACTGTTACGAGTATTAAAAAGTAGAAAGCTTCTAGCGAGAATTACACTTCGCATGAATTAGTTTTGTATATCTTAAAAAGTTTTGACATTCATCAATAACTTGAATTTACTATTAGTTTCTGCTCGAAATGTCCATAAGTATACTCTTTTTCATAAATATATTCATATTAATTTCTTCACCTCTTGAACAAATGGAAAGTCAATAGTAACAAGAGGCCCAGAAAACGTCTCACAGCGGGACAAGAGGAGGATGTCATAGATAATATTAAAGACTGCTCTAAAATTTCATAAACTGAATATGATTAATGTTTTACAGCTATTGTGTTTGCAGCTATCTTTATGAGATTCTCTTGTTTAAACAGTCGTAAAATATTTAAAATGAAAAAAAAAAAAAAAAAAAAAAACAAGGATATCATTGTTTATCTGATATAAATTTGCTCAAAATTATAAGTTATAAAGACTTGACTTCATCATTTGAGAGCCTGTATCACTCATGTCTCACATCATTCAACATCGGGGGAAGTGTGGTATCGCAATTAGTATGGAGCAATCACTTTTTAACACATGATCAAACTAATGCATATCTGCCAATATATAAGACTTTTCGTAAACATAAAATATATACTTTGAACCAAAAAATTGCTTCACCTTACGTCAAGTACTCGGGTTTCATTTGTCATCCATGACATTTGAAAATTTAGTATTTATTGCACCATTTCCGTATTATATTTCTCTTATAATTGTTTTGTTTTGGAACAGTTGTAACTATTAAATATAAAATTTGAATGTGTATTTTGATGTTTTAGAAAACAGCTTTATTAGTACTTTAAAAAAAGCGTATTGAAAATGAGTGACATATGACCCCACTACGATTTAATGCGCAACAATTTTCGCGCACCTCAAGTAGGTAATAAAGTGTTCTATGTTGATTTTATGAAATTAAATTCATAAGGAACTTTAATTTTTTAATAAAAGTTTTTCGTTTAGACATGTTTGTTTGACCTTAAAAAGCTTAGAAGTTGACAACTATATGCCTTACATTAGACTAGCAAAATAAAATTAATTGATTTCTTTTTTATGTCTAATATTGAGCCAACATTTCTTTCATCAATAGTATTTCAACTGAAATACAAGTATTGGACAAATGTAAGTGTTCTTTAGAATTTACCAAACGTAAATCGGCAGGGATTTTATTCGAAGTATTTGTAATGTAACGTCTATTCGATAGATATATTACTTTAACAATTAAAAGTATTGGCACTGAAATTCAGAAATTCTTTATTGAAAATAGCGGTACATAATTAGTATAATGGAATCACAAAGTATGCTGAAATTGCAGTCAATATGGCACAAAATATAGCAAGCAAATTTAATACAGGACGAATGAGTACAGGAAGAATGTTATTTTCATCTTATTGTTATTTGGTTATTCCCCTTCTTTGATTTACTCAGTAAAATTTAATTTTATTACTCAATAAAATGCTTTATGAATGCTTGCTTAAAATGTTTAATTTATTTAATTTAAGTCAAATCAATAACTAATCTGTTAATAATTATATGCATGTACACACACAAATAATTACTCATATTTATCTAAACACTTTCAGGATGTTTATCTAAACTGATATCAATACAATTTATCAGATGTTGCATGGAAAAAATGTAACAAGATAAAACACAAATAGTTTAAAGTATCTCATATTAGTTTACTTTAGTTAAAAAATCCATTACCATCTATTCATTACGTTTAATTGACTATGCAAGCTCGCACCACGGATATTTTAGAAATACCTTTACTAAATTAATGTAATCAATGAGTCTATCTGAAATCAGAAAATAATAATATATTTAGATAAATGGATTTCTTTAGTGTTACGTGTGTTTTCAATAGTTTGATTGTTATGTATTTCATTAAAAAAGGAAGATATTATATTTAATCAGATAGTAAATTTAATTTAAAAAGTAGGATAAATATGTACATTCAGCTGATTTGGGTCACTTACATGGGTCAATTAAAAAAATTTCGGGGGGGGGGGGGTATTTTTTAATATCGAAATAAAATACATCATTCCGAGCATGATTTGTTTTCGAAAATCCTTATCAAAGATCAGGTGTTTGTCTCATCGCTACCAACTGAAATTGAAGTATTAAGCAATAGCTGCATCCATTCAAAGCGTTGCATTCGATATGCTGAAAAATGTGTGGGATGAGTTAACTTATCGCCTCCATATAGTGTTTCTGGAGGAGCTCAATTTGAACACTTAGTTGAAATTAGAAATTTAAATTTTGTTCTTGAACAACAAGGTCCTATTTCTTCCTGTTTTCATTTAATAATTCAGAAAATTTGCTCTATACATTTATTTACAATGTTTATAATAAAAATTTTTACAAACTATTCTACTCTCCATATTTAATGTCCGTTAATGTCTCCATTAATGCCTAGATGGTAATCCACGAAAAGCCATTACCTATATCTCACATTTAATTTGCATCGTTCTGGTTAAAATAGTTAAGAGTTTCAAAGAGCATTTTGATACAGACCGTTCGCATTCTGTTAAACAAAATTGCTTGAAAAAATTGCAGTTAATGTGAATGATATAATGAAAAGAATAGTGCCCAGTTAAACTGAGGCATTGAGCTCACAGGCTATGCATACTAATTGTACATTGCACCCTTGTATTTTCAAGGATTAATTCCGTTCGCAAAAAAATTAAGAAGGGGAAACAGCTCTCCCCTTTCCACTTTTTTATACTTAATCATTGAACCTCCTAAACTATCAAGGACATGCTTTATCATATAAAAAATTTATATTCAAAATTCACAGCAAATCGGATGATTCTTAATTAAAACCCATTTAGCATTTATATAATTTAAGAGGTGTTATCCCCCTCTTTTATACTTAACCATTAAACTTCCAAAACTATTCAGAGATTTGAACGAAATCTGACAATTCTGCTTGAAAAACCCATTTATATAAATTAAGGGGCGGGGCATTAGAACCCCCGTTCCCCCTGTTTATACTTATTCAATGAACACCTAATAACTGTCACGGAATCGCCTCATCAGAATGATCCTATATCTAAATTTTGAACGAAAACTGTTAATTCTGCATGAAAATCCCTTTTATATCAATTAAGGGGAGGGGCATGAGCCCCCCGTTCCCCATCTTATACATATCGAATGAGCTCCAAAAACTAATCAGGGAAGCGCCTTATCAGGATATACCTATATACAAAATTTCAAGTGGATCCGATATTTGTATCATGAGTTATCGCGTTACGCACGTACGAACGTACGAACATACATACAGAACGGGCGGGCACATAAGCTCTCAGGCTATGATAGCCTGTGAGCTAAAAACGCATCAGAAAATATTTCCTAAGTATTATTTCAGAGTAATCATTTCAGAACGTATTTAGAAGATTACAATATCACACCCTTTTACATATGCATTTATTAAACATAATTCTGAATGGCTAAACAGCTTAGGTGACGATTGCTTAGCGTATAACATGGCAGTGATGCGATAAACCAGGATAATTTTAACAACTTAAATATCCCTATCCACTGTAGACAAATGTAAACATATGACGTAAACAATAATGCAAATAAATTATATAGCGTACAATGAAAAAAAAATTTTACGAATTTAAAAAATAGTCAATTGACGATTTAAAAAAAATCAAAACAAGTCAATCACACTCCATTTCTGTAATCGAACATTTTCTAGTTTACGGTACTGCAATACTTTCGCTAAAATTATTCATTTATAACTCATAATAAAAATATAATAAGTACAATTTAAATTAAAGAAACAAATCACAGCTATTTACAATTCTGACTGTTTAATAAATTTTAAAACTCTATCTGAACAACGCGAAGAATTCTTAATATTAATAAAACTGTGTTTTAGAAAATTTAGTTTAAAAGAACATTTCTATTCGTCTAACATTTATTTTATTATATCTAACTTTGTAAGCTCCAAAAAACAAGCCTGCATATTTCTCACCTTAAATATCACGTGATAAATGCTTTTTACAATGTCAAAGCGTGATGAAAATTCAAGATTTAATATACACTGGATTTTCCGTTATAAACAATGATTATAAACACTGTGTTATGCTTCAAACTATTACAACTAATTTTTTTCTCAGGCTTATTCTAAAACTAATTTCACGACAGAAATTGTAAGTGGGTAATAAAATATTTAAAAATATCGTATTCCTCGAAACCGAATTATTTATTCGCACGCAATTGTTGAATTTCATAAAATGATACTGCAAAAACTACATAACAATCATAATTAGAGAAACCAGTACTTATGTGATTAACATATGTAATTTGTTGTCTTACTTCTCACAAATTCCAATGGTCAGCAAATCGGCTTATTTCGAGAAATGTTTACAAATTACTCCTAATAATATCAGTATTCAGATTTTTCTGAAGCAGTTTCATGTTTGTATGCACAATTCATGTTTGTATGCTGCATATAACTAGTTAATGAATATAATGCTATGTTGCATTATAGAGTGAAAACTGCATTAATAATGCACAATTAAATTTCAATTGCTAGATTATGCAACATAATTAAATTATTCATGTTTCAAACGAATAACGATGTAATATAACAGTTAAGAGAGACCCGAACCCCATTTTCGGCCAAAAATCATCAAAAGTTCAAAATTTTTTTTATCTCACATATTTGCAAATATCCATGCAAAATTTCAGAACTCGGGGACACATGGAACAGGTAGAAAATGAGCTTTTTTAATTATACTCACTATAGAGTTTAAAGGACTAGCGGCCATTTAAAACGTGTTTACTGAAAATGACTTTTTTCATATTTTGCCTAAGCTCAAAGTACTAAGGCTCAGTGGTAAAATGATTTAGAAACAAAGTGTTTATGTTTTTAGAATCTTAAAAAAATTGCAACAAAAGTAAGGAGAGATATTTTTTTAAACTATTAAAAAAAATTGCAACAAAAGTAAGGAGAGATTTTTTTTTAAACTATTTCTGAAAATTTTACATAAATTGGTAAACAAGAAAATTATAACGAATTTAAGGAAATTTACCTTGCGTATTTTTATTCATTTATTTTTAGACGATTAAAATAGAAAATTAAAAATATCTCTCCTTAGTTCTTTTCTATATACTATAACACTATTTAAGAAATTTTAGTAATACCAAAATATTGAAAATTGAATGAGAAGTAGTAATTTTAAAAAGTGTATTTTTTGACAAAAAAAAATCATAAAAATCTCCATAAAAAATATACTTTTTAATAAAAAGTGAATTTTTTTGCTAATAATTCCTTACAAAAAGATTCTTAAGTAGTACACCAAAATTCATTACTTTAAAATCAATAATAAAAATTTTGGTTTTTTCTTACGGGTCTCCCTTAAGTGGTATTGGTTAAACATTGGGAAAATAAATGCAGATCAACAGAATATTTAAATTTATGAATAACAAATTGCTAATAAGTACTCCCTTTTGTTTTGTGTCATATAAAAATAAAGTGAATATTCTAAACTATTGATGATAATATTATAATAAATGGAAAGTGAAAATTCTGGTGTAAAATTTTTTATGCGTTAAATTATTAAACTTCATATAAAAAGCACAAATAAATATATTAAAATTACTTTCGTGTGCATACATATAATATAAATTTATTTAAAAGACTATAGAATATATTAAAAAATCCAAAACATTTTCAACCTTTCCAGAGCACAGTAGGTACTCGAACTTTGTGATTACTTTTGCTTGCGCACCTTCGAGAATTGTGTAGAAGAAATTATTGTAATTCAATTTTTTTTATGTCAGATGAGATGGCAACTACACTGTCAAAAATATGTAAAGTTACTCAACTTTTTCAAGGAAACTGGGATTCGTCGAACTTTTTATGTAACGGTAACAGCAATATTTCATGTAACATAATCAGTTGGCAACTATTTCAGTTTATTCTCTTATATTGTCATCATTTTAATTAATTGTACGAAAGATCATTTTAGAATTATTAAAAACTACTTTTCTAGATTAAGACTGAGAAATCTTGATACTGCATTATAGAGTCTATTTAATCTAATATCTACTTTATGTACTTTAATTCTATTCCAAATTTTCTCTTTGTCATAAATTCATAAAGAAAATACTTACTAATTGGAAAAGTTTAATGTATATTCCGGACCAATTGATTGTTTGGACAAAATCAAATTTAGTTTTTAAGAAGTCGTTTAACTTTTTGCGAAAAACAAACGAAGCATATATGAGAAATACCCTTTTTAAATATGATGTAAAATTAATTTCTGTATCTTCAACTTTTTCAAAATACAGACAAAAAGTTTGTTTTAAAATGCAAATAAGAATATTGCTGCATTACACAGCCGATCGATTTTCCATCTCTAGAAAATGTCAAAAACATTATAATTTTACTTATTTGCTGACATATGAGCGTCTTTCATCAGCTTTAATATAAACAAATAACGAAACAAATAAAGAACACTTAAAGTTATTTTTTAAGAAAAAACAGTATTCGCCAATAGTGTAACAGGCTCCATTCAATATCGGTGATCGTAATAAGTAAACCAGACTTCTAGTAATAGTCTAAGAACAATATAGGAATACTCATGATAACTCTACACTGAATCTACACTAACTCTACACCGGTTTCATTCCCGATTAATATTGTTTGTTTTTAAAAAATAACCTTAACTTTGACTATGCTTGATTTGTCCGGTTACTGGTTTAACAATGATATTAAATAGTACAGATTAGGCTTTGTGATTACATGATGAAACTTATACTATTTGTATTTTTAATGTTTTTGGTATTTTAACCTTTTTTATAATTTTTTTAAAACTGTATTTAATTCTAAATCTCATTATTTGTTTTATTTAGGCTTTTAAAATTTTAAAATTTAGAGGCTAAATGTATATATGTTGCAAATTTCTTTAACTTCAAAAAGTAAATTACTTTGGCTTCGTAATGAAATATGTACATATTCAAATAAACATATTATTTCTAAGGAGTTAATTCTTCCGAAATGTTCTTTGAATGAAATATAATGGGTCTCCTAAAACCTCTCTCCTGTGAAATAAAAATGAACTTCCCCTGACTCATTCAAGGTATTTCCTCGAAATAAACTGACGCATATTGGCCTTTCCGGCTTTTGATTTTTGCCCAACACTAGAGGAAAGAGAGAAATTAGATTGATGGCATCTCAATTGAACAAACCTCATTATCTTTAATTGGAGCCGCTCTAAATAAATGAATCGGAAAAGCCATTCAGAGCAATTGCCCAACAATAACTGCCCTTTGAAATAGTATTTCTCTTAAAAGAGTGCTGAAAATTGTAATTGCTCGCGTCTAAAAGTGTTCAGATAATATTATCTAAATGCTTCACATAAAATAATTCTGCCTAATTCTGCTTAACAACATTAATTCGAGGTTTTACTGTCCTGTTTTGTTATTTATATGTTTTCCTCAAATAAACTGGCTTGAAAATTTAATTATGTTTCATTCATTTTTGCATTAATTAATGACTCCTTTATGTCACATGAAATATCACAAAAGAATATTTCGTATTAATTAAATTTCTTTTGTTATTGTATTGTATTGTATAATTAAATTGGTTTTGTTTGCCTCAGAGAATCTTTGTTTTGGCATGAAAGTATATGCAGTATAAATTTTGTTGTTTTTTAGATATTTACATATTATTGTAGTTATACAATTGTAGTTATATTTGTAGTATAAAATAGCTTATACATATATATTTAAAGTTCTAGTAAATAATTTTAAAATCAAACACATTTTCTATAATTAATATTTTGACAACAATAGTTCAGGGATTAATTGTTCTGTTTTTTTATTTATATGTTTTTATCAAATAAACTCGCCTAAAAATTATAAATGTTTTATGTCACAAGAAATTGTACAAAATGATATATTTGTAAAGGAAATTTAACTCTAAAGGATAGTATGCGGTCAGAGAGTCATTTTTCAAATTTAAAAGTATTTATGGCATGAATATTATTGTTTCTTTCTATGTTTTTTTTATTATTGTATTTAACCATTCTACGCACATAAATAAACTTATATATATTTTTAAAATTAATAATAAAACATTTCCAAATCTCAAAAACTTTCAGTAATTAGTTTTATTAACAACAATATTTCAAGGTTTTGAAGGATTTTCGATCTGTTTTGTTATTTATATGTTTTTATCAAGTAAACTCGCATACTCCGCATACATTTAAATATATCTGTAAACAACGACAAATGTATTTTAGCTTGGAGAAATATAATATGAAAACAACTATAAATATCAACGAACACGATCTTTGTACTATCGGAGAATTCTACGTATCATCTATAAATATCACATTGATAGACTTATTGAAGCGGCTTTTAATGTTTTAATTGCTATATTGATGTCATGCTTTTGAAAGCGGCTGAGTAAAATCATATTCAAGCAATTTAAAGTGAAAAAATTTAAAGCGAGATAAATGTTAAAGAATTCGATTAAGGAGGTTCGTGATGTATTTTAAAATAATTTTTAGTTATTAAGTTATTTTTTTTTTTTTTTTTTTTTGTAATCGTCAACCATATTATTGGTAAACATAATCACGTGATAAAATCTCTCCGAATGTTATTTAATTTTTTTTATTTTAAATCTATTAAAAAGTTAATAAATTATTGGTTATTAAAAGTTATTAGTTAGTTAAATTACTTCAAATTATTATAACTGGAAATAATATATGTTGAATTTAAATTTATTTTCGTTTAAATAAACAGGAATATGTAAGTCTCAATTTTTATTTAGCATTTTTAAAACTATCAATTTAATTAAAATTTAAAAATATTTAAAACAAAAATCATATTTTTAAAAGGAAATATTTTTTTTTCAAATTTTCTAAATTAAAATTAAAGTAAAATAATTGAAAAAGGTACTTCCATGTTTGAATCAATTATCTTGAGCTATAACGACTTAAATGACAGAAATCGTAAAAAAGACCACAAGAAGTCATTATCATGACAACCATTGCGGCTAGATTTTGAAAACAAACTAAAAACTGAAAAAAATATTTTCTGTTCAAATTAAGATAAAAAAAAAAAAAAAATAATTTAAACTTCATTTTTAATCAGAAACCGACAGAGAAAATTTTAGTGCAATTAAACTTGCTTAGAAAATTCAAAGATTTTTATGTCTTAGATCCTTTTAACACGCTCTGTTCTTTTTATTCAGTGTTTATATAAAATATTAATATCATCTTGAAATGAAAATTCGTGGCAAGCATCAGATATTTATTTTAATTTCAAAATTATTTTTAAAGTTTTAAATAAACATAATGGAAAATGAGTGTTACTGGAATTAATTTTTTGCATATATGTATATTAATATTATTTTCTTACGCGTCTAAAGCTGGCCTTAAAATTTTTTTGTTGAATTTAATTATAATTTTAAGCTTACAATTGTAAAAGAATGTTTTTATTGTATTAAAAATGATATACGATTGTCTTAATTTTAAAATTACAAATTAACCATTCTCTTACCAGTAAGAAAAAACTCTTTTCAAATTTCACATTGCATAACCTTACATATAGTATTAAAGTTGCTTATTTTTTAAATCGTAAATACATATATATATATTAAGAAGATAAAATATTTTAAAGAATATATTATATTATGAATAGTACCGGTAGTAAATTAATATTTTCTTCCAAAATGGAATTTTGAATTTCTACGTATATTCCTGGAGCAACACAAGCAATGTAAATGTATGCAATACATTACATAAATATCTCTCCATAACAAAATTAAAAAATATTTAAAACGCGTGTTTCTTAAAGTACAAAATCTAGAATGCGAAAACAGATTCCTAATGTTTATTTAAATTCTTCATGTGTTTTACATCTTGCATTTTTGTTTGAGGAGAAGGCCATATACATTAAAACACAAGTTTTCTAAATAGCTTACGCTAGAGATTTAAAGGAGGTCCTTAAATTATTCCACACCGAAATGGATATTTCAGATGTCCTACTACATAATTCATTGTTTCAAAATACTTTCTGAACCTTTTGCATTCCAAAGATTAGTTAAGGTTTCTGCAAATTTCTGTACATCTTCTGTGGTTGAAATCTTCGTTTTTCCTACTTAGTTAGATGCACGCCATTAATTTTAAGTGTTATTGAAATCTTAACTTAGAATTTCTGCAGTGTATATTTCATGCGACCATGCTTACTTCTGGAACTATGATTTCGTCGCGTATAGTTATAATATTAAAACTAAAGCTTATATTGTGATTTAATTTATATTATTAGTTTACATGCACGCTGTGATAGCGAACACCACAAATATTTCCCATATAAAGTGTTATTTGAAGAATGTCTTCGTATTTAAAAATGCAATGTTTCATATTAATATTGCAATGAATATCAACATTCAGATATACATATAAATACATAGAAATCTCCAAGAAGATAGAATTATTTTCCATAACATTTAATAGCAGCAAGCATGAAAATTTAAAATTTTATGAGCCCGGACGAAATATTAAATTAATAATAAATGTTCGATTAAATCTTAAATATTAATTTAATAAAAAATAACGTCAAAAATAATTTCTTTAAATGCATGTCTTTATTTCCTCATCTAAATTCGTTTGTTTCTATCAATCTATATACAGGGTGATTCTAAATTGTTTTTACAAATGAAGAAATGTGACAGCACCAATCCAGACGACAATGGTTACATCGGAATATTGGTCGCATTCAACTGTGACAGACAGAAAAGAAGAATATTAGAATTCCAATCTAAACTTACAACTGTGTTCGGAACGTGAATGGATGATACCAAAAGATACATATCAGATTTATTATTTAAGACTAACAGCAAATGCTCAAAATGCTGACCACGAAAGGTGCACCCTAATATGGTCTGAATTTGTTTACGGAAACAACGATTTTTGCCACGAGATGTAAAGGTGAAGTAGCAGATGTCTCGTAGACTGACGTCTCCGAAAAAAAGTGTTGTGTATGAAGATGCAGAACATATACTTTTATATAAAAAAAAAAAACCTCCCACCTCTCCAGAAAAAAAACTCTCTTTAATGTCTTTTAAATCTTCATCCCAGCAATAACGCTTCACGCTCAGATGTTTCCATATTGCATATGTAACGCTGAAAGCTAGTAATAACAAAACAGAACTAATGCATCCGATCATCTAAAATCTTGTGAGTAAGTCTTTACTTGCGACATTGAATCAAAACTCTACAACGCTCACAGTTGATGCTATTAAAAATTTATAATTAGGGCAAGCTTTTATGGACACCTTGTGTATGATTCACACAATGCATGCAAATAGTTCTATTTGTGTAAGTGGTTAAAGCATCAACACAGTACGCTTAAGTACAAGGTTCAATTCCTAGCTTAGATAATTTTCCGCTCCTGTAAAGTTACTATATTAACTATGTTTAAATTCGAAAGAAATCGATCTTTATATATGTTTATCTTTAAAAAATTCAGACGCTAACTGCATGTGCTTACGTTGTATATTGTTTCCTGTTATAAGATATATTATATATAAACATATTCTTATTGTAATAATTTTTTAACACCACTTTCTTTCGTTCCCTCTCAGAATTATATAATATCACTTTTAGCAACAAAATTTCATATTTATCGAAAACAATTAAAACAAAAATGAATAATTAATAACATTTACATTTATTCGCCATTATGAGGCGAAATATTTTCTTGATAGTTAATAATTAGAAATACATTTTCACACGTTATCAGCAAGATAAAATTTTTTTGCATAATAAAAACATCAATTATTTTCATGAAAATAGAATCTAACTAATCCATATCGATGTCTTTTAATTAGCTTAATATTATCTGAAAGACGAAAAGCTTTCGTCAGTAATTTTTAACAAATAAAAACAAATCACCGCGTTAAAAAAGGTACACGCCCTTACAATCCGAATAAAAACGTCCTTAAACCCGAAGCAATTTTGCATGCAATTAGAAGTTAGTGAATGTACCTATGTATTAATTTGGACGAGTGGTTTTTATTTAGAGAATAAAGTGATTTGTCAGAAAAAAGAACATTGATTGCAATTTTGTTCTTTTCGCAGTTTTTTCTTTTTTTAATCAGCTCTCGCGTACCAAAACCTTTTTATCGTGCAATTCCTTTTATTACTCCAATACATTTAGTATTCAATAATGAAAGAAAAATAAAATGAAAAGTGTGGAATCGATAATTTTCCCATTACTTCAGTTAAAAGAAAGACTGTGTAATATCATTTTTTTTTCTTTTTATTCATTTGATCGACACAAAAAAAGTTATGGAAATCTCTAAATATATGGATAAAGTTTCTTATTTTCACTCGTACAAAGGAAAAAAAATAGTTTACTTAATACGAATATATTTCGATACATTTCTCTATACATTTTGAAGCAAAATGTCTGCATTTTATACTGATCACAAAATTATAAGCTTGAGCTGCTGTTGACAGATTTGGCATAACGACATTGCTGTGCAAGGCTTTCAAATCCTTCGCGACAGTCTTTTACTAAATTTTTAATATTTTGTCACCGGTTTTTAAAAACAGAATTTTTTTCCTTATTGAATCGAGACAATGCTCCGAAAAAATAAGTCAAATTTTACAGTAAAATTTTACTGGTGGGAATAAACAAGGATGCTTAAGCTTTTTTGTGGCACGTATATGTGTCGCTCGGCTCCAAGGGGTTAAGCTACTCGTTTTACGATAAAGTTTCTTGGGGTCAATTCCTTATTATAAGACAATCATTTTAAAAGTGTATATAGAGGGTGTCCGAAAAGTCTGGAAACGGCCGAATAACTCGAGAAATACATATGAGATTGGAAAACGTAAATATACGTGTAAAAAAATTTTAAATAAGCTACTCTGTGATACCAAATTTAACCTTCGAAACCGACCCCCTGGGGGTCAGAGGGGGTCCAACTTTGAAATCTTAAATTATAACCCCCATTTTTTATTGCAGATTCGGATTCTATGGACAAAAATACGTAACTTTTGTATTTGATGTTTATTTCAAATCTTCGTTTATCACGGTGTAATCGAGCATATTAAATCGATACATATTCCCGCTTTTCCAACGGGATTTTCCCTAATCGAAACTGATTGGACAGAATTTTTTACGTCAAATTCCTCGTCTTTTGTAGGAATAGCGTTTCCTGAAAATCACACGTGGCGATTATTTCAATAGTGCTACACTGTTAAAAATTTGAGCCATTTGCTGCAGCGTCACTCCACAGCTATTATAGAATATCTCTTTTGTGACCAATGAGAGTGCTCCATAACAACGTAAAATAATCGTTTTCTATAAAGGCGGTGGATTGACGATGCAGCAAAAGGGTCAATTTTTTTACAGTGTACTTTACTGTGTTACGGAACATTCTCATTGGTCATGAAAGAGATATTCTATAAAAGCTGTGGAGTGACGTTACAGCAAATGGATCAAATTTTTAACTGTGTAGCACTACCGAAATAATCGGCACGGGTGATTTTCAGGAAACGTTATTATTGCAAAAGACGAGGAATTTGATGTCATAAATTCTCCCCAATTAGTTTCGATTAGGGAAAATCCCGTTGGAAAAGCCGAAATATGTATCGATTTAATATACTCAATTACACCGTGATAAACGAGGATTCGAAATAAACTCAAATACAAAAGTTACGTATTTTTGTCCGTAGAATCCGAATCTGCAACACAAAATGGGGGTTATAATTTAAGATTTCAAAGTTGGACCCCCTCTGACCCCCAGGGGGTCGGTTACGAAGATCAAATTTGGTATCACTGTGTAGCTTATTTAAAAATATTTAACACGTATATTTACGTTTTTCAACCTCATATGTATTTCTCGAGTTATTCGACCGTTTCCAGACTTTTCGGACACCCTGTATATATTGTATGAAAACACTGATTTTTTTAACATAAAAAAGTGTGAGAGAAGCCAATCTGATTATCGTCCGGATAGCACAGTTGGCACAGCGTTTTTCATTGAGCCAATTACTGAATTTCGAATCCTTGTCTAAATCAGAGTCTTCAGTGGAAAGAGAAAATCACAGTCAAAAAATGTGTAAAATTCTAATATTTTCTTGAAAAGAAATTCTTTTTCTTTTTTCATTTATATTACTGGAAGCATTTTCTATAAGAAAATACAGGCAGTTTCTTGATTTTTTTACAGGTTTTTTTCCCCGACCATTCTCCACTCTACTAAACACTTTTTTTCAATATCGATTTCAAGCCTTGTTGAACTGAACAATAAAAATTCCCTTAATTCAAAATTTAGGTTTGCTGTTTTTCTGGCGTATCCTATCGCTTCAATAATTGTGTCATATCTATATAATTTTTTGATTTAAGAAATTTAAATAAACATGGAAATCTATAAGCCAACTAATAATCTATAAATTTGAGGCAATTTTCCCTTAATTAAATATTATTTATAATATATCTCCTAATTCTAATATTAGCTGGTTATAACATACTTGTAATAAAATTCTGTTTTTCTTTCATTTACGAAATAGAAAAGTAAAGAAGAATAAAATGGAAAAATATAAATGAATGTCTCTTATCACAAATGCAATTTCTCCGAACTACTTTTAAAAATTATTGCAGAAGTGGGGAAGCTGTCACTCAAAGCCTCGCACTTACACAGCATTTCTCATCATGAACATGAAATAATGACGTTAGCACGCGTCAAGACTTAAGTGCTTTTTTTTTTCTTTGGAAATCTTGATTATTACTTATTTGATTGCCATGAAATTGGTAATCAAACGTCCTTAAAACCTGGATGAAAGCGACTTATATTTTACTTTGAAAATGCAACTGTAGTAATATCAATGACAATAATCAATGAATCAGTAATAGTGATTGTAATGTGTGATTAAGAAGAACGTTAAGGAAATGCATTTAATGAGGGACACACTGGAAAAAAACGATAACGTTTCATTTAATTAAATTTGAAGAAGTAGAAATATAAATATAATTAAATAACAAGATCATTAAACACATTATAATAATAAATCATAGTTAAGAAGAAATTAACTGAAAAGAGCAGTTCTATTCAATCCGCGCCCGCGGACGGCATGTAGCCCGGTGACATTTTATGTTCGGCCCGATGCACATAATCTTTAATCAATATTTATAGAATTAATACAAAAGTATTTATGATATTCAGCGTTTTTTTTTTATATATTTTCACGGGTAAATCATTATATATAACACGACAGATTTTAATTGTGAAAATTATGTTAAAACTGATTCCTAAGTAAAACGTTCTTGTTACATGTAATCCTATTTGTCCTGCAGTAATATACACATTTTATAATGCACTATAATAATAAAGGTCATCCTGTTTTAAATTTTAACTATATATTTCTACAGTCGTTTTAATATTTTTTTCATTCAGAAAAACAGAGATTTTTTAAAGAAAATCTCCTTGTACGATCAGTACTGTTATATTGTACATTTAATATCTATTATATAGCTAATAACTTTTTTTGCGATTGAACCCTTGTCACAGAACCCTTGGCACCAAAAACGTTTTACAACCTAAAATTGAAAGCGGGAACTTTACGTTGAATTTCTGCAGCATTTGCAGTAGAAATTTATAAAACAAAATTTATTATTAGGAAGGAAATGTTTTAAATTTTAACTATATATTTCTACAGTCGTTTTAATATTTTTTTCATTGAGAAAAAACGAGATTTTTTAAAGAAAATCTCCCTGTACGATCAGTATTGCTATATTGTACATTTAATATCTATTATATAGCTAATAACTTTTTTTACGGTTGAACCCTTGTCACAGAAAAATGTTGGCACCAAAAACGTTTTACAGCCTGAATTTGAAAACGGGAACTTTACGTTGAATTTCTGCAGTATTTGCAGTAGAAATTTATAAAACAAAATTTATTATTAGGAAGGAAATGTTTTAAATTTTAACTATATATTTCTACAGTCGTTTTAATATTTTTTTCATTGAGAAAAAACGAGATTTTTTAAAGAAAATCTCCCTGTATGATCAGTATTGTTATATTGTACATTTAATATCTATTATATAGCTAATAACTTTTTTTACGATTGAACCCTTGTCACAGAAAAAATGTTGGCACCAAAAACGTTTTACAGCTTCAAATTGAAAACGGGAACTTTACGTTGAATTTCTGCAGCATTTGCAGTAGAAATTTATAAAAAAAAAATTTATTATTAGGAAGGAAATGTTTTAAATTTTAACTATATATTTCTACAGTCGTTTTAATATTTTTTTCATTGAGAAAAAACGAGATTTTTTAAATAAAATCTCCCTGTACGATCAGTATTGTTATATTGTACATTTAATATCTATTATATAGCTAATAATTTTTTTTACGGTTGAACCCTTGTCACAGAAAAAATGTTGGC
Source organism: Maratus speculifer (assembly GCA_964019185.1). Lineage (NCBI taxonomy): Eukaryota > Metazoa > Arthropoda > Arachnida > Araneae > Salticidae > Maratus > Maratus speculifer. The sequence continues at coordinate 363,348,169 of OZ025294.1, forward strand.
ACCAAAAACGTTTTACAGCTTCAAATTGAAAACGGGAACTTTACGTTGAATTTCTGCAGCATTTGCAGTAGAAATTTATAAAACAAAATTTATTATTAGGAAGGAAATGTTTTAAATTTTAACTATATATTTTTACAGTCGTTTTAATATTTTTTCATTGAGAAAAAACGAGATTTTTAAAAAAAAATCTCCCTGTACGATCAGTATTGTTATATTGTACATTTAATATCTATTATATATCTAATAACTTTTTTTACGGTTGAACGTTTGTCACAGAAAAATGTTGGCACCGAAAACGTTTTACAGCCTGAATTTGAAAACGGGAACTTTACGTTGAATTTCTGCAGTATTTTCAGTAGAAATTTATAAAACAAAATTTATTATTAGGAAGGAGGCGGGGTTGTTCATTTTTTTGGTTTTATTTCATTTACGATTAAAACCTTGTGATAGCAAGAGCTTTGGTATATTGCATCATTAGACTAGTTTTATTTTAATTACTTTTTTAAATATTTTTATAAGTGAACTGCGGTCTTGCTACATTCGAAAACTTGTGTATGGGGGTCTGCCTAAAGTCTGAAATTTATGTTTGTGGCCCGAGTAAAAAATGATTGATTATGGCTGCTTTACAGTATTAAAATGATGAAGATTTTTTTCGCGATTTTCACAGTTACTTTGTATGCATTAACTTTGTTTTTCTTTTTAAAAAGTAACATTGTTTAATAATGTGAATCGACTATAGTTTCTGCTCAAAATATCCATGACAAGCATATATTCATTCATTAGTATATTCATGTCAATATTCTCACCTCTTAAATCAATGGAAAGTGCACAGTAACGAGATATTCAGAAAATGTTACACAGTGTGATAAGAGGAGAATGGCATATATTAATATCAAAGGCTGCCAATTAAAGTCTATAGATTTAATATGATTCATGTTTTAGAGCAATTGTGTTTGCAGCTATATTTACAAGATCTACTTGTTTAAACAATCTTTTAGAAGTAAAAAATAATAATAATTTTAATGTTTATCTGACATAAATTTCCTTAAAATTGTTAGTTTAAAAAAAAAAAAAAAAAAAAAAAAAAAAAAAAAAAAAAAACTTGACTTTTTAGTTTGAGTAGTTATATAACTCGTAACGTGTCTGACATCTTTCAACATAGTAGAAGGGTGGTTAAAAATAGGAAAATTAGTATGAAGTAATTATTTGTTAGTACATGATGAAACTATGCATTGCTGCTAACATAGACGCTTTTTTTAAAACATGAAAAATATGCTGTGAACCAAAGAATTGCTTAACCCTACGTTAAACAATAGGGTTTCACATGTCACCTATGGCTATAAAAAAATTTGATTTTTTATACCCTCTCCCGGAATCTCTTCCTATTATAATCGTCTTTTATAATAGTTTTAACTATTTAATATAAAATTTTAATTGATATTTTGTTGTTTTAGAATGCAGTTTTTTGGTACATTTTTTTAAGATACAAAAAACAGTATGTCGAAAATTGTGATAATGAGAGTCCCCATTGCGACTTAATGCGGAAAATTTTTTCGCGCACCTCAAGTAGATACTAATGGGTTCAACGTTTATTCAGGAAATTAAGTCCATAACTTTACTTATTAAATAAAAATTTCTGGTTTATTTCACCTTAAGGTCTCTGTCTCTGCTTGCGAAGACACTCGCGAGCTAATGCTATTCCTTTGGGGAGGCATTTTTCTAATAACTCTTTCGCATTTTGACATTTTTAAATATTTTTTTTCTTTCGCATTGGATAGCTGAGGTCCCTCTCAAGATCGCTCGTAGATTACTTTTTCGATTTGGGTCGCATACATTTTCTATAAAGTTACTTTAACTTCCAAAACCGGCTCCGAAAGTGGAAGTAACTTTATAAAAATATCTGCGACCTAAATCGAAAAAGTAATCGAGGAGCGAATCTTGAGAGGGACCTCTGCTATCCAATGCAAAAGAAAAAAAAATTAAAAATTTGAAAATGTGCCTCCCCATAGGAATAGCATTAGCTCGAGAGTATCTTTGCGGGCAGGGACAGTAGCCTTAATGCATAACATTTTTTCGAGCACCTAATGCAAGTAATAATGTGTTCTGAATTTATTTCATGAAAATAAGTCCATGACTTAACTTTAGTTGTTAAATAAAAATTCGTGGTTTAGACATATTTATTGGACCATCAGAAGCGTAGAAGTAGCAGCTAAATGCTTTACTTCAGACAAGCAAATTAAAAGTGTTTGATTGCTTTTTCGAACATTGAACCAACATCAATAGTATTTTAAGTGAAATACAAGTATTGAATAAATTCTAGCTTTCTTTAGAATTTGCCTAACGTAAAACGGCTTTATTTCTGAAATAATGAACTTTATTCCAAGTATTTGTAAAGTAACGTCAATATCATAGAGATATTAATTTAATAATTATCGGCGCCGAAATTGTTATTGAAAATACCGGCACAAAATTAGTATAACGGAATCACATGGTGAAACTGCGATCTATGTGGCACAAAAAGTAGCCAATGCAATCAATATAGGGCAGGTATAGAATTTTAATCTTATTGTTATTTTGGCTCTATTCCTTCCTGTATTATTATGAATTAACCAATAAAATGTTTGCTTAAAGTGTTTAGTTTATTTAATTCAATTTAAATCAATAATTAATCTATTAATAATTATGGATATATGCACATTATCTAAACGCTTTCATTAGAATATTTATCTAGTCTGTTATCAACTTAATTTATCAGATTTTGGACGGCAACAATGTAACAAGATAAAATACAAATAGTTTAAAGTATCTCACTTTAATTTATTTTTAGTTAAAAAGTCTATTACCATCTATTCATTGCATTTAATTGATTGCGCGATCTTACCCTGAGATACTTTGGAAATGCCATTACAAAAATAATGTAATCCATGATTATGTCTGAAATTAGAAAATAACACATTTAAGTTACTGGATTTCTTTAGTGTTCAATTTGTTTAATTGTTATGTGTGTTTCATTGAAAACGACACGGCTGTTCATAATTAATCAAAAGTAATTTTTATTTCTAAAATAAAAATAAATGTATACATGCAGCTGTTTTTGTCCTTTACATGTATCAATAAAAGTTTTTTTTTTTTCTAAAACCTTTTGAGATCATTTAAGAAGGAAAAAAAATAAAAAAAAGATTTCAATTTGGACAGTATGTGAACCATTTCTATATGGAAAATGTTTAACTACATTAAACAGGATATAAAGAATAAGATATTTAGTATACTGTAATAAATTTCCATACTTTTAAATTAATTAACTATAATAAATATTAAGGACATTCACACAATAAAAAAATTACAATAATGAATTGAAAATAAAGTAAATCGCAAGTTTACAACTTGGTGTATAGAGAATATAAAAAAAAATTAACCAAGATTAATTAAAAATAATGATAAATGGCCTTTCAGTCACCATCTAAAACCAAATTCAGTAAAGAGTTGTTATATTCCCTTTGAAATTTTAATAAGCAAAGTCAATATGTCTTTAATTTGAAGATATCGTTTTAACCAATGAAAATGCCACTGCATTTTTTTAATGACAGATTGAAGAGATAATCCATTGTTAAGGAAACGAAATATGTACTTTCTAACTTTAACAGCAATGTAGCTACTCTTTTCTGACGAGGAGTTTACATGATGACCTAAACATCGATATTCATAATTTAGTGTTTGCTTAGTTTTCAACTTTATAACATTCTATGTGCACTATTTAATAAATTGGTAATTTATTTTATTTTTACGTTAATATTATTAAGGGGACTCGGTACCCTTCATTATGCAAAAAATGACGAAAATATCATTTAATTTTGTGCTTAAATAATAATTTATTATCCTTAGTATAATCCTTAGTATAACATTCTGTTATTATTTTTTACAATATCCGAATAGTATAAATACAGTTTAAAGTGATTTTATTATGCCACAAACCACGTCGCTTAAAGTTATTTTTCCAGAATTGTGTTTTTCGAGGAATAAAAATATTCAAAATGAGAAAAAAACTTATATATATATATTTTAACTGACTAGAATTTCATTTAGTTGTTCTTGGTGATTTATTTGACAAAACTAAGTATCAGATTAACAATGAAATAAAAAAAAACATTTTTACACATAAACATATAAGACAAAATATTTTTCACTGTAATTTTCCGCATTTTTTTTTCTCTCAAATTAATTAACTTAAAATCCGAACTTAACTAAATTAAAATCTGAAAATTAAATTTAATTTAATTAAAATCCAGAGTACTTCTGCGAATAATTCCGAATTAGACGAATGATGAACGAGTACTACGAATAGGTAGGCCTGCGAATAGGCACTACGGATAGGCCCTCGTCAATGATCAGGTGGTTGTGTCAGTTTTACCAATTGCCAATGACGAACTAAGGAACATCTGTATCTAAACAAAGAATCATAGTGGACAATGGGAATGATGAAAAAAGATGCGGGGAGAATTATCGTATCGTTTTGATAGTTCAACTTATTTTTTCATGATGTAATGCAAGGATTGTTCCAGCCGATTTATATATATATATATTTATCCTGAAGATGGTTTATAAAAATAAACCTAAACGTTAAAATGTGTAATTTTTATATGTTTATTTTATGTCATCTGTTTATGATTAAGTATACGTTAAACACCAACATTTATAGTATTTGATGACTTTATGTCAAATACTAACTACAATGACTAAACCACAGAATCTACGATTGCTTGGCATGTGGCTTAGCAATGTTGCGAAAAATTGGCCTATTTTATCAACCTATTATCCTGATTCATTATAAGCAAATGTAAACAAATAATGAAAACAATGTTGTAAACAAATAATGTAAACAAGGATGTAAACAAGCAATATAAACAACGATGTAAACAAAGTAACGTGCCCTCTAAAAATATTGTAAATAAATAATTTTAAACAAAGTCAATTTGTTAATTTTTTAAAATATCACGCCAAGCACTTGTTAGTTCTCCAGTCGCAGCTTATTTGATTTACGGTTTTACAGTATTGTGGCAACAATTATTCATTAAATGCTCATAATAAAAATAAAATAAGTAAAATTTAAATTAATGAAATAAAAAAGTCACATCTATTTATTTCGTAAAATTAAATACTCTCTAAAAATCATGATGTGATGTAACACATATTCTATTACATATATTTCTATTTTTTTTTCAATTGCGAGTCCCCCCCCCTCTTTTAAAATTTAATTTTAAAAGAAAAGCACTTTTAATACGTATTTTTATTGTGTGTTCGCCTCCAAGTGCATATAAAATAATAATAATAAATAAAAAGAACAAATAATAAATTAGTTTTAAAATATCATTCCATTTCTAGATTTTTCTTTCTTGTTCTTCAGTTGATTAAATATCAAACGACTGTTTTAAGTAACTGCTATTTTTTATTTCCCAATCATTTCATTTGGTCTTGTATAAAGAACTTAATTTGTTACCGATTGAGTAATTCTGTTTAGGGTTGCCGGCTGCTGCACGTTCTCGCCACGAACGATAAAGACTATATTCTTGGCAACGTTCCTTTTATAAAATTTCCCCTTTGTTTATCATGTAACGGTCCTTTTTACCTGTACATTGTTTTGCTCGGATTGGGAATCTATTCTATGCCATAAGACTTTTTTTGGCGTTTGTGAAATCTGAAATTTTTGTCAATTTTACGTTTGTCACGGCTAAGTAAAGATGCTCGCTCTCTGTCGTCAGCGATGACTAATGTTTTCTATATTATGTTCGAAGACATTTCATATTACCGTGCTGCTTACTGACTAATATTTTCTGTATGATGTTCAAAGGCATTTTATATTACCGTGCTGCATACTCAACGTTTATAGGTATTCTATTTCTTGTGCTTTGAAAAATAAAGAAATAGTTAAGAAGATCTCTGAGAACTGATTTTCCTTAATGAAAATGTCTTCATTTTTTAACTTCAGAAACAAATGTAAATCTGGACCTGGTGTTCTTCTTTTGCTGCGATCTCGGCCACACATATGAAATGTGTCCTATTTTTCATATTTCGCTACCATAGAACTATAGCACATAAAAGGTGGCCCTTTATTTTCAAACATCGCCACCACAGAACTATTTTGCCATCATACATGCAGAATACTTAATTTTAATAAATCTGTGTTTTCGAAAATTTCGTTTCAAATAACATTACTATTGTATAATATTTTTTTAATTACATAGAACTTCATAGGCTACAGGAAGTAAGCATAAGTATGTCTTTCTTTAAATATGACGTGATAAATGTTTTTTACAATGTCAATGCGTGATGAAAATTCTATATTTAATATACACTGCATTTTATGTTATAAACAATAATTGTGAACTCTGTGTCTAGCATAAAACTATTATTTCTAATTTTTTTCCTCAGGCTCAGTCTAAAACTAACCTCACGACAGGAAGTGTAAATGGGTAAGAAATTATTGAAATATATCTTATTCCTTGAAGCTGATTTATTTATTCGCACGCAATTGTTGAATTTTATTAAATCAGACTGCAAAAACTACATAACAATCATAATTAGAGAAACCAGTACTTATATGATTAACATAAGTAATTTGTTCGATCACCTCCCACAACTTCTAGTGGTCAGCAAATCGACTTATTTCGTGAAATGCTTACTAATAACTGCTAATAATATCTGTATTCAGATCTGTGCGAAGCAGCAATTCATGTGTATATGATGTATATAACTAGTTAATGAACATAATGTTATGTTGCGTTGTATTATGAGCTGTACTAGTAATCCACAATTAAATTTCAATTCATAGATTCTGCAATATAATTAAAGTTGAATTATTTTTCGGTTTTGTTTCTTTTTTTCAAGCGAAGAACGATGTAATATAAAAGTTATGTAATGTGACTTAAATATTGGGAAAATAAATGCAGATCAGAGAATATTTACAGTTATGGATACTAAATTACTATTAAGTAATCCCTTTTGTTTTGCATCATATAATAATGATGTTGATATTCGAAACTATCGATGATATATTCAATTAAATGGAATGTTAAAACGGTAGTACTAGGTTACCCCGTCGAGCAAAAAATTATCGCCAAACTATAAGATTAAATGCCATTAATGGATGATCGTGAATGTCACATTCAATGACATTAAATACGATTCACGTGTTTAAAATGTCATTCAGTGGTTTTTATATCGACTTTTTATTTGTACTTTTATTAATATTCTACTAATTATTTGTTTTTTCGTTATTTAGAATAAAGATTATGTCAATATGTATAATTTGGCTATTAGTTTGGCGATTTGTATAATGTGTCGAAATTGGTCGATGGGATAACAGAGTAGTACCATTAAAACTCTAGTGCAATATTGACCTTAAGTTAAGCGATTAAAAAGCATATAAAAAGCATAAACATATACACTAAAATTACTTTGAAACGCATACATATAATATAAATTTATTTAAAATACAGTAGAATGCACAGTAAAAAAATCTGTAAAGTTGCTGAAGTTTTTTAAGTAGATTTGTATTCCTAGAACTTTTCATATAACAGCATATTTTTATGCAACAGAGGACGGTTACATGAGTTTTTGCTGTTAACGTTACTTTAAAAAATATTGAAATAGTGATATACTAGAAAATAGTGTATATAAAAACGCCCAAAATATTTTCAAACTTTACACAGCACAATAAGGATTCAAATGCGGTTTTTACTTTTGTTTGCGCTCATTAGAGAATCGACTGGCACAATTTATCGAAATTTAATTTTTTATGTTAGATGAGATGCCATCTACACGGTAATAAAAATATATATAATTCCTAAACTTTTTCTAGGAAACTGGCATTCCTAGAACTTTTTATGCAACGGTAACAGCAACACTTCATGTAACAAAATCGGTTGGTAATTATTTCAAAGTATTCTCTTACATTGGCTTCCTTTTAAGTATTTGTTCAAAAAAGGATTTTAGAATTATTAAAATCTACTTTTATAGATTGATACTGAGCTGATCTTGATATTGCATTGTAGGGGCTATTTAACTGAGATCTTTTCATGAGCTTTTCATAAAATAAAAATTAATATCCCCTACTTCATTTAGATTATGGACGTATAAAATTACGAATTCCTATAAAATATTCCATTGAAATTATCACAAAATCAGTTACTTGTAAATTGGGTAAACAGAAGAAACAAATGATAAAAAATTTATATATTTTTGTAGCTATAAATGAATATTTATCGTTGCCTTATTTAGCAGCACAACTTTTCTTTTGAAGAATCTATGTCTATTCACTCTGTATAAATCAGTTATTATCTCATTAATGAAACGAAAAGTCTTTGCATAGAACAGAATATATTATTTCTAAAAGGTTAAATATTATCCTCGCAAAACAACTTTTGACAAAAATTAAGACGATTTTTTTCCTTGTTAACTTCCTTCTGTGAAAAGAAAATTACTTGGCATTTTTAAACTATAAATGTATGAAATTAAGATTTCTTTCAATGTTTGATTTATAAGTGCTACAAAATAGTACGTATTTTCATCAAAAAGTCATCGAGCATTGAACATTTATCATCTAACAAGATATGATTAATCTTTTCAATATCAAAAATAAAATATCGCATTTTTTTGAGAATATAAATTGGTATATAACTGTCATACCTAGTATATATATTTTTCCTGTAAATACATATTGAAATACTTGTATGTATATATTTCTTCTATGTATATGTTCAAATAAATAAATTATTTCTAACGAATTAAATCTTTCAAAATATTCTTTGAATTAAATATAATGGGTCTTTTCCCCCACATCTCTTCTGTGAAAAGAAAAAATTAACCTTCCTTGACTCATTGAAACTATTTCCTCGAAATAAACTGACGCATATTGGTCTTTCCGGCTTTTGATTTTTGCACAACAATAGAGGAAAGAGAGAAATTAGATTGCTGGCATCTCAATTGAACAAACCACGTTATCTTTAATGGGAGATACTCTAAATAAATGAATTGAAAAAGACATTCAGATCAATTGCCCAACAATAAATGCCGTTGAAATAGTATTTATCTAAAAGAATGCTGAAAAGTTTAATAGCTGGCGTCTAAAAGTGTTTAGATAATATTATCTAAATGCTTCACAGAGAATAATTCTGCATACTTGATATGTTAAAAACATTAGTTCAAGGTTTTATTCTTATGTTTTTGTTATTTATATGTTTTCATCAAATAAACATACTTGAAAAGTTGATTATATTTCATTCATTTTTTGCATTAATAACTGACTCATTTACGTCACACGAAATATCACAAAAGGATATTTCGTATTAATTAAATTTCTCTCTATAGGATTTTGTTTGTGTCAGAGAATAACTATTTTGGCATAAAAGCATTTACAATAAGAATTTTATTGCTTCTTTATATATTTATATATTATTGTAGTTCCTGCGCCTTTAAACAAACTTATGTACAAATATTTAAAATTCTAATAAGTAATTTTAAAATAAAAAAAATAAATAAATGTAATTAGTATCTTAACATCAATAACTCAAAGATTTATTGTCTACGCTTTGTTATTTATAGGTTTATATCAAACAAACTTGATTGAAAAGTTTATTATTTTTCATTCATTTTTGCATTTATAACTAAATAACTGTTTTATGTCACATCAAACATCAGAAAATATATTTTTTATTAATTCAATGCTTCTCTGAGGGATATAAGTTGCATGAGAGATTCTCCAACTAGAAAAATACTGCAGGAAATCTGTATATCGGTATTTGGCCCAAAATAATATATTATTTCTAAGGAATTAATTCTTCTGAAATATTTTTTGAATGAAATATAATGGGTCTTACTTCCCCCCCCCCCCTAAAACCTCTGTCCTGTGAAATAAAAATTACTGTTCATAATATATTATATTATATTATTACGCATATATTTAAAATATGTATAATAATATAATGGACATTATGCATATTTAATTAAAATATATTATTTCTAACAAATTAATTCTTTCAAAATATTCTTTGAATGACATATAATGGTTTTTTTCCCCCTTGAAACCTATATTTTGTGAAATAAAAATTAACTTCCCCTGACTCATTCAAGGTATTTCCTCAAAATAAACTGACCCTTATTGGTCTTTGCGGCTTTTGATTTTTGCCCAACAATGGAGGAAAAAGAGAAATTAGACTGCTGGCATCTCAAGTAAACAAACCTCATTATCTTTAATTGGATAAGCTCGAAATAAATGAATCGGAAAAGCCATTCAGAGCAATTGCCCAACAATAACTGCCCTTTGAAATAGTATTTCTCTTAAAAGATTGCTGAAAATTGTAATAGCTCTCTCATAAAAGTGTTTAGAAAATATTATATAAGTGCTTCACAGAAACAAATTCTCCCTAACTGGCATGTTAACAACATTAGTTCAAGGTTTTACTGTCTTGTTTTGTTATTTATATGTTTTCCTCAAATAAACTGGCTTGAAAATTTAATTATGTTTTATTCATTTTTGCATTAATTAATGGCTCCTTTTGTCATATGAAATATCACAAAAGGATATTTCGTATTAATTAAATTTCTCTCTAATGAATTTTGTTTGCGTCAGAGAATCTTTGTTTTGGCATGAAAGTATATGCAGGATAAATTTTGTTGTTTTTTTTAGATATTAATACATTATTGTAGTTAGCTTTTATGCGCTCATAAAGTAACTTATACATTAGGGCGAAGCGTAAAAAACTTTTTTTCGAAATTCTTTTCTCCCTAGCGCGGGAAAGTTGTGTAGTGGTATCACTAACAAACTCACAAAATTTCACAACAATCAATAAATATCTTCCGGTTCCACTTTTCGGTCGAAATATGCAGTTTTAGCCGAAAATGTTGTAAATTTTCACATTTCAGCAATATTTTTAATTTCCGATTTTTCTTCGCCCTAGAATGGAAAAATTGATAGAGTACATAAGGAATGTAAGTTCAAATTATTAAAGTAATTAAAAAATAGATTCCGGTTCCACTTTGGGTTCTAAATATGAAAAATTTGTCGAAAATGATACATATATTCACATTTTAGTCATTTTTTGATTTTCTATTCCCGCTGGCAAGGAAATATTCGAAGAATATGCAAGAAACATAAGTAAAAAACATTAGAATGATAATGTATTCCGGTTTCCCTTTCGGCATCAAAAAATGTCAAAGTCGCCAAAAATTATGTAAATTTTCTCTTTTCAGAGATTTTTGTCTTATCAATTTTCTCTTCTCGCCGGCTCAGAAAATTCGGAAAATCATATGACAAACATAAGTGTAAAAATTTAAAGTAATTAATAAATATCGTCTGGTTTCACTTTTATTACTTAAACTTTCAAATATATGGCATTAATGTACACAAAAATCATAGAACAATCAAATAAAAAGCGATCTGAGGGAAATTCCCCTAATTAGTTCAGCTTTCTGTTCGTTAGCTGTAATGTTACTGTTGGTTTAATGCTCTGCTCGTGATAGGTTCGTAATGAGGATATTCAATTTTAGCTTCTATATTTTATTGAAAAATAATACATATGAAAGTGTTTACAAAATTTTAATTTTTAATATTGTGTTGAATTAATAGTGTGCATGAAAAATATTACACAGAATTATCACAATTAAGGCGCAGTACACGGGATTTGTCTCATGCCATTTTATCGGGTACTACAGAATTAAGAACTGGCGTTTTACCAACATATGAAGGTATAAGGTACATTTTTGTTGGTGAGAAATGAATCGAAATATAATCAAAAATCGGACCCACCTTTGGGGCGATAGCGAATTATGGGATGAAATGGTTAAATTAATTTGGCAGGCTGCCTCAGTTCCAATGGTTTTTAGGCAAAGAAAAGTCCAAATGATTGGATCATATAATGATAAGTACAAGAGTATAAAGAAGTTTGACGCTAAGGAACAGATGAAATGAAAATTGAAAATTTTCCTGTTGGAAGAGGAAAAGACGTATGCTTGAAAATTTTTCTTACAAGTGTACATCTCTAGAAGAATGTAAATGCCCATGTGGTATAAAAATTCCAGAATTGGAAGACAGTTTCTTGAGGATCAAGGAACTTCAAGGAAATTGTCGATAAACCCAATTGATACACTCGGAAACACGGCTCACAACACGTAAACTGAGTAAATGAACGAGCAGGCTCAAAAAAGATTAAGAAAGTTTCAGAAAACTGTATAAAAGGAAAAAACAATCACTACTGCTTCATCGAAGACTTAGAGCTATTTAAATCTTTTAGTCTTGTTGATGAACAACTGTGTCACCATCTTAGTGATAAACCTTTAGTGTCAATGCAGTCAAACATAAATACTATAAGTATGTCATGAACAACCCGTAGTCCTGCCGTAGACAGAACTTGAAACTTAATGGGAGTGTCCGACCGAGTTGCAGTAACAGTAACAGGCGCACTTCTTGAAGACTTAAGAGTTACTACACATGACGACATGTTGTATATAGGCATAACACAAGAAGAGAAAAAAATAAATATTGAAATGTCAAGTCCAAGATTAGAGTTCCATACCAAAATTAGAGTTACCAATACCTTGAAAAGATTCTATTTTGACCGTCGGAAAGATCAAACTTTAATTCAAAGGAGTATTGAAGGAATGCTCCATCAACAAAAAGTGTTTGAAGAATACTTGACACTTATAGAAGAACCAATATAGTGTCACCAAAAACTTTTTCTGCTATGTTTCTCATATGATTTTCTATACATTCAGCTCCAGTGAGAAGAGAAAATTGATAAGAAAAAAAATCCCTGAGATGTGAAAATTTACATACTTTATGGCTACTTTGACATTTTAAGACCACCAAAGGGAAGTCGGAATACATTTATTTATTATTCTAAAGTTTTTTACTTATGTTTCTTGCATATTCTTCGAATATTTCCATGCCAGCGGCAATAGAAAAAAAATGACTAAAATATGAAAATTTGTATCATTTTCGACAAATTTCCCATATTTAGAACCCAAAGTGGAACCAGAAAATATTTTTTAATTAGTTTAATAATTTGAATTTATATTCCTTATGTACTCTATCAACTTTTCCGCTCTATGGCGAAGGCAAAATCGGAAATTAAAAATATTGCTGAAATGTGAAATTTTACATTTTCGGCTAAAACTGCATATTTCGACCCAAAAGTGGAAACGGAAGATATTTATAGATTGTTGTGAAATTTTGTGAGTTTGTTAGTGATACCACTACACAACTTTCCCGCGCTAGGGAGATAAGAATTTCGAAAAAAAGTTTTTTACGCTGCGTCCTATTATACATATATATTTAAAGTTCTAATGACTAAATGACAGAAATCGTAAAAAAGACCACAAGAGGTCATTATAATGAAACCATTGAGGCTAGATTTTGAAAACAAACAAAAAAAAAATCTGATCAAATAAACATAGAAAAATAATTTCAACGTCCTTTATATCAGAAACCGACAGAGAAAATTTCAGTGCAATAAAACTTACTTGGAAAATTCAAAGATTTTTATGTCCTGGATCCTTTTATCACGCTCTGCTCTTTTTATTCAGTGTTTATATAAAACATTAATAGCTTCTTGAAATGGAAATTCGTGGCAAAGCATCAGACATTTATTTTAATTTCCAAATTATTTTTAAAGCTTTAAAAAAACATAATGGAAAATGAGTGTCACTGGAATTTATTTTTTGCAAATATATAAAAATATATTAACATAATTTTCTTAAGAATCTAAAGCTGGCCTTTAAATTTTTACGTTGAATTTAATTGTAATTTTTAAACTTACAATTATAAAAGGATGTATCCATTGTATTAAAAATGATACATGATTGTCTTAAATTTAAAATTACAAATTAAATATCCAGTAAGAGAAATCTTTTCAAATGTGACATTGCACAACCTTACATATAGTATTAAAGATTCTTATTTTTGAAATTGTAAAATATATCGTGTAAATATACATAAATATATATTTTAAGAAAAAATGTTTTAAAGAATATATACTATTATGCAAAGTGCCGGTAGTAAATTAATATTTTCTTCCAAAATGGAATTTTAAATTTCTACGTATATTCCTGGAGCAATATAAGCAATGTAAATGTATGCAATAAATTAAATAAATATCTCTCCATAACAAAATTAAAAATTCTTCAAAGGCGTTTTTTAAAGTACAACATCTAGAATGCGAAAACAGATTCCTAATGCTTATTTAAATTCATCATTTCTTTTATATCTTGCATTTCTTTTTGCGGAGAAGGCCATATACGTTAAAATGCATGTTTTTTAAATAGTTTAAGCTAGAGATTTAAAGGAGGTCCTTAAATTATTCCAGACCGAAATGGATATTTCAGATGTCCTATTACATAATTCATTGTTTCAAAATACTTTCTCAAGCTTTTGCACTCCAAAGATTAGTTAAGGTTTCTGCAACTTGCTGTGCATCTTCTGTGGTCGAAATCTCCGTTTTTCCTACTTATTTAGAAGCACGCCATTAATTTTAAGTGTTATTGAAATCTTAACTTAGAATTTCTGCAGTGTATATTTCATGCGACCATGCTTACTTCTGGAACTATGATTTCGTCGTTTGTACTTATAATATTAAAACTAAAGCTTGTATTTTGATATAAATTACCTTATTACTTTAAATTCACGCTGTAATATCGAATAGTGTGATAGTAAGCACCACAAATATTTCCCAAATAAAGTGTTATTTAAAGAATATCTTCGTATTTAAAAATTCAATGTTTTGTATTATTATTGCAAAGCATATCAACATTCACATATACATATACAAATCTCCAAGAAGATAGAATTATTTTTCATGACATTTAATGACAGCAAACAGAGTATTTAAAAATTTATGAACCGAGACGAAATAATATTAAATAAAAAAAATGTTCGATTAAATCTTAAATACTAATTGAATAAGAAAAAAAGTTTATAAATAAGGTTAAAAATAGTTCTTTTAAAATGCAGATCTTAATTGTGCATCTAAATTGGTTTGTTTCTGTCTATCTAAATAGAAAGTTTTTTTTTTTTTTTTTTTTTTTTTTTTTTTTACAAATTAAGAAAAATGAAAGTAATCATCCAGACGCGAATGATTACATTGGAATATTGGTCGCATTCAATTCTGAGAGACAGAAAAGAAGAATATTAGAATTCCATTCTGAACTTACAACAATGTTGGTAAAGTGAATGGATTATACCAAAAGTTACACAATCAGATTTATTGTTTAGTTAAAGTCTCACAATAAGTGTTAAAAATGCTGGCTACAAGTATCATTGCGCAGCTATGTGACATCGGCGAAGGAACGACTGGTGTACCCTCTTGAAGACTCCTAATGTGGTCTGAGTTTCGTTCACGGAAACAACTATTCTTGCCACGGGACTTTAAGCTGAGGCATCAGTTTCAGTTGTCTCGTACATTAATGATCTCACGTCTTCCCAGATGAAAAAATTCCACTGGAAAGAGATCCGGTGGGGGAGGAGGACAAGCCACAGATCCGCCACATCCGATCTATTGTGCCGGTTATGTGAACCTGAAGAAAAATGTGATGGAAGCTCAATCGTGAATAAACCAGGTGACTCTCTGGATGGGAAGTGGATCTGCCTGCAATAAACTGAAAAGCACCTGTTCCATGAATCTTGCAGAGTCCTTTTCTTCCTCTCAAAATGGAATGTGGTCGCATGTTCCTATGTAATTACTGGTCGTCTGGATTGTTCAATCACCTCTTTTAATTTGTAAAAAATATTTTGAGTCAGCCTGTATTTATGTATAATGTATTAATAAGTATATAGTTATATATGCGTTTACATAATTACAACACTGTACACAGAAAACTGCCTGCCATAAATTGAGAAGTACTTGTTTCAAGAATCTCGCAGGGTCCGTTTTTATTTTCTTCTTTTTGGCCTCTCGGAATGGAATGCGACCCTATGTTTCGATGTAATTATTGGTCTTCTGGGTTCGTATTATCACTTATGGACAAAGAAATGGTTCTTTATATATATAAGTTTATCTTTAATAAGTTCAGACGCTAACTGCATGTGCTTATATTATATGTTGTTTCATGTAATAAAATAAAAATATATAAATTTATATAAATATATATAAGTTTAAGATAATATAGATAAGATTAAGATAATATATATAAGATTAAGATAATATATTAAGATATTAAAATTAAGATAATATATATAAACTTATTGCAATAATTTTTTTTAACAGCACTTTATTTCTTTCCTTCCTAGAATAGATAATTTTACATTTAGCAATAAAATTTCATTATTATCGAAAACAAGTAAAACAAAAAGGAATAATTAATTACATTTACATTTATTCGCGATTACGTGGCAGAATATTTTCTTATTAATTAATAATTAGAAATATATTTCACACGTTATCAATAAGATATGCATGTTTTGCAAAATGAAAACATCTATTATTTTGATGAAAATAGAAAATAACTTATTCATATTGATGTCTTTTAATTAGCCTAATATTATCTGAAGAAAAGCTTTTGCCCGGAATTTGTGACGAATAAAAACAATTCACCGCGTTAAAAAACGTGCATGCCCTTACAATCCGAACAAAAACGCCCTTACACCCGAAGCAATTTTGCATGCAATTAGAAGTTAGTGACAGTACCTATATATTATTTCAGAAAAGTGGTTTTTATTTAGAGAATAAAGTGCTTTGTCAGAAAAAATAACATTGATTGCAATTTTGTTCTTTTCACAGTTTTTTAATCAGCTCCCGCATAGCAAAACCTTTTTATCGCGTAATTCGTTTTATTACTCCGATACATTTGGTATTCAATAATGAAAGAATAATAAAATGAACGGTGTGGAACCGATAATTTTCCCATTACTTCAATTAAAAAAAGACTGTGTAATATCATTTATTTCTTTTTTTTTCTGTGATCGACATAAAAGCTGTAATCGACAGATCTCTGAATATATGGATTATTTATGTAACGTTTCTTATTTTCACTCGTACAAAGAAAAAAAATAGTATACTTAATGCGAATATATCTTGATAATTTTCTTTATACATTTTGAAGGGAAATGTTTGCATAGTATACTGATCACAAAATAATAAGCTTGAGCTGATGTTCACCGATTCGACATAACAACGTTGCTGTGCAAGGCTTTTAATCTTCTCGTTTTACGAGAAAGTTTATTAAGGTCACTTTCTTATTATAAGACATTCATTTTAAAGGTGTTTATATAGAAATTTTGTATGATTGATTCTTTTAATATAAAAAGTGTGAGAGAAACCAATCTGATTATCGTCCAGATAGCTCAGTTGGCAGACCGTTGTTTATTGAGCCAAACTGAATTTCGAATCCTAGTCTGAATACTTTTTTACTCTTTTTACACCTTGTTAGGAAAAGCAATATATATATAAAAATTCAGGTTTGACATTTTTCTTGCGTATTCCATCTCTTCGATTGTTATATATACACAGTTATATTTTTTTTTTGTGATTTAAAATATTTTGTTAAGAAATTAAATATATAAACCATCTAATAAGTCGTTCAGGGTCGTGAGTGGTCATAGAAAAACACAGTTAAAAAATGTGTAAAATAAATATTTTCTTGAAAAGAAATTAGTTTTCTTTATTCCATTTATATAAATGGAAGCATTTTCCGTCAAAAAATACAGGTAGTTTCTTGATTTTTTTACAGTGTTTTTCCTCGACCACTAGCCACTCTGCTAAATACTTTTCCAATGTCTGTTTTAAGGCTTCTTGAACAAAAAAATAAAAATTCCCTTAATTTAAAATTCAGGTTTGCTATTTTTCTGGCGTATTACATTGCTTCAATTATTATATGAATATCTACATTTTTTATGATTAAAAAAGTAATAAACATGAAAATCTATATGCTAACTAATAATATCTAAATTTGAAGCATTTTTTCCCGTTAATTAAATATTATTTGTAATACCTCACAATTATAATATTAGCTGGTTATGAAATAGTTGTAATAATATTCTATTTTTCTTTGTTTGACGAAATAGTTAAGTAATGTAGAATAAAAGGGAAAAATATAAATGAATGTCTCTTCTCACAAATGCAATTTCCCCGAACTACTTTTTGAAAAGTATTGAAGAAGTGGGGAAGTTGTCACTCAAAGCCTCGCACTTACACAGCTTTTCTCTCATCATGAACATGAAATAATGAAGTTAGCACGCTTCAGGACTTAAGAGTGTTTTCTTTCTGTCTTTCTTTCTTTTTTTTTTTTTTTTTTTTTTTTTTTTGAAATTTTCATTATTACTTGAGGACCATGGAATTGGTAATCAATTGTCCTAAAAACCTGAATGGAAGCGACTAATATTTTATTTTGAAAATGCAGGAGCAGTAATGTTAATAACAATAATCAATGAATCAATAATAGTCATTGTAATGTGTGAATATCAATAACATTTAGGAAATGCATTTAATGCAGGCCGCACTTAAAAGAAGATAGCGTTTCATTTCATTAACTCTTTCAGTGCTGGTGTACTATTAATAGTACATGTCTTTAAATGGAGTATTATTTTGTTTTAAGAAACACATTTGCTACTATTTCCATGTAATAATGTTATTATATGTCTATGAATTTACTATATGACTTCATTTATGTTTATGCATTTAGTAATAATAAAAATTATTATTTTTCTTTAATTCTCTTTGCGCCGTTTTGATTATTTTATTTTATACATATATTTCACTCATTAAATTTAAAATAAAGGTGCAAAAAACTGCAAAAAATTGGCCTATTCTATCAACCTAATTATCCTGTTCCATTGTAAACAAATGTAAAGAAATAATGTAACAAATGACGTAAACAATGATGTAAAGAAATAACTTAATGATGACAAAAATTATGTAACGTGCAAAGTAAAAAATATTGTAAATAAATAATAATAATAAAAAGAAAGGTTGGCGAATTTTTAAAAAATCACGCCAAGCTCAAGTTAATTATGAAGTCGCAGCTCTCCTAACTTGTGGTTTTACAGTATTGGAAATAAAATTATTCATAAAATGCTCAAAATAAAAATAAAATAAGTAAAATTTAAATTAATGAAATAAAAAAGCTCACATCTATTTAAAATTATGTTTCGTAAAATTAAAGGCTCTCGAAAAAACATGTAGAATACTTAATATTAATAAATCTGTGTTTTAGAAATTTTCGTTTTAAATAGCATAACTATCGCCTAACATTTTAAAAATTATATATAACTCTATAGGCTACAAGAAATAAGAATAAATATTTATCACCTTAAATATAACATGACAAATGTTTTTTACAGTGTCAAAGCGCTATGAAAGTTCTATATTTAATATTCACTGCATTTATGTTATAAATAATAATTATGAACTCTATGCCTTGCTTAAAACTATTAAATCTAAATGTGTTTTTCTCAGGCTCATTCTAAAACTAGCCTCACGACAGGAAGTGTAAATGGGTAAGAAAATATTGAAATAAATCTTATTCCTCGAAACAGATTTATTTATTCGCACGCAATTGTTGAATTTGATGAAATGATACTGCAAAAACTACACAACAATCATAATTAGAGAAACCAGTACTTATGTGATTAACATGTGTAATTTGTTGAATCACCTCTCACATAAATTGTAGTGGTCAGCAAATCGAATTATTTCATGAAATGCTTACTAATTACTGCTAATAATATTAGTATTCAGATCGGTGTGAAGCAGCAATTCATGTTTGTATGCTGTATATAACTAGTTAATGAATATAATACTACGCTGTTTTATATTATGAGCTGTACTAATAATCCACAATTAAATTTTAATTCATAAATTAAGCAATATAATTAAAGAATTGTTTTTTGGTTTTACTTCTTTTTTTCAAACGAAGAACAATGTAATATAAAAGTTACCTAATGTAACTTAAGTATTGGAAAAATAAATGCAGATCATGAGAATATTTAAAATTATGGATAATATTTTTTTATAAACTAGTCCCTTTTCTTTTGTATCATATAATAATAAAGTGAATATTTGAAACTACACAGTAAAAAAAAAAATCTCTAATCCTACAGCTGCAAAATTACCGAAATCTGTATGGTTATTAACATATTATTTGCACACTGTATAAGATACAGTTTAAATCTACAAAACTAATTTTTGTAATTTTACAGAAATCTGCAACTTTACAGACGAGTCGAAAAAAATTACAGTTATCTTACTAGCATTTTATCTGTAACCTAGATTGTTGTTACATGAAAAATTCTCGGAATCACAGTTTTCTAAAAATTTCTTAAAGTTACTTAGAATTTTTTGGGAAACTAGTGTTTCAGGTATTTTTCATACAAAATTAACATATTATTGTAGCTATAAATGAATATATATAGCAGCCTTATTTAGCAGGTCAACCTTTCTTATGAAGAGTCTGTAGTCTATTCAGTCTGTATAAATCAGCCTTTATCTTACTAATGAAACGAAAAGTCTTTGCATAAAATAAATAAAATATATTATATCTAAATCGTTAAATATCATCCTCGCAAAATAATCTTTGACAAAAATGAAACAAGATTTTTTTTCCCCGTTAACTCTCTTTTGTGAAAAAAAAATAACATTACTTACCATTTTTTAAACTATATATGAATGATTTTAAGAATTTGTTTCAATGTTTGAATTATAAATGCTACAAAATAGTCTGTATTTCCATCAAAAAGTCATCGAACTATGGTAATTTAATAGCTAACAATATATGATTAATCTTTGCAATATCAAAAATAAATATCACAATTTTTTTAAGAATATAAAGGAATATATAACTGTCATAACTAGCAGATAAAATTTTTCTGGATGCATATATCGAATTCCATGTATGTATATATTTCTTCTATGTATATGTTCAAATAAATATATTATTTCTAACGAATTAATTCTTTCAAAATAATCTTTGAATATAATGGGTCTTTTTCACTCTTAAAACCTCTCTTCTATGAAATAACAAGTATGAAAAATCATGCGTTAAGCATAGATTATGAAGCACTTTCCAACATTTAATGAAATCCATAACAAAACTTTGTTATTTAGGGAAATAATAGTGTATAGCCAAATATACCCAAATATGTATTCCAGTACATTAGAACAGCCCTGTATTTCATATGTCAGTTCATATAATGGGAAAATTTAGCTTAGCAAGAAAATACCCAGTAGCTTGAGATTTCTTTTTCAGCAATTCTTACTATTAGATGGAAACATACTTGAATACTTTTGTTCAGCCCTGTAGTTTACATTGTACCTTTATTACACGTCAGCATTAGGCTAAAATTTATTGTAAACTAAAACACTTTTAAAACAACTGAAATCACATTCTCATAAATCATCATTCATACGCGTCCATGTACCGAATTCTTTGCGTGGCCCTGTATATCCTTTTATCTATATTCTGCAAACATTTCACAGTAAATTGAATGAAAACTCGGCATAAAAATGCATAGCTTATTTAAGAACCACGTTTAAATAATTTACGCTCATATTCAGTAAAGTTGGTGAGCTCTTTATGGGTAGCCCTGTATATCAACTATAACATTTATACACACCATATAATGTGCATATATTTAGCGCATATATAAACGCGTATATCATAATTAAAATGCATTTCATCCCTCCATCAGCCATCATCGGACACATATACGGTACTTCGAAAAAAAAATACTATTTGAAATCTTTTGTGTGGCCCTGTAAATGCTATGTACTTCATATTATGCAAGACAGTAGCGTATAATTTATATTAAGCTTCAGAGACATATATCAATTTTATTATACATGAAAAAGCTTAATATATTTAAAATATGTAATGGGAAACTTTTGATTCGCCCTGTAGATAAACTAATCATGGTAGAAACTTCATTTTCGATAGGACTTGTGCTAGGGTAAACGTCAATAACGTCCTAAAATTTTATGGCAATCGGAGCATATTAACGATTTTTCCCCATATGCCGTAATGTAATGGGAAACTTTTGATTCTCTCTGTAGATAAACTAATCATGGTAGATACTTCATTTTCAATACTGTTCGTGCTAGGGTAAACATCAATGACGTATAAAAATTTCATAGCAATCCGAGTATATTTATGGGAGTTAGAGCGCGGACAGACGGACAGACGGCCATCTGGCCAGACGGACAGACGGACAGACGGACAGACGGCCATCCGGCCAGACGGACAGACGGACAGACGGACAGACAAACCGAATGCATAAGCACTTTTCAACTTTGTTGGAAAGTGCTAAAAATTAACTTCCCCTGACTCATTCAAACTATTTCCTAAATAATAAAAATTCTAAATAAACTGACGCATATTGGTCTTTCCGGCTTTTGATTTTTGCACAACAATAGAGGAAAGAGAGAAATTAAATTGCTGGCATCTCAATTGAACAAACCACTTTATCTTTAATGGGAGATGCTATAAATAAATGAATCGGAAAAGACATTCAGAGCAACTGCCCAACAATAACTGCCTTTGAAATAGTATTTATCTAAAAGAGTGCTGAAAAGTTTAATAGCTGGCGTCTAAAAGTATTTAGATAACATTATCTAAAAGCTTCATAGAGTATAAATCTGCATAATTGATATGTTAACAACATTAGTTCAAGGTTTTATTGTTCTGTTTTTGTTATCTGTATGTTTTCATCAAATAAACTTTCTTTGAAAAGTTAATTATGTTTGATTCATTTTTCGCATTAATAACTGACTTTTTTATGTCACATGAAATATGACAAAAGGATATTTTGTATATATACAGGGTAATTCTAAATTTTTTTGACAATAAAAGTGGGGTGGTAGTACACATCAAGACATACAATATTAAATAGGAGACCAAGGGTCCCAAACGTTTTCTAAAGGAGATAGCCGCCATTAAAGTTTAGAGACCAAAATTTCAAAAAAAATAATAATAATAAAAAACGGAAAAATCGGTCGATTGATTTGCAGTTTTCACTAATATTATTCTTTATGTCAGCATATATATATTTCAATGTAGTTCCTACGCCCATAAACAAACTTATGTACAAATATTTCAAATTCTAATAAATATTTTTAAAATAAAAAATCTATAATTGGTATTTTAACAACAGTAGTTCAAAGATTTATTGTCCATGTTTCGTTATTAAGTTTTTATCAAATAAACTTGATAGAAAGTTAATTATCTTTCATTTGTTTTGCATGAATAACTATATAACTATTTTATGTCACACCAAACACCACGAAATTATATTTTTTGTTAAGTAATTGCCTCTCTAAGGTATTATATTTGCATAAGTGATTCATTGTCTCAACTTTTCATTAAATGTTGAAAATCCATTGATTGCGGAATCTTCTTAAAGGAAATTATCTTTATCGGGATGTTGTTAACATGCGTTGTTAACCGGCGTTGTTAACACGCAATAGGCTGTTTTATATTTTACTGTGTAAATATATTATAATATTCTTAGATTTAGAAACTTTGTCGTTTGCACTGAAGGGCAAACGCGCTGACAAATGTGGCGATAGCGAAAAAAAAAAATGCTGAACAATAAAAATTATTTGAAGGTTTATGAAAACCACTGTAAATGAAGTTTTGCATACATTTTTCTATAAATTATAAAAATTTAATATTTACAAGATTTTATAAATAATTTTTTTTTCAATCACGGGTAGTTTCATATATGTTTCATATTTTAATTTGTGGGTAGATTGTAATTCCCTAAGTTTAGAGATATTTCTCTTTTTTTTACAAAGTACAAAATTACGCACTAATGCAAATGTTCCCAGCAAAAAGTACATTTAAAAATAAATATAAATAATTTTATTACCAACTCCATGCTAAAACAATTTTCCAAACTATGCATATATTACTCAACATTTTTTGCGGTTTATGCACTATATCATCTCACGAAATTAGATTATAATGAAGTTCACGCGAATTTACAAAACAATCAATTTCCTTAATATTTAACAAAAGCAGCACACAGTTTGGCTGATATTTATTCTCGATTGCTTTTTATTCCCAGAGGCTAAACATAAGAATAATAGTGCAGAAATAACTAATTAGCTATTTCCATACAATCTCCGCTACACTTACAAAATAATAAATGGTCGCCATTTTTATACCTGTCTTTTCATGTTTTATACTGCTCAGTATTTTCCTCTATAATATTTATGCATCAGACCTTTTAGAAAACTACTCTAACTTTTGCTTAGTAAAAAGATGTGACATTAAATACTTACTATCTTAGAAGCTTGTATTATAGGTATACTTGTTGCAGAAAAAAGCGCCAATAATGTATGTATATCAAGGAAGTTTTGTAATTGTTATTTATAAATTTACTTGTATACTGTTCTGTTTAACTGGGGTTAGTCGAAGGCAGTTTATGATGCCCCTGTGATTAGTGAAATCTATCACATTGTAAATGACGATTGCGAACATGGGAATACTGATTGTTATCTCTTATTTCTACATTTTATTTTAATTTTCCAAATAAAAATCCAGTCATATCCATTATTGACATATGACTAAAAGTGAATTTTAATTTAAAAATTGGACAAAGTCCCCAGGTTTTGTTACCCCAAAATATTGATAGTTCCCATAAACTTCCTCATGAACTATTTATACCCAAAAAATCCCTGTCGGCTGGGCCTATAGGCGGAGGTAGATTTCGAAGAGTGCTCATTAAAATAATAATAATAATAATAATAATAATAATAAATAAATAAAAATATATGATTAGAGATAAACCCAGTTTAATAACTTCATTTGGCCGTTTATGAAAAATTTTTAATTTCATTTTTCTGCAAAAACTGGTTTTATCAGAATCATCTTAAGAAAAATTCAGCTCAAATGCCCGTTTTGACAACATATTTTGAAATATATTCTGAATTTATTAAAAAAATCGACCAAAACAGTACATTATACAGCTCCTAAATAACAAAAAATTGTCAGTTGAATGCATTTGAGAAAAAAATTGAATTTAAAAATGAGTCATAAAATAACCGATTTGTTGTTTGAATACATTCTTAATTCTTTGATCATGATTGCTTCGGAAAATTTTGTGCGAAATACTCACTTTGACAGCATTTTAAAAAATATATTCTATCTTTATCAAAAAACTGACCAATGCGTCACAGTATATAGTTCCTAAATAAGAGGATCTGTAAATTGGATGCGTTTGAGAGCGAAAATGGATTTTAAAACGAGTCATAAAAAAACGCAATTTGCTATGTGAAAACTTCCTTAAATTTTCAAATCACAAAGACTTCGGAAAATTCTGTCCAAAATACCCTTTTTGGTAGCCTTTTTTGAAATATATTCCGTCTTTATCAAAAAACTGACCAATGCATCACATTATATAGTTCCTAAATAAGAGGATCTGTAAATTGGATGCGTTTGAGAGCGAAAATGGATTTTAAAACGAGTCATAAAAAACGCATTTTGCTATGTGAAAACTTCCTTAAATTTTCAAATCACAGACTTCGGAAAATTCTGTTCAAAATACCCTTTTTGGTAGACTTTTTTGAAATATATTCTGTCTTTATCAAAAAACTGGCCAATGCATCACATTATATAGTTCCTAAATAAGAGGATCTGTAAATTGGATGCGTTTGAGAGCGAAAATAGATTTTAAAACGAGTCATAAAAAACGCATTTTGCTATGTGAAAACTTCCTTAAATTTTCAAATCACAGACTTCGGAAAATTCTTTTCAAAATACCCTTTTGGTAGCCTTTTTTGAAATATATTCCGTCTTTATCTAAAAACTGACCAATGCATCTCATTATATAGTTCCTAAATAAGAGGATCTGTAAATTGGATGCGTTTGAGAACAAAAATGGATTTAAAAACGAGTCAGAAAAAAACGCAATTTCTTATTTGAATACTTCCTTCAATTTTCAGCTCCGATGACTTTCGGAAATTCTGTTCAAAATACCCTTTTTGGTAGCCTTTTTTGAAATATATTCTGTCTTTATCAGAAAATGGACCAATGCGTCACTTTATACAGTTTCTAAATAAGAGGATCTACCATTTGGATGCGTTTAAAATCAAAAATGAATTTAAAAATGAGTCAGAATATAAGCAGTCTGGATTTGAGGTTTTTTCTCCAACTCCTATTTTTGTTTAATTTCTTTTTGCTATACGAATTGGTCCTATGAAAAAATTGTCAATATAAAACTTGTAGGTATTGATGAGGAGATGTAAAATAAATTTAATTGGATTTGATATCTTAAAAATTGACGGAGTTATGGATTTTTCTCTTTTTTCAGCGCCCTTTTTCTTTTCGTTTTTAATTTTTTTCATCGGTAAAAGTTGGTCTTATCAAAAACTTGTAAATACAAAAGTTTTAGATAATTTTAAGAACATTTACAAAAAATTTAGTTGGACTTGATATCTTGAAAATTGACGAAGTTATGAATTTTTTTCTCTCAAAATCCCTGTTTTTTTCGCCCCTTGAGCCCACTTCTAAATTTATCAAAAATCTGTCATGCATATACTTTTGGCCCATTTTTAAGAAGTAATATAAACTTTAAACCGATTCGATATCTACTTTAATTAAGAAGTTATGGCGTTTTTTCGGTTTTTACAAAAACGCCCCCTATTCCGACCCCCTTGGTCCGATTTTGCCCATTAACGAACTTAGCCAAGATTGTATCCCCTTTGATTTTATGTGCAAGTTTGGTGGAGATTGGTGAAGAATTATAGAAGTTAACGTGTCCATAAAAAAGTGAGATATATATATATATATATATATATATATATATATATATAGATAGATAGATAGATAGATAGATAGATAGATATATAAACTGGTGCGATTGCAATAGGTAGTATTTCTTACAAAATCTACCTAAAATATCTCCTTGAAGTTCAAAATCCCCTAATCTGGTATTTAATTTTATTTCCCCAAAATATTTTTAAAGCTTCAAAGAAACAGTGTTTTGTAAAAAAATGTATTATTAAAATTTGTTTTTTTTTTTCAAATACATATATATTAATATTATTTTCATAAACGTCAGGTGGTGCCCTTGAAATTTTTATGTCTGTTTTAGTAGTAATTTTTGAAGCTTACAGTATAAAAGTAGTAAAACAAGTATAAAAGTAGGTATCCATTGTATTAAAAGATTGGAGGAATGTCTTAAATTAGAATTTACAAAATAAATAGCCACTGAACGAAATATTTTCGAAGATGACATTGTACAACTTCATATATAGTATTAAAGCTTCTTATATTTGAAATCGATACATAAATATATGTATATATATATATATATATATATATATATATTTAAGAAGAAAAAAATAAAGAATAGATTCTATCATACATATTACCGATAGTAAATTAATATTTTCTTCCTAAATGGAATTTTAAATTTCTACGTATATTCCATGAGCAATAAACGTAATGAAAATATATACAACACATTACATAAATACCTCTCGAGATCAAAATTAAAAATCCTTAAAACGCGTGTTTCTAATAGTACAAAATCTTGAATGCGAATACAGATTCCTAATGCTTATTTAAATTCTTCATATGTTTTACATCTTGCATTTCTGTTTGCGGAGAAGGCCAAATACATCAAAATACAAGTTTTCTAAATAATCTACGCTAGAGATTTAAAGGAAGTCCTTAAATTATTCCACACCGAAATGGATATTTCAGATGTCCTACTACATAATTCATTGTTTTAATATACTTTTTGAAAATTTTGCACTCAGAGGATTAGTTAAGGTTTCTGCAAGTAGCTGTGCATCTTCTGTGGTTGAAATCTCCATTTTCTTACTTATTTTGATGCACGCTATTAATTGTAAGAGTTATTGAAATCTTAACATAGAACTTCGGCAGTATATGTTGCATGCGATCATGTTTATTTCTGGAACTACGATTTTGTGGAGCATATTTATATTAAAAATAAACCTTATATTCTGATTTAAATTACCTTATTAGTTTAATCGTACGCTGTGATATTGATTTTTAAGAGCGTGGAAACATCAGAAATATTTCCTAAATTAAGTGCGATTTAAGGATGTCTTTGTATTTAAAAATGAAATGATTCATGTTATTATTACAAAGCATATAAACATTCAAACATACATATGCATACATCAAAGAAGATAGAATTGTTTTCAATGTTTTTAAATGACAGCTTACAGGAAATTTCAAAACCTATGAAGCGATAAAAATTATTAGAGAAAAATGAGATGTTACAAGAGAAAAATGTTGAATTGAATCTTAACAGTTAAAAATAATTTCTTTAAATGCTGTTCTTAATTGTGAACTAAATTAATCTATTTATCTATATACAGATTGATTCTGAATTGTTTTTATAAATTAAGAGACGTGAAGATACCCATCCAGACGACGAATAATTACATAGAAAATTTGATCGCATTCGACCCTGAGAGGCAGAAAAGAAGAAGATTAGAATTCCAGCCTGAACGTACAACAGTGTTGGGACTTCGAATGGACAATACTAAAAGTTTCACAATAAATTTTAGTGTTTAGTGAAAAACTCACACAAACTGCTCAAAATTCCGACCACACGTGTCGTTGCATACTGGGCACTGCCAAGAGAAGGAACGATATGAGGTGATCTGATTTTTGTCCGCGGCAACAAAGATTCTCGTCACGCCCCGCAAAGCCACGGGCATCTGGTTCGTTACAGATTTCATGTGTTCCTAGAAGAAAAAGTCCAATGGATTGAAGTTTAATGAGCGAGGAGGGCAAGCCACAGGTCTTTCACGTCGTGCGAGATATGTGACGTTCAAGAAGTTACCGGCCCTAGTGGGAAAATGTGGTGCATTGTGCATAAACCACATGCCTGTCTGGATGGGAAGCGAAAGAGCCTGCAATAAATTGAAAAGTACTAGTTCCAAGAATCACGCAGGATTTCTTTCTACTTTCCTATTTTCTGCATCTCAGAATGGAATGCAACACTATGTTCCTAGGTAATTATTGGTCGTTAGTATTGACACTATTAACTCTCTTAATTTGTAAAAACAATATAGTATTATTCTATATTTATGTTTGATGTATAAATAAGTACATAGTTATATATACATTTATATATTTATAATAATGGGTACGCATAGTATCCCACTTTCAGCGTATATTATAATAGTTTAATTTAGACAATTTACAACAAATCATGTGCCATATATAAGGTAAACTAAACTAGTTTGCCTTATTCATGTTCAAAATATGGACGATTATATATCATTATATATCGTTATACCACACACATCCGACTTGACATACATCCACAAGTCAGTTACTTCAGAAATTTCCGTTAAGTGCACACGGAACATACTGGATACTAAAATGAAGCATATTTTGCGAAGTATTTAGCATGATTTATTTTACTTAAAATAGAAATAGAGATTATTTTTTGTCAATAAATATGACATTATAGACCATATATAAATCAAAAGAAATTAATTTCATGCAGAAATTAGTTTTCGAGAACTACATAACTCGTTACAAATTTTTTAACAATATGTCACTTTTGTACACTTTTCTTTAAAAAAATCTGTTGAATATATCACTTTACAATATTTTGATCAATATGTCTCTTTGGTATACTTTTATTAAAAAAAAAATGTTAAATATATCACGTTAAAATTTCTTGTGACATCACAAAACCTACTATTTGAGAGTAGCAAGAAGCAATTTTTCTTTTGGGGTTAAAAAAATAAATTAAAGGTATTTTACTAAAAAGTACTTTCAATAAAGTACAACTATTTCTTCGAAAATAAAACTAATGCTTTGGTACAAAGATGCACTTTTCTTCAACAATATCTTCGATCTACTATTGACACCAAAGTTTTGACAAAAACTGTCCAAAACTATCTTCACGCTGTAGGTTTGTATGCTCGCCGACCAATGGTACATGTAATGTTAACAAGCAATCATCGTGGCACCCACAGCGAGTGGGGGACAGAGCGTAAAAACATAAAGAAAAATGAATGGATCAAAATTATTTTCTCATACGAGTCCCGTTTTCTGTTCATTTTGACAACAGGCGTATTTTCATCGGGAAAGGAAGTGGCATTAGAAACAATATTGCATTAGTGCAAGGAAGGTCAATTTTGCGGTAGGCAGACACGGTTTATTCTAGCATCTCCATTATGGTCACACCGACTATCACAGCATTTGAAATGGAGATGCTGATCAGAAACATAAGGCTCAAGTTCTCAGATCCTCTGTAGTCTTTGACACTGTCGCATGCGGGAATGACTTTGTGTTAATAGACAAAAATTGTAGGGAACCTACTCACGTGTGTGTCATTTTCAAGAAAATGATCTTACGTTTGGAATATCCAACGAGTTCTCCTGACATGATTTCAATAGAGCATGTTTGATACTGTGTAGGCAGGTAAGTTGCTCTCTGCCTAACACTCTCACAAATGCTTCTAGAATGGAAAATAGCTCCGCTGGAAGAGTGGGAGAGAATACTCGTTAAATGCCTCATTGATCCGTGCCTAAAATCTTTTCGACGCTACTGGCTGTCTGAGTAAAACCACACACTCTTCTGTAAACGATTTCCGTGTAAAAGAAACATCTTGTTATTTATTTATTTATTTTTGTCATTAAAACTCCCTTTTTTTACCCAAATGTTTAATAATGCATTTTTTATGACATACTAATATTTTTCCTCATATATACTACCACGTTTGTTGATTCTTGAGTCATATGATCCATCCACAATCCGAAAATTTTAAAATTGTTTCAAGAATGTATATACACTGAACGACTTATTTCAGATCTAAACACAATCAAGACAATACCAGAAAAAAACAAAGTTTATAGAATTAATAATTTTTCCAACAAGGTTATCGACCAGGACGGTTTAGTTTTAAAGCAACAGTAATGTACGCTGTTTGATTCTAGTCCAGCTATATTTTCGCTCTTGCTTGGTTTTTTATATTAAATATATTTAAGTTCTAAATAATCGTACTTTATAAATACGTTTATCCTTAATGAAACCAGACGTTAAGTATATGCACTTTCATTACATATTATTTCATATGAAAAAGATGTATAAGAATGTGTGTGTATATATATACATATACATGTAATTTTAGCATTATAATCATTTTTTCAAGACCAGTACCCTTCGGTCTCTTTCAGAAATGGATAATTTAAAACTTAGCAATATTGTCAGATAATTAATGAAAAAACTAAAATAACAGTTAATAAATAATTACAATAACATTTATTCGTCATTATGTGGCAAAATATTTTCTTACTATTAATAATTAGAAACTTAATTTAATGCGTTATCAACAAGAAAAATATTTTTGAAAAAGAAAAACATACATTATTTCGATGAAAATAGAAAATGACTTAAACATATCGATATTTTTTAATTAGCCTAATATTATCTAAAGGAAGTAAAGCTGTCGCCAGGAATTTGTTACAAATAAAAACAATTCACCGCGTTAAAAAAGGTACACGCCCTTACAATCCCAATAAAAACGCCATTAAATCCAAAATAATTTTACATGCAATTAGAATTTGGTGAAAGTACATATGTATTAATTTGGATGAGTGGTTTTTATTTAGAAAATAAAATGCTTTGTCAGAAAAAAAGAAAATTGATTGCAATTTTGTTCTTTTCACAGCTTTTTTCTTTCTTTTTTTTTATCAGTTTTTGCATAGCAAAAATTTTGTATAGTGTAATTACTTTTATTATTCCAATACATTTGGTATTCAGTAACGAAAGAGAAATAAAATGAAAGGTGTGGAATCGTTAATTTTCCCATTACTCCAATTAGAACAAGACAGTATAATATCGATTATTTCCTTTTTTTGTGTGATATATTGACATAAAAATAGTATTTAGAAATCTGTGAATATTCGGATTATTTATGTAATGTTGTTCATTTTCAGTCGTAAAACAATAATGATAAATAAACAAATAAAAAATAAAAATATTTTACTTAAAATGGCCCAGATTCGTATATTTTTCTTTATAAATTTTAAAGGGCAAATATCTGCCTTGTGTTTAGTACACTTGTCTAATAAGCTCTAACTGGTGGTCACAGATTCGATACCACCAAATATCTGTGTAAGGCTAACTGAAGTTTATTGGGTACACCAATACTAAATTTGGTAATACTAGATTATCCCGTCGACCAACAAATTATCGCTAAACTATAAGATTAAATTCCAAATATGGATGATCGTGAAAGTCACATTCAATTCGATTCAAGTGTTTAAAATGTAATTAAGTGATTTTATTTCGACTTTTTAGTAATATTTTTATTAATATTCTACTAATTATTTGTTTTTATCGTTATTTAAAATAAAAATTATGTCAATATGTGTAATTTGACTATTAGTTCTGCGATTTGTATAATTTGGCGAAACTGGTCGACGGGATAACAGAGTAGTACCGTAAATATTTTTTTAACCGCCAAAAGTTTATTTGGATGGTTAAAAGTACCACCTGAAGGCAAACATCTTAAAGTTTTAAGGGGTTTTTTTAATACTGATTTTTTTAACATAAAAATTGTGAGAGAAGACAGGCTGACTATTGTCCTGATAGCTCAGTTGACAGAGCGCTGTTTATTGAGCTAATGACCGAAGTCCGAATATTAGTCTGAATACCCTTTCATTATGAAGGTTTTACGTCTTGTTTTTCAAAGCAATAAAAATTTTCGTGATTAAAAATTCAAGTTTCCTATTTTTCTGCCATATTTCATCACTTGTATTATTATATATAATATATATACATCTATATGTATATACAGGGTGTCCGAAAAGTCTGGACACGTTCGAATAACTCGAGAAATACATATGAGATTGAAAAACGAAAGAATACGTGGTAAATATACTATTATTTTTAACACAATTAAACTGATTGGTAAAGTTATCATACGAATTAATTATTTCCAGCTGAGTAAAAAATTGCCCAGGCCGGGAATGTATATGGTTATATGGTTAACGGGAAATATGGTTATCTGAGCGAAAAATCCCTGCCGGCTATCGCCCAGATAGCTTAACAGGTAAAGCATTGGCCTTGTAAGCCAAGTATCCGGGTTCGATTCCTGGCCTGGGCAATTTTTTGCTCAGCTGGAAATAATTAATAAGTGCTAAATATTTTTAAATAATCTACTCAGTGATACCAAATTTGACCTTCGCAACCGAACTCCAGGGGGTCAGAGGGGTCCAACTTTGAAATCTTAAATTATAACCCCCCCCCTTTTTATTGCAGATTCGGACTCTACGGACAAAATTACGTAACTTTTGTGTTTGATGTTTATTTCAAATCCTTGTTTATCACGGTGTAATCGAGCATATTAAATTGATACATATTTCGGTTTTCCCAACCAGGTTTTGCCTGGTTGGCCAGAATTTTTTACATCAAATTTCTCGTCTTTTGCAGGAATAGCGTTTCTTGAAAATTACCCATGGCGATTATTTCGATAATGCTACACTGTTAAAAATTTGACCAATTTGCTGCCGCGTCACTCCACAGCTTTTATAGAATATCTCTTTTATGACCAATGAGAATGCTCCATAGCACCGTAAAGTAACCGTTTTCTATAGAAGCGGTGGAGTGACGCTTGTGACAAAATGCGTGTGAAAACTAAAGGTGACTTAGTTTTAGTTTTCAGTGAAAATGCAACAACAATTTTAATAATAACTATAATGAATGAACAAATGATAGTGATTGTAATGTATGATTGGTATTATAGAAAATGAAATATATTTAATGCATGACATATTGAAAAGAAGGCATGACATGTTGAAAAGAAATGCATAACCTATTGAAAAGAAATTTGAAGAAGTGAAAATATAAACATAATTAAAATACGAGATTTTATAACTTTTATAGGTTCGTTTTCTTTTTTTCAATTAAAAGAAAAAATTACTTGTAGGTTAATAACATTAACACTAGATATCGAGATTAATAAGAGTTTAACGTATATTTCACTGACTTAAATATAACTGTTTTGTGTGCTATTCAATTTATATTCATACGACTAAGGAAGAATTTTTCGAGATGTTTAGAAAATATTTTGTTATCTAACTGGTAAACTAACTGGTATCAAACTTTCTAATGTTTTTTGCACATTTCAATATTTCAGGAATGCATCCTCCATTTTAAATTTAATGAGTGAAATCTAAGTTTAAAGTATAAGAAGAATAAACGTTGAAAATATAATAAAGCAAATATTTATCATCATTATTATTACTAAATTAAAACGTTAATGAAGTCATATAGTGAATGCATAGACACATATTAACTTACTGCATTTAAACAGTAACAAAATTATATTTAAAACAAAATAACACTCAATTAAAAGACATGTACACTGGATATAACAGTGGATCTAAAACGATTAACGTATCATAATGAAAAAATAATTTTAAGAAGATTTTAAAATGTTCAGAGTATTAAAAGCAGATTTTAAAAGCAGCCTATGCTCGATTTCCTTAGTTACATTGTATCCATTAATTTTGTATATCTTAAAAGTTTTTGATATTGCTATATAACCTGAACTGACTATAGTTTCTATGCAAAATGTCCAAAAACAAGTATATTTTACTTCTTTACTATATTCCTGTCAATTTTTCATCTCTCAAACCAATGGACAGCAACAAGTCAACAGCAAAAGATGTATAGAAAACGTCACACAATGTGACATGAAGAGAATGTTATGCATAATATGAAAGACTGCCATAAAATTCCATAGATTTAATATGATTTATGTTTTGAAGCTATTGCGTCTGCAGCTATATTTAAAAGATTCCCCTGTTTAAACAATCGTGAAAGATTAAAGATAGAAAAAAAACGATTATAAATGTACAAATAAAGTATGAGAAGGTAGCAAATAGCCATTTTAAATCTACTATCGAGATTCTTCATCAGTGCAAAACTCAGCGAGCTAAAAAATAGCAAAACTGGGCAAAGAGACAAAGAGACGCAGGCTTATATACCCGCTATGGGAACAATTCCGCCTAAAGAAAAGCAACCAATAAGAAGAAAGCAGCCAAAACAACTGAGTGGGCAAGTAGCGACATCTATCGGAGAACAAGCAAAACCAAAACTAAAAAGCGAGTGAAAAAAAAGTATTAAATTAAAGATTTCCAAATACTTGGAAAGTAAGGAGTACTAGATAAGTTATTGATTAAGGAGTGATAATTTTTTATGATGTGGTAAGCTTCCCAAAAATCAAGATCAAGAATGGAAGGACATTTATGGATGATGGTGGCTGAAGAAAAGTTAAATTTATGTCGTGAAGACCAACAATGTTGAGCAATAGAGGAATGTTTAAGCCTTTTATGTTCCATCAAACGAAATCTGAGAGCACGTTTAGTCTGACCAATATAAGAAAGACCACATTGGCAAGAAATTTGGAAAATACCCCAGTTATCTAAGCGATCAATGGGGTGCTTAAGATTTGTAAAAGCAATTTTATTAACAGGAGAAAAAATAACATTTAAATCGAACCTTTTTAAAATTTTAGCAACTTGCTGAATGATTTTGGGGAAAAAAGGCAAAACAACCAAAACATTGGCGTTCGAATTAAATTTTTTTCTTTCCGATTCGGTGGAATTTGTCAATTTTCTATGAATTGAATCTATAATATTAGGAGAATAACCACGATCAACAGCAATAGCTTTTAGCTAATTAAGTTAATCACTGAGTAACAGAGGAGTTGAACAAATATTGGAAGCCCGGAAAACAAAAGTTTTAAAAGCCACAACTTTCTGGTTAGGAGGATGAGAAGAATACCTGTAAGGTGGAAGACTGACTGCAAAAGGTTTGCGAAAGACAGTAGTCTGAAAATTATCTTCATTGCGGATAACAAGGACATCCAGAAAAGACAGGTAATTGTTCGATTCAGTTTCAAAAGTAAACTGAATGCAAGAATCAATAGATCTCAGGACAGAGAGAATAGGATTTATATCTGAATTCACTTCAACTAAAGCATAGATATCATCTACGTAAGGAACATAGAAAGAAAATTTTAAGACTTCAAACAATTTTATTTCAAAATAATGCATGTACAAATCGCATAAAGTCGGAATAAGAGGATCACCCATAGCCAAACCGTCAATCATACGAAAGAAATTCCCGTTAAATACAAAAGTATTTTGAGATAAGCAAGCACGAGTTAGATGAATGAGCTCCTCGATTTCGAAAAAGGAAAAAATGAAAAGGAAAAACGTTGTTTTGCCTTTATTCCCCAAAATCAGTCAGCAATTTGCTAAAATTTTAAAAAGGTTTAATTTCAATGTTATTTTTTCTCTTGTTAATAAAATTGTTCCTCCTGTTAATTCAAATCTTAAGCACCTCATTGATCATTTAGATAACTGGGATATTTACCAAATTTCTTGCCAGTGTGGTCTTTCTTATATTTGTCAGACTAAACGTGCTCTCAGATTTCTTTTAATGGAACATAAAAGGTATTTCAAAAATCAAGAGGTTAAACGTTCCTCTATTGCTCAACATTTTTGGTCTTCACAACATAAGTTTATCTTTTCTTCAGCCACCATCATCCATAAATGTCCTTCCATTCTTGATCTTGATTTTTGGGAAGCTTACCACATCATAAAAAATTATTACTCCTTAGTCAATGACTTATCTAGTACTCCTTATTTTCCAAGTAATTCCATCTTTAATTTAATACTTTTTTTCACTCGATTTTTAGTTTTTGTTTTGCTTGTTCTCCGATAGATGTCGCTACTTGTCCACCCAGTTGTTTTGGCTGCTTTCTTCTCATTGCTTGCTTTTCATTAGGCGGGATTGTTCCCATAGCGGTATATAAGCCTGCGTCTCTCTGTCTTTTTGCTCAGTTTTGCTATTTCTTAGCTCGCTGAGTTTTGCACTGATGAATAATCTCGACAGTAGATTAGAAATGGCTATTTGCTACCTTCTCATACTTTATTTGTGCATTTATAATCGTTGGTTTTCTATCTTTAAACATTTGTACACAAAGGTTTTATTTGCTATTTTAATCGTAAAACATTTAATAGTAAAAAATAATTAATTAATTATTTCAAATTTCGAGTCAACAGTATCAAGACGTCCAGAAAACGTCACACAGAGTGACAACAGGAGAAAGTCATACATAATATTAAAGATTGCCATTAAAAGTCCATGGATTAAGTATGATTCATGTCTTACAGCGTTGCAGCTACCTTTATCAGATTCACTTGTTTAAACAGTCGTAAAAAATGAGAAATAAATAAATTATAATTTCAATGTTCATAAATTTGCTCAAAATTATCAGTAAAAAATATTGATTTCACAATCCGAGGACCTATATCATTCGTGTCTCACATCCTTCAACATAGGGAAAGGGTGAGTAAAAATCATTGAAATAATAAGGCGTAACTAATTGTTAACCGATGATTAAACTGTAGATAGTTATACATAATCGCTAGTTTCAGAGCCCCACCCGCCCACTAACTGGTTTTCAGTTTCTTTAATTTGTCTACTTTTTCTTTTAAATTTCTCCGGTTGCAATTTTTCTTATTTTTTTTTTCTTTTCCATTTAGAGTCCAAAGCATTCGGATCGTAAGTAGAGGATTTTGAAGCTCTCTGTGGTAGCCTATCGGCAACAGCGCTTCGCGAAAGAGAGTACAACTTTTCGGGACGTAGGAACGGCTCGCCGACGAAGATGGGCCTCTCACCGCGGCGATATACTATGCATGACTATGAATAACAGAAAGAACCGCTGACCAGAAACTGATCAAAATATATAATATTTCTGATGTCAACGTATATTTTTCTTTGAACATGCAAAAATCACTACGATGATAAAGGGTTTCTAAGAAGATTTTCAAACAAACCATTCACAATTTGTTAAATAAAATTGTATGTATAAAAATTGCATTTAATATGGATAAAAAGAAAAACGTATGAGAAATAAATTTCGAAGATTTCAATGTCGCAGGCTCGTACACATCGATTAGTAATCATCATTCCGTACGACTAAATGCCATAAATGACGATTGTTTGTCGTATGACTTGGCAGCGCTGCGATAAGTTAGGCAAATTCTATCAAATTAAATATCCACTGTAAAAAAATAATGTAAACAATAATGTAAACAAATTATTCAGTGTAAAATGTAAAAAATATTTTAAACAAATAAGTTAAAAAAGTCAATTTTGCGATTTTTTTTAAACACGTCAATCACTTGTTAATTTTCCAGTCGAACTTTCCTAACTTATGGTATTGCAGTCCTTATATAAAGTATAAAATAAAAATAAAATAAGATAATAGCTCTATAAAAAACTCGTTAATTCTATATTGGAACTTACCTTAACTTACGATGTTACAGAATTTTAGCTAAAGTTGTTAATTAAATGCTCATAATAAAAATAAAATAAGTGAAATTTAAGTTAATTTTTAAAAAATACAGCTATTCAAAATTTCAATTGTTAAATAAATAATAAATCTCTCTAAATAAAATATAACATTCCTAATATTACTACTCGTAAAACTGTGTAAAATAATAAAAATAAAAATAATAAAAATAAAATAAGTGAAATTTAAGTTAATTTTTAAAAAATACAGCTATTCAAAATTTCAATTGTTTAATAAATAATAAATCTCTCTAAATAAAATATAACATTCCTAATATTACTACTCGTAAAACTGTGTTTTAGAAAAATTAGTTTTAAATAACACCTCTGTTCTTCTAACATTTTGTTTAAATTATATCTAACATCATAGGCTGCAATAAAAAAAAGCATACATATTTCTCACCATAAATATGGCATGAAAAATGCTTTTTACAAAGCCAAAGCGTGATGAAAAGTTGCGATTTAGTATACACTGCATTTTCTTCTAAAAATAATAATTATGAACTCTGTGCCTTTTCAAAAATTATTAAATCTAAATTGTTTTTCTCAGGCTCATTCTAAAACTAGCCTCATGACCGGAAGTGTAAATGGGTAGGCAAATATTGAAATATTTCTTATTCCTTGAATCTGATTTATTTATTGGCACGCAATTGTTAAATTTGATGAAATCAGACATCAAAAACTATATAACAATCATAATTAGAGAAACCAGTATTTATGTGATTAACATATGTAATTTGTTGGCATTCTCCTCACAAACTCCAGTAGGCAGCAAATCGACTTATTTCGTGAAATGCTTACTAATTACTGCTAATAATATCAATATTCAGACCCACCACTAACTAGTTTTCAGTTTCTTTAATTTGTCTACTTTTTCTTTTAAATTTGTCCGGTTGCAAATTTTCTTATTTTTTTCCCTTTTCAATTTTGAGTCCAAGGCATTCGGATCGTAAGTAGAGAATTTCGAAGCTATCCGTGGTCCGCCGACGAAGATGGGCCACTCACCGCGGCGGTGTACTATGCATAACTATGAATAACAGAAAGAACCGCTGACCAGAAACTGATCAGAATATATAATATCTCTGATGTCAACGTATATTTTTCTTTGCATATGAACATATCACTATGATAATAAAGGGTTTCAAGGAAGATTTTTAAACAAACCATTTACATTTTGTTAAATCAAATTGTATGTATAAAAATTGCATTTAATATGGATAAAAAGAAAAACGTATGAGAAATAAATTTCGAAGATTTCAATGTCGCAGGCTCGTACAGATCGATTATTAAACATCATTCCGTACGACTAAATCCCATAAATGACAGTTGCTTGTCGTATGACTTGGCAAAATAAATAAATGTATAAGTTATGCAAATTCTATCAAATTAAATATCCACTGTAAACAAATAATGTAAACAAATTATTTAGTGTAAAATGTAAAAAAAAAAAAAAAAATATATTTTAAACAAATAATTTAAAAGAAGTCAATTTGACGATTTTTTTTAAACACGCCAATTACTTGTAAAATTTCCAGTCGAACTTATCCTAAACTATGATATTACAGTCCTTATATAAAGTATAAACTAAAAATAAATAAGATAATAGCTCGATAAAAAAGTCGTTAATTCTATAGTCGAACTTACTTTAACTTACGATATTACAGTATTTTAGCTAAAGTTGTTCATTAAATGCTCATAATAAAAATAAAATAAGTAAAATTTAAGTTAAAGAAAAAAAAATACAGCTATTCAAAATTTCAATTATTTAATAAATAATAAATCTCTCTAAATAAAATGTAACATTCCTGATATTACTACTCGTAAAAATGTGTTTTAGAAAATTTAGTTCTAAAGAACATCTCTGTTCTTCTAACATTTTATTTAAGTTGTATCTAACATCATATGCTACAATAAAAAAAAACATACATATTTCTCACCTTAAATACGGCGTGATAAATGCTTTTTACAAAGTTGAAGTGTGATGAAAATTCAAGATTTAATATACACTGCATTTTCTGTCAAAAATAATGACTATGAAATTCGTGTGTCGCTTAAAACTATTGAATCTAAATTATTTTTCTCAGGCTCCTTCTAAAACTAGCGTCATGACCGGAAGTGTAAATGGGTAGGAAAATATTGAAATATTTCTTATTCCTTGAATCTGATTTATTTATTCGCACGCAATTGTTGAATTTGATGAAATCAGACATCAAAAACTACATAACAATCATAATTAGAGAAACCAGTACTTATGTAATTAACATATGTGATTTGTTGGCTTGCTTCTCACAAACTCCAGTGGTCAGCAAATCGACTTATTTCGTGAAATGCTTACTAATTACTGTTAATAATATCAGTATTCAGATCTGTGTAATGTAGCAATTCATGTTTGTATGCTGTATATAACTAGATAATGAATATTATGCTATGTTGCGTTATATTGTGTGCTGTATTAACCCGAGAGAACGCGCGCTTACCCAGGATATGAATGGTTTTAACTTTGCCACCAATAAAATCAAAATATAACAGCCACTTTATTAAGACGGAAACAATTCTTACAAATTTTACGATAAAATAAGTTGAAGAGTAATTTTAAAATATTAGTGGTTACAATTGTAAAAACTATACGCACTCCGGGTCTTTTAGGCCCTGCGCGCGTCCTCTCGGGTTAATAATTCACTATTAAATTTCAATTGATAGACTCCGAAATATAATTAAATTATTGTTTATGTTATACGAAGAACGATGTAAGGTCATAGTTACGTGATGTGATTTAAATATTGGGAAAATATACACAGATCAATAGAATACATAAATACATGGATAATAAATTACTATTAAGAAGTCATTTCATTTTGCTTTATATGTGAGTATCAAAGTGAATATTTGAAACTATTGATGATAATATTTTAATAAATGGAAAGTTAAAATTCTAGTAATCTGATATTCTCATTCACCTCTAGTTCTAATTCTATTTCTCTAATTCACTTTGAGTTAAATAATTGAAATTCAAATATAAAGTACAAATACATATACTAAAATTAATCCCAGGTGCATACATATAACATTAACGTATTTAAAATACAATAGAGTATATTAAAATACGCAAAATATTTTCATCCTTTACACAACACAGTATGGATTCAAATGTTGTTATTATTTTTGTTGCGCTCATTCGAAAATCGTCTAGAAAAAATTAATTTAATTTATTTATTTTTTACGTCAGAGGAGTTGCTAACTACACTGTAAAAAAACTTAAACTTACTAATTTTTATCTAGAAAACTGGGATTCTTAGAACTTTTTATGTAACGGTAACAGCAATACTTCATGTAAAAGAATCGGTTGGTGGTTATTTCAAATTATTCTTTTATATTGGAATCCATTTAATTGTTTGTACAAAATATGATATTAGAATTACTAGCAAAAGCCGTGCTTTGTTTGGATTCGCGAAGCATTATTTCATAACATAAATATTTGAAAATAACATTTTTTTAAATATTATTTTTGCATCTTTATTAAGCAAAAACGTTATTTCATGTTTTGGCGCATTTAAATTTTAAAAATGTAAATTCAGCCAATTAACTAAGAATTTCCTCGGAGTTTTTAATTTTTGATGTAAGGCTGATATAAATAAAAATATTTTTAAAACAGAAATTTACAAAATATTTTTTTAAATTTTTAACTAAAAGTTTTAAAGTTGTTTTTACATTTTCCAATGGCCAGTAATTGCGTTCGTTCTGGCCAGTAAGTGTTCTATTTTAGGCATTTTTAAAT
The DNA here is from genome assembly GCA_964019185.1 of Maratus speculifer. NCBI lineage: Eukaryota > Metazoa > Arthropoda > Arachnida > Araneae > Salticidae > Maratus > Maratus speculifer. The sequence continues at coordinate 363,390,293 of OZ025294.1, forward strand.
TACTAATACATTTCAGAAATTATTTATAAACATAGTTAATATATTTAATTTGGTTGAATTAACTTAATCTTCAATCAATTAAAATATTCTTAAATTATTCTTCAATCTTTCATTTCGAATACCAAACTTAAGAAACTTACCAAATGTAACAAAATATTCACTTTAAATACCAAATATAAGAATTAATTTTACTTGTTTACGATTCTTTTGGTGCCATTTTACCAAAGTAAATACCAAAATAAATAAATCATGATATAATTCTTTTAAAATCCGCAAGTATAAACTGCGTAAATAATTTTGGCAGAATAAGGAAAATATATTTTATTTAATATATTAATCATGATTCTATCTATAAGTACTAACCCCATGGTTTATTTTCCTTCTTAAAATAAAAAGATACGGGTCAAATGTTTTATTTGCAAAAAATGCGTCCATAATAGAAAAACATGTAGAATAAATTAATTATTAAAATAATATTTTTTAAAGGTTATTCTGTTAAAAAAATAACATTCTGCAAATCTACGAATCATAATTTATTCTTATGTTTAATTTGAAGTTAAAATACTGAATAGTTTTTTTATAAAGTGTACGACAAAATGTAACTTGAGTGGCGTAGTAGAGGATTCGCTTCGCTCATCCTAATTAAAATCAACATTTATAGATTGAGAGTGAGCCAATCTTCATACTGCATTATAGGGTCTATTTAGTATAAGATCTATTTTATGACTCTCATTCTATCCCAACATTTTCTCATCGCCATACCTTAGTAAAGAAAATACAAACTATTTGGAAAAGTGTAATATATACTTCCGGATCTATTGATTGCTTGGGCAGAATGAGATTTAGATTTTAATAGGTCGTGTGACTTTGGGGGAAGGGCATACGAGGCATACATGAGGCATATCCTTTTTAAATATTATGTACAATCAAATTTCGTCCCCCGATCGTATTATAAAACGAGAAAAATAAGTTTTTTATATGTAAATGAAAATATAGCTGTCTTATAGAGCAGTTCAACTTTTTGTCTCAAGAGAACATAAGAAACGCTATAATTTTACCTATTGTCTGACAATGACTGATATTGTATGACATTAAATTTAATTAGAAAAATTATAAATCATTTTTCCATCAAATAAAATGTATTTTTTCGAAAGGGATAATTTTTCTTTTATCTAAATAAAAGTTGAATAAAATGTAATTGATCTTCTCTTCTTTTTATCATCTATTCGTGAAATAAAAATCAACACTTCCTGCCTCATTTAGTTTATGGACTTATAAAATTTGAAATTACATTAAAAATATTCCATTATAAATACCACAGAATCTATTAATTGACGGTATTTTTTGACATAAACTTATTTTTATGCATCTAAATGAATTTATAGCTGTCTTATTCAGCAGCTAAATTTGACTTTTGAAGAGACTATAGTCTCTCAGTGCTTTCCATTACTATCTAACAAATGAACAAATTTCCCTGGCATTAATAATAAAATTAATTTATCTTATTGATGGAAGAAAAAGGTCTTGACATAAAATAAAATATATTATCTCTAAAATGTTAAATATTATACTTTCAAAAAAATCTTTGGCAAATATGAAATAAGAATTTTCATCTTTTTTTCTATATGCTGTGAAACAAATTTTAACATCCCTTGACTCTATCAAGCTATAAATGTATGAAGTTTAGAATTTCTTTCAATGTTTTAATTAGAAGTGCTACAAATAATCCCCCAGAAATTCATAAAACGAAGAGCATTCATCCGCTGACAATATTTAGATAACACGTTAATGTCAAGAGGTAAATATCCCAAATTGTACTTATTTTTGTGAATATAAATGAACATATATGCTGTCACATTTAGCAGATTAACTTTCTTTAACTGAAAATAGTTCAATTTATTTCTTTTTAAATGCTTCATCAATTAAGAATAATAAAAATACCTTATAGTTTTACATGTTTCATTGCTCTTACGGGAACATTTTCAAAAACAAATAAATTATAAAAAAGAAATTTTTCGCTAAAATATCTTCAAAATTAAAAAAAAAATGAATTTTTAATTTTGAAGATATTTTAGCGTAAAATTTCTTTTTTATCATTTATTTGTTTTGAAAAAGTTGCCGTAAGAGCAATGAAACATATAAAACTATAAGGTATTTGTATTATTCTTAATTGATAAAGCATTTAAAAAGAAATAAATTTATATTTTAAAGTGATGTTTTATATTATACGTGAAAATAGTTCTTAATGTCATTTAATTTACTTGCCTTTAAAAAAGCAGATTAATTTATAAAAGACAATAAAGTTAATAAGGAAAGATAGACCTGAAAACAGTTTTAAATAAACATATTAAAAGCTTAAAACACGAAAAACTTTAAAATACATTTAACACACGTTTCGCCAAGGAACCGGAAGTCTTTATCAATACAATTTAACTATTAGAAATCAAACAACGCAACTAATCAGGAACAATTAAAGTATCAGAAACAAGCAATATTCACCAGAAATGGACAAGCTTCATTCAATATCAGCTATCGTAATAGTATACCAGGCTTCTAGTAACAATCTAACAACAATTTAGGAACAATCTTGATAACTTTACCTTGAATGAAGACTGTTATAGCTTTGGTGAATGTTGTTTGTTCCTGCAAAAATAACCTCAACATTAACTTTATTTAATTTCTTCAGTTGTTCTTTTCACAATGATTAAATTGTACTGATGGAACTGTGTGATTATATGATGACAATTTAATAAACAGGGTGGTCATAAAAAAACTTTGCCGATATATCGAACTCTAGCTGTCGGCCAGTTCAACCAGTCGAGATGAGATTTTAGATATAGTTATTCTCAGGTATGAGCTCGATATTCTGTCAACGGCAAAAAATTGGTGCTCGCGGTTACGATTATAGCTACAGAAACTCGAAAATTTCAAATGGCAACGCCCATTTTATTCCCCCGCAAAATGCTCATCTCATGCTAAAACCTTAAAGAGCGTTGGAACAGTTCTCATATCGCAATAAACGGATGCGTTATGCTTGCTCAAAAACAGCTTACGGAACGCCGTTTGCCAGATAGTCAGCGTAGAAAACGGATAAAAAGTAGGATGGGAATGTTAGTTCTGCAGTCGGGAGCTTGCACATGCCGACGAAATGACTCTTCCAGCGAAAGTGCATGGTGAATTGGTAAAACTCTATTATTAGAATGGGGTGAATGCTGCGAACACATTGCATGTTTACCGTCTAAACTATTGCCAAATGCTTTGCCCATGTAGCAGGGAGGCTCTTTGTGATTTAGACCGCAATCCAGACGACCAACTGTACCTGAGGATACTATTATGGAAGTGCATCACATAGTGACTGTAAGACACGCGCAAAACTGTAAGAGGTGTATCTCTTGTATTGGATACACCGAAATCAACCGTGCTAAAGCTAGCGCGCTCTTTAATCCACATGTTTTCTTACCTGTACCAGCGCGTCCAGATGATGAAAGTAGGGGACCATCAACCATGTATAGACTTTGCTAATCAATTTCTTATCAAATATGATGGAGATAAGGACTGGCCTCTTCACTTATTATGGACAAACGGGGCACATTACATGTCAACACGAAAAATTGTGCGGAGTGGGCAGACTTGAATTCCCACACTGTGGTGCCCTTATCATTACATGACATGAAAGTTACTGCTTGGTGCGGCATTGCATGCGCAACTATCCCGTACCGTATTTCTGATTAGGAAGTGATACCAACGGGATTTGTAACTTGTTCTGTAACAGGCTCCTATACGGCAATACTGCAAAATTACGTCCTACCAGAATTACTGAGGTGAACTGGTTTGGAATGTTGTAATCAGTGATTGGTGTAATGAATCTGTGTCATATGCAAATTTCTTCTGTGTTCTCCAATATTTTTTTATTTGGGGGGGGGGGGGTGGTTTTTGGAGAGCTGTTTTTTGTGCGTGCATAACGAGTCCGTTTCTTGCAATACACGTACGGTTCCAACGCTCTTTAAGGTTTTCGCATGCGCTGATCATTTCTCGACGGAAAAATGGACGTTGCCATTGGAAAATTTAGAGTTTTTGTAACTATAACTGTAACCGTGAGCACAACTTTGTTGCCGTTCACAGAATCCCGAGCTCATACCTCATAATAACTATATCTGAAATCTCACTTCGATCGGTTGAACGGACCAGCCGCTAGATCTCCATATATCGGCAAAGTTCTTTTGTGAGCACACTGTATATATTTTAACGATTTTAGAATTTAATTATTTTTTGTAAATTTCATTTTAAACTGCATTAAAGTCTTATTCTCATTATTTATTTCATTTAATATTTTAAAAATTTGAAATTTAGAGATTAAATGTATACATACTGCAAATTCATTCAACTGTAATAATAAAATAACATCGGCTTAATGATAAAATATGTATGTATTCAAATAAATATATTATTTCTGACGAATTAATTATTTGAAAATATTCTTTGAAGGAAATATAATGGTTCTTTTCTCACCTTAAATTCTCTCTTCAGTGAAATAAATATTAACTTCCCCTGACTCATTCAAACTATTTCCCCGAAATAAACTGACGCATATTGGTCTTTCCGGCTTATGATTTTTGCACAACAATGAAGGAAAGCGAGAAATTAGATTGCTGGTATTTTAATTGAACAATCCACATTATCTTTATGGGAGCTGCACTATATAAATGAATCGGAAAAGCCATTCAGAGCAATTGCCCAACAATACCAGCCCTTTGAAATATTATTTATCTTAGAAGAGTGCTCACAATTTTAATAGCTGGTATCTAAAAGTGTTTATATAATATTATGTAATTGATTCACAGAGGCATTGTTCGTATGTTAACAATATTAGTTCAAGGTTTTATTGTTCTGTTCTGTTACTTTTATGTTTTCATCAAATAAACTTGCTTGAAAAGTTAATTATGTATCATTCATTTTTGCATTAATAGCTGACATTTTTATGTCACACGAAATATCATGGAAGTATATTTCGTATTTAATAAATTTGTCTCTAAAGGATTTTGTTTGCTTAAGAAAATCATTGCTTACGCATGAAAGTAATTACAGTGTAGATTTTATTGTTTCTTTATATATTTAGGCATTAACTTTATTATACGTAAATATTATTTGTTTCTAAAAAATAACTTTAACTGCACTTGATTTCTTCTTTTGTTTATTTAACAATGATCAACTTCTACTCAAGTGGCTTTGTGATTGGATGCTGAAATGTTTACTTAATTTTTATGTTTTTAGTATTTTAATTTTTTTATAAATTTAATTTAAAGTGCATTAAAATATGACTCTTGTTATACGTTTTATTTTTTACTAGTTTTACTTAAAATTTAGAGGTTAAATGCATATCTATAATGCAAATGCGTTTAACATTAATAAATAAATCCCATTGGCTTAATTATAAGATATATTTAGATTCAAATAAATATAATATTTCTAACGAATTAATTCTTTCAAAATATTCTTTGAATAAAACATAAGGAGTCTTTTCCCTGTTAAATTCTCCCTCCTGAGAAATAAAAATAACTATTTCCTCGAAATAAACTGACGCCTATTGGTCTTTTCGGCTTTTGATTTTTGCACAACAATAAAGGAAAGAGAGAAATTAGATTGCTGGCATCTCAATTGAACAAACCTCGTTATATTTAATGGGAGATGCTCTAAATAAATGAATCGGAAAATCCATTCATAGCAATTGTCCGACAATAACTGCCCTTTGAAATAGTATTTTTTTAAAAGAGTGCTGAAAATTTTAATAGCAGGCGTCTAAAAGTGTTTAGATAATATTATTTAAATGCTTTACATAGTGTAATTCTACATAATTGGTATGCTAACAACATTAATTAAGCTTTTAGTATTTTGTTTTGTTTTTTATGTGTTTTCATTCAATAAACTGGCTTGAAAAGTTTATTATGTTTCATTCTTTTTTGCCTTAATAACTGACTCTTTTATGTCACACTAAATATGATGAAAGGATGTTTAGTATTAAATAAATTTCTCTTTAAAGGATTTTGTTTGCGTTACATAATCATTTTTTAGGCGTGAAAGTTATTATAATACGAATTGTATTCTTTCTTTATATATTTATACAACATTGTAGTTAGCATTCTGACGCCCATAAACCAACTTATATACGTACAATTAAATTTCAAATTTTAATAAATAATTTTAAGAATCAAATTTTTTATAATTAGTATCTTAATAACAATAGTTCAAGGATTTATTGTTTTGATTTGTTATTAATGTGCTGTCATCATATAAATTTGCTTCAAAAATTGGTTACGTTTTTTCGTTTTTGTATTAACAATTGACTGTTTTATGTGATACGATATTACGATGTGATACATCAAATAAACATCACAAGATGATATTCCGTATTAATTAAATTTCATTCTAAAGGATTATGTGCGTCAGAAAATTATTGTTTAAACATGAGAATATTTACAGAATCATTTTTATTATTTTTTTCTTTTTGTATTATCATATGTTAATGAAGTTAACTCTTCTTCGTTCATAAAAATCACTCACAAGTATATTTCAAATTCATAATAAATCAGTTTCAAATCACAATAACATTCCATAATTAGTATAATCGACAACATTAGTTCGAGGTTTTATTGGTCTATTTTGTTATTTATATATTTTTATCAAGTAAATTCATATAATTCCGCATACATATACGTATCTCTGTAAACAAACATGAAAAAAAAAAAAAGCTCGCTTAGAAAACTTGGAATCGATGACGAAAAAAGTGTTTTTTTTTTTTTTTTTTTTTTTTTTTTTTTGCGTTATGTAAAGTTTTGAATACGTTTCAGACGGGATACGGTACATTCTGAGATCTTAATTCGTTTAATTTAACGTTTAGGGAAATTTTATTCCGGTTCCATTCATTCCTCTTCAAGGTCAAAGTCAAAATGCTTTTTGATTCCTTTGAGGGAATCTGAATCAGGCTACAGTGGGACAAATCAGGGACATTTACGTACTTTTTTCACTTTTTAAATTGTTTACAACATAATTTTTTGAGAATAAATAATTCACGAAGAATTTTATTTTTTATTTATTTATTTATTTATTTTTCATTTACGAAAAAACACGTGGGCCAACTTTGCGGCATCTTTAAAAATATTTTTTTTCAGTTACTGTTAAAAATAAAGATTTGTGCAATGCACCGTTTTGTAGTAAAAACATGTAGCCTTTATCAATCTCCATATTTGGTTAATTACAAAAAAAAAATATCGGCTGCGTGATTAAAACTTCAAACTGAGCCGCAAATAATATAATTTTTTGGTATTCCATAAATTAATAAAATGTACTGTTTTTGGAGCTTTGTACTTTGAATAAATGCGTTTTAGGAATATAGGCTAACACTAATAGGCTATTTATATTTTCATTTGTAGTTATAAGACATTTTGCAAGGTTTAGAAAAATTGATTGTTTATCCATTCAAAAAATTTAAATGTAAGTAGGCACACTAAATATGATACGCCTAAATATACTCCTCCGAAAACCAGTGGCAATAAAACAAACTTTGTTTTTCGACACTATTTTTTAAATTACAAATATCTATTACTTACGGAGCTTTAGAAAATGAAGAGTTACTTTTTGGCACTAATTCTCAACTCGAAAGACACTAATCCATACTTTCGTATGTGGTTTTGCTATATTTCCGTAGATTAAAAAACATTTGTATATTTATATACTGTTCGGCATACTAACGCTAGTTGGGCCAGCAAAAAATAATACACTAAAAAAATGTACTATGAAATATTTCCGTAAATTTTTGGTAACAAAAGACCACTTACTTTCATAAATTTTTAGTTAAATTACGAAAACTCATTGTTAATGGAGTTTTCTAAAAATAAAGAACGCTTTTCCAGAATTGTGGTTAGTTTACAAGAGACTAAGTTATATTTTCAGTAGTGGTTATGATATTATTGTACCTAGATTTAGAAACATTTTTTTACTAAAGGGCAATACGCAATGGCACAAGTATTCATAGCAAAAAATATTATGCGGAAAAATAAAATATCCAAACTTAGTTATGTTTATTTTTTTTATAAATTACGAAAACGCATTGCTTGTGAAACTTTATAACTATAAAGGATGTTTTTTTAACAATCGTGGTTATCTCAAAACAGGCTGTTTTACATTTTAGTTTGCGGTTATACTATTACTCCTTAAATTTAGAAATATTTGTCTTTATAAATACTGTACAATAATATATAATATTGGAAGTGTTCCCAGCAAAATGTTTATTTTAAAATAAATGTAAATCCTATGTATTATCAATTCTATGTTAAATCAATTTTCGAAGTTATGAATACTAGTACACCGAACCCGGGGTTTCCGGGTCACAAAGGAAAGGTGAAAAACTTTTTTAAAATTTAAAATTGGAAAGTCTAATAATTTTTTTATGCTTTTTAAACTGCCAACTAATTCCAAACAGCAATTTTATATGAAACATACTATTTATGTAATCATATACAGCTTTAAAAATTATCGGTACTTCCGTATTAGACGCAAGATAGAAGTTATTATCCAAAGTTTTCGCCAAAGAATAAAATTGCATTCTCAGTTTTTAAAAACAACTAAGAAAATATGACACCCAGATATTCTTTAAAATACATTTTTGTAAAGGTTAATTGATGTATCTTTTGTAAAGTAAGTTTACAACGAACTAAAAGTCATTAAATTCATATATAAAAACGAAATAAAACCAACAACATCCACCGGGTTTTATAGCCGACGATATATTGATATAACAGGTTTTTAATTACTTTTTTTTTTCAGTTGCTATGAAAAAATGACAACTAAAATTTTGTGATCTGTTATTTTCCATGGAGAAAAGAGATAGATGGAGGTACAGTATGTGATTAAAACGGTTTGATGGGCGTTATTCTTCCAATTTAAGTCTCTCATTCGACCCAAACAAAACAATCACGTGGAACAGAGACCGAATTTTTTAATTTAATTTTTTCTCTAAATGAAAAAGATCTGATTATATTTTAGCATTATAAAATAGCATTTCATTGTATTATTAATTAAAATTGCATCGCTAAAAGTTTTCCTTTTTTATGAAAGCACGCGGTTGTGTTTGATGCAATACAGCGAATTTTAGGGTTACATTTTTGGCGTCACCTCCAGCTACTAAACTGCATCTCTATTTTTTTTTCTTTTTTACTCTATGGCTATTTTTCCTCTCTTTCCCACATAAATGCGATACTCAAGTAGCCACCATTAGAGAAATTGAACCAAAAACTACAAAAAAATTAATATCTCAAAAACAAATTGCGATACAGTTTTCTAACATACGGCATTTAAAAGTGCATTTTTTTCTCTAAACGATGGTATAAAGATTGAAAACATGCAATGTCTAGGAGTTTAAAAATTTGCAATAGCGAAAATTGCAAAACCGAAATTTCATCGGAAAGTGCTGCCATTCAAAATATGACGTATGCGTTACGCACAGATACGTTTGACCTTTATTATATAGATATTACTAAATATTCTGTTCTATTTTACACACTATTATCTCACGAAATTAGATTATTATGAAGTTTGTGCGACTTCACAAAATAATCAATTTCCTTAATATTTAACAAAAGCGGCATCTGTTTTTGCTGATATTTATTCTCGGTATCTTTTTATTCCTTTAGGTTAAACATAAGAATAATGGTGAAGAAATAATTAATTAGCTATTTTCATACAACCTCCGCTAGACTTACAAGATAATAAATGATCTCCATTCTTATACCTGTCTTTTCATATTTTATGCTGCTCAATATTTACCTCTTCAATATTTATGCATCAGAGCTTTCAGAAAACCATACTAACTTTTGCTTAGTAAAAAAGTTGTGACATTAAATACTTATTTTCTTAGAAGGTGGTATTATGGATATATTTGTTGCAGAAAGAAGTGCCAATAATGTATGTATATCAACCAAGCTTTGTATCTGTTATTTATAAATTTGTCACGATTTTGTTTTTTTTTATTTTGTTGTATTTTGGAAAGACCATCAGTTTCTACCCCAAAAAGTAAATTTTAAATTTTCCATTAACTATAAAAAAATATTCAACTAATTTCAACTAGATCCCCCCACTCCGAAATCAAGTCTTCTTAAAAAAATAATTCTCCATTTATAAAAAGTAAAATAAAATATAAGAAAGAAAGAAACTTGAAAATTTGGCATACTAGTGCATGCATATTTGTAGATAAACGTAGGGAATGAGAAATACATTTTACAACGACAAGTTTTTTTTATGTTTATAAACGCAATTTCTTTTTTTTTGTTGTATAGATATATATTAGTAAAAGAAATATGTATATATGTCTGCACGTGATGACTTGGAATATCTACCGCTTGTATATTTTTTATTCACTGAGAGTCTCACTTATTTTGCAACCTCCAACAAAAGGGGGGTTTGCACATATTATTTGCACATTTTTTACACTTTTTTTTATTTTACAGAAGTGTTTAAACGACTACAAAAGGTGTTGGAAGTGACTGCCGTCTTCATATTTAGATACCTGGACCTGTTTAGGAGGTTTCGCGACACATTATGTTATGTGTTAGGTATGATAGCGTTTATCTATTCCGTAATCCAAGTTGTCAATTCAGTAATAGGCTATCGCTTCACGGAACATGAGATTTTTCAAATAGCCTTACAAGAAGAAATTGTATAGTGACAAATTTGGACTGCTTAGGGCCCATTGTACTACCATGGCCCACTAGATCTGAAGGCCCACTTATTTGATATTAATGTATGAAGACTCAAATTATTCTAACCAATCGTGCAAACCCTGAACCAAAACAATGACCACGTGCCAAGCCATGTGCACCGAACAGCTTACTCAATGCTAATTTGGGCAGGGTTTGCGTCACGTGGACTTACACGTGGTCCAATGAAATGGTTCAGGGTTTGAAGTTGAATCCAGATTCACTTTTACGTCGGTTTTTAGCGAAATGGGTAGGCCGGTAGTATATAGTCAGCGTTGGTACTACTTTAATTAGCCGGTCACCAAAAATGTCTTGGAGAAATGACTGAGTGTCATTGGCCGAATTCGGAAAAGCGCAATTTTGTTTAAAAAAGGAAATATTCATCTGTTTTCAACAACACAATAAAATATATTATGGTCTCACGATACAGTACTCCTGACACAGTTGATGTGAGAAAGATCGATTCCACAATGCGTTTGCGTGACATAACGCACTATGCGCTTTTTTTCCTGGGGTGAGGACTACTTTTTTCGTAAATGTGTGAGTTTGTGGATGATCAAAATCGGTAATTGCGTGCATTAATGCAGACTGTTCTATGGAACTAGGCTTCATCAATAAAAAACACCCGATCTAAAACACCAATGCCATGTTCTCGAAAAAAAGTTTTCAACCCGCAAAAAAAGCTTTGACGACGCACTGGATCAGGTGCCTTCAATACATCTTTGTAACGCGATAAACGTACATTTTCAATTGTTTGAAGGTGCGGTGTACAGTACGCCCCCTCCACCCCGCTAGCTGCGCTAATGGTGCATGCGTGCATTTGGGTAATTCATTTGCTTCGCGTTTACGCGGGTTGCAAAATCAATGAGACAATCTGTATAGTGGTCTGTTATGATTATCTGCACAAGTCATAGGGGAAGACTGCCAGGTTGTAAACGATGATCGCGGAGACGAGAATAATTATTGATATATTTTATTTCTGCATTTTATTTTTTTTTATCAAAATCCTCTTCTATCCTGTGTTGTCACAGCGCTAAATGTGAGCATTAAGTGAAAAAGGGAAACAAAAACCCCAAGTTTTCCCCGAGAAATGTTGATAGTTTTCTTAAACTTCCCAATGAACTACTTGCAAACCAAAGATTCCCCTGGAGAAGGATCCCAAATCTGGTAACTTTAGTTTTGTCCCACATTAGTGTGGAAAGTATGTTTGTTTTGACGCATTAAAGAATATTTAATTTTTGTCAATAATTCGTATTGTATATAAATACAGATTGGGTAAGAAAACTCAGTGAAGTTGTCCGTTAAACTCTATGAAATCAACTTTCACAAGAATTTGAATTATAGAAACACAATTCAAATAATATAGTTTCTTTTCAGAATTGCAATTAGTGTACCGTGGGAGAATATAGGAAAATATATTTCTATCCTAAACCAACGTCTGCAAAACTATAAAGAGACAGTAACACAAGTGAAAATTTTACCTCTATGTAGGCATGATCGTGTATGTCAAGAAAGCCGTGCGTAAAAATTATTGCCACATCCCTCAAAACACATATATATTTAGTTTAAGAGATTCCTCTTTTGAACAAATATCAGTGAACATTATCCTTGTACTAACAGAGGATTCTACATATAATTTACCTATATAGTATTGCAAAGCCGATTGAAAGGACTTTTTATGTTTTACCTCAATCATATTAATATCATGCTTTGTTAAACGTCTCAATTGAAACATATTCTAACAATTAAAAGCGTAAAAGTTAAAGCGAGTAAAAAGTTAAAGTATTCGATTAAGTAAGACAAAAATGAGAGAGAGTGTTGAAGTTGTATTATCTTAATGATTTCTCAATCAAATCATACTGTTTTTCCGATTCGTTTTATACATCCATTGCTTATACAAAATATTAGAAGAATATGAAATAGAAATTCGTGCCGAACTTCGAATATTTATTTTAATTTTCAAATAATTTTTAAGCTTTAAACAAACATGATAATAGAAAATCTCTGTTGTTGAAATTTATTTTTTACAAATATATATGTTAATATTATGTTTATAATCGTCCAATGACGCCCTAGGAATTTTTCTAATTATTTTAGTTGTAATTTTTAAAGCTTGCACGTATAAAAAAAAATAGATCAATGTCTTAATTTAACAATTACAAATTAAATAACCACTAAGTGAAATGTTTTCATAGGTGACATTTTACAAACTTATATATAATATTAAAGCTGCTTATTTTTGAAAACGTAATATGTATATATTAAAAAGAAAACATTTTTTATAGAATATATTCTATTCTACATAGGGCATGAAGAAAATTAATATTTTCTTCCAAGATGGAATTTTAAATTTCGACGTATATTACTTAAGCAATATAAGCAATGTAAATGTATGCAGTACATTACATAAACATTTCTACAGAACTAAATTAAAAATCTTTAAAACGCATGTTTCTTATAGTACAATGTCTTGAATGTGGAAACAGATACCTAACGCTTATTTAAATTCTTCATGTGTTTTACATCTTGCATTTCTGCTTGCGTAGAAGGCTATATACATTAAAGCAAAAGGTTTCTAAATAGCTTACGCTAGAAATTTAAAGAAGTTCCTATTCCATGCCGAAATGGATATTTCAAATGTCCTACTACATAATTCATTGTTTCAAAATACTTTCTGAAACTTTTGCACTCAAAGGATTAGTTAAGGTTTATGCAACTTGCGGTACATTTCTGTGGTTGAAATCCACATTTTCCTACTTATTTTGATGCACGCCATTAATTGTAAGTGTTATTGAAATCTTAACATAGAACTACCGCAGTATATGTTTCATGTGACCATGTTGGAACTATGATTTCATTGAGAATATTTATATTAAATCTAAAGCTCATATTGTGATTTAATTTACCTTATTAGTTTACTTGAATGCTGTGATATCGATTTTTAGGAAAGAAAAACACCACAAATATTTCCCAAATAAAGTGCTATTTGAAGAATGTCGTTGCATTTTAAAATGCAGTGTTTCATTGTATTAATACAAAGTATATCAACATTCAAATATACATAGAGAAATCTGAAATAAGTTAAAATTGTTTTCCATGACGCTTAATGACAGAAAACAGAAAATTTAAAAATTGATGTAACGAGAGAAATTGTTAAATCAAGAAAAAATGTCCAGCTGTATCCTAAATACTAATATAATAAGAAAAGGTTAAAAATAATTTATTTAAATAAAACTCGTAATTGTCAACTAAATCGGTAAGCAACAACGTCGTCAACTAAATCGGTTTTTATCTATCTTTATATTTATGTATATTTATGTATATGCATGTATATATTTATATATACATTCATGCATTTGTAAAACAGGGTATACTGTACACTTACTGCACACTGGGTGTTGTCTTTCAGTTTAGTGGTCAATTATAAAGGTCTAATTTAGACTATTTACAACAAACAATTTATCAAATCTAACCCTTAAGCGAATACTTCAAACCACAAACTGAAACGTGGTGACTGTAAGACTGCTTAAGTTAAAAAATTTGTATAAATTCTTTAAGCAGAAAATAACTCTTAATAGATTATCAAATAGTGAACATTTAATCTTTAGTAGTAATACATTAACAAGAACATTTTTTTATATGTAAAATCATAAAAGTAATTGTTTAATGTCGGAGATAGAAAATATTCTACAATGAAATATTATTGTTCAAAGTATTACATTTTCGACATAATAATTAAACAATTGCAAATATTTTTATGTATTTTGGTACAAAAGGCAATAAAAAAGAATATTACGCAGCAAAATTAAGAAAATATGTAATGGTAAATGTTGCAGTATTGCCTAAATTTTTGTATTTTTTATGCAATCATTACTTTAAGTTTAAAACATTGAACAATTTTATTTTTAGAATCTATGTATTCATAATCTGAAATACTTTCAACATCGCTAAAGTCGCTTTCTACTTCATGAGAGCACTTTAAAGTAATTTATTTAAAGTCTCTATCCCCATAGTGTACTCGCTTTGACAGTACCCCAGAGCAGACAGAGAAGACAAACAGTCCGTCCTACACTGTAAAAAAATCTGCAAAGTTACTAATTTTTTTCTAGAAAAGTTGAATACCTAAAAAATTGTATGTAACGGTAAAAGCAAAAACTCATGCAACCGATTTTGTTACATGAATTTTTGTTGTTACCGTTACATTAAAGTTCTAGGAATCCCAATTTCCTAGAAAAAATTTAGTAACTTTACAGATTTTTTTTACTGGTGTTGCAAATTAGTGAGGGAATGAAGAGTACCTATAGCTTAAGGATTAGATAGCGTGATAAGATTTGAGATATTCATTTTTGTTTTATATATGCACATGTAGGCTCAACAATTTCCAGGCGGTGTATTTCCGCTTAAGAGTTAAAATAAAGTAACATTTTTTTTCTTATAAATGTTTAATACATGGACCTTTGGTTATATAACACACATCCATCTTAAAGTTCAATTCTTTAAAAATTTCTGTTAAGGTCACATCGGACATATCGACAAGATAAAAAAAAAGCAGATTTCAAGACATATTCAACATCAGGCATGTTACTTAAAAATAGAAATTGAAATGATTTTTTTTCAGTAAATATGTACATTATAGACCTTACACAAATAAAAAAAATATTTTCACTCGTAAATTATTTTTTAACAAATAATTATTTGTTTAATTTTTTTTGACCGAAGTTTTGGTTTAATACCCTTTAAAAAAATATCTACAAATTTGTTGTGCTTTCAGAAATCATAAAATTTGATAATAATAAGAATTAATTTTCATTATGGACTAAAAAATAATATTAAAAATATGTTGCTAAATTTTTTTAAAGCTAACAACTAACTCTAACAACATATTTTTCATTTGTCAAAAAAAAAAAAAAAAAAAAAAAAAAAAAAAAAAAAAAAAATTAAAATGTTAGATAAATTTAAAGAAACAATTTAGCTACACAATTTTGGAACGTATTAATTGTTTGCCTAAAATAAAATTTAAAAAAAGCGTGCCAAATTGTACAAAATACGCATGTCGGAAAAAATGCGAGAAAAAGATGTATATTTCTATCTAAACACACAAACAATGCTTAAAATATATTACTATTTTATAACCTTCAATTACGTTAATCATTATAGGTCCAAAGATATTTAGCACCACAATCTGTTAGCTTTATTATTTAGGCCGATAATACAAAAACCTATATTAATTTGAACCATTTCATGTCTGTGTGCCTTTGAAAAGTCCAGATTAATGGAAACAACATTCTACCTAAATACGTGTCTCAAATGAGGCATTATTAGGCTGACGAACGTAAAAATTACTTTTATAAAGCCCCCCTCAAATCAAAAAAGACTCTTGGCTCTTACGACTTTTAAATCTTTAGTCCAATAATAGCAGTAGTCATTTTACGCATGTGGCATTATAGTAACTAACAAAGCTGTATTCATGCAAGAGACTATCGAAAACGCTTCCAATTACTCTTTATTTGGGAAACATACTTACCATACATACCTTAATTGCGTGTGATTTTATTACGCATTATTTGATGAAACAATATACATATATAAACTTATTTTCATTAAAATGATTTGGCTAACACCATTGTGCTTGTTTCCCTTTCAGAAACCTGTAATTTCACACTTAGCAATAAAGTTTCATAATTATCGAATACAACTAAAAAAAATTAAGAGTTGATTACATTTATATTTTATTCGCTTTTATGTGGCAAAATATTTTGTTAATAATTAATAATTGCAAATATATATTCATACGTTATCAACAAGAGAAACATTTTTCTTTTGTTTAATATTTTGGTGAAAATAAAAAATGACTTATTCATATCGATGTCTTTTAATTAGCCTAATATTATCTAAAGAATGAAAAGCTGTCGCCAGGAATTTGTAACAAATAAAAGAAATTCTCCGCGTTAAAAAATGTACACGCCCTTACAATCCGGATAAGAACGCCCTTAAATTCTAAGCAATTTTGCATGCAATTTGGATTTAGTGAAAGTACCTATGTATTAATTTGAATGAGTGGTTTTTATTTAGAGAACAAAGTGCTTTGTCAGAAAAAAAGAAAATAGATAGCAATTTTGTTCTTTCCACAGCTGTTTTCTTTCTTTTTTTAATCAGCTACGCATGGCAAAAATATTTTATAGTGCAATTCCTTTTATTACACCAATACATTTGGTATTCAATAATAAAAGAAAAATAAAATGAAAAGTGTGGAATCGATAATTTTCCCATTACTTCAATTAAAAGGAAGACTATATAATATCGTTTATTTCGTTTTTTTGTGTGTGATACATCGACATACACTATCTACCAAAAAGTATTTGTACACTTTCAGTTTTTGACATTTTGTCAAATATTTAAAAATATACTGGTCGGATTCTTCTGGAACTTCAGATATATAAAGATTATGTTTCACTTTATATTTATTTACATTCATTTGTTAAGCGGGTAATTAGGGAGCCGGCAAAAAAACAAAGAATAATAGAAATATTTGGGATCGCCCTGTACATGAAAATGCACGAAACGACTTATCGCTTTAGAATACAAATATATGAATACAGTAGAATATGTACACTAATTTTTGTGAGAATAGCATGTATATTTATGGCGATAGAGTGATTTTTTTGAAAAATTCAAAAAATTCTGGTATGTTTTTTGTTTATATCATAAAGGGTTTTTGACCAAATTTAACGCAAATTTCAGAAAAATTGGCAAAATCTATTAAAAAAAATATAGCGCAATTGGAATATAAATATATTAATACTTTATGAAATATGAATAGTTTTATGAAATAATTTTTATCTGCGCATGCGCGAACGATAAAAACAATTCTTTTACATCATTTAATAGTCGATTCTATGGAGTAACTTATAAAAAAAATCCAATCAAATATCGTGAAAATTCAAAAAGATATCATTATTATAAGTAAGCTGTTTTTACATTGCTCTCTAAAAACGGCTGAATGATAAGGGATTCTCCACAAATTGACATTTTTTATTAACTGACTTTTAGGAAAAAATTAGTACTATTTAATGAATACAATATTGCTGCTAATAAGTATCTTGACACCTGTGATAGAAAAGGAAAAGGGCTTTTATTCTTTTCCATCACAGATGTCAAGATACTTATTAACAGAAATATTGTATTAGATATTGTATACATTAAATACTAATTTTTTCCTAAAAGTCAGTCAATAAAAAATGTCAATTTGTGGAGAATCCCTTATCATTCAGCCGTTTTTAGAGAGCAATGTAAAAACAGCTTACTTATAATAATGATATCTTTTTGAATTTTCACGATATTTCATTGGATTTTTTTTATAAGTTACTCCATAGAATTGACTATTAAATGATGTAAAAGAATTGTTTTTATCGTTCGCGCATGCGCAGATAAAAATTATTTCATAAAACTACTCATATTTCATAAAATATTTAATATATTTATATTCCAATTGCGCTACATTTTTTCTACTGCATTTTGCCAATTTTTCTGAAATTTGCGTTAAATTTGGTCAAAAACCCAGCATGATATAAACAAAAAACATACCAGAATTTTTTGAATTTTTCAAAAAAATCGCTCTATCGCCATAAATATACATGCTATTCTCACAAAAATTAGTGTACATATTCTACTGTATTCATATATTTGTATTCTAAAGCGATAAGTCGTTTCGTGCATTTTCATGTACAGGGAGATCCCAAATATTTCTATTATTCTTTGTTTTTTTGCCGGCCCCCTAATTACCCGCTTAACAAATGAATGTAAATAAATATAAAGTGAAACATAATCTTTATATTTCTGAAGTTCCAGAAGAATCCGACCAGTATATTTTTAAATATTTGACAAAATGTCAAAAACTGAAAGTGTACAAATACTTTTTGGTAGATAGTGTAAATAGTGTTTGAAAATCTGTGAATATTCGGATTATTTATGTAATGTTGCTTATTTTTATTCGTAAAAAAATAAGGATAAATAAATGAATAAAAATAAAAAATAGTACACTTAAGATGGATATATTCCGATATTTTTTTTATAAATTTTAAAAGGCAGTATCTGCCTTGTGTTTAGCACACATGTCACAATATAATAAACTTGATCTGGTAGTTGCAGATTTGACATCACCAAGAAGCTGTGTATGGATTTCTGAAGTTTATTGTATACACCAGTAGTAAATTTTTATTTAACGATCAAATGTCTATTTGGATGGTTAATAGTAGCACCGAAAGGCAAATATCTTAAGGTTTTAAGGTTTAATATAAAATGAATAATGCTTACTTAAAAGGCGATTAAATAAACAATTATAGATGTTAAAGTTTTATTTTATTTAAAAATCTTAGTACTTTCGAACCTTTTCCAAACAGGTTCTTCCTCAGAGAATATATTCATTAATAAATACAAATATGAGATTTTGTTTTGAAACAAAAAAACGAGACTCATGGCTTGAAAATTGAGTTGGCAATATTTTTACGTGAACGGTAAAATTATTTGATTGTTGTACCATGATTTTTAAGCTATTGCATAGCTTTTATCGCGGGCTTTGAGCGCAGCGACCGAATGTAGAAATTCCTTAACGAGAAAACCTAACACTTCCGTAACGAAAAAAACCTAACACTTCGGCTAACGTCGTTTCAGTTCGGCAAACTTCGGCACGGTATCCTTCGGTAGACTTCGGCAGATATTGACGCGGTATTTTTCAGATATTAGGATATCAAGACTCAAACTTATGTTTCTTATGATCTGATTTTCATAGCGCTGCCAAATTTTGTTTGGTAATTTATTATGAGACAGTGATAATTTTTGGTGACAGGAGACCCCCCCCCCCGTGAGGGTCGAAAAATTTAAAATGCTTATAACTCGCGATCTAATTTTGGTAGCTTGGCAAAATTTTGTTTGGTAATTTATTATGAGACAGTGTTAATTTTTGGTGACAGGAGACCCCCCACGGTGAGGGTCGAAAAATTTAAAATGCTTATGACTCACGATCTAATTTTCGTAGCGCGGCCAAATTTTGTTTGGTAATTTATTATGAGACAGTGTTAATTTTTGGTGACAGGAGACCCCCCACGGTGAGGGTCGAAAAATTTAAAATGCTTATAACTCGCGATCTAAGTTTTGTAGCGCGGCCAAATTTTGTTTGGTAATTTATTATGAGACATTGTTAATTTTTGGTGACAGGAGACCCCCACGTTGAGGGTCGAAAAATTTAAAATGCTTATAACTCGCGATCTAATTTTCGTAGCGCGGTTAAATTTTGTTTGGTAATTTATAATGAGGCAGTGTTACTTTTTGGTGACAGGAGACCATCCAAGGTGAGTGTCGAAAAATTTAAAATGCTTATAACTCACGATCAAATTTTCGTAGCGCGGCCGAATTTCGTTTGGTAATTTATTATGAGACTGTTAATTTTTGGTGACAGGAGACCCCCCCCCCCACGGTGAGTTTCGAAAAATTTAAAATGCTTATAACTCACGATCTAATTTTCGTAGCGAGGCCAAATATTGTTTGGTAATTTATTATGAGACAGTGTTAATTTTTGGTGACAGGAGACCCCACCCCCACCGTGAGGGTCGAAAAATTTAAAATGCTTATAACTCGCGATCTAATTTTCGTAGCGCGACCAAATTTTGTTTGGTAATTTATTAAACTATTGCATAGCTTTTATCGCGGGCTTTGAGCGCGGCGACCGAATCTAGAAATTCCGTAACGAAAAAAAATACTAACAAGCCGGCTCACGACGTTTCAGTTCGGCAGACTTCGGCACGGTATCCTTCGGTAGACTTCGGCAGACATTGACGAGGTATTTTTGCATAAGTTGATAAAAAATGCTATGCAATAGCTTTACCGCGGCAGACCCCGTGTGCCACATACATTTTTTTTTAATACGTCATTTTCACAATTTGTTAGGATTTTCTTTTTTAGGATGATAAACCATAAACTGGGTATATTATAAGACAGGGTATCATTGCATACTTTATTGCTCTTGCATAAGATTTCTATTGATTCTCTTACAATGGATAAGTAATAATTGGATGTCGGGAATATGATTTTTGTATTATCAAAATCTATTGTGATATTCTGTTTGAGATATAAACGTGAAAGAGCAGTAGATTGGCGACAAAATTTTACATCTGCTATATGTTCTTTTATTCTTTTTTTTGTGTTTTCTGTTGGTTTTCCCGATATATCCCATTACTTTATTGCTACCAGTTTTAAAAGGGATAGATATACACCGGTTAATTCAAGTAATGGAATATATTGCAATCAGTTTTAAAAGGGATGGTACATACACCGGCCAATTCAAGTAATGGAATATATCGGGATAATGTATATATATACATTTATATATCTTTATAATGATTTAAGAAATTTCAATAAACATGCAAATCTATAAAGTAATAAATAAGCTCTAAATTTGTGGCATTTATTTCCGTTAATTAAATATTATTTGTAATTCCTCACAATTGTAATATTAGCTTGTTAAAACAAAGCTGCTGTATTTTAATCCTGTACTTTGTGTTAAGAAGTAGAAAAAGGAAATAGAAGAAAATAGGAAAATAGAAATGAATGTCTCTTAGCACAAATGGAATTTCCTAGAACTCTTTTAAAAAGTATTGAAGAAGTTGGGAAGCTGTCACTCAAAGCCTCGCACTTACACAGGATTTCCCATCATGAACATGAAATAATGACGTTATCACGCTTCAACACTTAAGAGCTCTTTTGTGGAATTCTTGATTATTACTTGAAGATCATGAAATTGATAATCGAACATACTGAAAATCTGAATAAAATTGACTTATCGTTTTCTTTGAAAATGTAACAGCAATAATTGTATGAGCATAACAAAGACTAATACACGTTACAACACTACATTTGGGCGTAAACAGTTAAGTAACGATAAAAAAAAAAAGTTCTTTCGTCAAGCAAACATGAAAAAATACTTCTGTTTGCACCAGAAAGTACCTATGAAGGTAACTTACTGAATGCACCTAGTACGAAAAATTATTTCAAATATTTTTTAAATTATATTAAAAAACTGATAAAATATCACAATTGATTTGGATACGTCAAAAAGCATTTGTAACTTTTAAATATATTAATTTTGAATGTACTATTTATCGTTTTAGAATATTGATTTATTACTACTTTTTATTAAGTACAAAACAATATATTATTTTATGGAATTACACACATATTTTACTTTAATTTTTGAATTAAAAAAATTGATTTATTTGACTTTAACGCGTAGAAGTTGGAAGATAAATGACTTATGTTAGACTAGCAAACTAAAACTAATCGATACTCTTTTATGAGCTATATTATAACAATATTAGAATCGATAAGAATATTTCAACTGACATACATGTATTGAATTGACTTTTACGTTATTTTAAATTTACACAAAATAAAATGGCATTATTTCTAAGATAATAATGGAATTACATTATTTGGAGTATTTGTGAAGTTAAGTCAATATTATAGAAATATTATCTTAACATTGTAAATTATCGTCACCAAAAATAAGAGATATTTATTGAATATACTGCAACATAATTAGTGTAATAGAATCAAAAACTATGGTAAATAAACGGTCAATCTGACTCAAAATATAGCCAATACAATCAATATAGGGCCAGTATGGTATTTTAATCTTACTATTATTTTGGTTATTATCCTTCCTTTATTTATGAATGAATTTCTCATTAACATGTTTTATGGATCTTTGCTTTTGTTTAATTAATTTAATACAAATTAAATCAATAACTATTCTATATATTGTGATACATATATGAACATTTATCTAAATGATGTCATTATGATATTTATCTCGGCTGATATGAATACAATTTATCACATGTTGCACGGCAATTTTGTGACAAAATAAAATACAAATAGATTAAAGCAGGGCTTTCTAACGCGGTGCCCGCGGTCGCCATGGCGCCCTTTTGAATGTTTTCTATTACTACCATTTAAAAAAAGTAAATTTCAATTTAAAATTATGCTGTCTTTTTTTTGTTACTTGCTTGAGAAATATTTTAAAAACTCGATAAGTGTGTTTCACACATTAAGAATGGAAACGTACATTAAGAATTTTGGGTATTTTAACTCCTTAAAAAATCGTTAAAGTTATGCGAAATGATTTCTGTGAATGCATGTCTTTGAGATCATCCATGAAGTAGTCATTGTCATGCCTACCTTTGTCTTTGTGCTATTTATAACGGCATATTTGTGCCTCCGAAATAAATCAAAGAGTATTTTTTTATCCTAGAATATCCAACAACCTGTGATTAGTATTTTATTTTAATTATAAGCGAGATCAAAGTTTCTGGCTCCTTTTACTTCAAAAACTGTTGCGATACTCCCTAACAAAAAAAATGTATAGTTCGAAAGTTATTAAGATTTTTAGTTATTTTTATATTTTGTATACGGAGCTCCAGATTCACAGGGTACTACCACAAATACTCTAACAGCATTTGCATGTATATAGCAGTTACTAATATTGTTAAATAATTTTGTAGCAAGTTTCAAGCTTTGTTAAAAATAGCCGCACTTCTTTGTTTATCACGAGCCGAAATGCGCCCCTACTTAGTGAAATGTTGGACAGGCCTGGTTTAAAGTATCTCAATTTAGTTTATTTTAGTTAAAAAATCTTTTACCATCTATTCATTACGAGTAATTCATTAAGCAATCTCGCTCTGAGATATTTTGTAAATGCCATTACTAAAATACACTATCTACCAAAAAGTATTTGTACACTTTCAGTTTTTGACATTTTGTCAAATATTTAAAAATATACTGGTCGGATTCTTCTGGAACTTCAGAAATATAAAGATTATGTTTCACTTTATATTTATTTACATTCATTTGTTAAGCGGGTAATTAGGGGGCCGGCAAAAAAACAAAGAATAATAGAGATATTTGGTATCGCCCTGTACATTAAAATGCACGAAACGACTTATCGCTTTAGAATACAAATATATGAATACAGTAGAATACGTACACTAATTGTTGTGAGAATAGCATGTATATTTATGGCGATAGAGCGATTTTTTTGGAAAAATTCAAAAAATTCTGGTATGTTTTTTGTTTATGTCATGCTGGGTTTTTGACCAAATTTAACGCAAATTTCAGAAAAATTGGCAAAATGCAGTAGAAAAAATGTAGCGCAATTGGAATATAAATATATTAAATATTTTATGAAATATGAGTAGTTGTATAAAATAATTTTTATCTGCGCATGCGCGAACTAAAAAAAACATTTTTTTTACATCATTTAATAGTCAATTCTATGGAGTGACTTATAAAAAAAATCCAATCAAATATCGTGAAAATTCAAAAAGTTATCATTATTTTAGTGAGATGTTTTTACTCTGCTCTCTAAAAACGGCTGAATCTTAAGGGATTCTCCACAAATTGACATTTTTTAATAACTGACTTTAAAAAAACAGTATTGAATTAATACAATATCTAATACAATATTGCTGCTAATAAGTACTTGACAATTGTGATAGAAAAGAAAAAGAGCTTTATTCGCATTCAGGGCCAAAACTAAGAGAGGGGGGGGGGAGAAGGGCATGTGCGCCGGGCGCTAGGATGAAAGTGTTCCAAATGTATCTTTCGTTTGGTGATTTTTTTCATGGCTATGTTTAGCATAATATTGTTAAAATTATTATATCTGGGCTATGCTAAAGCATAAAAAAATCTAACGATGATGGCTTAAGGTCCCTGCCCCTACCCGCGAAGATGCTCACGAGCTAATGCTATTCCTATGGGGATGCATTTTTCTAACTCTTTTGCATTTGGACATTTTTAAATAATATATTTTGCATTGGATAGCGGAAGTCCTTTTCAAGATCGCTCCGTGATTACTTTTTCAATTTTGACGTAGATATTTTTAAAATGTTTCTTTCACTTCCAAAAGCGGTTCTGAAAGTGAAACTAACTTTATAAAAAATATCTATGACTCAAATCGAAAAAGTAGTGAAGGAGCGATTTTGAGAGGGACTTCCGCTATCCAATGCAAAAAAAAAAAAAAAAAAAAAAAAAAAATTGAAAATTTCAAAATGCCAAAGAGTTATTAGAAAAATGCCTCCCCACAGGAATAGCATTAGCTCAGCAGTGTCTTCGCGGGCAGGGACATGGGCCTTAAAGATCCTGTTGAAAGTAGAATTTTTTTGATTCGGTTTAAAGTATCAAATTGGAGTATTTTAATAAAGCAGAATACGTTATTTTATATTACATATTTTAAGTTTTAAAATAAGTCGGCTATTAATAAATTGGAGAAATTTTCTTTGTAAATATGCTTTGCGAAGGAGGGGGAAAGGGGTACCTTCAAAATCCACGTTTGCCTCGGGAAAAAAAGACTGGTTTTGGCCCTGTTCACATTTAATAATTTGTAGATCCTCCTCGAGAGGCAATTACAGCTGCGACTCTCCTGGACATGCTCTCAACTAGTCCTTGTATTACATTTAATGGTATTTTATTCCACTCTGTTTGCACAAGGCAGGTAAGCTCTTTTACTGATTTTCGGCGTGTGTCACCCGCCTTAATTCGACGATCCAACTCGTCCCAGAGGTTCTCTATTGGGTTCAGGTCTGGGCTCTGGGCAAGCCACTCGAGTCGATGCACTCCATTATCAGCATACCAATCCATGCTGGACCTCGCTACATGGCAGCTTGCGTTGTCATCCTGGAAATAACATGGGTCCAATCCATAGTATTGCCACAACGTAGGAAGTACACTGTTATCCAGTATATTACAGTAGGCATCGGCATTGAGCTTACCATGAATTGGGACCAAGGGTCCTAGTCCGAACCAGGAAAAACAACCCCAGAACATAATTCCCCCTCCACCAAATTTAACTGTGGGCACAATACATTCTGGTAGGAGGCGTTCTCCAGGCAGACCCCAGACCCAGACCCTACCATCAGAACGGTAGAGGGTGAACCTTGATTCATCACTCCAGAGAATCTGTTTCCATTGCTGTACAGTCCATTGCTGGCGTGTTTGGCACCAACAAAACCGAGCTGCGCGGCTGGACTTGGTGATTAAAGGCTTATGGGCGGCAGCACGGCCATAAAAATTAAGCAGATGAGCTTCCTTACGGATGGTATTCATGGAAACAACACATCCTGAAGCTTGTTGAAATTCTTGGCGTATGTGTAACATTGGTTGGTTGCGGTTCTTCCGAATTTCTCTAGACAGAACCCGTCGGTCTCTATCTCCCAGTTTCGTCAGTCTGCCTACTCTGGCCACTTTCTGACAATCACCATTCAGCTTCCATTTTCTAATCGCATAAGCCACAGTCGTTTTGGGGTAATTAAGCTCGCTAGATATGTCGATTAAAGATCGGCCATTGCGGTGGTACCCGATGATCAACCTTTCTCAAAATCAGACAGCGCTGTTCTTCTTGGCATCATGCATGCGATTGATGTCAGTGTTGTTTTCTACACCACATTTAACAGTGGAGAACTTGATGTATTTCAGGATCGCAGATATCGGCATTTGCATAAGAGCCATATCAATTATGTATCAATGGGTAGATTTGACACAAATGCTTCGATTTTTTATAATTATTTTTATCCTGAAATAGGTTCGTTCTGGTAATTATCTAAGAAAAGAAGTAAATCACCAGTAAAAAACGTAAATGGAGAGTTGGCAATTTGCGTAAAATCTGACGTCATTCAACTGCTTTCAGAGACCAATTGAAAATCAGTTCACTCCTATCCACAATAACTTTCTGAATTTCCACGAAATTCGATCGGATTTTTTTATGGGTAGCTCCATAGAGTTTAATATTAAATTATGCAAAATGATAAATTTTATCGTTCACGCATACGCTGATTAAAAAATATTTCATACAAATACTCATATTTTAGAAAACTCTTAATATATTTATATTTCAATAGCACCTTATTCTTTCTACTACATTTTGCGAATTTTTCTGAATGTGGCTTTATATTTGGTTGAAAATATTGCATGACATAGAACATTTTAGAAAATATTTAATATATTTATATTTCAATGAATTTTGGTGAACTCCCCCCCCCTCCCTTTTCTTCTTTGCAAAGCATCTGCAAAAGTATTTGCAAAGAAAAATTTTCTAATTTATTAATAGCCGACTTATTTTAAAACTTAAAATATGTAATATTGATTAAAGTAGTCTGCTTTGTTTAAAAAAAATGATACCTTAAAATCGTGAAACCGAATCAAAACGAAAAAAAAAATCTGCTTTATGAGGGATCTTTATGCCATCATCATTAGATTCTTCTATGCTTTGGTATAGGAGAAATGCTTTGAATGGGACGATTTTGACAATATCATGCTAAACATAGACATGGAAAAAATCGCCAAACAAAATGTACATTTGGGACAATTTCATCCTAGCGCCCGGGGCACATGCCCTTTTCCCCCAACCCTCTCTTAGTTTTGTCCCTGAATGTGAATAAAGCTCTTTTTCTTTTCTATCACAATTGTCAAGTACTTATTAGCAGCAATATTGTATTAGATATTATATTAATTCAATACTAGTTTTTTTTTAAAGTCAGTTATTAAAAAATGTCAATTTGTGGAGAATCCCTTAAGATTCAGCCGTTTTTAGAGAGCAGAGTAAAAACATCTCACTAAAATAATGATATCTTTTTGAATTTTCACGATATTTGATTGGATTTTTTTTATAAGTCACTCCATAGAATTGGCTATTAAATGATGTAAAAAAAATGTTTTTCTAGTTCGCGCATGCGCAGATAAAAATTATTTTATACAACTACTCATATTTCATAAAATATTTAATATATTTATATTCCAATTGCGCTACATTTTTTCTACTGCATTTTGCCAATTTTTCTGAAATTTGCGTTAAATTTGGTCAAAAACCCAGCATGATATAAACAAAAAACATACCAGAGTTTTTTGAATTTTTCAAAAAAATCGCTCTATCGTCATAAATATACATGCTATTCTCACAAAAATTAGTGTACATATTCTACTGTATTCATATATTTGTATTCTAAAGCGATAAGTCGTTTCGTGCATTTTCATGTACAGGGCGATCCTAAATATTTCTATTATTCTTTGTTTTTTTGCCGATCCCCTAATTACCCGCTTAACAAATGAATGTAAATAAATATAAAGTGAAACATAATCTTTATATTTCTGAATTTCCAGAAGAATCCGACCAGTATATTTTTAAATATTTGACAAAATGTCAAAAATTGAAAGTGTACAAATACTTCTTGGTAGATAGTGTATTATAATCTTTTATTATGTCTGAAATTAGAAAATAACATATTTAGATAATGGGGTTTCTTTAGTGTTCTGAGTGTTTTCATTAATTTAATTCTGATGTGTGTTTCATTAAAAACGACGAATGTTCATATTTAATCAAACAGTAATTTTTAATTAAAAAAAAAACATAAATATGTAGATGCGGTTCGTTTTTGGTCATTAAAATAGATCAATAAAACTTTTTATTCTAAACATTTTTAAGCGTATTAAAACAAAAATAAAATAAAAATTGGATTTTAATGTTGCTCAAATATGGTTCTATTTTTAACCAAAAAGTTAATATAATTATCAGGATATTATCAATAATTTATTTATTATGTTTATGTAAATATTTCACACTTTTAAATTAATTTGGCTACAATAAATATGATGTATAATCACACCATGAAAAAATTACAACATGAGTGTAAAAATAAATCAAATCGCAAATATATTTTATGGTGTATAGAAAATATTAAAAAAATAAACCAACAATAAATTAAATATATGATAAATGTCCTTTCGCACACCATCGACACTGTAAAAAAACGGTCGATCTACTAAAATAATTTTAGTTTATCTCAGTGATCCTTGCAATTACTAGAAAAAATTTTGTTATCTTACTCAGTTACAAGAAAATCTGTAAGAATTACTAGAAAAAAGCTAGCAACGAATAGAGTTAATAGTTTTATATTTTTAATAGCTATTACTAAACAATCCCTTGGTGTGGCCGTGATAGCCTAGTAGTCATAGCACCGATCTCCAGGCTGAAAATTCCCGGGTTCGATGCTCGACACCATCAAAGGCGCATCGAGTGTATGCAGTATAAATAAAGGGGTTATGAAAATCCTGTCGTGGCAGTTACCATGGGTAATGATCTCTGGACTTTCCCTCCCCTTCAGAAGCATATAAATATTGTGCAGGTGGCAATGTTTGGTGCTGCCATCTATTGATGCTTTGCTTAAAATCTTACGCTACAGCAGTCTATCTTCTTACCCACTGGATGCAGTTCAAAGGAAGCTCCTGCCCTTTGGGCACACGTCAACAACAAAACTCAAGAAGTAGTTCTCGCTAAAATTTTATAGTTATCCGAAAGTTATTTAAAGTTATACGAAAAATTCATTTATACAGTTTACAAAATAAATGTTTGTTTCACTTGCAATAGTTACCAAGAATCTGTGAGTAATGGTTACTAAAAATAATTTTGGAGCTGTTACTAAAATTTGCTTGGTGGCTCACATTAAAATGTTTTAAATTAGTTATACAAAAAATTCTTTTGTTCAGTTTACAAAGGAAATGTTTGTTTCACTTGCAAAAAAAAAGTTCGGAATGGTTGCTATTTGTACTGTGAGTAATGGTTACTAAATAATTCTGTGGAATACAAGCTTACTAAAAAATTTTTAGTAACCTCAGGATTTTTTTTCAGTGTAAAACCAAATTCAGGAAAGAATTTATATATTGCCTTTAAAGTTTTAATGAGCAGAGTCAATCTGTCTTAAGTTGAAGATTTCGTGTCTCCCTATCGAAACTTTATTGTACTTTTTGTTTTTATGACAGACTGAAGCAATAATCCATTTAAAAAATCAAGTTTAAGTATGTTCGTTCCCGTAAGGCATGGTGACGTCACTGTGATGATGTGACTTGTCTCACATCTCAGTCACAATGTGACGTCACTGAGTGATGGCATTTTCGTCACAGATGTGATGTGAGCAAAGTGATTTACAGCGACGTCACTGTGACCATGCATGCTATGAGGATTATAACTTTAAAAGCTATGTAGGTACCCTTTTCTGGCAAGGCATTGTGACCAAAACGTCGATATTCATAATATGTTTGCATAGTTTTTAATTTTACAACATTCAATACACACTATTTAATAAAATTGTAATTTATTTTATTTTCACGTTATTATTATTAAGTGAACTCATTACCTTTCATTCGGTGAAAAATTACAGAATTATCGATTTTTTTTTAAATATACTTTATTATCCTTAGGACATTCTAATAAATTTTTATATATATCGGGTATCATAAATACAGTTTAAAATTTTTAAAAGAAAAAAAAATATGTATGTTTTTTAATTCACTTTTTTTATGGTTTATTTGATAAAAATAAGTATTGGCTTGACAATAATGTTAAGAGGATTTTCTTTACACATATATATGTAAAATAAATTTAGTTTTCATTGTAGTTTTCTACATTTAAGTTTTTTCCTAAGCTAATTAACTTATAGAAAATCCGACACTTAAAATTAGACAGCATGCTTCTACGAATAGTTCCAAATCAGACGAATAATCGACGAGTTGTACAAATAATATGATTCGTATGCATACGAGTGCGACGACGTGTACAAATAATATGATTCGTGTAGGCCCTGCATATAGGCTTTACAGATAGGCTCTTTATACAAGATCAGGTTCATGTCTCATTGCTACTAACTACCATCCATTCAAAAAATCACAGTGGAAAATGGAAATGCTAAAAAAAATTCCCGAATGAGTTATCTTATCGTCTAGATATTTCAATTTAATTTTTAACGATTGTTTCCTGACGATTAATAAAGTATTTTCCCCCCTGAAAATTGTTTAGTAAAATAAACCGAAACATTGAAATATGTTTTATCCATATCTTTATTTTATGTCATTTTTTAATAAATAAGTATACGTTGAATAGCAACATTTAATTTGCCTGTAATATTAGACATAACAATATATAGTTCTTATTTATTAAAAATTCACAAAAAATGTTTTAGAAGATTGAATTTTCATGAATTCATAATTCAAGACATAACATGTTAAAATATTACATTTAAATATTATTTTTTGTTTTCTCATAAATAATCCCCTTTAAAATGATGTATAAATGAAGGAAAAAACAATAAAACACACAGTTTAGCATATATAAAATTTCTGGTGTCAACAGATTTTTTTCTTTGCACACGCAAAATTACGATGAATAAGGTATCAAACGGAATGTTTTGGAAGAATATTTTCACACAAACCATTCACATTTTATTAAAACAAATTGTATGAACAAAAATTTGCTAATTATATCAATCTAATTATCCCGATCAAGTGAAAACATACTTAAACACATAATGTGAACAGCAATGTAAATTAATAGTGTAGTTATTAATACAATGTAAACATAATATTAAAAAAGAACTATTCTGGAAATTTTTAAAATACAGCCAAGCACTCCGTTATTTGCCAGTTTCACCTTTCCTAACTTGTGGAATTACAGTACATTGGCTAAGGTTACTCATTGAATGCTCATAGCAAAAGTAAAATGTTAAATTTAAATTAAAGGAGTAAAAAAAATACAAGTATTTAAAATTACATTTGCTTAGTAAATAATAAACCCTACTAAATAGGATGTAACATTCTTAATATTGTTACTTGTAAAACCGTGATTTAGAAAATTTAATTTTAAATAAAACTTTTGTTCTTTTAACATTTTATTTAAATTACACATAACTTCATAAGCTACAAGAAATAAGCATAAGTATTTCTCACATTAAAAATGATGTGATAAATGGTTATTACAATGTCAAAGTGTGATGAAAATTCGCGATTTAATATACACTGCATTTTCTTCTATAAATAATAATTATAAACTCTGTGCCTTTCCAAAAACTATTAATTCTAAATATTTTTTCTGGCTTGACCTAAAACTAGCCTCACGACAGGAAGTGTAAATGGATAAGAAAATATTGAATTACATCTTATTCGTTGAAGCTGATTCATTTATTCTCACGCAAATGTTGAATTTGATGAAACTACACTGCAAAAACCACATAACAATCATAATTAGAGAAACCAGTACTTATGTGATTAACATATGTAGTTTGTTGGCTTACCTCTCACGAATTTCAGTGGTCAGCAAATCGACTTATTTCGTGAAATGCTTACTAATTACTGCTAATTATATCAGTATTCAGATCTGTTTAATCAGTCAAAAGTTATTACGTTTTAAAAAGAGAGATTCCAGAAGATCATTTTCGTCACATTTTAGTTTTTTATTTCTAAAAAAAATGCGGCTCAGGTTCATCGAAAATTGCGTGGCGTTTATGGTGATCGATGCTTAAGTAAACGCCAAAGTCAGAATTTGGTTGGCTCGTTTTCGTTCCAAAAATTTCGATGTTAAAGATGAACATTTCCCTGGCCAGCCTATCGTTGAAAAAGTCGATACAATTTTTAAAAAAATCGAAGTAGACTGACGTATTTTTTTCTGCGACATTCCTACGAAACTAAACATCGACCATAAAACACTTTTGAACCATTTACAAAAAATTTAATACCAAAAGAAACTCGATACTTGGGTTCCCCATGAGATTGCAGTGAAAAAGTTTAATGGACAGAGTTTCCATTGGGAATTGCTACTGATACGGAACAAAATCAAGCCATTTTTGAAACAAATTATTATGAGTGATGAAAAGTGAATCACGTACGACAACAATGTGCGAAAAAGATCGTGGTCGAACCTTCACAAACGATGGTAAAGCCCTGATTGACGACAAGGAAGGTGATGCTGATTCTTTGGTGCGAATGAAAAGGAATTGTCCATCATGAGCTGCTCTAACCTGTCAAAACTATTAATTCAACTATCTACTGTGAACAAATAATGCAATTGAAGCAGGTGATTAAAAAAACCTGTCCGAAATTGATCGATAGGAAAAGCGTTGTCTTCCATCACGACATCGCTAAACGACACACATGTTTAGTCTCTCGGCAAAAACTGGGAGAGCTTGGTTGGGAGGTTTTGATGCACCCACCGTATAGTCTGGACCTAGATCCAACCAATTACCATTTGTTCCACCCTCTGCAGAACTCTCTTAATGGTGTTAAGCTAGCTTCAAAAAAGGCTTGTGAAAATCCCCTTGTTCAGTTTTTTGCCCAGAACTCGCAGAAATTCTACAGTGACGGAATTATGGTTTTACCAGAAAAAGGACAAACGGTCATCGAACAAAACACCACATATATTACTGATCAGCTTTTTTAATTTATATAAATAAATTCAGTTTGAAAAATACGAAAAAAAGCGAAATTACTTTTTCCCCAACCCAATATTTGGAAAAGTATAATTTATACATCGGATCTATAGATTACTTGACCAGGATCAAATTTAGTTTTTCACAGGTTGATTAACTTTGAGGGAAGGGCATATGAAACATATATGACGCACACCCTTTTGAAATATTATGTAAAATTTATTTCAGTTCCCTCCCAACTTATTAAAAACAAGAGAGAGAAAAAACTGGGAAAAATTTAAATTTTTAAATGTATAGGAAAATATAGCTGCCTTACACAGCAGATCAACTTTCCTCCTCAAGAGAGTATAAGAAACGATATAATTGTACTTATTTGCTGACATATGAGCGTTTTTCTTCAGCTTCAATAATTGAAAAAAATTAACTTAATAAAAAATAATATGCGTTGTGTTTCCATCAAATAAAATATAATACTTCGAAAGAGATAATTTTATTTTATATAAATGAAAATTGAATAAAATATAATTGGCCTTTTCTACTTTTCATGAGCTATTAGTAAAATAAAAATTAACTTATCCTACCTCATTTACATTAGGGACGTATAAAATTAGGAATTCATTCAAACTATCTCATTAAAAGTCCACAAAAACGATTAGTCGGCAATACCAGTAAACTGGTTAATACAGAAAGACAAATAAGAGAATATTAACTTATTTTTGTTGCTAGAAATGAATATATAACTGCTTTATTTAGCATCTCAACTTTTCTTATTAAGCAACTATAAGTCTTTTAAGTATAAATAAATCAGTATAAGTCTTTATCTTATTAATGAAAGAAAACGCCTTTGAATAAAATAAAACTTGGTATTTCTGAAACGATAAATACCATTCTTTTTTAATAATTCTTGACAAAAATGAAAAAAAAAAAGAATTTTATTCCTATTCTATGAAATAAATTTCATCATTGCTTGACTCTTTTAGTCTTAAAATTTTGAAGTTAAAATTATTTTATCAATGTCTGAACTATATGTGCTACAAAATGTCTGCATTTCCATAAAAAAGTCACCGAACAACATATATCCGCTGAAAATACATAACGAAATTTTTAAATATAAAGAGTCAAATATCGCAAACTGTACTAATTTTTCTGAATATAAATGAGTATATAGCTGTCATTCTTAGCAGATCAACATATCTTTTTAACTGAAAATGGTTCTTAATGCCATTTACTTAAAAAAGCAAATAAATTTATTAAAGACCTTAAAATAACTAAACAAATGTAGAATTGAATACAGTTTAAAAAAATTATTAAAAGTTTAAAATACTAGCATATTAAAATACATTTAAATGACGTTTGGACAAGCAACCGGAAGGCTTTATCAGTTCAATTTAATCATTTGTTTAAAACAAACAACAGAGGAAATCAAAAACAGTTAAAGTTAAATTTATTTTTTTTAGTAACAAACAATATTCACCAAGAACAAAATTGACTTCTTTCAATATCGGAAATCGTAATAAGTAAAGTAGATTTCTAGAAACAATGAAAGAACAATATAAGCACAATCAGGATAACTGTACATTGAATGAAGCGGGTTTATTTCCTGATTAATATTGTTTGTTTCTAAAAAAGAAAAAAACTTATATCTAACTGTACTTGATTTGCTCTATTGTTTGTTTCACTGTACTAACGTACACTGTACAATTAAAATTGTACTAATGTGACTTTGCGATTGCAAGGTGAAATTTTTACTAGATGTATTTTGAATGTTTTTAGTATTTTATATATTTTTTTTATTATTATATTTTCAAATGTATTCGATCCCATTCTCCGTATTTGTTTTATTTAGTCTTTTAAAAGATAGAAATTAAGAAATTAAATGTATGTATATGGATAATTACTTTAACATTAATAAGTAAATAACATTGGCATAATAATGAAAAAGGTATACATTCAAGTAAAATATATTATCTCTAACAAATTAATTCTTTCAAAATAATCTTTGAATGAATAATAATGGGTCTTTTCCCCATTAAAACCTGTTTTCTGTGAAATAAAAATTAACTTCCCCTGACTCATTCATACTACTTCCTCGAAATAAACTGACGCCTATTGGTCTTTCCGGCTTTCGATTTTAGCAGAACTATGGAGGAAAGAGAGAAATTAGATTACTGGCATCTCAATTGAACAATCCTCTTTATCATTAATTGAAGTTGCACTAAATAAATGAATCGGAAAAGCCATTCAGAGCAAATGTCCAAAAATAACTGCCCTTTATGGAATTTTTCTTTAAAAAGCGATGAAAATTTTAATAGCTGGCATCTAAAAGTGTTTAGATTATAATATCTAAATGCTTCACACAGAATAATTCTGCTTAATTGGTATGCTAACAACATTATTTCAAGGTTTCATTGTTCTGTTTCGTTATTTATATGTTATCATTAAATAAACTTGTTTGAAAAGCTGATTATGTTTCATTTATTTTTGCATCAATAACTGACTTTTTTATGTCACACTAAATATTATAAAAGGATATCTCGTATTAATTAAATTTCGCTCTAAATGATTTTGTTTGCGTCAGAGAATCATTGTTTAGGCATGAAAGTATTTACAGTGTGAATTTTATTGTTTCTTTATATATTTATACATAAACTTTTTTGTACGTAAATATTGTTTGTTTCTAGAATAATAACTTTAAAGTTAACTGTACATGATTTATACTTTTGTTTGTCTCACAATGATTAAATTCTAATCAAGAGATTTTGTTATTGCATGCTTAAAATTATACGAAAATTTTTTTGAATGGTTTTAATATTTATTTTTTTCTAAATTTTAATTTAAAATATATTAAACTCTGATTTATATTACGTGTTTTATTTACAGGTTAAATGTATGTATACTGCAAATTCATTTAAATGTAATAAATAATTCACATTGGCTTGATATTAAAGTATTTGTATTGTTAAATAAATATATTTTTAACGAATTATTTCTTTCAAAATAATCTTTGAATAAAATATAATGGGTCTTTTCCCCATAAAATCTCTATCCTGTGAAAAAAAAAATTAACTTTCTCTGACTCTTTCAAACTATTACCTTGAAATAAACTGACGTCTATTGGTCTTTCCGGCTTTTGATTTTTGCACAACAATGGAGGAACGATAAAAATTAGATTGCTGGTATCTCAATTGAACAAACCTCGTTATCTTTGATGGGAGCTACTCTAAATAAATGAATCGGAAAAGTTATGCAGAGCAATTGCGCAACAATAACTGCCCATTCAAATATTATATGTCTTAAAATAGTGCTGAAAATTTTAATATCTGCAGTCTAAAAGTGTTAAGATAATATTATCTAAATGCTTCACAGAGAATAATTCTGCATAATTGGTATGTTAACAACATTAGTTCAAGTGTTTATTGTTCTGTTTTGTTATTTATATATTTTCATCAAATAAACTTGCTTGAAAAGTTAATTATATTCCATTCATTTTTGCATTAATAGCTGACTTTTTTATGTCACACGAAATATCATAAGAGTATATTTCGCATTTAATAAATTTCTCTCTAAAGGATTTTGTTTGAGTAAGAGAATCAGTGTTTACGCATAAAAGTATTTACAGTTTGAATTTTATTGTTTCTGCATGTATTTATACATGAATTTTATTATACGTAAGTATTGTTTGTATCTAAAGAAAAAACGAACTTTAACTGTACTTGCTTGTTTAAAGATAAAAAACCAACGTTTATAAAAGCATAAATAAAGTATTAAAAGGTAGCAAAATATCCTGTTTCCATATTTTCTCCTCTCTCAAGTGGTAATTCTTTCACTGTTAAGAATTCTTTTGATTTTGTTAAGAAACTTCGCAGTTTTAAGCCACAAGGCCACATGATGGTTTCTTTTTCTTTCTTTTTTTCTTTCTTTTTTTTTCCTTATTTACTAACGTTCCTGTCGAAGGGGCTTTCGATTGCCTCAAGAAAAGGCTCTGTGAATTTCATTTTTCTTTTTTCGAAATTGAGGAGCTCATTCATATCACACATGCTTGCTTGTCTCAAAACGCTTTTGTATTTAACGGGAATTTCTTTCGTATGACTGAGGGTTTGGCTATGGGTAACCCTTTTAGTCCGATTTTATGCGATTTTTACATGAACTATTTTGAAATGAAATTGTTTGAAGTCTTAAAATTTCAGTTTTATGATCGTTACGTAGATGATATTTATGTTTTAGTTGATGTGAATACTGATATAAATCATATTCTCTCTGTCATGAATTCTATTGATTGTTGCATTCAATTTATTTTTGAAGTTGAATCGAACAACTGCCTTTCTTTTCTGGATGTTCTTGTTATTCGCGATGAAGATAATTTTCAGACTAATGTCTTTCGCAAAACTTTTGCGGTCAGTCTTCCACCTCACAGATATTCTTCTCGTCCTCCTAACCAGAAAGTTGCGGCTTTTAAAACTTTTGTTTTCCGGCCTTCCACTATTTGTTCAACTTCTCTGTTTCTGAGTGATGAATTTAATTATCTAAAAGCTATTGCTGTTGATCGTGGTTATTCCCCTAATATTATAGATTCAATTCATAGAAAATTGACAAAATCCACCCAATCTGAAAGAAAAAACTTTAATTCGAATTCGAATACTTTGGTTGTTTTGCCTTTTTTCCCCAAAGTCAGTCAGCAAGTTGCTAAAATTTCAAAAAGATTTGATTTCAATGTTATTTTTTGTCCTGTTATTAAAATTGCATCAACTTAAGCATCCCATTGATCGCTTAGATAACTGGGGTATTTACCAAATTTCTTGCCGATGTGGTCTTTCTTATAATGGTCAGACTAAACGTGCTCTCAGATTTCGTTTAACAGAGCATAAAAGGTATGTCAAAAATCAAGAGCTTAAACGCTCTTCTATTGCCCAACATTGTTGGTCTTCACAACATAAGTTTAACTTTTCTTCAGCCATCATCATCCAAAAGTGCACCTCCATTCTTGATCTTAATTATGGAAAACTTATCACATCATTAAAAATTCTCACTTCTTAGTCAATGACTTACCAAGTACTCCTTATTTTCCTAGCATTTGGAAATCTCTAATTTAAAACTTTTTTTCCTTCCACTTTTCGTTTTTGTTTTGTTTGTTCTCCAGTAGATGTCGCTACTTGTCCATCCAGTTGTTCTGGCTGCTTTCTTCTCATTGGTTGCTGTTCTTTAGGCTGGATCGTTTCCGTAGCGGGTATATAAGCCTGCGTCCCTCTGTCTCTTTGCTCAGTTTGGCTTTTTCAAGCTCGCTGAGTTTTGCACTGATGAAGAATCTCCATAGTATTTCGAAACGGCTGTTTGCTACCTTTTCATACTTTATTTGTGCATTTATAATCGTTGGTTTTCTATCTTTAAACATTTTTGCACAAAGGCTTTATTTGCTATTTTAATGTAATTGTTTGTTCTGTTGTTTGTTTCACAACAATTAAATTGTACTTATGAGATTTTGTGATTGCATGGTGAAAATTCTTCAAAATGTATTTTTAATGTTCTTAGTATTTTAATTTTTTTATAAATTTTAATTTAAAGAGCATTAAATTTTGACTTATATTGCCTGTTTTATTTAGTCTTTTAAGAGTTTGAAATTTAGAGATTAAATGTATATATGTTGCACATTCTATGAACTTTAATAATTAAATCACTTTGGCCTTATAATAAAATATGTACATGTTCAAATAAATATGTTATTCCTTGCGAATTAATTATTTCAAAATAATTTTTGTCTGTAATATAATGGGTCTTTCCCACCTTAAAACCTCTCTTCTGTAAAAATAAAAATTAACTTTCCCTGATTTATTCAAACTACTTCCTCTAAACAAAACTGACTCATATTGATCTTTCCGACTTTTGATTTTTGCACAACAATAGATGAAAGAGAGAAATTATTTAGCTGGCAACTTAATTGAACAAACCTCGTTATCTTTGATGGGAGCTGCTCTAAATAAATGAATCTGAAAAGCCGTTCAGAGCAATCGTTCAGCAATAACTGCCCTTTGAAATAGTATTTCTCTTAAAAGAGTCTTGAAAATGTTAATAGTTGGCGTCTAAATGTGTTTAGATAATATTATATAAATGCAGAGAATAATTCTGCATAATTGTTATGTTAACAAGGTTAGTTCAAGGTTTTATTGTTGTGTTTTGCTCTTTCCATGGTTCCATCAAATAAACTTGCATGAAAAGTCAATTATGTTTTATTCATTTTTCCATTAATAACTGATTCTTTTATGTCTCACAAAAGATCGTAAAAGGATTATTCGGATGAATTAAATTTAATTCTAAAGGAGTTTGTGTGAGTCACATTATCATTGTTTAGGATTTGTAAATTGTTTCTAAAAAAACCTTTATTTTTATCTGTATTTCATTTGTTATGTTGTTTGTTTCACAATGGCTAAATTGTACTCAAGAATCTTTGTTATTG
Organism: Maratus speculifer; assembly: GCA_964019185.1. NCBI lineage: Eukaryota > Metazoa > Arthropoda > Arachnida > Araneae > Salticidae > Maratus > Maratus speculifer. The sequence continues at coordinate 363,429,781 of OZ025294.1, forward strand.
TATATTGCTCAGAAGTGTTAAACCGTTAAGATAGAAGACTTAGGATGAGGTTATATAGGTTGGGGTAATTTCACCCCTCCCCCCGCACATACACAGAATCCACTTCTCGACTGCGGTCTAAAATGGGCATATAGCGTAATAAAGTAATTTCCCTCATAGCTACACCTATGAAACAGTTTATGTAGCAAGACATACTTATGACCCACTCTTTCAATGAAACGCAAAATGAATTTTTGCGAGACATGTTACTTTTCTTGCAGGTGTGCTATATTATAATTCGCTAGATTTAGAAATATTTGTCTTTTATTTACACTGTAAAACAATACGAAATAATGAAAGTGTTCCGAGCAAACTGCAAATTTGAAAGTAAGTATAAATAATATTATTATCCAATTCATGCTAAATCAATTTCCGAAACTATCCATAAATTACTCAATAATCTGTCGTGTTTTATGTACTATTATGTCATGAAATTAGATTATTAGGAAGTTTACGTGAATTCACAAAACAATCAATTTCTTTTATATTTAACAAAAGCGGCATATGGTTTTGCTGATATTTATTCTTGATTGCTTTTTATTCCCCTAGGTTATACATAAGAATAATAGTGAAGAAATAGTCAATTAGCTGTTTCCATACAACCTCCACTAGACTTACAAAATAATAAATGATCTCCATTCTTATACCAGTCTTTTCATATTTTATGCTGCTCAATATTTACCTCTTTAATATTTATACATCAAAGCCTTTAGAAAACCACACAAACTTTTGCTTTGTAGAAGAGATGTGACATTAAATACTTATTTTCTTAGAAGTTGGCATTATGGTTGTAATTGTTTTTTAAAAAAAACGCCAAAGATGTATGTATATCAACTAAGCTTTGTAAATGTTATTTATAAGTGTATCAGGCTTTTTGACTTTTTTATTCTGTTGTATTCTGGAAAGACTATAAATTTTCTTAATATTGCTGAAATTTTCCCTAAGAGAGTGTTCCGAAAAGAATTACATTTCTCCTAAAAAAATATTTTTGAATTTTCCATTTACTATAAAAATGTTCGATTAATTTAAACTTGAATCCCCCCCCCCCAAAAAAAAAAAAAAAAAAAAAAAAAAAAAAAAAAAAAAAACTAAAGTCATTTTTTGAATAAAAAAGCTCTATAAGAAAAAAAAAAAGAAGAAAAAAGTAAGGAATACAGAAACGTGTAAACTTGGCATAATATTGAATGTATATTTGCAGATAAAGAATGAGAATGAGGGATATATTTTACAACGTCTAGTTGTTTTATTTTTGTAGACGAAATTTCTATTTCTATGTAGAGATCTATAATTATAAAAGAAATGTGTATACATTTCTGCTCGTGATGACTAGGATTATCTGACGCGTGCATATTATAACAGATGTAATTTTTTTCATTTTTGAGTTTTGGGTGAAAGACGTCCGGGCCGAGATTCGAACCAGAGATGTATTGGCTGAAGCCGCCAATGCTATACCAACTGAGCTATCCCGGACACGAACACTGGAGGACTATTTCACCCAATTAACCTCAACGATCACTTTATCTGGTCTGATACTCTGGATCAGCTCCACAGAATAAATTGAAGGTCAATATATGGAACTGCAGAAAATCGCTGCATACGAAATTACATTAGATTAATTTTTAAACACGATTATTCAATCGGTAAATTAATTATAACAGATGTAATTTTTCCATTTTTGAATTTTGAGTGAAAAAAGTCCGGGCCAGGATTCGAACCAGGGATGTATTGGCTGAAGCCAATGTGCATATTATTTACTAGTATACTGGTGTATTCAGATTGGCTAGTCCAAAGCCGATTGTGATGCACCTGTGATACGTGGAAACTGTCACATTACAAACGACGATCGCGAACTTAATATTCATTTCATATTAATTCCATATGATAACTTTACTAATCAGTTTGATTGTGTTAAAAATGCAATTTATCTACATACCCATCGTTCTATGGGGTTCCTTTACCTGCTTCCATTCTGTTGAGCTGTCTAAATGACAGGAAAGATGTTATGACATACAAGGTTATCCGGGAAAAAAAATGCTCAAGAGTTATCGTGCCCAGTTAGCTTAAATAATAAAGCATTGGCCATGTAAGTCAAGTATCTGGGTTCAATTTCTGGCCTGGGCAATTTTTCGCTCAGTTGGAAATATTTAATTCGGATAAAATAAATCAGTTTTTCCTCCGATATAGATAGATTTATAGGCAAATACTAGAGCCAGAAATATAAATGATTATTGAGTTCTGATTAATTAAACGAATTTTTCATTGTATTTGTTGTTTTAATTATTATACAGCTTATACACATTGAAAATACCAATTCCGGTTTTGTTCGATATTTCCTTCTTTTGTACGAAAATCCATTTTTTTCCCTTAGGATAAAACAGCGTATAACTTATAGAGATCATACATATTTCAAATACTGGTATTGAACAGGTCCACATATTAGATGGGCCGCGAATTTTTTTCTCTTTAATAGTTACTCCCGTACCAATAAATGTTGGGAATCGCTGATTTAAATGATCCCTTTACAAACTCAGTATATGTTAATAGATTCAAAATGTATATAAATTGAACAATTTATTTCATATTTACTATTACAATACAATTAATACAATAAACCCTATACGAGAGGGGAGAAAGTAGCATAGTAGTTAAAGTAACAGCACATTATGCTGTAGAACAAGGTTCGGTTTTTGGCTTATATAATTTTTCGATCTTGTTACGTATATTATAAACTATGTTTATGTTCCAAATAAATCGTCCTTAATGTATATGTTTATATTTTAAAATTTCAGAGGTAAAGTGTATGTTCTTACATTACAATAGATAATATCAATCTTAAGAATAAAGTATGATAATTATCGATAATCTCTAAAACAAAAGTTAATAATTAATTACATTTATATTTTATTCGTCATTATGTGGCAAAATATTTTGTTAATAATTAATAATTAGAAATATATTTTCATATGCTATCAACAAAAGAAACATTTTTCTAAAACATTTTTTTTGCTTATTATTTTGATGAAAATAGAAAATGACTGATTCATATCGATGTCTTTTAATTAGCCTAATATTATCTAAAGGATGAAAAGCTGTCGCCAGGAATTTGTAACAAGTAGAAACAATTCACCGAGTAAAAAAGGTACACGCCCTTACAATCCCAATAAAAACTCCCTTAAATACTAAGCAATTTTGCATGCAATTAGGATTTACTGAAAGTACCTATGTATTAATTTGGATGAGTGGTTTTTATTTAGAAAATAAAGTACTTTGTCAGAAGAAGGGCATTGATTGGAAATTTTGTTCTTTTCCTAGCTTTTTTTTCCTTTTTTTAACCCATTTTCGGCCAAAGGTTCGTATACGAAACATTTCGATAAATATTTTTTTTAACACACTGACACATTTTTTTCAAGAATTTTATTTTTCTTCTATTTTTTAAGGCTTTTGAAGACATCCATAAAATATTAGTAATTCAATTGGAGTAAACACTTTCTCTTAAAAAATTTTCAAAATACGTTAGAGTTTTAATTTGAAACGCCTTTGACAAATTCGACTTTTTAAAAATATATTATTATTCCAATTGAAATGAATTATACGTTTTTAAAATAGATTAAAGTTGCAAATTCTGTATATGAAATAAGAATAAAACAAAAGTCATAAAAATATTATTCATATTCATATTATTCATTATAAGAAATAATATTTTATATTATTACATAAAATATTATTTCTTATATAAAATATTATTTTTCATGCACGAATCTTTTTTTGTGTCTTAATGTATGTAATTTAAGCATATTTCAATAAAAATAATGCTACATTTTATAAAATTTCTGTGCTTGGCCTAAAATGGGTTAATCAACTTTCGCATGGCAAAACCTTTTTATAGTGCAATTCCTTTTATTACTACAATACATTAGGTATTCAATAATGAAAGAAAAGCAAAATGAAAGGTGTGGAATCGATAATTTTCCCATTACTTCAATTAAAAGGAAGACTGTGTAATATCGTTTATTTATTTTTTTATTTTTATTTATTTTTTGTGTTTAATATACCTAAATAAAAGCAGTGTATGGAAATCTGTGAAAATTTGGATAATTTATGAAATGGTTCGTATTTTTGTTAATAAAAAGTTCTTATTAGGTTAAAAAAAGAAAAAAAAAAGAAAAAAAATATTTAGGACGGATATATTTTGATAATTTTTCTTATAAATTTTGAAGGAAAAGGTCGGAATAATGTTTAGTATATTGGTCACAAAAGGTTGAGCTGATGTTAGCAGATACGACATTATTTACATCAGGATACTGTGCAAGGCTTTTTGACTTCTCGTTTTACGAGAAATTTTATAATTTATTGGAGTTATTTCCTTTTCAAAATTACTCTAAGAAGGATTTCATTTTAAGAAGGTATTTCCTTTTTACTTGTTTATTTATTAATTGGTTGAAAAAACTAAATTTTTTAATGAGTTGTCGTAAAGTCTTGATTTTTGAATTTAATTTTTAATGATTGTTTAAATATATCGATTACTAATAAGTCTCCCGATTAATATTTTTTTCCCCTGAAGATTGTTTAGAAGAATAAACCGAAATGTTGAAATATGTTTTATTTATATGTTTAATTTTTGTCATTTTTTATGAATATGTGTATGTTGAATAATAGAATTTAATTCATTTATAGTATTAGACATTAGAACCGAAAGTCCTTTTTTATTTTAATGTAGTTTTATTAATGCAGTTTTTAAAATTCAGGAAAAGTGGCTTAGAAGATGAAAATTTCATGAATTCGTAATCTGAGGCATAAGTGGTTAAAATATTACTTTTGAATTTTATTCTTTGTTTGATACAAAAACATCCCCTTAAAAAAGAAGTATGAAAGAACTAAGAATAAGAGGGAAAACACTGATCAGTATATATAATATTTCTGCTGTCAATATATACATTTTTTTTTTTTTTTTTTTTTTTTTTTTTTTTTTTTTTGCACATGCAAAAATTACAACGATGATTAAGGGTTTCAAAGAAGAGTTTTAAACAAACCATTCACATTTTGTTAAATCAAATTGTATGTATAAAAATTGCATTTAGTATGGATAAAAGGAAAAACGTATAAGAAATAAATTTCGAAGATTGCAATGTCACAGGCTCGTGCAGATTCATTACTTAAACATTATGATTGACGATTGCTTGGCCTATGACTTGGCAACGCTGCGATAAATTAGGCCAATTCTATCAACTTAAATATCCTCATCCATTATAAACAAGTTATGTTAACAATAATGTAAAAGAATGATTTAATGTACAATGTAAAAAATATTCTTAATAAATAACTTTTTTAAAAAGTCAGTTTAACCCACAAAAAAAAAAAAAAAAAAAAAAAAAAAAAAAAAAAAAAAAAAACATGCACAGCACTTGTTAATTCTCCAGTCGAACTTTTCCTAACTTACAGTATTGCATTCCTTTATATAAAGTTGTTCATTAAATGCTCATAAAAAAATAAGTAAAATTTAAGTTAAAGGAATTAAAAAAATACAGCTATTAAAAATTACAATTACTTAGTAAATAATAAATCTCTCTAAATAGAATGAAAAAATTCTTAATAATTTTACTCGCAAAACTGTGTTTAGAAAATTTAGTTTTAAATAACATCACTGTTCTTTCAACATTTTGCTTAAATTACATCTGTCCCCATAGAAGAAATTAGCATACATATTTCTCACCTTAAATATGGCGTGATAAATGCTTTTTACAACGGCAAAGCGTGATGAAATTTCGAGATTTAATGTACACTGCATTTTCTGTTATATATAATAATTATGAGCTCCGTGTGTCGCTTAAAACTATTGAATCTAAATGATTTTTCTCAGGCTCATTCTAAAAGTATCTTTATGACCGGAAGTGTAAATGGGTAAGAAAATATTGAAATATATCTTATTCCTTGAAGCTGATTTATTTATTCGCACGCAATTGTTGAATTTGATGAAATCAGACTTCAAAAAATGCATAACAATCATAATTAGCGAAACCAGTACTTATGTGATTAACATATGCTATTTGTTGACTTGCCTCACACAAATTCCAGTGGTCAGCAAATCTACTTATTTCGTGAAATGCTTGCTAATTACTGTTAATAATATCAGTATTCAGATCTGTGCAAAGTAGCAATTCATGGTTGTGTGCTATATATAACTAGTTCATGAATATAATTCTACGTTGTGTTATATCGTGAGCTGAACTAATAAGCCACAATTAAATTTCAATTGAAAGTTAAAATCACTTCTTTAGAAACAAACAATATTCTTATGGATTAGAACTGGCTACATTCAATATCGGCTATCGTAATAATTAAACCATACTTTTAGGAACAATCTAAGAACAATTTAGGAACAATCATGTAACTGTACACTGAAAGAAGCCTTTTCAGTTATTGGTAAATATTTTTCTTTCTAAAAAAATCTTAAATTTAACTGTATTTGATTTGTTTTGTTTTTTGTTTCACAGTAATTAAACTGTACTAATGAGACTTTGCGATTGCACAGAGAAATTTCTACTAAATGTATTTTTAAATTTAGGTAACTTTATTTTATTTTTAATTTTATTTTAAACTGTATTCAATCTCTTTTTCTGTATTTATTTTATTTAGTCTTTAAAAATTTGAAATATAGAGGTTAAATGTGTAGGTATTGAAAATTCTTCTAACTTTAATAATAAATCACATTGGCCTCATTATAAAATTATATATATTCAAGTAATATATAATATATCTTTACGAATTAATTATTTCAAAATATTCGTTGAATGAAACACAATGGGTCTTTTTCCCCTCATAATCTCTCTTCTGTGAAATAAAAATTAACTTCCCCTGACTCATTTAAACTATTTCCTCGAAATAAACTGACGTCTATTGGTCTTTCCGGGTTTTGATTTTTGCACAACAATAGAGGAAAAAGAGAAATTAGATTGCTGGCATCTCATTTGAACAAACCTCGTTATCTTTATTGGAAGCTGCTCTAAATAAATTAATTGACAAAGCCATTCACAGCAATTTTCCAACAATGACTGCCTTTTGAAATAGTATTTCTCTTAAAAGAGTGCTGAAAATTTTAATAGCTGGCGCCTAAAGTGTTGAGATAATGTTATCTAATTGCTTCACAGAGAATAATTCTGCATAATTGGTATGTTAACGACATTATTTCAAGGTTTTATTGTTCTGTTTTGTTATTTATATGTTATCATCAAATAAACTTGTTTGAAAATTAATTATGTTTCATTTATTTTTGCATCAATAACTGACTCTTATATGTCACACCAAATATCATAAAAGAATATTTCGTATTAGTTAAATTTCTATCTAAATTTGAATTAGTTTGTTTGCGTCAGAGAATCATTGTTTACGCATGAAATTATTTACATTGTGTCTTTTATTGTTTCTTTATACATTTATTCATGATTGTAGTTAGCCTTCTTACGCGAATAAAAATATTTATATACATATATTTTAAATTCTAATAAATAATTTGTTAATCAAAGAACTTTCTATAATTGATATCTTAACAACATTAGTTAAAAGATTTTTTTCATATATTTATATGTTCATTAAATAAACTTGCTTGAAAAAATTATTATCTTCATTCGCTTTTGCATTACACTGTAAAAAGAAATCTCTAAAGTAACTAAACTTCTTGGAGGAAACTGGGATTTCTTGAACTTTCCATGTAACGTAATTCTTGTAACCTAATCAATTACATGAATTTTTGCTACTACCGTTGCGTAAACAATTCTAGGAATTCCAGCTTTCTAGAAAAAGTATAATAACGTTATTTATTTTTTTCTTTTTCTGTGTAGTAACTGACTGTTTTATGTCACACAAAAAAATCACAAGATGATATTCCGTGTTAATTAAATTTCTCTGTAAAGATTTATGTTTGCAACAGAGAATCATTCTTTAAGCATGAGAATATTTACAGCTGATTTTTTTTTATGGCTATATATTTTTGTTGTTATACATTCTACGCTCATAAATAACACAGGTCTGCAATGGTTTTCCTCTTTGAAATCTAAGTAACATTTTCTATAGTTTCTGATGTGCTGATTACGAGAAAAATAATAAAAAAATTCTATCACGTCAGGATTTTTTGATATTGAATATTTAAGATTTTGCTGAAAAATGTCTGAGCGTCTACATTTTAAAATTTATAAAACGTCATTAAATTACGTCAGCTAATTTTTATTGCATTTAATTAGTGTAAGGTGACATAGAAATTACTTCAAAACAGTAATTTGTTAACTACTACATAATAAGTATAAGTAATTCACATTAACCATGTTGAAAACGGGTCATTTTGGCTTAATTTTGTAATGAGCTCATTAATACATAAAGATTAGGTAATATAACCTAATTGTTGTAAATATTAGTCGAAAAGGGTGTAATAAAGATAAACCAAAGGGTTTTTGTATAAGTACTCGCACTGATTTAGAAAATTAACAGTTGAAGTGCGCATCTTGCAACATAACCTTTAAAATGTCATCGCGAAGCTGTTTAAATTCTCCGAATTGTTTTTGTTATACTTGCGGGAAATTTATGGTGAAAAAACAACGAAACAGCATTACAGGCTTTGTAAAAAATATTTACAAAAGTTATTTTGGATACGTTTTAAGTAACCAAGACAAAACTTGGACACCTCATAAAATTTGAACGACTTGTTCATTAGAACTTCGCAAGCGGTCAAAAGGACAGAAAAATAGCTTCAAAATCGTTTCGCCTATGCTATGGAGAGAGCCTAAAGACCATGTTAAAGATTGCTACTTTTGTTGTTGTGACATAACTGGATACAATTCTAAAAATAAAAGGGACATAAACTATCCATACGTCTCATCAGTTACGCCTGCAATTTTCGGCGATTCAAAAATGGTGCAGCCCCCGTTTCCGACTATACAAATTGAAGATTCTGACTGTGATACAGATGAACAGGATGTATACCAATCTGATCCTGAATTTCAAGTAGATTCTAACGAGTGTCAGCTCTTTTCCCAGTCACATTTAAACGACTTGACAAGAGATTTGAATCTCCCCAAAGATGCAGCGGAACTTCTCGGATCACGATTAAAAGAAAGAAATATGCTTGCACCTGGTACTTCATTTTCATGGTACCGTCACAGAGAAGAAGAGTTTTTCCATTCTTCGCCAAAGATCAAGATTTAGTGTACTGTAAAGATATTCCAGGCTTGACGAAAATGTACGACATTGAATACGATCCTAATGAGTGGAGATTGTTACTTCCCAGAAAATCTAGGAGCCGTTAGCGAAGAACAAGGCGAAAGATTTCACCAAGATTTGAAAGAGCTAGAAGTCCGGTATCAAGGAAGATGGCATACTAGCATGATGGCGGACTACTGCTGGTTGTTGAAGCGCGACGATCCAAATCGGAAATTTAAGCAAAAATCGTACAACCGAAGCTTCCAGGAAAAAAGGATTAGGTTCCACAAATAAAATTTACATGTAATTTAGATCAGTAATAAGTTATTATTGTATTTTAGTTGTTTTTTATGTTAAAAGTAATGTACTTTTTTAAATATATATATTTTTATGTGAAAACTTGTGTTTTTTTTTCTATTTTCTATCTGTATCTTTTTTGAAAAATCTGAAGGTGATGGAAAAAAACTAAGTACATATTCGTAATCAGCACACCAAAATACCCTAGAATCAGCTCTCAAATTCTAAAGAGGAAGTTTTGACTCTCAATTTGCAGGCCTGTGTAATCATTTATATGTATTTCAAATCAGTAATCAATCATTTTCAAGACTAACTTTCCATAAATTATAAAATTAACAATATCAGTTAAAATTTTTATTGTTTTGTTTTGTTATTTATATGCTTTCATCAAGTAATCTACATACAAAATAATTTGTCCTGATTGACTGATAATCAACGCAATGCCCAAACTATTGAACATAGAAACATGAAAATTTGGAAAAATATACTGCTTATAATGTAAGCGTGCACTAAGATATGATTTTGCATCTTTTATACCTAATATGTTACTACTATGGCAAATATAACCTATTTTTCAACAAAGGCTGTCACCATGATTCCCACACCATCATTTTTTGAATTGGTTTTATATTTCCTGAAAAGGCGTAGTAATCGTAATTTTGAAATTTTTTTAATAATTTGTCTTCATTTTCCCCGATTAAATTTCGATTGTGTTAGAGATAATTTATATCGTATAGATAATTTATATCTTATAATTTAATAATTTTTATCTGCTTATAGATAATTTATATCTTATAAATAACTAGCGTGACAAATTTTACATTTCTAAATATTTACGTAACAAAAAAAAAGGAATTTAAAGAGTTAAATATTGAAAAGCATAAAAAAAGAAAAGACAGGTGTAAGAATGGAGAACAGTTATTTTCTTGTGAGTCTAGTGGATGTTATATGGAAATAGCTAATTAATTATTTCTTCACTATTATTCTTAAGTTTATCCTCGGTGAATAGAAAGCAATCAATGATAAATATCAGCAAAAATATATGCAGCTTTTATTAAATATTAAGGAAATTGATTGTTTGGTGAATTCGCATAAACGTCCTAATAATCTAATTTCATGAGATAATAGCGCATAAAACACAACTGTATATTCAGCAATATATGCATAGTTTCCGAAATTGATTTAGCATGAAGTTGATAACTATTATTATTTGCATTTATTTTAAAATATACATTTTGCTACTAACACTTATATTTGTGGTATTATTGTAAATTGCAAATAAAAGACAAATATTTCTTAATTTGGGGAATTATAATCACAAACTAAAATATAAAACAGTTTGGAGCTGAAAAATAGCATTATTTTTATTTTTTCTGATATTTTTACTTAAAAAAAATAAATAAAAGACATGAATTTTAAACTTTTAAGTTTTTAATTAAAGTTATGCATAATAAATGATATGAATGGAAGGATTATATTAATATATTTTAAATATTTAATGAAATACGAAAAAATGCCACGGGTACAATATTTTGCGGTTTATTATCTGAGCCAGGCTAACTAAAATACCGAGTTCTTGATTTATCAGCACAGATGTCATATCTGCACGACATTGACATTTTTTTTTTTTTTTTTTTTTTTTTTTTTTTTTTTTTTTTGACGACAATTTGGCGAAAATTCCGTTTTCAAATACCAGTTACATACACATTTTTAAACTGATTTCTATTATTTTAAAAGGGAAATGATAATTAAAAAAAGTTTAGTTAATAGTTATAGAATAAAACAATTTATACCATTTTAAAATAGAAAATAAAAGCAAACAAACAGTAGTTTAATAAATAAATAACAATAGCCGGTTACCATGTGTGGCAAATATAAATTCCATTTTTTGCATACGCGCCAGTGGGGTGCATATATGGCATCTGTGTCTATTTCTCTAGCAGAATCTTGTAATTTTTCAAAAAATTAGCAATTTAAATAAATTATGAATAAAAGAAATATGATTTAATGCTTAGTATACATTCAAAGGAGAGCAAACGGATCACGAAGGGCGGCTAGTATATATAAGTTTACTTATGAGCGTATAAGGGTTAACTTCAATAACATATTATCATAGAAATAAATAATAAAATTCATGCTGTAAATATTCTCATGCTGAAACAATGATTTTCTGTCATAAACATAATACTTTAGACAGACATTTACTACATATCTTCTTCTAATGTTTCGTGTGACAATAAAACAGTCAAATATTAATTCAAAAGCGAATGAAATATAATAAACTTTTCAAGAAAAATTATTTCATATAAATATATAAATAACAAAACAGAACAATAAATCCTTGAACTATCGTTGTTAAGAAACCTATTATAGAAAATTTGTTTCATTTTACAATTATTTATTAGAATTTGAAATAAATGTATATAAGTTTTTTTAAGGGCGTAAGAAGGGTAACTACAATAATATAAAAATATATAAAGAAACAATAAAATTCATATTGTAAATACTTCGTGCCTAAACAATGATTTTCTGACGCAAACACAATCCTTTAATGAGAAATTTAATTAATACGAAATATCCTTTTATCACATTTCGTGTGACATAAAATAGTCGATTTTTGATGAAAAAATGAATGTAACATAATTAATTTTTCAAGCAAGTTTATGTGATGAAAACGTATAAATAACAAAACAGAACAATAAAACCTTCAACTAATGTTGTTAACATACCAATTATACAGAATTATTCTTTGTGAAGCATTTAGATAATACTATCTAAACACTTTTAGACGCCAGCTATTAAAAATTTCAGCACTCTTTTAAGAGAAATACTATTTCAAAGGACAGTTATTGTTGGGCAATTGCTCTTAATGGCTTTTTCGATTCATTTATTTAGAGCGGCTTCTATTAAAGATAACGAGGTTTGTTCAATTGAGATGCTAGCAATCTAATTTCTCCCTTTCCTCCATTGTTGTGCGAAAATCAAATGTCGGAAAGACCAATAGACGTCAGTTTACTTCAAGGAAGTAGTTTGAATGAGTCAGGGGAAGTTAATTTTTATTTCACAGAAGAGAGGTTTTAAGGGGAAAATACCCGTCATATTTCACACTGTTAAAAATAAATCTGTGAATTCCAGGTGAAACTACCGGCAGCAAAGTAGCCGAACTGTTACCGTTCCGTAAGTAGATTCTCCGTTGTGGGACATACAAGAAAGAAAAACTCCGTTTGAAGAAGCGATAACTTTCTGTTACAAAGATAATAATTTAATATAATTTTTAAAATTAATAAATAGATTAATAGTCAAAGAATCCGAAATTACCAAGTGATTTTAAGCTGCTATGTTAGTTTACGTATGATTATTATTGCACAATTTAGTTCACGCCGTCCTCAGGATCGAACTCGGGACATTTGGCTAGCGTATTAAATCCTTACTAACCGAGCCAAAGCTGCTAATGCCGGGTTGTACAGAATATGTCTTTTATGAGTTAGTGTGAAAATCTGTTGTGCTTTTTAAAGATTTCCTTTCAAATACATTCTTTATAATATTTGTAAACAGTTTATTTTATTTTATTTTAGACTGATGCATAATGCTTATTATTTTTTAAAATCAATTTTTATTATTTAAATAGTTCAAATAAAAAAAATCGCTGTTTAAAACCACTGTTTTTTTTTTTTTTGAATGAATGAATGAATGAATGAATGAAAAAAACTTTTTATTAACAACTTCTTTTTAGAAAAATAATGTTATAGACAATTTTTTGAAATTGTCGTACACTATTTCTTTATTTATTTATTTATTGGCTAATTAATTAAAAGATTTTTTAATAAGAAATAAGAGAAAAATAAACAGAAAAAATGTAATTTAAAAGAGACTTTTTATGTTTTCATTATTTCTTGTCGCCAGTGGGATACGAACCCACAATCTGCGCTCGCAGGTAATTAGCGGTATGGTACCTTGACCACTCGGCCACGGAGCCCCTTACACAACGGAGTGCCTCTGTTTTTTGTTTTTATTTCCACCCATTTCGTTATTTTCAGGAAATATGGTGGGATTTGCTGATTTGTAACGGGCAATGCCCTTTTGTTGTGAAAAGATACTTTTTCTGTGAAATTCAGGAAAAAAATATTCGGGAATTTCAGAATTTTTTTAACAGTGCATTCAAAGATTATTTTGAATGAATTAATTTGTTAGAAATGATAGATTTTACTTCAATATATACATATTTCATTATTATGCCAATGTGATTTAATTATTAAACTTAAAGGAGTTCTCTATATACATACACTTTATTTCGTAATTTCAAACTTTTAAAAGACTCAATAAAACAAGTAATTTGAGTCAGACTTAATTACAGTTTAAAATCAAATTCATAAAAATTTTAAGTACTAAGACATTAAATAAATATATATTAGAAGTTTCGTCATATTATCACAAAATATCACCAGTACAATTTAAACACTGTAAAACAGAACAAATCAAGTGCAGTTAATGCAACGTTATTTTTTTTTAAGAAATAATTTCACCGAGAATTAAGCAACAATTTATCATTCAATGAACTGTTATCATGACTATGTTATTAACCCTCCAAGCGTCTTGCAAATGGGTAAAATTGTAATGTTGTTTTCTCTGCATTTTGTTTTAAATGCTAATAAAATATGATTCTTTCAATATTACATAAAAAATCTTATTTAGGAATATGAATGTAATCCTTGAGAGTCTTAATTATTCTTCAATGCTTTGAAAATTCATTAAATTTATAGAATTATAATATCTTAAACATTGTTTATATTGCAGTGAAACCTGGAGCTTAGTGTACGGAATATTACGGGACAAACGCTTAGAGGGTTAACTATAACTAACTTATATAACTATATTGTTCTTAAATTGTTCCTTGAAGTCTGGTTTTTATATTACAATCGCCGATATTGAATGAAACCTGTTCCATTCCTGGTAAATTTTGCAAATTTCTAAAAATAACATAATTTTAATTGTTCTTGATTTGTTCCTTGTTTGTTTTACAATGGTTATATTTTACTGATAAAGCCTACCGGTTGCTTGGCGAAACATTTATTAAATATATTCAAAGGTTTTTAGTATTTTAAACTTTTAATAAGTTTATTTTAAACAGTATTCAAGTCAATTTTTATTTATTTTTTTTCTTTTATAAATTAATTTGTTCTTTTAAAGGCAAGTAAGTTAAATGAAATTAAGAACTATTTTTAGTTAAAAAGGAAAGTTTATCTGCTAAGTATGACAAAAATATACTAATGTATATTCACTAATATAAGTATATTTTCTTGTGTTTGGCTCTTGATATCAACAAGTATAATAATATATTTTAAGCGGATAAATGCTCTCTGTCCGTTGATTTTCTAATGGAAATCCAAATTAATTTGTTGCACTTATATTTCAAACATTGCCAAAAAAAAAAAAAAAAAACTTCATACGTTTAAATTTTAAAAGAGTCAAGCAATGATAAAATATACTTCACAGTATAGAGGTAAAAAGGAAGAAAATTCTTAAATATCATTTTTGTCAAAGATTATTTTGAAAGAATGATATTTAACGTTTTAGAAACAATATATTTTTTATGCGAAGACTTTTCTTTACATTAAAAAGATACATTAATTAAATTATTAAATTTATAAAAAAATGTTCATTTATTATAAAGTGAATGTAGTCGCAGAGGGACTTATAGTCCATTCAAAAGAAAAGTTGAGCTGCTAAATAAGGCAGCTATATATTCATTTATAGCAAAAAAAAAAAAAAAAAAAGTTAGTTTTACATAATTTGTCTTTCTGGATTAACCAGTTTATTGGTAATGTCCACTAATCCATTTTGTGGGACTTATAATGAAATAAAATAAATTCCTAATTTTATATATCCATAATCTAAATAAGGTTGGGTAAATTAATTTTTATTTCAGGAATAGATAATTAAAAGAAGAAAAGACCAATTATCTTTTATTCAATTTCTAATTAGATAAAACAAAAATTAACTCTTTCGAAATAACATATTTTTTTATGAAAAGATATCATATATTCGTTTTTTATTAAGTTAAATTCATTCAATTATTAAAGCTGGAGAAAATAGCTTTTTTTAATCAAATAAATAAAATTATAGCGTTTCTTATATACTCTTGAGAAAAAAGTCGATTTGCTGTTCAGGGATGCTGAATTTGCATTTATATTTGCCGTTTTATTCTCTGTATTAATCAATTGTAGGGGCTGCAATAAATTTTACATCATATTTAAAATGGGTATACTTTATACATACCTCGTATGCCCCTCGCTCACAAGTAAACGACTTGTTAAAAACTAAATTTTGTTCTGTTTAAGCTATCAATAGATCTGGAGTATACTTTATAACTTTCCAAAATTATAGTAAGTATTTTCTTTATAAAGATATGACTATAAAAATTTTGGGATATAATTTAAGAACATAAAATATATATTATATTATTTAGACCCTATAATGAAGAATCAAGATTAGCTCAGTCCCAATCTATAAAAGTAGATATTAATAACTCTAAAATCATCTTTCGTACAAATAATTAAAAGGAAAAAGCTATAAGGGAATAAGCTGAAATAATCACTAACTGATTCTGTTACACAAGATGTTATTTTACACAAAATGTTCTAGGAATTCCAGTTGCTTAGAAAAAGTTTACTAACTTTACATATATATATATATTTAAGTGTAGTTGGCATGTCATCTGACATAAAAAAATAAATTAAAATAATTTCCTCTAGACGATTCTTGAATGAGCGCAAACAAAAATTAAAGCAACATTGGAATCCCTACTGTGATGTGTAAAGGGTGAAAAGGTTTTAGGTGTTTTAATATACTCTATTGTATTTTAATTAAATTGTACTTTAAATAAATATATGTATGCACGTGAAAGTAATATTCGTGTATTCATTTGTGCTTTTTATTTAAATTTCATTTGTTTAACTAAAGGTGAATTTTGCACTAGAAATTAAAAAAAAAAAAAATATATTAATTAGAATATTATCATCAATAGTTTCAAACATTCACTTTATTAGTATATGATACAAAACAATAGGACTACTTAATAGTAATTTATTAAAATATATCCATAAATTTGATATTCTATTGATATGCATACATTTTGCAATACTTAAGCCACATCACGTAACTGTTACCTTAGATCGTTCTTCGTATAAAATAAACAATAATTTAATTATATTGCAGAAATCTATGAATTGAAATTTAATTTTGGATTAAATTTAAGTTATTTAAGTACGATTATTTAAGTACAGCTCACGATATAAAGTAACATAGCATAATATCCATTATCTAGCTATACAGCATAGAAACATGAATTGTTGCTTCACACATATATAAATACTGATATTATTAGCAGTAATTAGTAAGCATTTCACGAAATAAGTCGATTTGCTGACCACTAGAATTCGTGAGAGGTGATCCAACAAATTACATATGTTAATCACATAAGTGCTGGTTTCTCTTTAATTATGATTGTTATGTAGTTTTTGCAGTCGGATTTTATCAAATTCAACATTTGCGTGCGAATAAATATATCAGCTTCAAGGAATATAATGTATTTCAATATTTCTTACCCATTTACACTTCCTGTCGTAAGGCTAGTTTTAGAATTATCCAGAAAAAACACTTAGATTTTATAGTTTTAAGCAAGGCACAGAGTTCATAGTTATTATTTATATTAGAAAATGTAGCGAATATTAAATCGCAATTTTTTCATCACGCTTTAACATTGTAATAAACATTTATCACATCATGTTTAATGTGAGAAATATTTATACTTTTTTCTTGCAGCTTATGAAGTTATATATAATTTAAATAAAATGTTAAAAAAACAAGTGTTATTTAAAACAAAGTTTTCTATATCAAAATTTTACAAGTAATGTAATATTAAGAATGTTAGATTCTATTTACATTGATCTTTATCTAGCATTTACATTGATCTTTATCTTAGGAATTGATTTAAGTATCTATACTTTTCCTTTTTTTAAATTAAATTAATTTTATTTTTATTATGAGCATTTGATGAATAACATTATCCAAAGTTAGATAAGGTGAATAAGGCAAAAAAATTAAAAATAAATTGGCGTTTTTTTTTTTTTTTTTTTTTTTTTTTTTTTTTTTTTTTTTTACCGCCAAATTGACATTTTTTATTTACTCATTTACAATATATTTTACATTGTGCGCTATATAATTTATATAATTTGTTTACATTTGCTTACAGTAGATCAGGATGATTAGGTTGATACAATTGGCAATTTTTTCTCTGTAATATGAAGCCATACACCAAGCAATCGTGAATTATGCGGTTTAGCTATACGGAATCATGTTTCACCAGTGGATCTGTACGAGCATGTATTATTGTAATCTTTGAAAATTATTTTTGATATTTTTTTCTTTCATTTATAAATAACTACAATTTCTATACATAGAATTTTTATTGACAAAATGTGAATGAATTGTGTCAAAATCCACTCTGAACCCTTCCGTTTGATTCCTTATTAATCGTAGTTTTGCGTGTGGAAAAATATATGTAACATCAGAATTATTATAGATTCTGATCTCTATGTGTATTATCATTTTCTCTCTTATTTATGTTTCATTTTAAAGTTTATTACTTAGAATTAGACAAAAAACAATGTTCAAATGTTATATTTAATCACTTATGCCCAAATTATGAATTCATGAATATTCCATCGTCTAAAACATTTTTCGTGAATTTTTAAAACTACATAAAAAGAACTACATTAATAAAACTACAATAAAATAAATAAATACTACATTGTTAAATATAATACTATAAGAAAATTAAAGGTTGCTATTCAACGCATGCTTATTCATAAAAAGATGACATAAAATAAATATGTAAATAAAACATATTTCAATGTTTCCTTTCATTTTTCTAAAACCTCTTCAAGAAGAAAAAATGTACTGATATAAATCGACAGGAAACAATCATTGTATTACACCTTAAAAAATTAAATTCAAATATCGAGACTATACGATCCCGCACCTTTTTCCATCATTTCCATTGTCCACTATGATTCTTCGAATGAATACGGATGTTCCTAATTTCGTCAAAGGCAGCAATGAAACGGTAGCAATGAAAAAAGCACCAGATCTTGTATAGAGAGCCTATCTGTAGGGCTTATTCGTAGGTCTACGAATCATATTATTTGTACAACTGGTCTACTATTCGCCTGAAACTATACTGTTTGTAGTATGCTTTCTAACTTTAAGTATTGGATTAATTAGTTTGTTAAATTAATTAGTTTGAGAGAAGAAAAAAAAAACTAAAATTTGGAAAATCACAGAAAAAAATAATTTATTTCACACGTTTATGTGTAAAAAAAATCTTTTTGCTTTATTGTCTATATTATTTAGTTTTATCAAATAAACCACAAGGAACGAAAAATTCGAGTCAATTAAAAAATATACAATTTTTTTTTTTTCATTTTAAACATTCCTGTTCGTCGAAAAAACCCAAACTGGGTAAAATAGCTTTTAAGCGATGTGGTTTGTGTGGATTTATTTTATTTTTTTTTACTTATTTATGATTATTATTTTAAAGTGCACTCAAAATATTTTGTGAAAAAAAATGTTTTATTGCTCCATTTAAGTAGCCAGAAAACGAGCTGCTTCCAGACTAAATGGTTTTGTTTTTAGAATTTATAATTACTGTTGATTAAATGTGAACATTCGTTTTCCAATGGAACACTCAAAACAATCAAATTAATTAAAACACACTGAACATTAAATAAATCCAATTATTTAAATTTGTTATTTACTAATTTCAGACATAATCAATGATTACATTATTTTAGTAATAGCATTTCTAAGATATCACAATGCGAGATGGCATAATCAGTTAAACGTAATGAATAAAATGGTAATAGATTTTTTGAACTAAAAGTAAACTAATGTGAGGTACTTTAAACTATGTGTTTTTATCTTAATACATTATTGCCGAGGAAAATGTGATAAATTGTATTGAAATCTGGCTAGAAAAATGTGGTGTAGAAAAGTGGTAGGAAAATGTTTTAATAAATGTGCATACATGATAAGTTATTAATTTAAATTGCATTAAATAAAATAAGCATATTAAACAAACATCCATAAAACATTTTATTGATTAATTAATTGATAAATAAAGGAAGTTTAATAACCAAAGTAATAATGCGATTAAAATACCATGCTGGTCCTATATTGATTGCATTGGCAACTTTTGTGCCACAATGACATCAATTGTAAGCATACTCTATGATTTCATTATGCTTATTTTGTACCGGTATTTTCAATAAATATTTCTTATTTTCGAAAAAGGATAATATTTCTTATTTTCGACTTTTTAAATGTAAAGCAAATATCTCTGTCATATTGACGCTACATTGCAAATACTTCAGACAAATTTCATTATTTCAGAAATCATGCCGTTTTATGTTGGGTAAACTCGAAAGATCGCTAAAATTTATTCAATGCTTGTATTTAAGTCGAAATATTTTTAATGAATGCAATATTGGTACAATGTTGCACTTAAAAAATTAATCCAATCCGTTTTAATTTATTCGTCCGACATACGAATATTACTTCCCACTTCTGCACGTTTTAAAGTGAAGTAAACAAGAAATTTAAGAAATGAAGTAAATTGTGAACTTAATTCAACAAAATCAACGTCGAACATATTATTACATTAGGCGTGCTGAAAATTGCTATGAATTTTGTCGCATGCAGAACATATGTCACAGTAATCATAGACTAATTTTGTATTTTTTTTTTATTTTATTTTTTTTTTTTTTTATGTAGTAATAAAGTAAAATTCAGAAACAACAAAATGCACATTTAAAATTTATATTTAAATGTTACGACTGTTTAAGAACGAAACAATTATTTAAAGAGGAATGGAATACGAGTTAGGGACAATCAAAAACTTTTCGAATTCCATGGGTGACATATGTAACCTAAATTAAGGTTGAGTAATTCATTGATTCAAAATATAATTTTTGTGTTTTACAAAAGCTTAAATCTTTCGAGTTCGATTTTTTTTTTTCAATTTTTAGAAAAAAATATATTTATGTTAATATTTAATTACATTAACGCTAACTATCCAAATAGATTAATAAGAGTGTAAGGAACATTTTATTGTCTCGAACATAATGAAGGTTGTTGTTTTGCATGCTATTCACTTCATAATCATATGAAAATTTTAAAGGTTTGGTTTATTTTTGTCGGCCGATTATCTTCGCTAGGAATATAGACCCAGCGGGTAGTGCCCTTCGTGGGGGTCTTTGTAAGGGAACCTAACCGGTATTTACGGTATTTACAGCTGCAATCGGGTTCGAACCCAGCACCTGCCGTCTACCAGTTGAGAGGTCAGTACCTCTCGGCCACTGGTGGGGCTAATTGTTAAAGGAAGAGGTTTTGTAGATTTTTAGAATGTATTACATTACAACAAGATTTAATTAATTACAACTTTCTAATACTTTTTACGCTTTTTTACACATGATCCTATTAGGAAAGTAAACATTATTTTAAATATAAAGAGGGGAAAATATGATTAAAAGAAAATAATTGCAAATGGTGCGAAGAGAATTAAGCAAATATTTATTAATATTCTTAGTATTAATACTAAATGCCTAAAGGTTAATGAAATCATATAGTAAATGCAAAGACACATACTTACATTACTACGTGCAAATAGTTGCAAAAGTAAAACAAACTAATGCCAATTAAAAAACATGTACTATAATTAGTGCACCAGATTTAAAAGCGATAAATTTTTGGCTAATAATATAGTTTCATCATGTGTTAACAATAGATTTTTTGGTATACTAATTTCAGTGATTTTTTAACACCCTTCCTCTATTTTGAAGTACGTCAAGCTTTCTTAACTGATAATTTTAAGCTTTATACCAAATAATCATTGAAATTATCAATTTTTTCACTTCTAAATCTTTAGCGACTGTTTAACCCTTTATCTACCGAATTATTTGTGAAGAAATTGATCCACCTCAATAATTACTTTCTTTATTACTGAAGGTTTACTGGAATTTTTAGGCAATACTAATTGGAATGTAGACATTTTTGTCATGCAAAACATATCGGTAGTTATAATTTTTTGTGAAATATTTACAAAAATAATCAGATTACTTAACAAAAATTACTCTTTTGAAAATATCACAATTAATAAAAAAGCTATGAGTTTGAATACATAACAATCCTCTTTTTAAATGGAAACGTTTTTGTAGTTGAATATTTTTATGTAGGGTGTTAGTGCAACTAACCACACATGACAACCAGTTTGGTCGTCCTTAAATGTAAAGCTAAGCATTTTATGAAGTTAGGCTGTAAATTTAAATGAGTATATAGCTGTCATACCTAGCAGCTTAACTATTATTTTTAACTGAAAATAGTTTTAATGTCATGTAATTCATTTGCCGTAAAAAAAAAGAAAATTAATTTATAAAAGACAATAAAATAAAGAAACAAAATAGATACAGATACAATTTAAAATGAACTCAATAAAAGTTTAACCCTTACAGTGGCCTGAAAAATATTCCATTCATGTTTAACAATTCATAAAATAGTATTTATAAAAGATATTGGTATGAAAAGTTTTATTTGACAAGCTTACATATTTATTTATCTTATTCCTCCAAAAAAATATTTTAATATTGATTTTGTGTTAAATCAGCCATCTTTCTAAAAGTTAGATGACGGAAAATCCCGGTTAGGCCGCTTAAAGGGCTAGAATACTAAAACTACTAAAATATATTTAATAAAAGTTTTGCCAAGCAACAGTAAGACTTTATGAGTACATTTTAACCATTGTAAAACAAACAAAGGAACAAATCAACAACTGTTAAAGTACTGTATTTTTTTTAGAAACAAACAATATTCACACGAAATTGAATAGACCTCATTCAATATCGGCAATCGTAATATGTAAATCAGACTTCTTGGAACAATCGAAGGACAATTTAAGGACAATCATGATATCTGCACACTGAAAGAAGCCTGTTCAATTACTGATAAGTATTGTTTGTTTCTAAAAAATAACCTTAAAATTAACTGTACTTGATTTCCTCTTTTTTTTTGTTTCACTGTAATTAAATTTTATTAATGAGACTTTGTGATTACACGGCGAAATTTCTCTTAAATGTGATTAAAATGTTTTTGAGTATTTTTTTTTTAAATTGTATTCCATCTCATACTCAGTATTTGTTTTATTGAGTCTTTTAAAAGTTTGAAATTTAGAGGTTAAATGTATATACAGGTTGTAACTAAACTCTTGGGCAAAATTAACTTTAAGGGGTGATAGTACACATCAAGACAAACAATATTAAATGGGAACCCAAGGGTCCCCAACGTTTTCTGAATTAGATAGCCACCATTAAAATTTAGGGTTCAAAATTTCAAATAATCATAAAAAACGAAAAAATTACTCAATTGATTTGCGGTTTTCCTTAAAACTATTCTTTATGTCAGTATTTTCTTGAAAATAAATTATAAAAATAAATTTCAAATAATTGTGATAAAGGACGCTTTACAAATTGAGGTAACGAACAACTATATTTTACCGTTACTTTTTGCATCTAATTAATTTATTTTAGAAGTTTTGATATAAACTTAAAATATGAGCTCAAAATCTGAATCGTTGGGAGTAGTTAAGTAGCGCAAACTGAGCTGTGTTCAATGGAGGTAAGGAGGTTCAAAATTCAAATGATTATAAAAAAACGGAAAAATTAGTCAATTGATTTGCGGCTTTCACTGAAACTATTCTTTATGTCAGTATTGTGTTGGAAATAAATTATACAGATAAATTTCAAAAAATTCTGTTAGAGGGCGTCTTAAACTTTCGAGTAATCAAAAACTATTTTTAACCATTATTTTTTTGTATCTAATTAAATGCTTGTAAATGCTTAGACTTAAATTTTGAGCTCCAAATCTGAATCGTTGTGAGCAATTAAGTAGCGCAAAATTGAACTGTGTTCAATGTGGGTGTGGAGGTTCAAATTTCATATGATTGTAAAAAACGGAAATATTGGTCGATTCGTTTGCGATTTTCGCTAAAAGTATTCTTTATATCATTATTTCCTTAAAAATAAATTTTAAAGATAAATTTCAAAAAATTCTGTTAGAGGGCGCCTTAAACTTTTGAGTAATCAAAAACTATTTTTAACCGTTATTTTTTTTATCTAAATAAATGTTTTAAAAGCTTAGACTTAAATTTTGAGCTAAAAATCTGAATCGTTGTGAGTAATTAAGTAGCGCTAAATTGAACTGTGTTCGAGGGGTGAGGAGGGTAACACTTCAACTCCTGAACACAGTTCAGTTTGCGCTTCGTAACCCTTCCCAATGATTCAGAATATGAGCTCAAAATTTAAGTCTAAGATTTTGCAAGCATTTACTTAGATACAAAAAATAACGGTTAAAAATAGTTGTTTGTTATCTAAAGTTTATGGTGCCCTCTAACGGAATTTTTGACATTTATCTTTAGAATTTATTTTCAAGAAAATACTGACATAATAAATAACTTCAACGAAAACCGCAAACGAATCGACCAATTTTACCGTTTTTTTAAGCATTTGAAATTTGAACCTCCCCCATTTCCATTGATCACAGGTCTGTTTGCGCTACTTAACCACTTCCAAAGATTCAGATTTTCAGCTCAAAATTTAAGTTTATGTCTAAGTTTAAAAAAAAAAAAAATATTGCTATGCAAAAATAACGGAAAAAAATAGTTGTACGTTATTTCAAATTCTACGTACACTATCAGCATTTTTTCAAATTTATCGTTATAATTTATTTTTAAGACAATACTGACATAAAGAATAGTTTTAAGGAAAACCGCAAATCAATTGAGTGGTTTTTCGTTTTTTTATGATTATTTGAAATTTTGAACCCAAAACTTTAAAGGTGGCCCTTGGGTTCCCATTTAATACTGTTTGTCTTGATGTGTACTATCATCCCTTAAACTTTTGCCCAAGAGTTTAGATATACCCTGTATATTGGAAATCCCTTTAATTTTAATAATAACTCACACTGGTCTTCTAATAAGATATGTATATATTCAAGTAAAATATTCTGTTTCTTGACGAATTAATTATTTCAAAATATTCTTTGGATGAAATATAATGAGTCTTTTTACCTTTAAAACCTCTCTTCTGGGAAATAAAAATTAACTTCTCCGGTCTCATTCAAACTATTTCCTAGGAATAAATTGACGCCTATTGGTCTTTCCGGTTTTTGATTTTTGCACAGCAATGGAGGAAAGAAAGAAATTAGATTGGTGGCATCCCAATTAAACAAACCTCGTTATCTTCAATGGGAGCTTCTCTAAATAAATGAATCGGAAAAGCCATTCCGAGCAATTGTGCAACAATAACTGCCCTTTGAAAGAGTGTTTCTCTTAAAAGAGTGCTGAAAATCTAAATAGCTAGCGTCTAAAAGTGTTTAGATAGTATTATCTAAACGCTTCACAGAGAATAATTCTGCCTAATTGGCATGTTAACAATATGAGTTCAAGATTTTATTGTTCTGTTTTGTTACTTTTATGTTTTCATCAAATAAAACTAGATTGCAAAGTAATTATGTATGATTCATTTTTTCTTTAGCAACTGACTCCTTTATGTCACACGTAACGTTATAAAAGGATATTTCGTATTAACTAAATTTCTCTGTAATAGATTTTTTTGGGGGGAAAGGGAATCACTGTTTAGGCATGAAAGTATTTACAGTGTGGGATTTATTGTTTCTCTATATATTTATAATGAATTTATTTATACGTAAATGTTGTTTGTTTCTAAACAAATTGATTTAACTTTAAATGTACCTGATTTTTTCTGTTGGTTTCACAATGATTAAATTGTGTGCAACAGCTTTTCATGCTAAAACTTATACTAAATTTATTTTTATTAATTTTTGTATTTTTTTTATATTTTTTATTGAAAGTTTATCAACGTCTGAGTTATATAACTCGTTTTATTTCATCTTTTAAAAGTTTGAAATAAATTTAAATGTATATACATATATTGCTAATTCGTTTAACTTTAATAATAAAATCACATGGGCTTAATAATAAATTTTGTGCATGTTCAAGTAATTCAAGTAACAACTAAGTAATTCTAACGCATTAGTTCTTTCAAAACAATCTTTGAATGAAATATAATGGGTCTTTTCCCCTTAAAAACTTTTATTCTGTGAAATAAAAATTAATTTCCCTGACTCATTCGAACTGCTTCCTCGAAATAAATTGACGCCTATTGGTCTTTCCGGCTTTTGATTTTTGCACAACTATGGAGGAAAGGGAGAAATTAGATTGCTGGCATCTCAATTGAACAAACCTCGTTATCTTTAATGGGAGCTGCTCTAAATAAACGAATCGGAAATGCCAGAGCAATTCAGAGCAATTGCCCAACAATAACTGCCGTTTGAAATAGTATTCCTCGTAAAAGAGTGCCGAAAATTTAAAGTGTTGATAAGTGTCCAAAGTGTTGAGATAATATTATCTAATTGCTTCACAGAGAATAATTCTGCATAATTGGTATGTTAACAACATTATTTCAAGGTTCTATTGTTCTTTTTTGTTATTTATATGTTATCATGAAATAAACTTATTTGAAAAGTTAGTTATGTTTCATTTATTTTTGCATCAATAACTGACTCTTTTATGTCACACCAAACATCATAAAAGGATATTTCGTATTAATTAAATTTACCTCTGAAAATTTTTTTTTTTTTTTTTTTTTTTTTTTTTTCCGTCAGAGTATCACTGTTTAGGCATGAAAGTATTTACAGTGTAAATTTTATTGTTTCTTTATATATTTATATATGATTGTATTTAGCCTTATTATGCCTATAAAAACTTATTTGCATACATTTTAAATTCTAATAAATAATTTGAAAATCAAACAACTTTTCTATAATTAATATCTTAAGAACATCAGTAAAAGGATTTTTGCTTTGATATTTATAGCATCATAAGATAAATTTGATTATTTATTCGCACGCATTTGTTGAATTTGATTAAATCAGACTTCAAAAACTTCATAACAATCATAATTAGAGAAACACAAATTTCAGTGGTCAGCCAATCGATTTATTTCATGAAATGTTTACTTATTACTGCTAATAATA
This sequence comes from Maratus speculifer, assembly GCA_964019185.1. Taxonomy (NCBI): domain Eukaryota; kingdom Metazoa; phylum Arthropoda; class Arachnida; order Araneae; family Salticidae; genus Maratus; species Maratus speculifer. The sequence goes on from OZ025294.1 coordinate 363,456,466, forward strand.
TCAGTATTCAGATCTGTGTGAAGCTGCAATTCTTGTTGGTATGCTGTATATAATTACTTAATGATTATAATCATATAGTGTGTTATATCGTGAGTTGTACTAAAAGTCCACAATTAAATTTAAATTACTTGAAATGTTGATTATGCTTCATTCGTTTTTGCCCTACACTGTAAAAAATAATTCTTATAGTAATAGTAATATAGAAGTATATAAATAATCCTTATATAATAATCCTTTTACTGTAAAAGCTTATAGCTGTAAAAATAATAATCATATTAACTAACAGCTTGCTGCCTCGGATTAAGCTTCTCATTTGAAATTAAATTATATCTTTGAATTAAATTTTGATATAGAATTTCAATGATGAAATTTGAAATGAAATACAGGGTCTTGAAAAATCGAGGAATGTGAAAAACATGATTACAAATATCTCGGCAACTAATTATCTGATCGACATCGTTCATTAAGCAAAATTTGTGTTATTTTATTGCTTTTTATCTTCATTTCTTAAAAAAAAAGAATTCGAACATTTTTCTGTACCTTTCATTAGAATGAATTTTTGGAGTGTCCGAAAAAATAGTTCCGGATAATCGAGGTTGCTGATATTACATAGGCTTCGTCCCATTCTTACAAACTAAGTACATATAAAATTTCAAGTCTCTATCTCATTTTGTTTGGGAGGTAGAGCGTTTGCAGGCACACAGACAGACACACAGAGGGACAGAGGGATTTTTTTTCTAAAAATATGTTTTTCGGAATTTCCAATATCTAAAACGTGTAAATCCGTCAAAAAAATTTTATTTCGATTTTCAAAACCATTGCAAGATTCTAAACTACGTATGATTGGTAAGTAAACAAATGGAAAGCGCGATAAATTTATAAATAATAGTTATAAATCTTGGTTGATATATACATTCATTATTGGCGCTTTTTTCTACAATAACCCATTATACGACCTTTTACGAAAAGAAGTATTTAAGGTGACACGTGATACTTTCGAATAGTTACAATATTCGTTATAATTACTTATATACTCGTGTATAAGTTGAAAAATTTTAGACAGAATTTAAGAGTTGAAAATGGGAGGGGGGATGACTTATACACCAGTTAGAAAAAAGTATTTTTTTTTTCAAAAAATATCATTGAATAGGCAAGTGTTTTAAGAAATCACTGTACTACTCTGTTATCCCATCGACCAATTTCACCAAATTATACAAATCGCCAATCTAATAGCCAAAATATACATATTGACATAATTTTTATTTTAAATTACGAAAAAACAAATAATTAGTAGAATATTGATAAAAATACAAATAAAAAGTCGAAATAAAAATATGACATTTTAAACAAGTGAATCGTATTTAATGTCATTGAATGTGACATTTACGATCATCCATTATTGGTATATCTATGTATCTTATAATTTGGTGATAATTTTTTGGTCGACGGGATAACCTAGTAGTACCGAAATCACATATGGATCTAATTTGGAGTGAGAGATTAATGCGGACAATGGTCATTTCCCTGTGATTGACATATATAGCGCAACAGTTTGGTCCCTGTAATTCTTTTGCAGGCACTTTCAGTCGTGAGAAAACTCTTATCAACATAAAAAGATTCATTTCAACATTTTAACCCTTTCCGGCGCACTACTCTTTAAAGTTGGAATTTAAAGAAAAAAAAATAGGCAATCTATTTAGGCCTAGAGGAGTACACAGGTATTGTTTTGTAAAGATTGCACTAGCCATTTTAATTATACAGCTGTTGCCGAAATGGTAATCTCCCATAAGTAAAGCATTGATAAGCGCAATGAGAAGAGCATTGCTGTGAAGCGCGTATTACAGTAAAATATTTTACCTATTATTTAAAAACAGTAGAGTTTGATCTCTGTGGTGCTGCCATCTAGAACTCATAAGAAAGATTTAAAGTAGCCATTAGAGTAGTTTTTGAAATAGTCACGGAGTTTTTGTGTCTCTAAACAGGGGGAACTTTAGGTGTTGCCGACCTGGCAACACTGCGCGTTAAGGGGTTAATGTCATTAAAAAAATCAACTTGAAAATGCTTCAAGACATTTCTTCTCAAAGCCTCTCAATACAAAAAAGTACTGTGTTGTAGCAGTCTGTTTAGAAGCTGTTTACCCTTGTAAATAAAATTTGAATAGATTTTTGATACTTTTTTCTTTAAGTATCATTAAAATAATCTGTATAGGAGACAACTTATACACGAGTATATACGGTATTTAATATCTGGAATCAGCTTTCATTGTAATATGCTGGTCTTTCCTGAACACACACACAAAAAAAACGACAAAGCATAACATTTTTTTTTTAAAATAGCAGTTACAAAGCTTTGCTATATACATGCATTAGTTGTTCTTTTTTTCTGCAAGAAATATACCCATAATACCACCTTCTAAGAAAATAAGTATTTAATGTCACATCTTTTTTTTTTTTTTTTTTTTTTTTTTTTTTTTTTTTTTTAAGCAAAAGTTAGTGTGGCTTTCTGAAAGCTCTGATGCATAAATATTAAATAGGCAAATATTGAGCAGCATAAAATATGGAAAGACAGGTATAAGAATGGAGATCATTTATTATCTTGTAAGTCAAGCGGAGGTTGTATGAAAACAGCTAATTAATTATTTCTTCACTATTATCCTTATGTATAACCTAGGGGAATAAAAAGCAATCAAGAATAAATATCAGCAAAACCTTGTGCCGCTTTGTTAAATATTAAGGAAATTGGTTGTTTTGTGAATTCGAGTAAACTTCATAATTATCTAAATTCGTGAGACTGTAATGCATAAAACACAACAGGTTATTGAATGAGATATGCATAGATTTGAAAATTGATTTGTCGTACAGCTGAAACAATACTGTTTGCATTTATTGAAAAATTTAAATTTTTCTTGGAACACTTGTGTTAATTCTTATCATTGCATACTGTAAATAAAAGAACAATATTTCTAAATTTAGGAAATAATAATCACAAATTAAAATATAAATCAGCCTATTTCGAGTTACTATCGAATAATAGTCCCCACAGTTGTTTTCACAAATAATCATAACAGTTAAAATCACAGTTGCATAAAAGCTTTATTTATATTTCGAACACTTTGTAAAAAATATAGACATTTGTAATTTATGGAAAGATGTGTACCAAGATAAGTTTGTTTTGCTGCCAGTGATTTGATCTGGATTTTATTGTAATACGAACACAGCTCATTTGCCTTGTTTGAGATACAATTTCGATTACAATACCACTGGTGCAGATAATAAGTATATTATATTTCAGGGCAGCTTTTATTTCAAAGATATATCTTAATTTTCCTATGATGGTGTTTTCAGAATACAGCAAAATAAAAACAAGTTGGAAATTGCACGTGGAGCGTAGCAAATGAGGTGCTTTCGTATGATAACGAAGTTTTAAAAATATCACTTTCATATATCAATCTCATAAAATTTTAAATAGTTAATTACAATTTAAATGCGTACCAAACAATGTTCTCACTATTATATAATGGAATACTTTGTGTGACCTTGTAAATCAATAACAAATGTTTTCTGCACCACAAACTATGCAAAATGCATATTATAACAGGTACTTTATAAATGCATATCAGTTTTATTATGTTTGAATGAGTGTAACACCATTAAAATGCATTTGAAACATTTTCCCCCATTCACCGTAATGTAACGGAATACTTTTGACTGTCCCTGTAATTAAACTATGCTGAATATTTTGATAAAATTCAAAATGACTCGACAAAATTATGCAATAATTATGTATTTTAAATTTCAAACGATTAAAATACATTTGAAAAAATTTTCCCTATTGACCGTAATCTTATGGAATATTTTGATTGTCCTTATAGTTGTTCTATGTAACCGATTTCCATAAAATTTGAAATTACTCGACAAAATTATGTAGTAATTATATATTTTAAATTTGAAACGATTCGGTTGGTTAGTTTTTGCGTTGTTATATGCGGACGGACGGACTGAACGACAACTATAGATGCTACGTATTTACCTAATTACAAACGCCCAAAAAAGCCAAAAGCGTGATAAAGTTATAAATAACAATTACAAAAAAAATAGCAAATAAAGCCTTTGTGCACAAATGTTTAAAGAGAGAAAACCAACGAATATAAATGCACAAATAAAGTATGAGAAGGTAGCAAGTAGCTATTTCGAATCTACTATCGAGATTCTTCATCAGTGCAAAACTCAGCGAGCTAAAAATAGCAAAACTGAGCAAAGAGACAGAGAGATGCAGGCTTATATACCCGCTATGGGAACAATCCCGCCTAAAGAGAAGCAACCAATGAGAAGAAAGCAGCCTACTCATACTTTAGCTTCTCATACTTTATTTGTGCTTTTATATTCGTTGGTTTTCTCTCTTTAAACAGTTACAAAGTTTGGTTAATATAGATACATTAATAGCGCTTTTTTCTGCAATAATTATGCACATAATACAATCTTCTAAGAAAATAGGTATCCAATGTCACGTCACAAAAGTTAGTGTGGTTTTCAGAAAGCTCTGATGAATAAATATTAAAGAGGAAAATATTGAGCAACAAAATATGAAAAGACAGGTATAAGAATGGGGATTCTTTATTATCTTGTAAGTCTAGCGGAGTTTGTATGGAAATAGCTAATTAATTATTTCTTCACTATAATTCTTATGTTTAGCCTCGGGGAATAAAAAGCAATCAAGAATAAATATCAGCAAAAACATATGCAGCTTTTATTAAGTATTAAGGAAATTGATTATTTGGTGAATTCGCATAAACGTCCTAATAATCTAATTTCATGAGATAATAGTGTATAAAACATAACTGAATATTCAGCAATATATGCATAGTTTCGAAAATTGATTTAGTATGAAGTTTATAATAATTATTATTTGCATTTATTTTAAAGTATACACTTTGCTGCTAACACTTACATTAGTGTTTATTATTATACAGTGCAAATAAAAGATGAGTATTTCTAAATTTAGGGAATTATATTATAACCACAAACTAAAATATAAAACAACCTGTTTTGAGTCAATCGCAATTCCAATAAATAAATAAATAATTAAATAAATAAAAATCATTTTTTATATTATAAAGTTTTGTAAACAATATGTTTTTGTATTTTATAGAAAACTGTACACAAAACGTACTTTATTTTGCTGGAGAGTGATTTTTGGAAACGTTTCGGAAGATTTTTTTTCAGCATATTATTTTTTGTTATGCCCATTTGCGTCAGTGCATATTACATTTAGTGTAAAAAATCAAATGTTACCAAATCTAGGAATAATATAACTTAACCACTATACCAAAAATATAAAATAGCCACTTGAGTGTTAACAATGATTTAAAAGAAAATTCTCATTTTAAGAAGATTCCGGGAACAATATACAGTCGACTCTCGTTAATTCGAAATTTGATAATTCGTATCTTCGCTTAATTCGAACTAAACATGGAGTCCCGAAATTTTCAATGGCAGAATAACGTTAAAATTTTTCAATAATTCGAACTCATTTTCTCTCGACTTCGTTTATTTCGAACTAACGCGAATTCCGATTTTTCATTTTTTCTTTTCTTTCTCACGGATTTCAGATCCTTTAAATAACTTTCTTACTTTGATTTTTGTGAAAATTGTTCCGAACGAGCATATATATAACGCTATGAATTTGATGTCCACTTTCTTAGAGCCCCGTGTCTCCATCAGTGACGCTTTAAATTTTTCTTCCATCGTGCTTGTTTCTAATATTTTAATTAGTTTATTTATTTATACATTCTAATTTAATATTAAGTCATATTCTAATGATAACAGACAAAATAAATACAGATGAATAAAAATAAAACACTATAACATTAATTCCTTTGTAATAGTACCATTTTAAGCATGTTTTCCATAATTCGATCTTCGGATAATTCGAACATTTCTTGTCGTACCCACGAGTTTGAATTAACCAGAGTCGACTGTATTTTCATTATTAAGCGAAGAGTTTGTAATTTTTTCTTTTACTACCAAAGAGTTTCGGAAATATTCCAGAGTATTTTCGTGTTTTTGCGCAGGGGTAATCCGCCTAACTTCGCACACCTTTTTAAAATTGTATACATATTTGGAATTTTTTAGTTTAACTAAAAATTTTCACGTGATAATTGAAGTTCAGTTATTTATTCTTCTTAACACCTATAAACAAGTTCATTAGCTCAAATAAAAAAAAGGTGTAAGGTTACAAAAGGTGCACTTAGACCGTTTGGAAAAAAGTTTTCCTAATATTGCATCTAAGTTTGCCTTTATATAGCATACCTAATATTACCGTTGCTAAGCAAACTGTAGTCTTCCTTTTTTTCTTGAATGTTTTTCTCATTTAGATATGGCATCATCTCATTTAGAAGAGCTCATATCCATCGATAAAAAAAAAAATTCAAAATAATATTTTTCTACAAAGTTGTCTTCCTTAAAATTTTTGTTTTGCATAAAACTTTTTATAAAAATAACACAGACTAAATGCTACTGCGTATTTAACCACTAGACATTTTTTAAGTGCGCTGTGCGGTAGCCTCACAACTTTTGCAAAAATCTATAACGATTTTAAACTTTTTCTAAGATACGAGGATTCCTAGAATATTTATGTAACGGTAACAGCTAAAATTCATGTAATCGTTTCTATTACATGATTTTTTGCTGTTACCGTCCATGCGGTATTCTATAAAACCCAGATTCCCAGAAAAGTTTAGTAAACTATTCTGTCACATGAATTTTTGCTGTCACTCATACACAAAAATTCTAGAAATTCCTTGATTCCCAGAAAAATTTAGTAGTTTTACACAATTTTTAGATTTTCGTAATTTAAAGAACAGTGCATAAAAACAAAGTTTAATTTGTTGCCACTGATTTTTGGAAGGATACATCTTAGCATATTATTTTTTTGCGTTAGTGTGTATCAATGTTTCAATGGATAAAAAGGCATTATTTTCTAAAACTAGAAAAATAGTCTATAAAAAATAGAATAACGTCTAAAAAATAGAATAGCGTGTTACTGTTAAGCACTATTCTTGTAAAGCAATTTTTTTATTTTAGAAAGCTTCGTAAACAATAGATAATTAAATATATATTTTTATAAATTTTTAGAATATCATAAAACGGTGTTATTTCATGACACATTCTGAAGTTTTAATCACACCAGTCGGTTTTTTTTATACAGAAACTGGTTATTAATAAATGCTAACACCTCTTTTTCTAAAAATCAATTGTATTGGACAATTAAATTGTAATTAATTGGAAAAATTAGATTTAAAAATGCCACAAACTGAGTCCACGTGTGTTTTTGCCATGACATGCAACAGTAAGAATTTGTGAAATACTTTAAAAAATACTTTGAAAAAATTTAAATTGTGTAAATGATACTTAAATGTCGCTCATTTATCCCACTGTTCTAATCGAGCATCATTTAAAAAAATGAAACAAGATTTTTCCTTTGTCCTTGAAAACGAAAGAATGCTACCAGAATAAAATATCTCTCTACAGTCTATAACAGAAAAATTGTGAATGCACCGCGTATTCCATCTGAAACGTCTTCAAATCTTTGCCTAACGCAAAAAAATTAAGAGAAGACTTTGAGACATTTATGGAATATTCCGTTCTCTCTTTGTTCTTTTCCTTCGACACTATCTATAAATCTATAAACCTACAGATGTAAAGTTGTCGAAATCTGTATGCTTACTAATATTTTATCGGTAAAGTGTACCAGAAAATATGTAAGTCTACAAAACTAATTTTTCTAAAGCTACAGAAATCTGTAACATTACAAACGAATCTACTAATATTACAGTTATCAACTACAATTTTATCGGTAACCCGGGTTGCTATTACATAAAAAAATCTAGAAATGCCACTTTCCTAAAAATTCTAAGTAACCTTACAGTTTTTTTTCAGTGCAAATCTGTATCTGTTACATAAATTTTTGCTATTTCCGTTACATCAATAATTCTAGAAATCCCAGTTTTCTAGAAAACTTTTACTAACTTTACAGATTTTTTTACAGTGCAGTGAGAAATGAGTTATTTTTACAGTCAAAATAGGGAGTAGTTACTTCGCTTCTTCTAGTCATTGTAACCACATCGCTTCCACTGATTTTTGGACATTCTCAGTACTATCTTGACACCCCGGTGGAACATTAAACGTTTTGCCTCGCCTGTATCCCGACTTTTGTTACTTCATATGGCTTCATCTTCAATTTTTCCATGATAATTCTCATCATTCTTTCCGTCATTGATCTTAAGTTTTCATCATGAACTGTTTTTTTACGTCTATGTTTACACTGAAACTTACATACATGTTTAAATATTTACCTGATGTAAACATTTTGATAACAAATGAGAGTAATAAAACATTGAACAAATGTTGTAAATTGTGGAAAGTTATTGTTATTTGATAACGATTTATTATGAATTTGCAACATATATATAAGTTTACTTATGAGCGTAGAAGCGTTAACTGCAATAACATATAATCATGCAAATAAATAATAAAATTCATGCTATATAAATATTCACATGCTTAAACAATGATTCGCAGACGCAAACATAATCTTTTAGAGAGACACTTATTTAATATATTCTTCTAATGTTTCGTGTGAACATAAAACTATCAAATATTAATTAAAAAAAGAAAGAAACATAATAAAATTTTCAAGCAAATTTATTTCATATAAACATATAAATAGCAAAACAAAACAATAAATACTTGAACTAATGTTGTTAAGAAACCTAATATAGAAAATTTGTTTCATTTTAAAATTATTTATTAGAATTTGAAATTTATGTACATAAGTTTGTTTTAGGGCGTAGTAAGGCTAATTAAAATAATATATAAATATAGAACGAAAAAATAAATTTCATATTGTAAGTACTTCCGAGCCTAAACAATGATTCTCTGACGTAAATAAAATCCTTTTGACAGAAATTTTATTAATACGAAAAGAAATATCTTTTTATGATATTTAGTGTGACATAAAAGAGTCGGTTATTGATGCAAAAATAAATAAAACATTATTAACTTTTCAAACAAGTTTATTTGATGACAACATATAAATAACAAAACAGAACAATAAAACCTTGAAATAATGTTGTTAACATACCAATTATAAAGAATTATTCTCTGTGAAGCATTTAGATAATATTATCTAAACACTTTTAGACGCCATCTATTAAAATTTTCAGCACTCTTTTAAGAGAAACACTCTTTCAAAGGGCTGCTATTGTTGGGCAAATACTTTGAATGGTTTTTCCGATTCATTTATTTAGAGCAGCTCTCATTAAAGATAACGAGGTTTGTTCAATTGAGATGCCAGCAATCTAATTTCTCTCTTTCCTCCATTGTTGTGCAAAAATCAAAAGCCGAAAAGACCAATAGGCGTCAGTTGATTTCGAGGAAAGAGTTTGAATGAGTCAGAGGAAGTTAATTATTATTGCACAGAAGAGAGGTTTTATGTGGGATAAAGTCCCATTATATTTCATTTAAAGATTATTTTAAAGGAATTCTTTCGTTAGAAATAATATATATTGCTTAAATATGGATATGTACATCCATTATATTATTATACATATATTAAATAGATGCATAATAATATAATATAATATAATACGAATAGGAATTTTAATACATAAAACACATGGAAAATGGAAATATTTCACATAAAATGCTAACTATGTGAAAAAACTAAAGGAAAAATTACCGTAAAAATTAACAAAATAATTTATATAACCGCAAAACCAATTATGAAAAATAGAGTATATTAAAATGGAAAACATATAAATTCAATTTAGAAAAATTACAAAAACATTACAAAAAAAAAATCAAATGAATAAAAATTAAACTCACGATGTAAAACTGGTCGTCAGGAGAAATATTTCAACCTCATAAAGAAATTACTGTTGATTTATGAAAGAGAAATAAAGAACCAATCTTTAAGAACTACATCTCTCAGTGTCTAGTTAACCATATAAAAGATAATTAGACATAAACAGGCCAGATCTTACAAATATTAAGATAGGAACATGTAAGAAAAACACTTGCTTTTAATATAGAGGAATTATATGAATTTATTATATATAATGCATTCCAAATTTTGACAGACAAATTAAGAGAGACAAATTAAGAATTAATTAATTAATAGAAACCATTAAGAACTTGAAAAATTGCCCTAGAACAAGATATCACAATTAACGTATTTAATCTAAAATACAGGGTTTTTAATCTTTGCTAAAATTGCGTTCAAGAATAATTTTGAAGGAATCAAAACACTAGAATAGAAATGCAACGATACACCATATATTTCCGTATACTAACCGATCGGTGTGTAAGCCGAGCTATGACTTTCCAAGTAAAATCGTCCAAAACCGAAAACTCGAATATAAGTTGATGGTGAAAAAGATGGTTTAACATTCATTGACCGAAAACTTATAGAACCGCTTAATACAAAAAAAAAGCACTCGCCAAAATTCTCTCTCTCTCCTAGTCTGTTTCAGTGCACTGCAAATGCGTTTAATTTGGTTCCGAAGGAAGTTTACATAAATAAACCGTTTAAAGACAAACTCCGTTCAAAATTGGCCTAATGTATGCCATATGTGGACACAGCCTTGTCAAATTGCGGAAAAAAAGTTGACATTGTGACTATTTTTGCATCTATGGAAGAATCTGTGTTCGAATTACCATAAATAATGATCCTGGGTACTTTCAAAAATGTTTCATCAGTAATGAAATAAATGAAATTCATGATGATGACATTATTAAAAAAAGAAGCCGACGATGGTGAATTAGAATTGGTGCTATTCATCCTGATTTTCTAATGAAATAAAATTATTGTATGTAACTGCTTGAAAATTTCGATAATTATTCAGTTATAGTAAGTGATAATTGGCAACAATTTTCTGATAATAGAAGAAAGAACAGGATCTCTTTTAAGTCTAAGACACTGGACGATTTGCTTAGAACTTTTATTAATGGACCAATCCTGACATAATTTGATCCTACAGCTGCAATTTCAAGATGAATGTTAGTGCAGAAAGGCAGCGCTACACAAACATAAAGTATTAAAAGCACAAAAACTTTTCCTTTGTGAAGTCATTAGTGGTATGTGACAATTTCTCTAACCACTGAAACGTTATTGCAACTTTTTTTTGAGTAAAGATTTTTTCCTTTTGCAGGAAATATAATTCGATTTTCCTATTTCTATATTCTTCTTGACGTTGTTGTATGAATGAATATAAAATAGTGGCGAGCAAAAAAATTAATCTAGCCAATATCTTTTCAACTGAAATTTCATTCCCTGCTCTAGATAGACTGTCATCGAACTTGTGTTGCTCTCGTTGCTTTCCTTCTATTTCCAATGTATTTTCTGTCACAACTAAAACACAGAAAACATGATAAAGAAAGATGCGTGAGTTGACCCCTTGAGGGGCATTTGTATACCTATGAAACCACATAATGTTAATTCCCAAACGCCACAATGGAACCAGAAATTTGGTAATTTTTTTTTTCTTTTTATTGAATACATGAAATATAACTTTTTCTTATTTATAAACAAAGTTCTTTTCAAATTACCGTGTCAGTCATTAATTTCAACACTTAAGCAATCAATGCGTTATCCGCCGCAAAGGGTTAATGGGATAAATTCTATTTTTCAAAAACCGGCACATCATTTTACCTACAATCATAATATTGAATGTACAGAGATAAAATTACCTATATTAATTTTTGTATATACAAAAAATGAAATCTAAAATTTTTTTAAAAAATGTAATTTAACAAATTGCAACGATTATTTGAAAATTCATTCTTTTTAATCGTATGATTAATTAAGATTTTAAACTTTCGTCTATGAAAATAATTTAAATTGCTAAGAAAAAAATATGCATCGTGATAAATTATTATTTTTAAAGAATGTATATTTTCTGGTCAATCAGAACTCTTCATAGTCATTTATGCGCCGTTTTCATTTGTCAGAAAAATCACAGCGAATTTCTCACGATAACAGATTACTATGTCTTATATATAAAGGAAAACCCATCTCTAATCACAAATAATTCGTCCCTCAATAAGGTTTATTAGTTCATTTATTCTGTTACGTTCAGTCCAGTAAACAAATCTTTAAAATATAATTTAAAAAAAATTACTAATATTGACTTACATAATAACAGAGTCATACATTTCGTAGGCTATGAATTAAACATTAATGTTTCTGGACCAGTCAGAAAGCGCATAAAATGCGGATATCAAAAGGATTTACATGCGACTCAAATATCTCTTTTTTCGGCCGATAGCAACATCCATTTTCCAAGTCCTCAACTCATACGGCAGATATGTAACTTTGAACTGAAAAAGTCGTAAGTTGCCCTTTCCCCCGCCCCCAAAATAGACCTAAGTAATTTCTGAGGGAGTTGTCAGCAATTTCATTGGACATAAAAAAATCTAGCTTGAAAATTCCTACATTAAGAGGCTACTTCAATCACCCAAAAAGCCTCGCTGACTAATTGCCACTAATCCCATAGAGGACATGTTTAAATATATCTTGTTTGCGTTTCAGTATTTTTAAACAAATCTTTTTGCATTGGCTTGTTGACTTCGAACTGTATAAAGGTCGTTTTCTACTTTTTCACTTTTGCGTATAGATATTTTTAATTGGAACACTTTCATTTTCGGAACCAGTCTCGAATGTAAAAGCATACTCTTGAAACTGCAAAGATAATTAAAAAAAGTAAATACCGGCAGTTGTAGAGATCAATCTCAGCTATCCAATAGAAAAAGAATCATTTGAGAATACCGAAATGCAAACAAGATATCTTGAGAAAAAAAAATTCGATTTACCGCTAGCGATTAAAACTTTACAGGTGACTGAAGTAGACCCTTAAATTCTTATTGTTGGTAATCTATTTCAGAACATAACTGCTTACGGTTAAGGTCTGTACTCTATGAACAATATTAAGAAACATATTGTCTGTCATTTTGGAAAAGTTTCACATAAGGGTTAAAATTAATGCTTTCGAAATAACATACGAAAAAAAAAATTAAATTGCATGACAGCATCTTTCAATTGACATTTCATTGACGAATATTTTAATAATACATATTGAAGCACAGTCTTATATTTTAAAATAAATTATCTAATATTTTAGAAAGTTTTAACTAGAAAATATTAAAATTTTAGAATATTATCATAGTTGTTTTCAAATATCAAGTTTTAGTATTGTATGATTATAACAAAACAAAAAATGGGAACTACATAATAGTAATTTATTGTCAGTAAATTAAATAAGTTTTTATATGTAAGTTATTATCACAATATTTAAATCACTTAACGTGACTGTTACATTAAGGGGTCTCAGGATTCTTAAAATCAGAAAATTTTTAAAACGGTGACCATCTTCATCATTTAATATGTGCAGAATTAGCATTTACAGGGCGATCCAAACTGTCAGATATTTGACTAGAAGAAAATTGGTATAATTACAAAATAAATATGGCAACTAGAATGAAAATTTTGTGCAGACTTATATAATCACCTAAAAAATAAACTTTTTTGAACAATAAAAAGGAAATTTTAGGTTCAGTTTATACAGATTAACATAAAACATATATTTTGAAATTTTTATGTGAAAATACATATAAGATTTTGAGTATTTTGTGCGCTATGAAAAACAATGTCCTTTCGAGAAAAATGATTTCCAAGTTTCAAATACACTGTTTCAGCTATTGAGCGGGTAAAATTCTAAAACCCATAACTTTTGTTCTAATGAGAATTTTGAGAAAACAATTATATTAAAATGTTCAGTAAATATAGCTGTTTAACGTTGTAAAAAATGTAGCTGTTGTTTAAAAAAAAAAATGGAAGATTTAGAGTCTTGAGACACCTTTAAATCGCGATATTTTTAAAAAGAACTATAATTTTACTATATTGCAGCACCTATCAATTGAAATTGTGGATTATTAGTACAGCTCACAGTGTAACGCAAGACCTCATTATATTGATTAACTAGTTATATACAGCTTACAAACACAAGTCTGAATACTGATATTATTAGCAGTAATTAGTAAGCATTTCACGAAATTAGTTGATTTGCTGACCACTGGAATTTGTGAGGGGTATGCCAACAAATTACATATGTTAATCACATAAGTACTCGTTTCTCAAATTGTGATTGTCATGTAGTTTTTGTAGTATGATTACATCAAATTCAACAATTGCGTGCGAATAAATAAATCAGCTTCAAGGAATAAGGTGTATTTCAATATTTTCTTAAACATTTACATTTCCTGACGTGAGGCTAGTTTTAGAATAATCCTTAGAAAAACACATTTAGATTTAATAATTTTAAGCAAGGCACAGAGCTCTTACTTATTATTTAAAACAAAAAACGCAGTGTATATGTACCACGCTTCGAAGTTGTAAAAAATATTTATCATGTCATATTTAAGGTGAGAAATATTTATGCTTATTTCTTGTAACCTACGAAGTTAGATATAACTTACACAAAATGTTAGAAGAACAGAGAGCAATAACATAAAAAATGACACATCCTATTAAGAGAAAAATTTTATTTACTAAGCAATTGTAATTATAAATAGTTGTATTTTTTATTTCTGTAATTTAAATTTTATTTATTAATTTTTATTATGGGAATTTAATAAACAACTTTAGCTAAAATACTGTAATACCGTAAGTTTGACTACGAGATTAACGAGTGTTTGACTTTTTTTTATTGACAAATGAACTTTTTTTAATCATTCGTTTATAAATATTTTTTACATTGTACACTGCATAATTATTACGTTATTTTTTTACATTTCTTTACAGTGTATCAGGACATTTTGGTTGATAGAATTTGCCAAATTTATCACAGCGCTACCAAGACATAAGCCAAGCAATCATCAATTATGCGATTTAGTCGTTTGGAATGATGTTTAGCAACAGGATCCGTAAGAGCCTGTGACAGTGTAATTCGAAATTTATTTCTCATCCTTTTTTTTCATCCATATTAACTGCAATTTTTATTCAAACAATTTATTTAAACAAAATGTGAATGGTTTGTGTGAAAATCCTCTTTGAAACCCTTATTCATCGTTGCTCAAGTTTTGCTTGCGCAAAGGAAAATATATGTTGAATATCAGAAAATTGTTAGTATCAGAATCATTGTTAAATATCAGAAATATTATAGATGCTGATTAGTGTTTTCTCTCTCATTCATATTTCTTTCAAAAGGTGATCATTTAGAATCAGACAAAAATAATATACAAATGTAATATTTTAGCCACTTATGTCCTACATTTTGAATTCATTAAAATTGCATCTTCTAAATATATTTTCGTATTTTTTTTAAAACTATAATAAAATAAAAAGAAAATTTTGGTATGGGCGAATTTATTTAGTATGGGTGAAAGAAAAATGAAATGGGGAAAGTTGCAGTAAAAAGTATTTTATTTTACATGTTTATGTGTAAAAAAAGCCCTTTACTTTATTGTCAATCTAATGCTCATTTTTATCAAATAAATTACAAAGAAATAACCAAAAAACCGAGTGAATCAAAAAATATCCACACAAGGTTGTTTCCTTTTTTTTGAAAATTTTTATTTATCCGAAAAAATACAAACTGGGAAAAATATCTTTTAAGCGAAGTGATTTTTGAAGTTTAAAGGGACAGCGATAGTAAAATCCCTTTGAAATGTATTTATAAAACTCTGTTCTTTACAAAAATTTATCAGAATGTACAAAGCATAATAAAGTATAGTTTAATCAAAAAATTTAAAAATCGATATTTCCATTATTTTTCACCGAATGAAACATGCCGAATCACCTGAAGAATATTAACGTGAACATAAAATAAATTGCAATTTTATTAAATGCTGTATATAAAAAGTTATAAATTTAAAAGCTAAACAAACATAAAATTATGAATATCGACATATTGGTCTTCATGCATAGCCATCATCAGAAAAATGTTATTTCGTTGCTTTTAACGTTATAACGAAGTAATTAAGCTTGCTTGATTTTTTTATAATTTCGTTTGCTTCCCAATGAATTATTACTTCAACCAGTCATAGAAATAAAAAATGCAGTGGAATTTCGATTGAGAAACTAACGAACTCTTCATATTAAAGACATATTGATTCTGTTCATTAGAACTTTAAAGGCAATGTAGAAATTCTTTCCTAAATTTGTTTATGGTGACCAAAAGTACGATTTGTTATAATTTCAATATAATGTTGGTTTAGGTTTTTAATATTTTCTTTACACCATGTAGTAAACTTGAAATTTGTTTTATTTTTAGATTCATGTTGTAACTTTTTCATGGTGGGAATGTCCATCATTTATTATAGCCAAATTAATTTTAAAATGTGGAATAATGTTTAAAAATATTAAATATCTTATTTTTTATGTCCTGTTTATTCTATACAATTTTTTCAGATACAAATACGATCATGTATATACATAACATTAAAAAATATACATTTTTTCTAAATATGCCCGAAAATTTTCGGAATAAGAAGTTTTATTGGCCCATGTAAATGGCCAAAAACGAGCCGCATCTACACAATTATCTTATTTTTATAATTAAAAATTATTGTTTAAATTAAATATAAATATTTTTCTTTTTCAATAAAACAGACATAATAATCAAATTAATGAAAATATATTGAACATTAAAGAAATCCAATTATCTAAATATGTTATTTTCTAATTTCAGACATAATCAATGATTGCATTATTTTTGTAATGGCATTTCCGCACTATCCCAGTGGGAGATTGCGTAATCAACTAACGTAATGAATATATGGTAATAGACTTTTTATCTAAAAGTAAATTAATGTGACATACTGTAAACTACTTGTATTTTTATTTTGTTACATTGTTGCCGTGCAACATCTGATAAATTCTATTGATATCAGCTAAATAAATGTTCTGATGGAAGCGTTTATGTAAATGTGCATACAAGTATACGTAATTATTAAGAAATAGGTTATTGATTTAAATTTAATTAAATAAATTAAACATTTAAATCAAACATCTATATAATATTTTATTGATCAATTCATTAATAAATAA
The DNA here is from genome assembly GCA_964019185.1 of Maratus speculifer. Lineage (NCBI taxonomy): Eukaryota > Metazoa > Arthropoda > Arachnida > Araneae > Salticidae > Maratus > Maratus speculifer. Next base: position 363,473,569 of record OZ025294.1, read on the forward strand.
AGGAAAGGTTATTGATTAAGGTTATTGATCGCAAAGTAACAATGCGATTAAAATACCATACTAGCTCTGTAATGGTTGTATTGGCTACATTTTGTGCGATATTGACCGCAATACGAATTATGTACCAATAATCTCAATAAATGTTTCTTAATTTCAAAGACAATATTTTTAAATTATTAAGCTAATATATCAATATTGACGATACGTTGAGAAAATCCTTTATTTCAGAAATAATGCCGTTTTATGTTTGGTAAATTCTAAAGAAAGCCAAATTTCATTCAATACTTGTGTTTAGTTGAACTATTATTGATGAATAGAATGTTGTTTCAATATTAGACATAAAAAAACTATGATTTTTTTTTTTTGCTCGTCTGATGTAAGGAATATAGCTGCCAACTTCTACGCTTTTTAATTTAAAAAATACGTGTCTAAACCAGACATTTTTATTCAACAATTAAAGATAATTATCAACTTAATTTCATAAAATAAATGTAGAATACATTATTACCTACATAAGGTGCGCAACTAAGTTTTACGAAGTAAGTCTCAATGCGGACATGTGTCACTCATTTTCCATGTATTGTTTTTGTAGTTTAAAAAATACTAATATAGCAGCATTCTTTAATCATAAAATGTACATTCAAATTTTATACTTAATAATTGCAATTGTTCAAAAACAAAACATTGAGAAAATAAACAAAACATGAGAGGAATAGAATCCGGGAGAGGGTGTAATAAATACAATTTGTTCAAATGCCATGGGTGTCATATGTAACCCTAGCGCCTAACGTAGGGTTAAGCAATTATTTGGCATATTTTATACGCAAAGCATATTTTTATGCTTTTGAAAAAGCTTATATGTTGGCATATCTGCATAGTTTCATCATGCGTTAACAAGTAATTACTTTATACTAATGTTGATCATTTTCGAAACACCCTTCCCCTATGTTGAAGAACGTTAGACACGAGTGATTAGGCACTAGGATTGTGAACTTAATTTTTGTAACTGATAATTTTGAGAAAATTTTTATCAGAAAAACATTGAAATTATTACTTTTTTTACTTCCAAATCATTTTACGACTGTGTAAAGAAACGAATCCCAAAAAGAGAGTTGTATATATAATAGCTGTAAAACATGAATCATATTCGATTTATGGAATTTTAGAGTAGTGTTTGATATTATGTGAATTCCTACTCTTGTCAATCTGTGAGACATTTTCTGTAAATCTTGTAACTGTTGACTGTCAACTCGTTTAATACGTCATAAAATTAACGTAAATACATTAATTAAGGAAAGTATACTTTGAGCAGAAACTATCAGAGTCATATCAAGTTATTCAATAATGTCAAAATATTTTTAAGAAATACAAATTAAAGCATACAAAGCGTCAATTGCGCTAAAGGACGACTGTTTTTTATATACTCTAAACAATTTAAAATCTTCTTAACTGTAATATTTCATTATGTGTTAAAATATCTCATTTTTTAAATTATGGGTTTATTTCCACTTCTTCAAATTTGATCAAATGAATGCCTTCTTTTCAAAGTCTCCTGTATTAAATATATTCTGTTCACTATAATACTAATCACACAATCTAATGACTATCATTCGTTTCTTGACTATTTTTGTTATTACTATTACTGCTGTTGCACTGTGAAATAAAAAAAATAAATGCCTCAAATATAAAGATTATTAGTTGTTTTATAGATGTGCATGTTCATGAAATTTTGTTAAATCGTAATGTATATATATACCGATTGAAAAATGTGCTCAGACTAAGATTCGAAATTCGGCCAATGTCTTAACTTGTAACTCTCTGCAAACTAAGTTATCCGAACGATACTCAAAAAATGAAATATCTTTTTAAAATAAATGCCTTAATGTTTTTTTGTTGTTGTTGTTATTTTTTGGAATGTAACTGACTCCTAATAAACTTTCTCGTCAGACCAGAAACCTGAATGACTTGCACGGTAACCACGTGTTACCGAATCTGCAAACATCAGCTGAAATTTACTATTTTAGCGATCAGTATACTAAATACTAGCAGAAATTGCCCTGCAAAATTTATAAAGAAGATTATAAAAATATATCCGTCTTATTTATACATTTTTTACCAGTGAAAAAAAAACACATTACATAAATAATCCAAATTTTGGTAGCTTTTCAATGTGATACAGCGTTTGATGTCGATATATCACACAAAAAAAGAAATAAACGTTATTATACAGTCTTCCTTTTAATTGAAGTATTTGGAAAATTATCGATTCCACAACTTTCATTTTGTTTTTTTTTCATCATTGAATACAAAATATATTGGAGTAATAAAAGGAATTACACTATAAAAAGCTTTTGCTGTTCGAAAGCTGATTAAAAAAAGAAAGATAAAAGCTGTGAAAAGAACAAAATTGAAATCAATGTTCATTTTTTTCTGACAAAGCAGTTTATTCTCTAAATAAAAACCACTCATCCAAATTAATATATGGGAACTTTCACTAACTTATAATTGCATTCAAAATTGCTTCGGATTTAAGCACGTTTTTATTCGGATTGCAAGGGCGTGTACCTTTTTTTACTTAGTGAAATGTTTTTTTGTTACAAATTCCTGGCAACATCTTTTCTTCTTTTAGATAATGTTAGGCTAATTAAAAGACATCTATATCAATAAGTCATTTTCTATTTTCATCAAAATAATATATTTTTTTTTTCTTCAAACATGTTTCTTTTGTTGATAACGTATAAAATATATATTTTTGACTATTGATTATTAAGAAAATATTTTGCCACATAATGGGTGAATAAATGTAATTCTAATTAATTACTAATTTTTGTTTTAGTTGTTTTCGTTAATTAACAAACTTTATTGCCAAGTGTAAAATTATCTACTTATTAAAGAAAACAAAAAACAATGGTCTTATATAAATGATATTAATGAAAATAAGTATATATATATATATATATATATATATATATATATATATATATATATATATATATATATATATATATCACTGCTTCTTCATCACTGCGTCTTTTTGAGTTTTAAACAATTGATTGAAGACATTGTTTGAAGAAGATTTATTTGAAGAAGAAATCCAAAGCATGAAAGCAACGTGATATCAGATACTTTTTTTTAGATTTAATGCCCAAGATAGCTGTTTACACGTGTAATGAATTTACAGTACAAAGTACACAAATAAATTTGATTTTGTACATTACCTTTTTCTTTAAGCATCGCTGTTGTTTGAAAAACTAAATGCAGTACAGAATGTTGTCAAATATTTTTATCTTTTGTTTAGGTTCATAATGTACATAAAAACATAAAACATGTGTTGTCTTTCAATAACACTATGCAACATAAACAAAATCACCGATATTCCGAGTGGTAATTCGTATTAGGTATACTAGTAAACAACAGAAAACAAATTTATATTCAGATACCATGTCCTAAAACAAAAGTAATGATAATTTTACTTTATTTATTTTCCACTACACTTCAAGAATGTTCCCAGGTGTAACTTGTAAATTTGGACGAGTGTGGTATCTAAAGAAAGATCTCATAATGTACGTTAAAATGTTCAATGGAATTACCCGTCCGAATCCAACCGTTTACGAGATATCAGCACTTTGAATGTAAATAAATATATAAATTAATTGACGGTAACGTATATAAATTATTCGCAAATTAAAAATTTCTTTGCATTGTTTTTTATCCTACTGCCAATAACTTTTCCCAAGCTGCGAGTAAAATCCCTTGCATCCACACATTTTCAGTTAGTTACCCTCTTTTAAACAGGCACATTCTACGAAATTTTCGAGTATGGTTGCATTTGAAGAGTTTTCGCACGTGTTTTCGTTATTTCCAGCACTTAGTTTTATGCAAAAGTTTTAGAAAATGTGTGGCTTGACGTACTGGATAGATTGTACGCATATATATATAAAGTGTGTGTAAAATAGAATGTTTCTCTTCGTCTGGCTTGACTTAAGAGAAATTTATATACCTGCATCTCAATTTACTTATTTATTCATTCATACTTCAAGTGATGATATCTCGAAAACGATTGGATTCGGACCGGTAAGTTCCATTGCTTTTTTTTAAACGTTCATGATGAGATCTTTCTTTTGATACAACCCTCTTCCAAATCCACAACATATACCTGGGAACGTTCCATAGTCAGAATCGTATGCGACCAATATTCCTATATAATTATTGGTTTCCTGGATGGGTACTATCAACTCTCTTAATTACTAAAAGCAATTCAGAATCTTCCTGTATATAGATTGATAGAAACATAACAATTAAGTCGCACAATTGAGAATTGCATTTAACCTTCCCACTGCCGCGACCAGATATATCCGTTCACTAGGCTGCATGTTTCACTGCAGTTGAAGCGTTAATTAAATTAGTATAAATCGACAAATATAATCCAGTTTTAAGAAATTAAATTATGATTAATACTTTTAAATTTTATAAGCATATACGTAACAAAAAAATTACACCATGATAGAAAATCCCTCTTTTATTAACATTTAAAATAAATTGCAAAGAAAAAAAACATTACAATTTTGCCTTTTTGCTGGGTGGTCAGGGGTTAAAGAAAATATTTTTAACCTTAATTTGTTTATTATATTAGTATTTAAGACTCAACTAAACATTTTTCTTTGGTTTAACATTTTTTCTCGTTTCATAAATTTTTCAATTTCCTATTTGGTGTCATTAAAAATCATGGAAAATAAATATATTTTCTTTGAGATTTCTTATGTATGTTTGAATGTTAATTTACTTTGTATCAATATCATGAAACTTTGCATTTTAAAATGCAAAGACATTCTCCAAATCGCACTTTATTTTGGAAATATTTGTGAGGTTTCTTCTTTCTCAAAAATCGATGTCACAGCGTGCTTGTAAACTAATCAGGTAATTTAAATCACAATATGAGCTTTAGTTTTAATATAAATATGCGCGACGAAACCTTAATTCCATAAATATACATGGTCGTATAAAACATGCATTGCAGAAGTTCTATGTTAAGATTTTCTCTAACACTTACAATTAATGGCGTGCATCAGAATAAGTAGGAAAATGGGGATTTCAACCACAGAAGATGTACAGTAAGTTGCAGAAATCTTAACTAATCCTTGGAGTGCAAAAGTTTCAGAAAGTATTTTGAAACAATGAATTATGTAGTAGGACATTTGAAATATCCATTTCGGTGTGGAATAATTTAAGGAACTCCTTTAAATCTCTAGCGTAAGCTATTTAGAAAACTTGCGTTTTAATGTATATGGCCTTCTCCGCAAACATAAATGCAAGATGTAAAACACATGAAGAATTTAAATACGCATTAGAAATCTGTTCCAGCATTCGACATGCTGTACTATTAGAAACACGCGTTTAAAATATTTTTAATTTTGTTCTGGAGAGATATTTAAGTAATGTATTGCATATATTTGCATTGCTTATATTGCTCATGGAATATAGGTAGAAATTTAAAATTCTGTTCAGGAAGAAATATCAATTTGGCACTATGTATAGTAGAATATATTCTTTATTACGACCTTGACCTTCACAGTATCTGTTCTTCCGGTCATTTCCCTCCCTGGAATGCAGTGGTTTCAAATTTTTGTCGATAAGAATTTCCGGTTTCGCGCTTTGTTAAGGATTTGTATATGAAAAATTCGATCAATTCGATTTAAAAATTAATTGCTTTATTCCAAGTCTATTATTTTTTCTGTATTGATTAATTTAAATATTTCACATAATATGTTAATTTTGTTTTAAAAATATGTTCGTATGTTACACATCATTATGCTATTGTATTTTAACATTTTCATTGTATGTAAATTGTATTTTGCCCTTAATTTAAATAAAGTGCAAAAAAATGGCGAGGAAAAGTCCAGGTGCAGGGGAATCGGAGCCTGGAACTAAAAAGAAAAATAATATTTTAAAACTCATTTTTAAACAATATATGATGCTGAAAAACAGAATGTATCTTTCAGATACAACGCGCCCGATGGTGCAACTTTTGAGGCGCGCCCGACGGAGTGTTAAAAAAATCTTAAGAATCTTATACACAAATCAGAAAATTTAGTTAAAAATTTCGCTAATAGATGGCGCTGAGAGCGTTAAGACCTACAAAAGAAACACATAAAAATTTGAAACTTTTGCTGCATCGTCACTCCATCACTTATATGGAAAACGATTACTTCAATGTATGATGGAAGATTCTCATTCGTCAAAATAGAGATATTCTATAAAAGCGATGGGGTGACGATGCAGCAAAAGTTTCAAATTTTTATAGTGTTCTTTTTGAAGGTCTTGACGCTTTCAGCGCCATTTTTGAGCACTATTTTTAACTAAATTTTCTGATTTATGTATAAGATTTTTACAATTTTTTTAATAAACGCACCACTTGTTTCACGTTTCTATCTATCACCGTTTCATAGTTATAGATTTTTAAAGTTAGGGGTCCTTTGTGAAACACCCTGTAGAAACTATACATGAGCGAAAAATTATCTGAGCCAGGAATCGAACCTTGTACAATATTAAAAATTTGAAACTTTTTCTGCATCGAAATTCCATCGCTTTTAAAGAAAACGATTATTTCACAGCATTATGGAGCATTCTCATTAGTCAAATTAGATATACTCTATAAATGCGATTGAGTGGTGATACAGCAGAGTTTCAATTTATTAGCAGTTTTCTTAAGCGTACTGTGATGTTGCTTTAACCACCAAGCTATGTTGGAAAAGATCCATTCTGAAAATTTTCGCAATTCTATGCCCATTCTTCCCTCTCGTGTAAGGCTTATTTATAAATTGTGTTAAAGTCTGAAATAAATCGTTCTATTTACATACATTTTCGACACAATGAAAATATATTAAGGTTGGGGAGGAATAATTAGGTGATTGGTGGATGATCGACAACCTTGGTAGAGTATATAATGACAATACTACACATGTTTGACAGAAAAAAATGCATTGTATAGAGCATTTGGGTACAAAAGATAAAACGCAATTTGTGCATACCACAAAAGCAAGTAAAAAAAATGTGTTTCTTTTAACGAAAATTGCTTACAGAAGAAGGTTTGTTTTTCTCAGACAACCAGCAAAGTTGAAAAATTTTCAGGTATATATTCAATAGGATTATTCATGAATACTTGGAGCAATCTGTCCCATTCTTCCAACAGAGTTCCTTCCTTTTCTCGGCCCATTTGTGAATGTGCCTCGTAACATTTTTTTCTGAACTGAGGAGGTTATAAACGTATACGTTTCCTGTGTCATTTGTCGAAAAATCCCAAAATATTAATTCCCTGCAAACTATAATCGCTTCATCACTGCTTCTTTTTGAGTCTTAAAACATTGATTGAAGACATTGTTTGAAGAAGATTTATTTGAAGAAGAAATCCAAAGCATGAAAGCAACGTGATATCAGAGACTTTTTTTTAGTTTTAATGTTCAAGATAGCTGTTTACACGCGTAATGAAATTACAGTATATAGTTCACAAATTAAATTTAATTTTGTACATTACCTTTTCCTTTAAACATCACGGTTGTCTAAAAACTAAATGCAGTGCAGAACGTTGTCAGATATTCTTATTTTTTGTTTAGGTTCATAATGTACATAAAAACATAAAACACGTGTTGTCGTTCGATAACACCATGCAACAAAAAAAAAATTACCCATATCCCGAGTGGTAATTCGTATTAGGCATACTACTAAACAACAGAAAACAAATTTTTATTTAGATATCATGTCCTAAAACCTAAGTAATGATTATATTACTTTATTTACTTTCCACTACGCTTAGAGAACGTTCCCAGGTGTAAATTGGGAATTTGGACCAGTGTGGTATCTAAAGAAAGATCTCATAATGTACGTTAAAATGTTCAATAGAATTAAACGTCCGAACCCAACCGTTTTCGAGATAGCAGCACTTTGAATGTAAATGAATAAATAAATAAATTGACGGTAACGTATATAAATTGTTCGCAAATGAAAAATTTCTTTGCATTGTTTTTAATCCTTCTGCCAATACCTTTTCCCAAGCTGCGAGTAAAATCCATTGCATCCACACATTGTTAGTTAATTACCCTCTTTTAAACAGGCACATTCTACGAAATTTTCGAGTACGGCTGCATTTGAAGAGTTTTCGCACGTGTTTTCGTTATTTCCAGCACTTAGTTTTATGCAAAAGTTTTAGAAAATGTGTGGCTTGACGTAATGGATAGATTGTACGTATATATATATAAAGTGTGTGTAAAATAGAATGTTTCTCTTCGTCTGGCTTGACTTAAGAGAAATTATATACCTGCATCTCAATTTATTTATTTATTCATTCATACTTCAAGTGATGATATGTCGAAAACGATTGGATTCGGACGGGTAAGTTCCATTGCTTTTTTTTAAACGTTCATGATGAGATCTTTCTTTTGATACAACCCTCTTCCAAATCCACAGCATATACCTGGGAACGTTCCCTACTCAGAATTGTATGCAACCAATATTCCTATATAATTATTGGTTGCCTGGATGGGTACTATCAACTCTCTTAATTACTAAAAGCAATTCAGAATCTTCCTGTATATAGATTGATAGAAACATAACAATTTAGTCGCACAATTGAGAATTGCATTTAACATTCCCACTGCCGCGACCGGATATATCCGTTCACTAAGCTGCATGTTTCACTGCAGTTGAAGCGTTAATTAAATTAGTATAAATCGACAAATATAATCCAGTTTTAAGAAATTAAATTATGATTAATACTTTTAAATTTTATAAGCATATACGTAACAAAAAAAATTACACCATGATAGAAAATCCCTCTTTTATTAACCTTTAAAATAAATTGCAAAGAAAAAAAAACATTACAATTTTGCCTTTTTGCTCGGTGGTCAGGGGTTAAAGAAAATATTTTTAACCTTAATTTGTTTATTATATTAGTATTTAAGACTCAACTAAACATTTTTCTTTGGTTTAACATTTTTTCTCGTTTCATAAATTTTTCAATTTCCTATTTGGTGTCATTAAAAATCATGGAAAATTATTTTTTCTTTGAGATTTCTTATGTATATTTGAATGTTAATTTACTTTGTATCAATATCATGAAACTTTGCATTTTAAAATGAAAGACATTCTCCAAATCGCAGTTTATTTTGAAAATATTTGTGAGGTTTCTTCTTTCTGAAAAATCGATGTCATAGCGTGCTAGTAAACTAATCAGGTAATTTAAATCACAATATGAGCTTTAGTTTTAATATAAATATGCGTGACGAAACCATAATTCCAGAAATATACATGGTCGCATAAAACATGCACTGCAGAAGTTCTATATTAAGATTTCAATAATACTTGCAATTAATGGCGTGCATCAAAATAAGTAGAGAAATGGGGATTTCAACCACAGAAGATGTACAGAAAGTTGCATAAACCTTAACTAATCCTTGGAGTGCAAAAGTTTCAGAAAGTATTTTGAAACAATGAATTATGTAGTAGGACATTTGAAATATCCATTTCGGTGTGGAATAATTTAAGGACCTCCTTTAAATCTCTAGCGTAAGCTATTTAGAAAACTTGTGTTTTAATGTATATGGCCTTCTCCGCAAACAGAAATGCAAGATGTAAAACACATGAAGAATTTAAATACGCATTAGGAATCTGTTTCCACATTCGAGATGCCGTACTATTAGAAACACGCGTTTTAAAGATTTTTAATTTTGTTCTGGAGAGATATTTAAGTATTGTATTGCATATATTTACATTGCTTATGTTGCTCATGGAATATAGGTAGAAATTTAAAATTCTCTTCAGGAAGAAAATATCAATTTGGCACTATGTATAGTAGAATATATTCTTTAAAATATTTTTCCTTTTAATATGTATATATGTATCACAATTTTAAAAATAAGAAGATTTAATATTATATATCTATGTGTGAAATGTTACATTTGAAAAAGATTTCTCTTAGTGGTTATTTAATTCGTAATTGTAAAATTAAGACATTTATATATCTTTTTTAATACAATTAAAAATTCCAACTAATATAAGCATAAAAAATTATTTTGCTTATTTTGACGCTTATAAAAAAAATATTTATATATATTTGTAAAAAATAAATTTTAATAATATTTTCCAGTATAATATTTATTTGAAGTTAAAAAAATATATTTGGAAATTCATACAAATATCTGATGTTTGACAAGAATTTCCATTTCAACATGGTATTAATATTATGTATAAGCACGGAATATAAAGAACGTATTTTGCAAGACAGAATTAAAAACGTTAAAATAACACATATTTGCTTGATTCAACACCACTCTCCAATGCATCTTTTTTGAACTTAATTTAATACTATATATTTTTCCTCGCTTTAATTTTCTACATTTTGAATTTGCAGAAAAAGCAAATTTTCTAAAAAGCCTTCTAATTTTTTTAAAACTGCGTTTCTGTAGATAAACAGAAAATATCTAATCGATTTAAAATTTAATGTTGGCAAATAATTGGTGGTAGTTCATGCTTCAACATAGGCGTTTTATGCTGGAGCTAGCAGTCCTAGAGAGATGGTAGACGTTAGAAAAAAAATTGTTTTTAACTCGTCACGATGATTGAGGTGTCCATACTTAAGGTGTACGTACTAAAAATGTCGTTTCTAAAACTTCAAAGCTTCAAATTAATATTGAATAAGTAAACGTATGCATTGAGCATAACAATTTCATAATATTTCCTAAATTATCATTTATTATGAATTAGCTTTACTTCTTCTCATCTACTTCATCTGTTATTTGTCTACTACAGCAGAATGATTTAGTTTAGTCAAACTGCGCTTTATTGTTTATTTTTTAAATTATTTCTTAAAGTATAATTCCTTATAATAAAATTTAGACACGCGAATATCGGGTGACATGTCTGAACTAATACGCGAGCAAATACATGGGATTTGCTAGAAAAATATTTTTTATTTACTGCTACGAATAATAAAAAAAATATCTTGAAATAATATTTGTGTTAGTCACAGTGCTTACAGAAAACCATATCATAAACAAATTTCAACTGTGTTATAAAATCTATGTTAAATTGTTTATATTGCTTTTATATTCTTACCAGGGTTGTACAAAATCCCTTACATTGATAAATCTTCATTTTATATTAAGTAAATCCTAGAATTTAGGACAGACTGATAGAAAATCCCAGGTACTATCTGTAAATCCTTGCATTTACCAGAATGTAGTAAATGATTAGTTTTAGCAGTAAATGTTTTCAAAAGAGTGTCATAATCGAGAATAAAAATAAGAAAAAACCTTGTAAATTCTTTTATTTAAAGATTTAGTAAAAAAAAATTTTAAATACTAACATTTATTATTCCTATAATAGTTTTTTTATCGGAAATAGATTTAATAGAATTACTACACATTTAATACATTTTTAACACAATCTAATACATTTTTTTCTTTTTTTACTTTTTTTTACTGCGCTCTACGTGAATGCATGGAATTAAACATATGTTTATATTATAATAATGAATCTGTTATGAATTTAAAATAAGTATATGTTCTTCTAAAAAGTATATTTATTAAATGTTTACAAAGAATAATTGAAAAGAATATTAACAATTGTGATTAAAAATTTGAAATAAAACTTACAAATAAATTACATTTAATTTACTCAAACAAATATCAAAAAGGTTAAGACACATTTCTGAATATTACACGAACGTTAATAATAATGCTGACAGACGAAGCATATCATAAACAAATTGAACGATGTTAGAAAATTTATGTTATATTGTTTACATTGTTTTTATCTTATTACTATATTCGTATGAAATCACATACATTGATAAATCTTAGTTTTATATTAAGTAAATACTAGTATTTACGACAGTTTGGTAGAAAATCTCAGGTTTTATCAGTAAATACTACATTTACCAAAACGAAATGGTAAATGATTGGTTTTATCAGTAAATGTTATCAAAAGAATGTGGTAGTAATCCAAAAAATCATCTTAAAAACTCTTTTATTTAAAGATTTAATGAACGATTTTCTTAAATATTAACAATTATTAACCCTAGAATGATTTTAAGTCGGACAGATTTTGTGATCTAATACATATTTTTTATTGCATTTGATTGATACATATTTTTCGGTACATATTTCTTTACCAAGTTTCTCTTTAATACATAGAGCTAAAAAGGTGTTTATTTTATGATAATAAATTCGTTTTATATTTAAAGGGGTACGTATTCCTTTAAATAATATAGTTATTTAGTATTTCAAAAGAATAACTGAAAATAATTCTATTAACTGTAATTAGCATTTTGAAACAAAACTTATAAATAAAATATATTTTATTTGCTATAACGAATATCTAAAATGGAAATAAACATTACTGAAAATTATTTGTAAGTTAATCACATAATATCATAAACATATTAAAAACAAACTTGTACTATGTTAGGAAGTTTATGTTAAATTCTTTACATTGCATTTATTTTATTACTATGTTTGTATAAAATCATATACATTGATATATCTTATATCTCGTAATATATCTCGTAAATACGTGTAATTAAAAACGTATTATTTCATTATAAAGAAACTACTTTGAATTTATGGATATAATATATATATATATATATATATATATAATAAAATGTCTATGTTCTTCCCATTTAATTAATACTAATATTAAAAAACTTGTATATGATGCTATAAATAATGGTTATCCTAAAAAATTCATATATTCTTTAATTTATAATTAGATATTACATAATCTTATAATTAATTCTTTGCGTAAAAAACGTATAAACAAATTATAAAACATAAAAAAATAATAAAAAATTAAAAATGTTAAAAAGTAATAAAAATATATATATATATAGGTTGGTTGGGTGGGTAGATGTTAGAGTACGGTGGAGGGTGGTGTTGTCTGGATAAAAACGCAAAGGTTAATTATTTAATATATATATATATATATATATATATATATAATTGAGAGTGGGTTATTCATTGTAACATAATTTTTAAATTGTTTAATTGACACCAATATATGGATATTTGTCTAGTTATATCTATAGTTAAATAGCTATATTTCAATTATCAAATTAATTTTAATGTTATTGATATAATTTTTGGTATTATTATTAATAATATCATTACTATTATTATTATTATTATTTTTATTTTTTTAAATTTTTACTTATTTTTATTTTATTTCATTTTTTTAATTTTTATTTTTTTTATTTTATTTTATTTTTTAATTTTTATTATCCTATATTAAGATAATGAGTTTTTACCATGTAAAGTCACAATAAATGTTGCTGATTAAAGTAACAAAATGGTATTTTAAGTTATATGTTAATATGAATGTTATCTCTTAATTCTAATTTTAATTATTTTCTTAATTTAAGTTTATGTTAATATCGATTATTAATTATTTTCTCCGGTTCAATTATGTTTCCATTCAGCTTTATCTTTTTTGTTTGTTATGGATAACTATTATTTTTACTTACTTTCAACTCCTTTTTGTAAAATATCTTTGTTCCTTGTTTAATAATTTGGTTTTTGTGTGCTAGTAGCTCCAAATACGTATTACTTTGCTATTTCATGGCTAATACGTGGATGAAACCGCACATTTCATTTGTAGTTCCAGAGCATTTGGGGCCTGATGATTCTGCTTATGGAGCTACAAATTCTATTTGCATTCATTTCATTTCTTTATTTTTTCAGATTTACTCGTTACACCATTTTTTTATTTTATTATACTATTATATTATATTTTATTATATATACTATTATATATACTATTATATTATACTATTATTTATATACTATTATATTATATTTTATTATACTATTATATCTACTTTTAATGGTATTATATATATATATATATATTAAAGAATATATTAATTTAATATTTCAATATATTCAATATTTTCAATATTGATTATCAATTTGAAACAAAACTTATAAATAAAATATATTTTATTTACTAAAACGAATATTAAAAATAGGAGAGAATATTTCTAAAAATTATATGTACGCTAATCACAGTCTTGATAGAGGAACCATATCATAAACAAAGTGGAATATATATTGCAAAATCTATTTAAATTGTTAACCGTGTTGTTATCTTATTGCAATGTTTATCTAAAATTCTATACATTAAAAAATCTCAGTTTTATATTAAGTATAATCTTGTTTTTAGAACAGACTGATAGTATATCCCAGATTTTCTCTCTAAGTACTGAAATTTACCAAGGAAAAAATGATAAATCATTGGTTTTAGCAGTAAATGTTATCGAAAAAATGTTGCAATAATTCATAAAAAAGTCTGCTAAACACTATTATGTAAGGATTAATAACCGATTTACTTAAACGATAGCGTTTATTAGTTCTATAGAGGTTACAAGTCGGGCAAATTTCCTTATGTTCGACATTTATATATTCTTTACTGATTTCTCATAAATACATACATTTAAAAATGTGTTTAATTAATAATATAGAAATTATTCTTAGTCAAAAAATATTTTTTAAGTAATATAATTATTTGGCATTTCCAAAAAGTAATTAAAATTACTTTTAATTGTGCCAATAAATTTTTAAAAAACCTTATAGAATAAAATATATTTAATTTACTATAATGAATATAAAAAGGGGAAAGAACTTTGCTGGAAATTATGTACACGTTAATCACAGATAGACGAAGTGTATCATATACAAATTCGAACTATTTCATATAATTCATGTTAAATTGTTTACATTGTATTTATTTCATTGGTATGCTGGTATAAAATCAAATGCATTGATAAATGTTAGTAAATCCTAGTATTTAGGCTGATTGATAGAAAATCATATATACACACACACATATATGTATATATATATATTACATTAAACCCTACCATTTACAGAACAGAATGGTATATCAGAAATCTGTTATAGCAGTAAACAAATTTAAAAGTTTGTCTCTTAAATAAAAAAATGTATTTTTTAAAAAATAAGTATACAATTATTGAGTATTTGTAAAGGATAATTAAAAACAAAATAATTAAATAATATTATCAATTTGGAACAAAAATTATAAAAAGACATGTTTACTGCAACACACATCAAAAGGGAAAAGGAAAATTTCTGGAAATTATATTTACGTTAGTCACATTGCTGATAAAATCCATGTCATAAACAAATTTTAACTATGTTAGAAAATTAATGTTAAATTGTTTACACAACTTTTATCTTATTACTATGTTTGTATAAAATCACATACATTTATAAATCTTTGTTTTATATTAAATAAATCCTAGTATTTACGACAGTTTGATACGAAATCTCAGGTTTTATCAGTAAATCCTTACATTTACGGAACGAAATGGTAAATGTTTTTAGCAGTAAATGTTATCGAAAGAATGTGGTAGTAATCCAAAAACAAATCTTGTGAATTCTTTTCTTTGAAGATTCAATAAACGATTTTTTTAAATTTTAACATTTGTTTCTTCAAGAATGGTTATATGTTGAGCAAATTTCGTGATATTCAGCAATTATATACTTTTTTTACAAATTTTGATATAAATACATGCAATTAAAAAGGTGTTTATTTTATAAAGAAGTCTTCTTAATTTTAAAAATGGGGTTTTTAAGAATATATTTACTTAGTTTTTCCGAAGGATATATAAAATTAATGCTTTTAATTATGATTTAAAATGTAGAAAAGAACCTTTTAAATTACATATATTTAATTAACTTGCTTTTCCATAAAATCAAAATTATACACTTGTTAGTAACGGTGCTGATATAGAAATTATACCATAAACAAATTTCAACTATCTTAGAAAATTCATGTTAAATTGTTTACATTGTATTTATTTTATTATTATGGTGGAATAAAAGTAAGTATATTGATAAATCTTCTACATTAAGTAATTCCTACTATTTATTACAGTATCGTAGAAAATCGCAGTCTTTATCAGCAAATCCTTTCATTTACTATAACGAAATTGTAAATCATTGGTTTAAGCAGCAAATGTTATTGAAATATTGTCGTAATAATAATTAAAAAAAAATCTTGTAAACTATTTTATTTAATGATTAATAAACGATTTACTTAAATGCTAGCAGTTGTTGGTTCTATAATGGTTACATATTGGTATATGTATATATATATATATATATATGTAATATTACTGACTTTCCCGTAAATACATGCAATAAAAAAGTGTATTTTTAATTTTAAAAGAATGTTCTTCGTTTTAGAAAAAAATGTCTTTTTATAAAGTATATTCATTTGCTATTTGCAAAGGATATAATTAAAAATGGTCTATTTTATTATAATTATAAATATAGAATAAAATTTATAAATAAAATGTACTTAATTTACTACAAAAAATATCGAAATAGGAAAAACGCATTTCTAAAAGTTATATGTATGTTAAACACAGCGCTTATAGAGGAACTATATCAAGTACAAATTTCAACTTTCTCTCAAAATTCATGTTAAATTGTTACATGGTATTTATTTTATTAATATGCTGGTATGAAATCAAGTGCATTGACAAATCTTAATAAAATATAAAGTATATCCCAGTATTTACCAAAGACTGAGAGAAAAATCTACTTTTTATCAGTAACTCCTACACTGTTAAAAATTTCGTGCTACTTTGAACCAAGATTTGGTGCTCGCAGCTATTACCAGCAGCCACCATAGGATGGTTCAATCGAAGCTCCAAATCTTGGAACGAGTTTACATCATATTATTTGAAAAAATGGTACTATGGTTCAACCAAAGTTCCAAATCTTGGAACAAGATTTCACCATCTTATGGTGGCAGCTACTAAGCCCCAAATTTCGGTTCAAAGTAGAACAAAATTTTTAACAGTGTAGCATTTTCTAGTACGGAATGGTACATCGATAGGTTTTAGCAGGAAACGCCATCGACAGAATGTGCTAATTGATAAAATGTATTTAAAAAAAAAACAAAATTATTTAGTATTACTAAAAATAATTTAAAAATATTAATTATGGAATTAAAAGGCTGTTTATTTTATAATAATGCATATATTCTGAATTTAAAAGAAATATACATTCTTTTAAAAATATATTTATTTGGAATTTCCAAAGAATAACTGAAAATAGTATTATTAATTGTAATTATTAATTTGAAACAAAACTTATAAATATAATATATTTTATTTACTGTAAAGAAGATCAAAATGAAGAGAAAATTTCTGAAAATTATATTTACATTAGTCACAGTGCTGACAGAAATAACATATCTTAAAAAAATTCAATTGTGTTAGAAAATCTATGTTAAATTGTTTACATTGTATTTACTTTATTGCTATGTCTATATAAAACCACAAAGAGATAAATCTTAGTTTTATGTTTAGTAAATCCTAGTATTTAGCAGATTTTGAGAGAAATCTCAGGTTTTATCAGTATATCCGTGTGTTTACGAAAACGAAATGGTAAACCATTGTTTTTTGCATTGAATATTGTCAAACGAATGTAGTATAAATCCCCAAAAAAATCCTGTAAACTCTTTTATTTAAAGATTTAATAAACGACTTTCTTAGATGCTAAAATTTATCATTAAAAATAATTTTACGTGATCTGATTTCGTGATTTAATACAGTTACATAGTTTTATCGAGTTTCCTGTCAATACATAGAGTAAAAAAGTTGTTTTTTTTTTATAATAAACCAACTTTTCTCCATAAAGAAATACATATACTTATTCTTTAAACAATATATTTATTCGGTATTTCCAAAGAAAAACAAAAAACAAAATCATTAATTATGATTATCAATTTGAAACGAAACAAATAAATAAAATGTATTTTGTTTAATATAACGAATAATAAAAAGAAAAAAAAACATTTTTGGAAATTATATGTACTTTAATCTTAGTGCTGACGCAGAAACCTATCATGTACAAAATTAAACTACCTCAATAAATTTATGTAAATTTGTTTACATTGCATTTGTTTTATTAGTTTGTTACTATAAAATCAAGAGCATTGATAAATCTTAGTTTAATATAAAGTAAAGTCCAGTAATTACAAAACAATGACAGAAATACCTACTTTTTATCAGCAAATTCTAAATTTTACCAGAACGGAAAGATATATCAATAATTTTAACAAGAAACTCTTTCGAAAGCACGTGTCCTGTACGAAAAAAAATATTTTTACTTAAGAATGTAATTATATAGCATTTCTAAAGAATAAGTAAAAACAAAATTATTAATTATGATTATCAATATACAGAAAAAAAATTATATAAAAAGTATATATTATTTACTAAAACGAAGATCTAAAAGGATAAGAAAATTTGTCGAAATTATACTTATGTTAGTCAGAGTGCTTATAAAATACATATCATAAACAAATTTCAACTTTGTGAGAAAATCTATATTAAACTGTTTACATTGATTCTGTTAGAAAATCCCAGGCTTTATCAGTATATCCGTGCGTTTACGAGAACGAAATGGTAAATCATTGTTTTTTTGTAATAAATATTATCGAAAGAATGTAGTATAAATCAGAAAAAACCGTGTAAACGCTTTTATTTAAAGAAGTAATAAACGATTTTCTTAAATGCTAACATTTTTCATTCCTATAATGATTTTACGTGAGGCAGATTTCGTGATCTATTACAGTTACGTATTTTTTACCGAGTAAATACATAAAAAGGTGTTTATTTCATAATAAGCAAACTTTTCTCAATTAATATATTTCCATTATTATGACAATATTACTACAGTATTACAATATTATTATTAAATTATATTTACATTAGTCACAGTGCTGACAGAAATAACATATCTTAAAAAAATTCATATGTGCTAGAAAATCTATGTTAAATTGTTTACATTGTATTTTATTACTATGTCTACATAAAACGACAATGAGATAAATCTTAGTTTTATGTTAAGTAAATCCAAGTATTTAGAAGATTTTGATAGAAATCCCAGGCTTTATCAGTATAACCGTGTGTTTACGAAAACGAAATGTTAAACCATTGTTTTTTCATTAAATGTTGTCGAAAGAATGTAGTATAAATCCCCCAAAACATCCTGTAAACTCATTTATTTAAAGATTTAATAAACGATTTTCTTAGATGCTAAGATTTATTATTAATAGAATGATTTTACGTTGGGCAGATTTCGTGATCTAATACAGTTACATAGTTTTATCGAGTTTCCTGTTAATACATAGAGTAAAAAAGGTGTTTATTTTATAATAAACAAACTTTTTTCCATTAAAAAAAAATACATATACTTATTCTTTAAACAATATATTTATTTGGTATTTCCAAAGAAAAACTAAAAACTAAATTAATTATGATTATCAATTTGAAACAAAACAAATAAGTAAAATGTATTTTATTTAATATAACGAATAATAAAAAGAAAAAAAATGAAAATTGTATGTACGTTAATCATAGTGCTGATAGAGAAACCTATCATATACAAAATTGAACTATCTCAGAAAATTGATGTCAATTTGTTTACATTGCATTTAGTTTATTAGTTTGTTACTATAAAATCAAGAGCATTGATAAATCTTAGTTTAATATAAAGTAAAGCCCAGTAATTACAAAACAATGACAAAAATACCTACTTTCCATCAGTAGATTCTAAATTTTACCAGAATGGAAAGATATATCAATAATTTTAACAATAAACACTTTCGAAAGAACGTGTCTTGTACACTGTAAAAAAAAAAATCTGTAAAGGTACTAAACATTTTCTAGGAAACTGGGATTCCAAGAACTTTTCATGTAACAATAACAGGAAAAATCCATGTAACCGATTCAAAAACTTTAGTTTTTGATGTTAACGTTACAAGAAAAGTTCTTGGAATCCCAGTTTCCTAGATAAAGTATAGTACCTTTACATTTTTTTTTTTTTTACAGTGTACGAAAAAAAATATTTAAGAATGTAACTATTTAGCATTTCTAAAGAATAAATAAAAACAAAATTATTAATTATGATTATCGATATACAGAAAAAACTTATATAAAAAGTACCTATTATTTACTAAAACGAATATCTAAACAGATAAAAAATTTTATCGAAATTATATTTATGTTAGTCAGAGTGCTTATAGGAAATACATATCATAAACAAATTTCAACTGTGTTAGAAAATCTATATTAAATTGTTTACATTGTATTTAGTTTATTACTATGTCTATATAAAATTCCAAACTGGGGCAAATCTTAGGTTTATATTAAATAAAATCCTAGTATTTAGCAGATTCTGTTAGAAAATCTCAGGCTTTATCAGTATATCCGTGCGTTTACGAGAACGAAATGATAAATCAATGTTTTTTGTAGTAAATATTATTGAAAGAATGTAGTATAAATCCAAAAAAACCTGTAAACTCTTTTATTTAAAGATTTAATAAACGATTTTCTTAAATGCTAACATTTATTATTCCTATAATGATTTTACGTCGGGCAGATTTCGCGATCTAATACAGTTGCATATTTTTTACCGAGTAAATACATAGAATTAAAAAGGTGTTTATTTTATAATTAACAAACTTTTCTCAATTAATATATATATATATATATATATACAGGGTGGTTATAAAAAAACTTTGCCGATATACGGAGCTCTAGCGGCCAGTCCGCTCAACCGATCGAAATGAAATTTCAGATATAGCTATTCAGAGAAATGAGCTCGAGATTCTGAGAACGACAACAAAATGGCGCTCACGGTTACGGTTATAGTTACAGAAACTTGAAAATTTCCAATGGCAACACCCATTTTTTTCATCGCAAAATGCTCAGCGCATGCGAAAACCCCAAGAAGCGACTGAACCGTACGTGTATCGCAAGAAACGGACATGTTATGCACGCACAAAAAAACGTTCTGGGAATCCATTCCCCCCCCCCCATAGAAAAAACTCGATTGGGGCGCAATGAGGAAATTTGCATATGACGCAGAGTCAGCACACTAATATCTGATTACAATACAAATCGGAGAAACTAAAACTTTTATTTTGATTACACATTTTCCACATGGGTGCCATGCCTGTGATGGCACCCATGTGGCAAATGTATCTCTGAATAGCTATATCTGAAATTTCACCTCGATCGGTTGAGCGGACTGGCCGCTAGAGCTCCATATATCGGCAAAGTTCTTTTATGACGACCCTGTATATATATACTTAACTTCTTTTTCTAAATGCACAAAAAGTGTCTGTGTTGTAGATTTTGGGTCTTCTATACGATGATTTATGTTTAGATGCTATTACTCCACAGGAAGAATATACTCTAGAAGCAATTAGCGTGATACGGAACTAAAGAGGGTGGACATCCGGTGGAACAAGGAGAGGAAGCTATCTAAAGTTAGAATTATGATCTCTGCAGGCAAGATATTCTAATGTACGATGTTCTCGGAGCAAAGAAGTTTTAATTCCTAGGCAGTGATTACAAATATAGTAGAATGTGTCGGAAGAATATATTATTTTCTCATAGACTTTTCAACTATTTTTGAAAGCACAGTTACCGTCATAGTATTAAAAACGAACCATGTAAGCCTTCTTTTAGTATTTCAAACGAAATTCTAAATGTAAATGATAAAATGTTTACACATATACATATACACACACACACATATATATATGTAATTCCTTTTTTAATGTTCTATTGGTATATATTGTTTTACAATTAATGGTTATAAATATATATATATATATAGATATATATATATATATAGATATATATATATATATAGATATATATATATATATATATCAGGAAATCGACAACAAAACGAATTGCCAAACGATTTTTAATGTCATAAACAACTTAACCTGTCTTTCTATATGCTGAAAATGTGTCTTTGTTGTTGATTTTGGATCCTTTATAAGATTATTTATGACTACATGCTATTACTTCACAGGAAGAATATACTCTAGAAGCAATTAGCGGGATCGGAACTAGAGAGGGTGGACATCCTCTGGGACAAAGAGGGGAAGCTATTGAAGTTAGAATCTCTGTAGCCAAGATTTTCTAATGTACCAAGTTCCCAGATTAAAGAAGTTTTCTTTCCTATTCAGTGATTATATATGTAGTAGAAAATGTCTGAAGAATATATTATTTTCTCATAGATTTTACAACTATTTTTTAAAGCACAGTTACCGTTATTATATAAAAAAGTATCCCTGTAAGCTTTCTTTTATTATTTCAAACAAAATTCTAAATGTAAATGATAAAATGTTTACACATATACATACATACATACATATATATATATATGTATGTATGTATGTATATCTAAATATCTAACTATCTATCTATCTATATATATATATATACGTAAATGTCTACATACGAATATTTCTTTTAATTCAATTTTTCATGTTCTATAGATAAATATTGTTTTACAATTAATGGTTATATACATAC
Source organism: Maratus speculifer (assembly GCA_964019185.1). Classification (NCBI taxonomy): domain Eukaryota; kingdom Metazoa; phylum Arthropoda; class Arachnida; order Araneae; family Salticidae; genus Maratus; species Maratus speculifer. Next base: position 363,495,992 of record OZ025294.1, read on the forward strand.
ATATATATCAGAAAATCGACAACAAAACAAAATGCAAAACGATTTTAAATGCCATAAACAACATCACCTCTCTTTCTAAATGCAGAAATTGTGTCCCTGTTATAGACTTTTGATCATTTATAAGATGAATTATGATTACATGTTATTACTTTATAGAAAGAATCTGCTCTAGAAGCAATTAGCGTGATCGGAAATAGAGAGAATGGACATCCCCCGGGACAAAGAGAGGAAGCTATCTGAAGTTAGAATTAGAATTTCTGTAGGCAATATATTCTAATGTACGAATTTCCCAGAGTAAAGAAATCTTCATTCCTATTCAATGATTACATATGTAATAGAAAATGTCTAAAGATTGTATTATTTTCCTATAGATATTTTCCAACTATTTCTGTAAGCACAGTTACTGTATTTACACATGCACATTGGTGCGTTATGTACATGGGGGAATATCACAAAATGTGAGATTTAGATTATCTGTGATATTGAAATTTTTCATTGAAATCATTAGAAAAATTCAGTAAGCAATTTATTTTTTATTGATGAATAAAGTGTTCCCAGGTAAAATTGTTAAATTTAATACTAATTTAATAATAATAATAATTAAATTGTTAAAAGAGCGTAAATTAAATGCTATGTAATTATATTATGTCTTTACTTGCCCTATTTATGCAAGAATAATGACAATTTCATTCTAAAAAATGCTTTTTGTATTCCTTTTTTTTCTAACTAAGGTCTTCATGGTGTTAGTTATAACATTTTAATAAATTTTTATAATACAAATGTTAAATATATACATATATGTATATATATAAACATGAGATAGACAACTAAACAATATGCAGTACGACATTAAATGACATAAACAATTTAACATTTTTTTTCTAAAAGCAGAAAATGTGTCTCTGTTGTAGATTTTGGATGATTTATAAGATGATTTATGACTACTTGCTACTACTTCACAGATCTCTAGAAGCAATTAGCGGAATCGGAACTAGAGAAGTTGGACATCCTCTGGGACAAACAGAGGAAGCTATCTGAAGTTAGAACTAGAATCCCTGTAGGCAATATTTTCTAATGTACCAAGTTCATGGAGCAAAAAAGTTTTATTTCCCATTCAGTGATTACAAACGTAGAGAAAATGTCAGAAGAACATCGATTTTACAACTATTTCTGAAAGCACAGTTACCATATTTACACACGCAAACGGGTGCGTAATCAACATAAATTTCTTAACGTAAATTTCTTAAATCAACGTAAGTTTCTTAAAATGTATTTTTTTGAATATGCGATATATAGAATTCAGCCATTGAAAACAATTGTAATTTTCTATTGGAATTTTTTTTCTATTAGGGAATAAATGATCGTCCATGTTTAATTTGTTAAATTGTGAAGAGCTTAAATATTAAGTAAAATTTTATGTGATTATATGTATTACTAGAAAATAGCCAGTCAAAATGACGTGTTTCCATTTTTAAAAGGATGATAAAACATTACAACAACTTTGGTCAATCATAGCCACTTTAGGCTTAAACAATTTTGAAAAATACAAAAATTGAACATGAGGGAAAAATCTAAAAAAAAATTGAATAGAAATCGTCATTTAAAATTATAACAAAACTATCTGGTGGATGGGGAGGGATTGTAATGAACAAATGGTAAATGCATAAATTTTAAAAGAATAAAGTAGAGTAAAATATCAATTATAAAAAAATACATTGTGAAACTACAGCCAAAAAATATTTTAAAATACTGAGAGAAAATAATAAAAATATCCAAAATGTATAAAAAATTTTCCCATTTTGGCCATTTCCAGACAAATATGAGAGGGTAACCAAATTATTAATTGAATGGGTAAAATAATGGCATAGAATATGTAGCTAATGAATTTCACTCACAAAATTACAGTAATTATTTCAGAAAAAACATGCAAATTAACATGCACAAATAATGCTATTTTAAAACATTTGTGAATTAACTAATTTATACCATTAGTTAATACTTAAAAGAAAATACTTTATAAGATCGAAAACAAATGTCAACAATTAAGAGTAAACAATCGTGATTCGTTATGTGACAATGAAGTCATTCACGGCTGTAAATAAATAAATAAATAAATAAATATAAATAAAAAATAAATAAATAAAGCAACACAAATATAAAAATTCTAACAATATTGTATTTAAAACGCACCTTCGCTTTTCTTAAATAAAAAGTTTTAATTAAACACTGTTAAAATTTTGACTTTTGCAGCATTGTCATTACACAGCTTTTATGGAAAATGATACTTTACCGTATTACACTGTTAAAAATTTGACCCATTTGTTGCAGCGTCACTCCACAGCTTTTATATAATATCTCTTTTATGACCAATGAGAATGCTGCATATCACAGTAAAATAACCGCTTTATATAAAAGTAGTGGAGTGATGCTGCAGCAAATGGGTCAAATTTTTAACAGTTGCTGCAGCATCACTCCGCTTTTAAAGAAAACGGTTACTTTGTGAGTGTTACTTGCAGTGTATTCTATAAAAGCTGGGGAGTGATGATGCAGCAAAAGGGTCAAATTTTTAGCAGTGTACTGCTAAAAATTTGACCCATTTACTAAGCGTCATTCTACAGCTGTTATAGAATGTCTCTTTTATGACCAATGAGAATTCTGCATAATACAGCAAAGTAATAGTTGTCTATAAACGCGGTGGAGTAATGCTGCAGCAAATAAGTCAAATTTTTAACAGTGTGAATATTGTGTTTGAAATAGTGAAAAGATTTCAAAGCACAGTAAAATGTAGTGACGTCATTTACAGCTCAAACTGTAAATCTGACAAATGAGAACGCTCCATTACGACTCTGGAACGATTGCATTGGACAAAAAATTGATAGCCTTTAAAATCGGAGATAACTTTTCACAATGGAATTTGTCATTGGTCACAAAGAAAAAGAGGAGAAAACATGTTTATTATCCTTAGCAAAACAACAAACTAAGAACAGCGGAAATCAAAGAGACAACTCTCATCATCAAAGTAGGTATTTGAAATTACGACCCCAGATCGCGATACATGGCAGCTCATCGCCATCACATGGAAGATCTAATGTTCTCAAATTGTCACAGACCCCCCCCCCCCTAGCAGCTGTCACAATGAGTGTATCAAGTTCTTCTGTACTTTACAGCATGGACCCGACATTTTTGTAGCACTAAGAAGAATGAACGTATTTTCCCTCCTGAGCGTGTCCTTTCGTTCTTGTGTTTTTGTCGTCACTACCACGAAAGAAAAACGTTTCCAACCATGGTTTGCTATGCAAATCCGGAATTGCAAGTGTTTTTTCTCGCGGATGTGTTGACCCCGGAATCGACGGGGGGATTTTATATATATAATATTCTTGGCATATGTATGGCAGGAGATTCACAATTTCATTCTAAAACATTTTTATATATTTTTTATTCTAACATTTTATTTTATTTAAAGAAACACTTTTCGATGTAGTCATATTCAATTTTATTTGTTAGTTTGTAAAAGCGAGGAAAATGACGGAATAAAAAGGTAATCAGTTTTTATTAAAAAAAACTTTAAAGACATTATTTTTAAAGGAATAGCTAAAAGATCAACACGAGTTACACTATACAGGATGTCCTAGTATTATCGAAAAAACATTAAGGGTAAGTAAGGGACAACATAAAATTCCGGATTTGCATAGCAAACCATGGTTGGAAACGCTTTTCTTTCGTGGTAGTGACGACAAAAACACAAGAACGAAAGGACACGCTCAGGAGAGAAAATACGTTCATTCTTCTTAGTGCTACAAAAATGTCGGGTCCATGCTGTAAAGTACAGAAGTAGTACAGAAGTACATCGTGGCAGCTGCTAGGGGGGGGGGGGGTCTGTGACAATTTGAGAACATTAGATCTTCCATGTGATGGCGATGAGCTGCCATGTATCGCGATCTGGGGTCGTAATTTCAAATACCTACTTTGATGATGAGAGTTGTCTTTTTGATTTCCGCTGTTCTTAGTTTGTTGTTTTGCTAAGGATAATAAACATGTTTTCTCCTCTTTTTCTTCCCCTGTCTTTCTTGTGTTTTGTATCATCACTACCGCCCAGGAAAACGTTTCCGACCATGGATTGCTGTGAGAATTTGAATCTTTGTGATGTTCCTTACTTTCCCTTAATTTTTTGTTCGACAATCCTGTGACACCCTGTATAAGATGCAGAATATAACAAAATAAAATCCAGACCATGAAAATAGAAGCCAGTGTAGAAATACTGATTCAGAAAAATATATATATATACATTTAATAGATATATGATACATATCTCTGCATTTTTATTTGATAAAGTACAGCATACGTTTAAAAAATTTTCTAAAAAATATTAAAAACTATTCATATTTTCAAAGTTTTAAATTTTTTTATCTTTGACTTTCTAATTTAGTTTAACATAAAATTTCATCTTTTTTCTGGTTTCTTAAAAGTTGGAAATGTGAGCTGTTTACTTTTATTTTGAATATTTTCACAATTTACAAACCACGGCACTGAAATACAATTATTTCACTTTTGTGGTTATTTATTTGTACAATAGAAGATCTGTATTGGTAAATATACGTATTAATTATAGCAGTGTTGAATTCAGACACTTTTTAGGTGCGTTCGTAATTATGTAAATACGTAGCACCTATTGTTGTCGATCAGTCCGTTCGTCTGTCCGTCTGTCCGTCTGTCTGTCTGTCCGTCTGTCCGTCTGTCTGTCCGTCTGTCCGCATATAACAACGCAAAAACTACCCAACCGAATCGTTTGAAATTTAAAATACATAATTATTACATAATTTTGTCGAGTCGTTTCAAATTTTATGAAAATCGGATGGATAGATCAATTACAGGGACAATCAAAAGGATTCAGTTACATTACGGTCAATGGGGAAAAAAGATTCAAATGCATTTTAATCGTTTGAAATTTAAAACGTATATTTATTACATAATTTTGTCGAGTCATTTCAAATGTTATGAATATCGAATGCATAGATCAATTACAGGGACAATCAAACGTATTCCGTTACATTACAGTCAATGGGGAAAAAGTTTCAAATGCATTTTAATCGTTTGAAATTTAAATCGTATATTTATTGCATAATTTTGTCGAGTCATTTCAAATGTTATGAAAATCGAATGCATAGATCAATTACAGGGACAATCAAAAGTATTCCGTTACATTACGGTCAATGGGGAAAAAGTTTCAAATGCATTTTAATCATTTGAAATTTAAAACGTATATTTATTACATAATTTTGTCGAGTCATTTGAAATGTTATGAAAATCGAATGCATAGATCAATTACAGGGACAATCAAAATATTCCGGTACATTACGATCAATGCGAAAAAAAGTTTCAAATGCATTTTAATGGTGTTACACTCTTTTGAAAATAATAGAATTGGCATGAATCTTTGAAGTATGTACTAAAATCTACATTCTGTACAATCTGTGATGCAAAGAATATTCATTATTAAATTACAGGGCCACACAAATGTATTCCACTAAATCATGTTATACGGGAAAACATTGTTTGGGGCGTGTTTTAATTACATTAAACTACTTCAAATTTTTTGAATAAGATATACGTTAATGAAGTATAATAAAAATTATTTCCTGCATATTTACAGGAACACAAAGATTTCAACCACTGTACTATATCCAAAGTACGCTCTACTATATCATCAAGATCTGAATATTTTTAAAACTTCGTTATCGTACGAACGCATCTCATTTGCTACGCTTCACTTGCAATTTCCAACTTGTTTTTTCCGAGAAGGACATTTGTGGCTCCGAAGGAGACATTTCTTTGTTCCATTCTTAAGGCTGCGAGTCTCTCATTTTCCGAATTCCCCTCCGTAGTGTTAATCCTATGGATGTTTTGTGCATTTTTATATTCAAAATATCTCCTCAGAAAATTAATATTTTTAACTTCTTTTTTCAGTGTTGTCTTCTTTTGTCGTTTTTTCCTTAGTTTTCAAAATATCTTTAAAAGCTACTCTTAACTTTATATGAAGTGATAAAATTAGATACTCCCATTTTGTCAGCTTTTAAAACATAAAATTTTAAATTAAGCATAGATTTTAAAAATACGAGGTGGAACCCGTCGAAATTCGACGAAAGAAAATCTTTAAAAAAGAATTTTTTCATTTATTTATTATAAATATACAAAATTAGTTACAGTAAAAAATACATCTTATATTGGTCAGCCTAACTCTCAAGCAAATGTTATTTTAAGCTAAAATTATCAAAATACTATAAAACTCAATTATTAAAATTATTAAACGAAATAAAACCGAAATTCACTGGATTTTATAACAGACACATTTTAATTTCAGTTTATTATTATTATTATTATTATTATTGTGTTTTCAATTTTGAAAGAAAATAAAGTGATTGTGTTGCCACAATTACAAAATTGGTACTAAAAGTTATAAAAAAAATGTATCAAAAATAAATTGAGATACAGCTTTGAAACAAATTGCATTTAAAAGTACATTTGTTTCTCTATACGACGATGTAAAAAAAAAAAAATATATTTAAGACGTTTAGATGTGTAAAATTTAATTTACCGAAATTTGAAAATCCGAAACTGTATGGAAAAGTGTTGCGCAATTTAATTTCTACTTTTTTCAACTTTAAGCATGACTTTAAGAGAAAATGGAGTGATTCTGTTGCCCCAATTTACAAAATTGGCACTAAAAACTATTAAAAAATATCCCCAAAATAAATTAAGATACAGTTTTCAAACAAATTGAATTCAAAAGTATATTTTTTTCTCTATACGATGGTGTAAAAATTTAAAATGTGCTACGTTCAGAAGTGTAAAATTTGCAGTAGAGAAAATTTCAAAACCGAAATTGCAAGGGAAAGTGTTGCCATTCGCAAAATGACGTATGCGTTACGCACAGATACGTTTGGCCTTTATAATATAGATTTTGAAAACTAAGAAAAAAAGAGACAGACACCCTTTAAGAAGAGAGCACTGAAAATAGAAGTTAAACATTTCCTGAGGAGATATTTTAAATATAAAAATACATCAAGCGCCCATTGACTTAACATTGCGGAGGAAAATTCGGAAAATAAGTGACCAGCAGCCTTAAGGGAATGCTTTTTTCCCCTCCTCCCCTGTAGACCACCCCCATGAATTCATCAACGCTGCTTTCCAGTGACTTAATAAATATATGCGTTATGAGTTTTAGCTAATCCGCTGTATCGTAAATACTGTGATGCTACTTTCTCAGGAATAAACTTATTGTAAGCACAGGCTACAAATTCCAAGCATTTATGTAGTAGGAAGTGATTCTTTGACGAAAGTCGAGGCTTTTTCTGCTATTATCTGATAGAATTAGCTTTTCTACTGCGATCTTTTGACGAAATTCCGGTGGTTTCTCCGTTGTTGTTTCTTAATTTTTATTTGAAATTACGTCCTGATAGCGACTGCGATATTGGAGCTTAGGAGCAACCTTCTCCTTTGAAATTTTGGGAATCTGCAACTATAACTCCTACTAAAATTTTATCGGTCCAGAATAATTACTTTTTTATGCAGGTACATAAAATGTTCTAGGCATTCTAGTTTCCAAGTTTTATAAAAAATTTAAAGAGTTCTTTATTATTATTATTATTATTATTATTATTACTATTATTATTACAATGAAAATTTATTCATAGATTATTATTAACTTTGCCTAATATTCACTTAACCAAAATATTTATATTTAAGAGGGATTTCAAACTTTAAGAATATTTATTTTCTATACACTAATTAAATGAGAATACTTAGACAAAGGCCAATTAGTGTTATCTTCGCTAATAACTTTTAATGCCTAAATATTTTAGAATTAGTTTACTTCAGGTTAATTAGTGAATCTCTGTTAAGCAAAATTTTAAATATTTTTTTACTTCGAAGTAAGAAAGGAGACAGATGATCACATGAAACAGATGATCAAATTATAATTACACAATATTGCTATGCACCAATGACGAGGAATGTTTTCACCAATCTAAGCATAGTTTCCATTATTAGGGAATGTTTTTAAGAAAACATATGTTAATTACTGTTTGCTTGTATTCAATTACCATGAACAAAAAAAAAAAAAAAAAAAAAAAAAAAAAAAAAAAAAAAAAAAAAAAAACATTTTATGAGATAAAATTATTAAAGATATTCAAGTAAATTTCGTGTTTCCTGAATATTACATAATCACTATATTTTGATTTCAATTTCTCAGATTATGTAAGTTTAAAATATTGAACAGAAAAAAAAAATTCCATAGCAAGATTCCAACAAATTCCATCCACATTTTTAAACATGCCATGATTAAAATTTCAATAACTGAAAAAAATCATTAAATATTGCATTCACCTTTTTTGTTTTAACATGAGAAAATAGAAAAAAAAAATGCAAATGAAGCAAAACACTCTACTCGGAAATAAAATTGCTTACTGTGATTTTTTAAATTATTATTTTTAGTATTTTAATTTTTATTTATTTTTTTGTGTGTGTGGAGGGGGGAGGGGTGAAGAACACTACACTGCACATTATTTTATTAGCTACTTTGGCTACAAAAAATGGTTTGGTTTAGTTTATGACGGCCAGTTATCAGTACAAGAGATATAGGACGAAACGAAGGTTGCCCTCATGGGGGGGGGGAGTCTTTCTAAGGTAACTTACCGCGTACTTGCGCAAGGCAATCCAAGATTCGAAAAAACATTCTCGGAAAATCCGAACGATTAGGCCAACGGGCGCGATTTGGTAAATACAAATTATTATTAATTATATTAGAATTTATTTATTTTCCTAATTATAAATCATTTGTAGAATATTATGTCTGGATCATCCATATTATTTTAAACTATTCGTATTGATCTTCAGTAATCGGGTCTGCGTGCATATTCTAAATAATGCGCTTTGATTTTTATTGCATTCAGCTTTCTATAAAAACATCAAAAGATCCAAATCAGGCATCCCAGATTACAGAAGATCTTGTATACAAAACATTGATGAAAACATCCTTTTATGATTAAAAATTCTAACGGATAAGGTAAAGTGCCCTATTATCGTCCCCAGTTACATTTAGGCCCCAGGAAGTTTTAATTTTCAGTGAAAACCTATAGATTTTGTAACTAATAGATTTGTTACTAATAGATTTTGTATCTATTCATACATACGGAAACATGGGCGAATGTTGAACTAAAAAGCTTTAAACCCCTGGGGACGAGCGACACGTATACGTGCCGCAAAAAGGCTTGAGAATCTTTATTTATTCCCACCGGTAAAATTATACTGCAAAATTTGGCTTATTCAATCGGAGCATTTTCTCGGTTTAAGAATGAACAATTTTTCTGTTTTTAGAACCGGTCACAAAACATTAAAAATTCCGTAAAAGACTCTCGTCGCGAAGGGGTTAACAATACCATAAATTGTTTTTTGAAAAGTATCTCAGTATGAAAAAAAATTCAGAGAAAGTCCCAATTTCGTACCCCTGAAAAAAATTCAAAAAGCCAAGGATTAACTTATAATTAAATCTAAATCTATTTCAAAATAAATAAATAACTTAATTAACCGTAACTTAAGTGACAAAGAAGTGTACTATTAATACTAATAGTAAATAATAGCATCAATAATACCATTAAAAATTATTCGTCGAAGTATGAGAAACATGTAAATTGTGCATTGTTTCTGGCTCCTGAGCATTTTTCATGTGACCATGTGTAGAACTGAAAGTACAGAACCCATTGTTCCCCATGTTTATCATGGAAAAAAGCTTCGAGCAAGTAGGACACTCTGCATCAATGTCGTTATCATCGACAATATGATCATCATGATGAATTTCAACAGAAGAATCACATTTGTCATCAATGGTATTTGGTAGGTAACTCCTTTTTTACACGGTGAATTTTTTCCCTTCCCCTTAAGAGTGGTACTTGGCAGATTTTTTTTCAATTGAGTGTTTTTTCTTCGCCAAGGAATTTTTCACTTTATTTTTATGTGGATATCCAGTGATCATTCTTGCTGAACCTTCTCGGGCAGAAGTTGCTTGTTTGATCAGCGGTACTTCCCTGATCTCTTATTAGAATCTCTTATTAGTGAGCTAATTTACAAAATTTGCGAAGCAAATCCTCAAGATTAATACTATAAATACCTACATACAAAATTTCAGGCACATTATTTATCAGGATTTAACAGCGCTAAAAGTGTTCTTAATTTCGTCACCGGTACGAAAATTAGAACTGAAAGGGGGACGAAATTGGAACAACGCTACTTCCAAATATAGCGAAGCTTCAGTTCTTGTAAAGCAAACTGAACACTATAAAACTTATTATATGGTACTCTTGACATCTTACCTACATTTGAAAATGCAATGAATAGGAGATAAATAATTCGTTAAAGTAAATATCTTTTTACAAATGCAGTAGCTAGAATTTTGAAAATAGGAAATCCGACATTAATAATACACGGATTCGTCTTGGCGAGAAAATTTTTCACTTTTGAAACATTTATCTTCCGTTCGTTTTGCCTTGCGTGATCAGTGGTGCCACTTTCAGAGAAGCGGAAAAAATGAATGGGGACAAATTAGGAAAGGGGACGAAATATGGTTAATTTACCTTATACTTTGCGTTAAGATAGCATTTATAGAGTACAAAAATAATGAAAAATATATTAAATATATATATTTTTTGTGTTTTTCTATGATTTTGAAATGCAGAAAATAAAATAGGAAAATCATAACAAAATTGTTAAAATATGCATGTACATACTGAGCCTCATGTATCGTCAAATTTTAAGTACAAGAAATAAATTGTATTTTATTTCGCTTTCAATCTTTCTTAGTTAACAGCTTGTTAACCCTTTATCTACCTACGGTATTTATATGTACCATTATAATTACTTATTATAAAATTCTTTTAATACGTCAGTTAGTTGTAATACTGTTTAGAATGAGTTACAGATACATTACTTTATCTTCATCGAAACGCATTATTGGTTACACAAAACAAAATGTTTTTAAAAGTCTGATTTCTTTTGCCTTTGCACATTTTCAGCTTTCATGGCGCTGGGGGCGAGGGATGGGGATTTTTCAATTCAGAAACATTTCTATATTTATATTGTAGGAACATCATATTTATAGATTTTATAATTCTACAAAATACTAAGAAAGTAATTAAAAGATTTGAGTGGGGTTATAAAAATTGCACAAAATCCCTGTAAATCCAAATTTAGTTAATCCTTCTAAATCCTTCAATCCTTCTAAAATCCTTTAAACATTTATTAAATGATTATGCAAATCTTTTAATTCAATTTAATCTATTTGTGTAAAATGCTTTATAATGTAAAATTTTCATGAAGTCCTATTGTGGTATATAAAGGGTTAATATATATTATTAATTAAAATAAAAAAAGTATATAAAAATAAATTGTGGGTTCTGAGGAGATTTAAATTTTTTTATATGAAAAATATCGCTTAGGTATTTGAATGAAATACTGAATTTTTACATTTTTGCCATTTTTTCGTAGTGGCCGTATGCGCATGTTTAAAAATAGCCTGAGATTTTGCAATTTTGAATAGAATCTTTTATTCGTATTATAATTTATGATATTGAATAAATTTAGCCTCAAAATAACTAGATTAACTAATAATCACCAGCCTGTAAAATTTGCCATGCCTTTTAGGTTTTAACTGATTCTTAAACATCATATATAGTATTGTTGCAGCGTATATAGGGTTCTTTTCATCTTATGGTTAGACAACTTCAAACTCTTCGTTATAGAAAAGTAGAAAATAATTTATTTACAGAACTTCAGAACAACAGAGTCTTCGAAACTCACAAATATTTCTAGATATTCAAAAATAATTGTTCAAATCTATCGTATAAGTGCAGATATAGGTTCCAGAGACTCTTTATACGACGTCTCAACACTAAATCACATTCAAAATAACGTAAATAAGACTCAAGCAAACTTGCTTAACAAACGCGTTGTTCACTCAATGACTGACTGGTAAATAATAACAACAACAGCTCGTATCGCTCTCCTTATATATAGTCTCGCCGCATGCAGTGGAAATTTCTACAAACTTATAGAAAAAACTGGAAAACCACGGAACAACATTCAATGTATCAGTAGACCTAAGGGGGGGTTACCATAAATAGGGAAGGGTTACCATCGCCAACAATCGCCAAGTTTATCGTCAACTTGGCGATATATATCGCCAAATTTGGCGACCAAAATTAGTCGCCAAAAGTGACGCCAACTTGGCGATATCTCTAATATTTCTTTAATCTGCCGTAGACATACACTGAAAATAATAGACAAGTTTGCTTGATAACAGAGACAATGTAACAAAAACTAATATTAGTAAAGAAATGGAGCTTAATAAGATTATTTACATCATTTTACAGTACAAACACTAACAATTTACAAAATTCGTAACAGTATAGACTAAGTCTTGCAATCGTTTTGAAAATTGAAAAAAAAAATGACGGATTTACACGATTCAGATACTGGAGATTCCGAAAAACATATTTTTAGATAAAAGAATGTACCGCCCATTTGTCTGTCTGTCTGTATGACTTTAAACGCTCTATTTCCCGAAAACATTGAGATTGAGACTTGAAATTCCTTATGTGCTTAGTATGTAAGAATGGGACGAACCCCATTTAATATCAGTAACCTGAACTATACCCTATAAAGTATCCGGAACTATTTATTATTTTTTTTTTTTTTGGATTCTCGAAAAAACCGTTTTGATGAAAAATATATAAATATTTTCGAAATGTTTTTTAATTTAAGGATTGAACGTAAATGGCAATATAATAACTCAAATTTTGCATAAGAACGAAGTCGATCGGATTATTAATGACCGAGATATTTGTAATCCTGTTTTCCACATTCTACGATTTTTCAGGAACCTGTATTTCGTCCGCATTTCCATTCAAAGGTACACTTTAGTTGGGAATGAGACGCTTAATCCAACGCAGTAAACTGTAAGTTAATATAATTATTATTTTTGGAGTTATGTTTTTTTTTACGTAATTCGGTACTACTTCAGTAGTTTGGCGTTTTATATAATTTGTCGAAATTGATTCATCAGAATTTTATTAATAGTGTAATACAAAGTATAATAAAAAATTTAAATACACGTTTAAATTTTGTTTTGGAATTGCGATGTATTTTATAAATAGTTTACACATGTTTTATTTTTATATATTATATTATGCATATCCATGATGGGTAAGTATTACGATGGCCCCCTACGACTAGTTTAGATGCATCGGAAACTCATCTTCATTTTTTAACACCAATTCATTGTTTTTTGTAGATCGTAAATTAAAAAGAAATGTAAAGTAGAAATCTTATAAAAATCAAATTCTAATATATAGACATAAATTTTTTTTCATAATAATTCATTCAATTAATTTTTTAATCATTTTTCAACCACCCTTTAACCTTTCTTCTTTTAACGGCCATGAATACTTTAGCTTTTCTTTTTTAAACGTGCGTGATCCTGTAGCTTTTCTACGGTTATTGCAATTGTGTTGTCTTCTCACCGCCGTGAACTGATTTTTCCGTTTACTATATTGCAGCTTTCACTGCAGTAAAAGCCTTTATTAAATCAATATAATTCTACAAATATTAGGTAGCTTTCATTACAAAAAGTAAAAAGCTACCTATTGCAGCCGTCCGGAGGAAAGCACTTCCGGAAAATTTTGGTATATTTTCACCGATCATGACCCCCAGACCCCAAAACCACCCTCCGTTCAAATGTTGACATATATATATATATATATATATATATAACCATATATATATATATATATATATATCTGATTTTTGTCATGCGATAACTATCGTATTTATGAACCGATTTGAATGAAACTTGGTATGTCCATAGTACATACAAATGTTTCGACCGAGTTCGTTGGCCAGCATCATCCGCCATTTTGTTTCAAAATGGTGGCCATTTTAAATTTTTAAAAAATTTTAAAATTTAAAATTAAATGTGAAAAATCTAAAAATTGAAAAATATCTTTCTTTTATGTGTTAGAAAATAAAACAACGTTTCCAGAACACTTTTTATTTTGTCTATATCTTACAAAATGATTGAGTTATAGCACTTTGAATTTTTCTTATGGCTGACATTTTGAAACGATCTGATTTTTGTCACGTGATAACACGCGTATTTATGAACCGATTTCAATGAAACTTGGTATGTCCATAGTACATACAAATGTCTCGACCGAGTTCGTTGGCCAGCATCATCCGCCATTTTGTTTCAAAATGGTGGCCATTTTAAATTTTTAAAAAATTTTAAAATTTAAAATTAAATGTGAAAAATCTAAAAATTGAAAAATATCTTTCTTTTATGTGTTAGAAAATAAAACAACGTTTCCAGAACACTTTTTATATTGTCTATATCTTACAAAATGATTGAGTTATAGCACTTTGAATTTTTCTTATGGCTGACAATTTGAAACGATCTGATATTTGTCACGTGATAACACGCGTATTTATGAACCGATTTCAATGAAACTTGGTATGTACATAGTACATACAAATGTCTCGACCGAGTTCGTTGACCAGCATCATCCACCATTTTGTTTCAAAATGGTGGCCATTTTAAAATTTTTAAAAATTTTTAAATTTAAAACTAAATGCGAAAAATTTAAAAGTTGAAAAATATTTTTCTTTTACGTGTTAAAACTTAAAACAACGATTCCAGAACACTTTTTATTTTGTCTATATCTTAAAAAATGATTGAATTATAGCACTTTGAATTTTGCTTATGGCTGACATTTTGAAACGGTCTGATCTGAACGATCCACAATGTTGCTTTAAAATGGCATACACTTTATGATATCGTGGAATTTGATGACTCTCTAAATCGCTTAAAATAAAACCAGGTTGAATAAAAGATGACTAATTTCTAAAAATTCCTATTAATATTCAGCCTTGACAAAACTAATATTCAATCTTATAATATAAAATCACTAATTTTATAAGATTATTTCCACTAATTTGAGCTTAGTATTTTTGAACAATGTAACTTACTTTAAAATAAATAAATATAAAAGTATATGAAAGCTACCTCTTCCTCCCGGCATTGACGGAAGGACTTTAATAAATTTTTAAAATATTTTTTATGATTAATATTGTCAAGGCTTATATTCCAATATGTAATTGAATTTTTGTGTCATGTTAAGAAAATAATTTTCTTTTAGACTTTTTAAAATGTTGCAAATATACAGGGTGTTTATAAATTCCCGGACCCATTTTGATGTTTAATAACACATAAATTAATAAAGATAGATTAAATATAATAACATAAATGGTTAGATAGACTCTAAAAGTTTCATGACCTTTGTTAATGAACTTTTACGTCTGTCTCCTTCTTCGCACGAAGAATATTAAATTGATAGTCAATTTCTGGCCAGGTTGCGGCAAGCATGTCTTCATCAAAAGAGGCTATTGCTGTTGTAATTCAAGCCACATCAAAAACACAATTCATACACATCAAAAACACATTTCAAACACATCAAAAATAGACATAACATTGCAATAGTTGCCAAAAACAAAAGAGAGAAAAATAAGAGAAATTTAATAAGCAGACGATATTTTGAAAAGTAAAGATATTTAGACTGGAAAATGAAATTATCTGAAATGAACCACACGCGCAGACGACATTTACAAAAGTAAAGATATTCAAACCTGAAAAGGAAAAAATATGAGTTATTATATCAGTAAATGCCATAAGTTTGTTTATATCTTCATTATTTTATGAGTTATTAAACATCAAAATGAGTCCGAGACTTTATAAACACCTTGAATATATATACATATATATTACAATTTAGCGCTTTTGCTCGGCGGTCAGGGGGTTTGAGGAGGCAAAATTCAAAAAGATCCTGACACACTTCCAGAATAACCGAGTCTCTAGCGAAAAAAAAGTTGAGGTAAAAATGAAAAATTTGAAAGGAAAATTGATTAAAAAAAGACATTGAAAAGTGGATAAGGCGGGATGGAGCTCTCGAGAAATCGAACGACCGCAGCTGCGTTCGGCCTTATTTTTATTAAACCAGTGGATGGCCATTTGCACTGATTAAACACGTATCAAAATCTTGGTAACTTAACCATTTATCTACTGAATTATAAATTAATGACAAATTTTTTCTTCTAAAGAATTTTCGTGAATTGTTTAAACTTCATTAGAAGATTTACCTAATAATTTAATAAATTTTAGAAGAATTTTAGAAGGATTGAAGGATTTAGAAGGATTAATTAAATTTGAATTCATATGGATTTTGTGCAGCATTTATAACTCTACTCAAATGTTTTGTTTTAAATTTCTTTCTCAGTATTTTGTAGAATAAAAAATGTTCAAATATGCTGTTCTTACAATATAAATACAGAAATAATTCCGAACTGAAAAATCTCTCCCCCTTCCCTAACGGCAAGAAAATTAAAAAGATGCAAAAGCAAAAGAAAACACCCTTTTAGAAACATTAAAAATTGTTTTAAAATATTAAAAATATTTAAAAAAAATATATATCAGTATATCATATAGCATTCAAACCAATAGTACAGAAGTACATTTTATATTTGTCGACGTAACAAGTGAATTTTTGTGATATTTAAAAGTTAATATACAGTCACAGCCAAAATAAATCTAGACATCGATTTCAGACGTTTTGTCAAATATCAAGAAACTCGAGGAGTGACTCTGAATCTCCAGGTGTGTAAAAAAAAATAGTACGCGTCACATATTTTCGAGAAGATTTTTTTTCAAAATCCTATAGGGGACCATCAACAAATTGAAAAAAACGAATATCTTTTGAATAACCCTGTCAAAACTAATGTAGCAAAAGCGTTCAAACCAGATTATGATTAAGTGGCTTATGGTTCTAAACTGTGATCATTTTTATGCAGATAGCATGTATACTCCTAGAGAATTTAAGGTTTTTATAAAAACGGTCTCAAGTTTTTCCAAGTTTTTTGCTTAATATTTGCAGAGTTTTTATTAAAAAACAATGTTTTTTTTTCAGAAAATATGAGAAACGACATTCTACATAATACTCTGTAATCAAAATTAAAAAATATAAATAATTGTATGAAAAATGAGCAAGTTTACTAAATAAATTTTCATTCCGCATGCGTCAACTCTATAAACTTCATTTGCATATTGTGTTAGCTAAATGTATAGAACAACTTTTGTTAAAGTGTCAAAATCATACCTTTAAAATTCAGAAAGTTATCGTCGATAGAAGAAGATCAAAATCCGTTATTCCCAAAATGAAACAAAAGGATGGGTAGCTGTATCTAAATATAGTAGCATGTGCAATATTGTGTAGACACTAACCAAGGGAATATGGATAAAGCCCCTCTTTTTTGTTTCATTTTGGGAATATCGAATTTTGATTTTATTTTTTCGACGATAATATTCAGAATTTTCAAACTATGATTTTGAAACTTTAACAAATGTTGCTCTATACATTTAGCTAACACAAAGTGCAAATGAATTTTTTTTATAGAATTAACGCACGCGCAGTGAAAATTAATTTAGTAAACCTGCTTATTTTTCTTACAATTTTTAATATTTTTAAAATTTGATTACAGGGTATTATGTACAATGTTCTTTCTCACATTTTCTGGAAACGTTGTTTTTATTAAGAACTCTGCAAATTATAAGCAAAAAAACTTGGCAAAATTTGGAACCGTTATTATAAAAACCTTAATTATTCTACGAGTATACATACTATACGCATAAAAATGAACACAGTTTATTATCATAAGCCGTTTGATCATAATCTGCAGTTTAAACGCTTTTGCTACATTAGTTTTGACAGGGTTATTCAAAAGATAGTCGTTATTTTTCAATTTGTTGACGGTGCACTATTGGATTTTGGAAAAAAATCTTTTCGAAAATATATGACCTCTGCTAGTTTGTTTATACATCTGGAGTTTTAGAGGCATTCCTTATGTATATTTCAAGATATTTAACAAAACGTCTGAGATCGCAAATGTCAAGATTTTTTTGCAGTGACCGTATTTGTCATAAATTCGAAACTGAAGGTGCATGTCATTATTGATTTGTATATAATTAAAATTCTTACTAGTGGAAATAATTTTAACTTTATAGTACACATATAAATATGCGTTACATTGTGTTAAACCCATTATTTTCTATTGAAAAACTTTAAACTTATTATTATTGTTTACATATTCTTCTTGAATCTCAAAATTTTTAAGTTCGTTCAATTACTAGAAATACAAAATGAACAAAGAAGATTCTTCAAAGCATAACAGAAAAAAATCTTAGTTTTGTTAAATTACTTGTAGTACATTTTTTAATAAACTGATACAATAGTGTAATTTCTCATTTTGTATTAGCATTTCTACGCTAAATATACAGATGCTGTTTGATGCCTCCAAACAATGTTCATCTATTAACCGTTTAAACACCATAATTCACGAAGGGAACAATGCATTATTTGTAATACAAAAGATAAATTTTTCAACATAATAACGATATCCTTATTTTTCCTTATAACATATAAAGATGATTTCAACCTTTAAAAAAATATTTGTGTTTAAGTATTTATCACAGATATAAGGAAAATGTAAACTCATTAATTTGCATAAAAATATTATTTGTTTTTATTGTTTTCTCTATATTACTTACACTTTACCACTAGGCATCTAAAAGTTTTTGGAATACGAAAAAATATTCATGAACAATATACAATATCATATAGCGGAAAATAATTTGTTATATTTTCATAGGTTGTCAATCAATAATATTGTTCCAAAATGTGAACATTAAAATGAAAACAGCCGAAAAACTGTAGAAATAATATTTTTTGTTATTTTTTATGTTTATATGAATAAATTAAAATATTTGCAGCTGTATTATAGGAGAATCAATGTTATAATTACATTGCGATATTACTTCGGCGTGTAAACGGTTAGTGAATTTCAATTTTCATGTTTTCTTTGAGAAACGATAATAAGATTCAAAAAGAAAAATATAAGAAAAAAATCTTTAAAAAAGTTCACAGAGAAATGAAAAAAAACGAAAAAGAGGACAAAAAAAGAAAAGAATAAAAAGAAAGAAAGAAATTTAAATTACATAAATGCAGGGAAACGTCTCCCAAATGATTTGGCTCTTCGGTATGTAAATATTGTGTCATGTTATAAAAGATGAATTGTGAATGAAATGCAAACAATCCTTTAACGGTTTTATAGAATCAAGGATGGCAACTTGTAAGAATAAATTTTAGATTTGTTGACCTATCTATATATTTTTTCTAGGTATCTTTTTCATGAATATTAAATAAAGAATATTGTAAAGTTTAAAAAGAAAAAAAAATAAAAGTTTCACATTTGTTTAAAAATAGTTGTGATAAATCATTAGTAGCTCACGGGATATCAAAGCCTAAACGCTAATGCGTCCTCAGGCTCTGTGTGTACGTATGTATGTACGTACTAAGGTAACACTATTTGTTTTAAATTTTGTACATAGGTTGCTTTTAATAAGGCACTTCCCTGATTAATTTTGGGGGTTAATTAATGAAGTATAAAGAAGTTAAATCCCACACCTTTAATTTAGATCGATGGTATGTTTCATGCAGAGTTGCGCAATTGGTTAAAATTTGATATAATGGTTGAATTTGATAAACCGTTATTCAATAAAATACGGATGTTCAATGATTAAGAATAAAAAATAGGTGTATTGAGAAACTAATCCCCCCACATATTTTAGCTAAATCTGTTTTTCATGCAGAACTATCCAAATTTCTTCAAAATCAATATGCCGGTTCATTCCGATAATGTGCTTCCCTGATTTGTTTTGGGGGTTCATTAGTCAATTACATAAGAGGCGTTAATCCCCCTAAATTTACATAAATTAGTTTTTCATGTAGAAATATCCACTTGGCTTCATATTCTGCATATATAGTCCCTGGCCAAATTATTAGACGCACTCATTTTTTCTTGTAAAACCACATTACTAGTTTCATAGAGATATTACTGTGTGAATAGTTACAATTAGCATTATATACATCATTTGCAGGGTTATAATAAATAAAAATCATGCTAATGACTTTAAAATTACTTATATTTGTAAATAAAATTAGCAATGGTTGAAATTGCAAAACTTATAGCTTGAATCTCAAAAAATGACGATATTTTTGAGCCTCTTTTGGCGGCAATCAGTGCCTTTATTCTTAGCGGTATGCTGTTAATACACAATTGAAATTTTTCTTGCATGTGTGGGTGATGATTTCAGACATGGGAAAGTTTTTCTATGAGCTGTGTTTTGTTCGTTATGAGTTCTTTTGTCAATTCTCTCTTCGCCATCTTCCAAACATGTTCAATGGTATTCATGTCTGCTGAATTATCCGGAACAGTCCGACACAGAGATATTTTTTTTAATTGAAAATAGGCCTTTATTGATCTTGCTATGTAACAAAGAGCTCCATCTTGCATAATAAAAAAGCCTCTCCATTTGTAAACCAATTTTGTAGCTGTGGAATCAACAGATTTTCCAACACCTCTTTATGTTGGACTTGAGAATTGGCTAAGAGCTCATAACGAACAAAACACAGCTCATAGAATAACTTACACATGTCTGAAATCGTCGCCCACACATGCAAAAAACACTTCAATTTTGTGTTAACGGCATACCACTAAGAATAGAGGCACTGATTGCCAAAAAAGGAGGGTCCAAAGTTATTGACTTTTTTTTATGGTTCAAGCTATAAGTTTTGAAATTTCAGCCATTTTTAATTTAATTTACAAACATAAATAATTTTAAAATCATTAGCATGATTTTCATTATTATAACCTTGCAAATGATGTGTATAATACGAATAGTAACTATTCACACAGAAATATCTCTATGAAGCTAGTTATGTGGTTCTACAAGAAAAGATGCGTGCGTCTAATAATTTGGCCAGGGACTGTAGTATCATTTTGATAAGGTAATTCCCTGTCTAGCTTTAAGGGTTCATTGTTTAAGAATAAAGGAGAAAAATGGGATCTAACCTCCCTCTTATTTAAATTAATTGTTTTTTCATGAATAAATATCCGATTTCTTACAACTTTGTATGATGATTCTTTATGCTAAAGCGTTCTTATGAGAAGTTTCAGGAATTCATTTATTAAATGTAAAAGGAGGAGAAAGGAGTTTAATATCCCCCTTAATTTGTATAAATGGGTTTTTATGGAAAAATATCCTCCTTCAAATTTGGAAAACTGATCTATTCTGACAAAAAGCTTCCTTGATTTGATTTCAAAAGTTGTTTGGTTCGGTATAAAGGATGTAAATTATGGAGATAATCCTTTCTTAACTTATTTTTCGAGAGGCACATTATTTTTTAATGAAAAAAAGCTGTAATATACAATTTGTTCACACTAATTATATTTATAGCCTTTTTTTTAAATTTGTGATCAGTGTCATCTATTTAAGTGACGAATGTTACATATATTTAGTTGAACAACTTTTGATATGTACCATACTTAACAGAGTAATATATAAATTATTATACTTACTTAGTATCACGCTGTAAGAATGATCACATATGAAAATTTTTTCACTCACCTAAAAATAAAATAAGAAAAAATTTAATACTTATATAGATAACTAATCTCATTATTAAAAACATGTTTATTAAGATTACAACAAAACTAACTATAATAAGGATACATTTAAAAATAAAATTAAATGTATTCCTTAAGCTTTTTTATTGTTATTTAAGTTCAAAAAGTATTCATTAGAAATTAAATTGTAATATATCTGTATGTATATACCATTCCATTAGAGGGTGTTTTTTTATTAATTGGGTTTTCTGCACCATATACTCTTAAGAACTGAAGTGCAATATGTCGTAATGTCTGAAATAAAATCATTTATTATTAAGAAAGATTTTACGGGCCAAAGACTGACTCGAGTGTAAGTTCAATGTTATTTTATTTTATGCAATTTAACTGAGCACTTTTCTTTTTATTCAGAATTAATAAACACCACGGATTTTTTCACGCAATAGTTGAAATATGCCAAATCACATTTGTATGCCTATTTTTTGTTAGAAGAAATTATACTTTTAGGAATAATCCTAAAATTACCATTTTAAGCCACAGTTTGACTAAACTCAATTATTACACTGCATCAGGCAGAAATGAGACTTCAATTAATGAGACGAACTTAAAACAACTCTAATTTGAAAATTGCTCTATTCATACGCTCATTTCAGTATTGTTTGGAAATTTGAATTTTTTAGATTCCATCTTCTGAGTACGCATTTACTTCTCAAAATTAACCATTATGTCACATTTCAAGCGTTTTGTCTAATAGTCTACCACCTCTCTTGTAGTAGTAGCAGCAACATAAATGCATATATTTAAATACGGAAGGACGTTTCTAATTTATCAGCTTTAAATTCAAAATTGGTTTGGTATATACTAATATTCCATAGAAATGTAACTTAGAAAGTTTTAAGGCTTTTTTAGAACGTTTATCGTTTCTAACAAGTCCAGCTGGTAGTGGCATAGAAAATAGTTTGTATATGATCAGTGAATGTTACCATTAATTTGCAACCATTATTTATAAAGTCGGTTTATTATTTCCTGAGATTGCATTAAAATCGTACTTTGGGAATTTTTTAGAACGCTTTTTGATCTTTTCCTTCGCTTTGCAACTTTTAAATTCCGAATTTACATTCGAAAGTTTTTAGAGGAAATTTATATTTTACAAGTAAGTACAATGCTATAGATTATTGTTTCTTCAGTACCATAGAAATTGTGATTTAGAATGTTTTTGCTTAGACAACACGGTGGTACTAATGGGTCCAACAACTTTTTGCTCATTTCATCCTTTTAAATTCGAAATTTTCTTTCTACTGTCCTTAGAAAACATTTGCATCTGTTAAGTAATTATCATTCCCAATTTCAAAATATTAGACTCCTCAATATCACCATAAATGCAACTTGTTGAATATTTTTGACATTTTCAATTCACAGGTGTTAGTGTTAGAAACATAAAATAGAGCCTACATTGCAGCGGAAACTATCGAAATCAAGTTACAACATTACTTTTGAAAGCAATTTGATATTTCCTGAGATTCCATAGAAATTGAAATTTAGTATGTTTTAAAAATGCTTTCCGCGTATTTTCACCACATTTAAATTTTGATTTTTGTAATAGAATTAAGAAATATTCATAGAAGTAATTTATATCTAATAAATAACTACCATTCCAAATTTCCTGAATACATGATAACTCATGATAATCACAAAATTTGCATTTTTACATTTTTTCTTCCTCCTGCACCCGATTTCCGTTAGTGGCAACCCACAAAATGTATAGCCTTCGAGAAAGTGCTGTTGCCATCATTTATGCAAAAAAATTTATTTGGTTAAGTACTTCCTGTTGTTGCATAGAAATTGCAATTAAGATTGTTTTTCAAAATATTTAAGGCGCATTTTTCCTTCTTTTAAATTTCCATTTGTATAAAAAATATTTTATAGAAAAAATTTATATCTTTCAATTAATTACTATTCGAATTTCATGTTTCTAAGCCCTACCGTTAAAAAAGAAAAAAATAACACATTTTAGAACTTTTTTTATTTTATCCCAAGGTAGTAGTATCACGAAATAAAATAAAGTCTACTTTAAAGCAAGTGCTGTCATCATAAATTTCCAACTATTACTTTTGAAATCGGTTTATGGTCCTTGATGTTGTTTGGAAATTGGCCCTGAGTATATTTTTAAAACCCTATTCACCCTTTTAAATTTCAATTTTTTTTTTTAAGTTAGATATTATTTATGTCTAATAAGTAACTATCATACCAATATGTTTCTAGGACCTATAAAAAACTTGCTTTTTAAAAAGTGTTTGGATCCTGCACGTTTTGGTAGTAATGGTATCGACATAAGATATGATCTGTGTTTGAACAGGGACGAACACCATCATTTTAATACCATCATCTTAGAAATCCTTTCAGTAGTTTCAGAGGCTACCTCCTAAAAACAAATATACTTTATCTTTTTATAATACATGTATACATAGATTAATTTATCCGGTTTGCTTTTTTTAAAAATTGAATGCGTCAAAATATTGAAAATAATAAGTTATGTAATTTCTAATAATAATATTTTTTGGATAATGATTATTAATACAAAATCATGAAATTTATAGAGTTGATTTCTATCTTTTTGGGCTAATTTTAATACTGCTTAAAATGCAAATAAAAAAGTGTTCCTCTGTGTAAATATATATATGTATATTTAAAGCTTTAAAAATTTAGATTTATTAATTATATTCTTCATATTTTTATATACGCTGTAACAATAAAGAAGGTTGTGGAATTTTTTTAGTCTGCCAATCATTGAAGCTTTGTAAATAATTATGAACATACAGGAAAGATATTGCCATAATAACCGGAAATCCGTAATGTATATTTTGTTTAAAAATGGCAGCGAATTATCTAACTTATCGCACCTTTATTTTTAAATTGAAAATACAAAATAAACGTAATTTATCTATGTTGACCAATGAAAAAATTTTAAATTACGGTTAAGAAATCGTTATTAATGTAAAAGGTTTAAAGAATGGACAGTTTGCTGTATAATTTTATAGCCCCAGCAAAAACATACATTTCGGCACTTTATCGGACCACATCCGGCTGTGTCGGTTTTTTGTTGGCATGTACACAGTAGTTTCGGTGAGGTCTCGGCAGCATGTTGACAACTGAAACTTAAGAATCTGATTTTTCAGCAGCCGGATATCATAATCGGTCCTTTTATGGTTGTATATCGACAAATGACCTATAGTGGCACGTAATGCAGGACCGATATGTGATTTATGATAGTGGCCCAATTACATTTGCCAACATTGGTCCAAAGTTGATTTTTTTTACCTGCATTTATTCATTTTTTATTTTTTTCTAAATTGTGTTTGAGTTTTGACAATAAAACTAATTTCCATGTCTTTCCTGTAGAATTATAATAGTCATAAAGAGAAAAATTGTCAAAGATAGCCAATATTTATTTATTTATATATTTTAATTCATTAAAAAAACTTTAAATCAGCAGTAAACCTTTATTTTTATCGCTCATTAAAATTATTATTAATTATAAACGATATCGTAAATAATAATAATAATAATAAAATTCTTCATAAGTTAATTTAACGTATTTTCTTATTATAGTAATTTTAAAAGAAATAGTTTTTTATTTTATTTTATTTTTAAAAATACTTACAAAAAACTACTTATAACTATTTTACAAGCTTTAAAAATATATTAATTCTTCCCAGTGTTCGGCTTTAAAATGTAAAAGAAAGATTCAAAAATCTCCCACTTCTAAAAAAAAAGTTCTAAATTAAATAATAATAATAATAATAATGATAATAATAATAATAATAATAATAATAATAATAATAATAATAATAATAATAATAATAATAATAATAATAATAATAATAATGATGATGATGATGATGAAAAATATATTCCACAGTAAATCATTAAATGACATACAATATTTTTATATTATAATTAAAAGTGATAAATTACCAACTTCTTTTCTTATTAATATTTGTTTCTTTATGTTACAAATTTATATTTACTAATCTAACACACTTAATTACATTATAATTCCTAAACAAAAGTTGCTTTAACAGAAAATTTCTAAATTCAACAATTTTATTAAAAACTAAAATATTGTTAAATTTACAGAAAAATTGAGAAATATCTCCCATGTAAAATTCTACCGAAAGAAAAATTTTTGATATAAATTAATATTTTTGTTTATTAAAATTCCAAAGTATTGATAAATAACGAATGACATAAAATTAATTCTTATTCTAATCAAAAACTATTAATTATCAACTTATTATTTATTAAAAGTTTTTCCATCTTAAAAATGCATATTTTATAAATTAATGCATTGCATGAAATTACATTATAAATTGTAATAGAAAAATTTTATTAACTAATACAAAAACGCTAAAAAATATTTAATTTTATTAAGTACATAATGATTCTTAAATTTATAAGGAAAACATTTTCGTTTGCTTTAACTAATTTGCTAAGATATTTATTTCATTTATTCAAATATTAAATTAGTTTTTAAATGCACCAGCATTAGAAAATAAAAATAAATTTATAATAAATAAATAATGCTACGCTAATTCATAATACACAAATAAACAATAAATTAAATACACATCAAAAATTTTTTTCCCTAAACTAATTCTCATCAACGACAAACACGTTCCTTAACGAAATGCCTTTCACTCATTATCCCATAAAATCCTAACCACAAGTCTCAGTAGTCAGTTGGTTAAAGCACTCACTTTCTGTTCTTATGGTCCTCACAACTATCCCAGTGTCATCCTATGCTGAAATACTCTTTTTGGATTTTTAACAAATATATTTCTAAGACGAATTATAGATGGCGCCACCGAACGCTGTTTTTTCTTCAATTTATGCTGGCGTCGGGTTACCGGAACGGCTGTGGGCTTACCCTTCGGGCGACACTCGCCCAGCGTTTCGATAAGCGAACGGAAGTGATACGGCGTACTGTATCGTGCCGGTAATTTTGGTTATGGCAAAGCGGCTGTGGACCGATTGTTTACCGATAGCTCTGTATTTGCTGGGGCTTAATTCCGTAATAAATTGTTCTTATTAAAACCCATACTGATTTTTTTTTTTTTTTTTTTTTTTTTTTTTTTTTTTTGTAAAAGCAACATATTTTTGAGCGAGTTTATAGTTCGCAAAATCTTTTATCCAAAGTATAAATATTTAAAATAAGTTATAACAGCCATATAAACAATCAGATTTGAACATGCATATGAACAAAAATGGGATATTTATTCGTTAATTAATAGACTAGACAATTATTTTCTTTTATTACCTATGCATATAAATATACTTCAGTATTTATCAGCATTCAATATTCATCAGGTTATTTGTTCTTTTTTTTTAAAAAAAAAAGATCTTACTTACTTAAATTTTTAATTAATTTTTATAGATATTTTTAAATAGAATGAAATAAATTATATGTTATGCATATAAAATTATGGTTTACTACTATGTAATCTGCATTAAGAATAGTGCTTAAGCTGCATTAATGTAATTTATCTGAACATATATATAAGATGAAATTTCAAAAGAAAATTAATTGCAAAAATGCTAAATGATATATAATGTGTCTGGATAATTCTTATGCGGATTAAAGACGACCTAAGGGCACTTACGAGGTCATTTTTGTAGTACACATTATTGAATGTATTTTAATATATACGTGTTTTCAAAATAAATATAAAAATATTGCATTTTAATATTATTATGTTAGATTAAATAAGGATAAAGTAGTGCCTAAAAGTGATACTGCAATAATATCATTCGTTTTGACTAATTATTTTTTTTATTTAAAATAACATTGGCTACACTATATAAACAATAAAGAAAATTAAATGTTACAAACTAATAAAAAAAAGAGAAGCGAACAGTCAATTAGTTTTTTTCAGCACTGTAAAATTGTTCATTTAGACAAAAATAATTTTAAATTTTAAATTCATGAAAATCCATTAAAATCTCTTTTAGTAAGCATGTACGATTAAAGGAAATATATAAAAAAAAAAGATAAGCTTCATAAAACATTATCAGAACAACAAATCAACATGTTGTGAAATGTAAATGAGTATTCAAATGTATTTGTTAAAACCTCGTTAGTTTGAAAAAAATGTTTTTAATTGAATAAACTTTCGAAATTCCCTTTTAAAAATAATTTAAATTTTCCTCAGTGAAAAAGAAAGTGAATGAAAAATATTCAAATAAAATAATTGCTAGATTTAGAGGACGAATCATGTTTATTGAATTGAGAAATAAACACTTGTATCAACAGCTTTCGATAAGGTTTACATTATATTCCCTCAAAATTATTCAAATTACTAACTAGATAAATTAACGGATATCGGAATGGAGCGTGATTAGCGTTATATTTACTGCTTTGCGATTGATGGTTCATTTACCTTATTAGAAACGTGCTGATTTTCCACTAATAAGATAATTTCAAAGTCTAGGCTAAATGGCTCGTTCATAAACTTTTAAATTACATTAGCACTGATATTTACAGTGAAAAAAAATTTGAAATACTAGTATTATACAAAAATAGCAGGTTCAAAAGAATAAATATATTAATTAGTAACTATATTATTACAAAAATAAAATCGTTTCTAAAAATAATAAAACTTTTCTCAAAAACTGTACAACATAATTATGTTGTTAGGAATAGCTCTATATACCTAAAAAGGGATAAATGGATTTACCATGAAAGTTCAGGAATATATAAAGCCTAAATAGTATCAAATATTGCTATTCTGTAACTCTTTTTTTTTCATCCTAATCCGTTTGTGACGAACTTAATTTGGTGCTGACAATAAATGTGGTGCATATTACAACTTAATTTCGCATTTCATAAAACAAAATTCAGCGTAATAGTAATATTTTCTTTCAACGGTGTGCTTGAAATAAAACATTTGATTAAAGTTTAAAGTCTGTAGTGAGTTACGCTCGTCTTGATATGAGGTCGGAAATTTGCAACACTGCCTTGATCCGTGTGTCATTTTTCAAGATAGTGTTTTAATTTATCTTTAAAGACACGAGTGGCGTAGCTGCTTAATGTAAGTTAGTCTCGAATCATATAGTAATTATTGCATTTTTTTAAATTAAATTTGTCTGTGTTTAACAGTTTGACTTTTATTCCTCTTATACTATTACCGGGCATTGTATTAGATAAATATATCATTAAAAGCTGTTATTTAGGATTTAAAAGATCATGACGCAGGGAGGTCGTCGCCCGCGTTTTATGTGTATACAGACCGTCCATATCTTTGGTTAAAATCTCGCCTAATTACCGATATTTTATCAAAATCTGTTATCAACGTACCTTTTATACTTCTGGGATGATAGGTACATCCAACGTCTTCCTGGACGCCTATAAACCGAAATTTGTGTTTAACAAACAATATAACAATATTGCTCTAACAGTAAATACAATAAACCCAACTGGAGTGAAAAAATAGCCAGAGTCAGGAATCGAACCCGCGACCACAGCATTCCAGGCTGTTTCTGTAACAACCGAGCTACTCCAGCCGATGCCTGACTCTGCAATTTCTCACTTAAGGACAAAGTTGTGGAAAGTCATCTTTCATCATTAAGATAGACATGGATGACGTGACAACACACATACACAAATAATAACACAGAGTTATTATTTGTGTGTACCTTTATGCTTTGAATGAAGGCGTTATTTGTGTGTGTGTATGTGTGTTTTAATACTGCTGTAATTAGATACTAGTCCATACGAATTATAATTTTTGAAATGTCTGTGGAAGTGAGCAGACTAAAAATATAAGAACAATTGGTATCATTTCTCAATACACTACAACTGGTTTATCCTGGACACATTTTATATTTTAACAACGTCATCTGGCCTGTTATATGAAAGAATTCAGCAGAATAAATCACGGGTAATTGAGAAACTAGAAAGCATTGAAAAGAAATTAAACTTTATCATTTTTACGCCATTATTCTAATTGATCATTCAATCACACGACTTGCGAATTTTCGATTCAGTGAAATAGATTCTAGATTGAGATTTTAATAATATCATTTGTCTTTAGCTCACGACTCTCTGCCAAATGACTTATGGTAAAATTAAAATGAACTCATTTTAACTTATTGATAACGATGTCTCGTGTTATCTAAAACAACTTAACAGAATAAATCGCAGGTACCGTCATCCGGGGCTATTTTTTTAATTGTGGGAGTTCTTTACATGAAAAACAGATTACTATTTAAAAAATAAGCGTGACAATATCACCATTAGCAACTTGTAACGCATGTGGGATCATAGTTTTTCTTTTAATGTTTTATTTGTACAGGAAATGCTTACGTTTTAATAAAACTAACATACAGGGCTCAGCAAAAGTTTAGACAATGATCGATTATGCTTCTATATTCAGAAGTATGTAACAAATTTTTCTAATTCCTCTGTCATACATTACTTGTTACTTAATCTTTATTCACAAACAATAAATTTTAAATTTTACCTTTTACATAATATATAATGACAAAAAAATGAAATTAACATTGTGGCAAAAGTATAGACAATCTGTATATTTACAGAAAAATAAGTACAAATTAAAATCAAGCAGCACGCACATTGTTTGCAATTAGTGCAACAATGTGACTTTCCATCGAAGAAACTAAATGCTGCGTCACTCGGGGGTTTAGTTTGTACCAAAGACATGAAACAGCAACTAGAAGCTCATTAACAGAAATGTATATCAAAAGTTTGCATAAATGTTAAGTGATATGATGTCACAAATGTTTTCGATGGGGTCCAGATCAGGGCTACACTCCGGCCAGTTGAGATCATAGTATTTACAGAGTTGAACGAAGTTTTTGTTTATCATGCAACATGAATCGATGCATTATCTTGACATATATGCATTGTCTATCCATATTTTGGACCAGCTGAAAGTTCCCCAAATGACTAAATATTATTCTCCAACGTATGTATGTAATCTTGTGTTACTTGGCAACCATTGAATATCTCCAGAGATACTCGGCCATTAAAGTGGGGACCAAATCATTAAAAAGTCAGCTCCTTGTAGTCGACTTAAGAAAGTCCCACGCTCTGTATGCAAGTCGTGCCAATCGCATGCCCACCCATTTGGGCCATCCAAATTCCACATTTTTGCGTTACTGAATATCATACTGTAACATTTGGGTCCATATGACGAATGTTTGAAAGTCCATTGCATTCTCGCCAATTTGTAGTGAGATTTCAAAGCTCGTTGTTTTATAATTTTCATGTTTATTTCAAATTGATTTACCTCTTTCTTTAATTCATCTACGAATCATATCCGTTGACACAGAAAGTCCTGACTTACTTTTAATGTGAATAGCAATCATCATTTGTATCAATGCCAGTTTATGGATTTTTTTCTCAACTAATTTTTTGATCACAGAAGGACTTAAAGATTTATGTTTTGTTTTGAAGGAGTCACCCTTAGATTATACTTCATTGACAGACCTATTTGAACGATTCAATGCAGCTGAAATTTTTGCAACAGTCTTTCCTTTCCATTTCAGCTTCCCTACTTCAATTACCTCATCTAACTGAATATTTCTAGCTCGCGAGATCTTCACTAACTGACGCTATATCGAGGTATACTTAAATACTTCAGACATGTGACATCATATCTTTGAAATATGCATTTTACTGTGAACAGTTGGCAGAAAATCAAAAAAGTGTCTAAACTTTTGCAATCTGCAAATTTTACTTTTTTTCGTTAAATTAGATATTTTATTATATTATAATCATTATTTTCATCCTAAAATGTTTAAAATATATTTAAAAATAAGTATAGTCATTTGTAAAACTCAAGAGTTCGTATTTTGTATTTAAAGGTTAAATAACACCAGTGTCTAAACTTTTGCTGAGCACTGTAAAAATTCATTTTAGAGGCTAGTTTATGCTTGGCCTGGTTTGGTCTGAAGTAGACTCATTTTCTTAGAAATAACATGTTAAAAAATATATATTTGTTTATCGAGTGTACAGTGTCAATTCATTAGTTTACTCTATTACAAGAGATTTAAGTAATCGAACATATAGAATGTATTCAATGATTGTCAAACTCAGTGAATGGCCCACAGAAGCCCTCATGAAGGGTTACTTTGTTCCAAAACATTAAAGATGATGGAAAATAGATAAATAAAATATTTCCAGTTTAAAATAATAGAATTTGCTTCATTATTTCATGTTAATTGTTTACAATTAAACTTAAACGTTAAAAAATTACGTGCAATAGTTTTTAATAATAGAAATACGAGCAAAACTAAGCCAAAATGGCCCAAAGTAGACCAGATTGACGGTAATGGAAAAAACAACTAAACATTTCATACATCATTACTCTTTAATATTTTCGAAGAATTATTCTTACTGGTAACTAATCACACCAATCGTAATCACACCTTTATTTTATTTTATTTTATTTTATTTTATTTTTTTTTTTAGAAAATGACAAGTAGTGTTTGTAGGATAATCTACAACAGATGACTGCGATTCTTGAAACAATGATGATTGAGAGTCGGAAAAGTGAAAACTAAAGTTAACGATTATCTTAAGGAGGAATAAAGCACTTGTTTCACACTCAAAATTTTCATTGTTGCTTTTTTGCGAACTGAATTATAGATATTTTCTATGACAATCTTCGGATGTACTTATCAGTGAGATTCCATCTTCAACAAAAGTCCTCGCTCTTATGACATCCTTATCTAATATCTAATCTGCTTCCCTCAATTCCTTTTACAAGCTGGTTCTTAAAGCAATTAAGCCACCTGTATTGTTACAAAAAATTGAGCGATAAGAACATAAATACACTCTTTTTTTAGCTTACAAGCGATCAAAGCCTGAGAGCTGATGTGTTTGCAGATTCTGTACGTATGTATGTACACATGTATGTATGTAAATAGGTAAATCTTGATGCAAATGTCTGATTTACTTCAAATATTGCATATAGGCCCATTCTAAAAGTGAGACATCTACATATATAAAAATTTGAGAGATGGAAGACTAATCTCTTTCTTAATGTTGATAAAACGTTTTTTGTACATAATTGTGCTAATCATTTACAAAAGTTCAATACAGAGCACTACCACTTCTATTTACAGCTTCTGTAAATATTATAGACTCTTTCATATAAAACAAAATGACGTAAATGGAATGATTAGTATGGTTATTAGCTAAAATCTTTCGTAAATTTAAATAAAATGTATATTTCAAACTTGTGACATCTGTATTATTAGCAACACTCACTTTTTAAATAAAGAGAAAATGTCGTCTCATTGTATAGTTTGAGATTGAATGATGGTGAAATATTGATTTTGTTTTATTATTTTACCAAAGATACTGCATTTTAATTTATTTTTTTAATTTAAAATACTGTATGTTAAAAAAATAATAATACTCATATTTTCCTTATTTTCCCCATACGTTGGCTCTGACATTGATAAAGCCAATTTATACATATATTTTGAACAAAAAGAAACTGTTATACATATATTAGTTTTATAAAAAGTACAATACAAAAAAATAGGAAAAAGGTGGATATGTATGTGTGGACTTCTTTTTGTGGACTTCACCATCTGCATACATTGTAATAAAAGTAATAATATTTCTACACATGCAATTCTAAATATATATGTAAACTTACTATAATCTCGTGTGTTACACTGTAATGTATACATATATATAACGTAAGTGAAGTTTTTGCGGAGTCCTCTTTATTATGTATGATAATGGTCGTTACCCTAATAGCATGCATGATCACAGTGACGTTACAGTGACATCACTGTGAGTCACTTTGGTCACATCACATCTGTGACCAAAATGCCACCACTCAGTGACGTCAGATTGTGACTGAGATGTGACTTTCTTAAAAATCTTTAGAAATTTATAAATATCCTTCAAAACATGTTTTATTTACTTTAAAAAACATGTTTCTGGCAATTTATATATCGTCACTTTTGTCACCGTTTCGTCACAATGTTAATGTCAAATTAGTCACAAATGACACATTTTTCACAAATTTGGCACATTGTGACCACTTTGTGAAACGTCACAAAAGAGCTCTAAAACGGCCATAACGACTTCACATTTTAGTCACTGTGACTTCACATTGACGTCACGTGACGTCACATCGACAATCGATGGTCACAAAGTCACAATGTGACTTCACAACGACGTTGCAGTGACGTCACCATGCTTTACGGGTAATGTGATTTGCATTGCAGTGATCAACAGATAAGTCGTTTTTTGTTTTTATTATTTTCTTATCTAACTTTTTATGTCATTTATATATGAATGCATAGTGTTTATGTATGCCACGTGCTAGATTAGGGTAACGGATATGCTTTTGTGACTAATTCCATTTGTAGTTCGTTACTGATTTATTATTTTTTTCATTTTCCACTGTTTATTACTTGGTATTTCTTTAATGAATTTTGGTTTTTTATGTGTTGGTAGCCCCAAATTCGTATTATTTTGCTTTTCATGGCTATTACGGAGATGAAACCTCACACTTTATTTGTAGTTCCAAAGTATTTGGGGCTTGATAATTCTACTTTGGTTCTACAAATTTCTGTTACATTCATTTTATATATTTATTTAAATTTTTATCATGTTTCGGTTTGGTTTATTGATAAATTCAATTGGTGCATATTGTTTACTTTTAATGGTCTAATATATATATATATATATATATATATATACATATACGTAAATTTGCAAAACTAGTTTTGTAAAACATAAGTGAAGAAATGTACATGCTTGCTAAGATATTATCTGCAACCGGGATAATTGCATTTTTTATGCAGCTACATAAAACATTCTGGATATCCTAGTTTCATAGAAAGCTCTAAGTATCCTCACATATTTTTGTTTTATAATGTAACATATAACATCTGAATCTATTAGACGATTATTATTATTATTATTATTATTATTATTATTTTGCAGTTACATGCAGATTTCTAGGCATTCTAGTTTCCTAAAAATGTTTAATAACCATATACTATTTTTACAGTGTAAATTAGCACCAACAAGATATATCAAAGGTATTGAATCTTCCCAAATGATTGTTTAAAACTAATGCATTAATCAAAATTGAATCCTTCTATTTACATAGACACTTCTATACCTAAACCATTTACTCTTTAAATGTGATTAATTTATTGCCTATAAAAATTAAACAAACTCGCTATGCGCATTAATAATTTATACACTTTAATGTACACCTATTATTGATATTTATACATTATAAAAATTTTTGGAAAAAAATTCAACATAAACATTAGTTTTATAACAAATATCTTGGAAAATATGAAGAAAAAATTTCATGTTCATTTTTTTTTAAATATTTATCAGAGCTTTCATTCATATAGGTTAGTTTTAAGTAAAATACTATACAAAATTATGTAAGAAAAAATATCCATGTATATATATTTGTAATATTTTTTTTTTTACTTTCATTTTCTAATTTACAGATAAAAATAAATTTAAATCTTCCCAAACAATTGTTTATTATTTATGTTTGTTGCTGAATATTAAATTATTCTATCTCCACAAACACTCCAAATCTAAATATTAAAATTTTTAAACAACACTAAAGTATTGTGTTGTTAAGATTAAACAAATATGTTTTCATAATTAATAAAACTTTTTTTTAAGTTTTAGCTGTCAAGTTTGTTATCGCTTCCTTGCACCTTACTAATTAATTAACCTTTTGTCAACAAATTATTCCTTTAATCTAAAAAAGTGAAAAAAAAATCGAGTTAATGAATTTAAGTCAATGGAGTCAAGTTTTTAAAAAATTAGATTAAATTTCATTACTGATATAAAGACAAATAATTTTGTATAATCCTATTCAGAATTTTAATTTCTTTGCGGTAAAGAAAAATTTGTAGAGAATGTTTGACTTATTTTTTATCGAAATTTAATTTTTGTAAATAAATACAGATGGCTACTTAAATTTATCAATTATGGGAAATAAAAACACTTATGAAATACATCGACTAGAGACTCTTCAATATAAGGTATCCTGGGGTAATAACGCCACGTTAAGGTTCTATCAATTTTCACGGCTTAGTTTTAGATTGTATTTTTCAAAGAAATATAGGACTTGATACGGCAACTCATTGACTATCTATATAAAAAATAATTTAACAGATATGTATTCATAAAATGTAATGACATGATTTCTTGACCAGTGCTATTTTTCGTTATTACCCACCTATTTGGGTAATAACGCCATGCAAACAAAACCATAAAATAGGATGAAATAATGGCGTGTAGATTGCCCAATTCTAAAATACAAACTCTACAGCTCTAGAAATTGACAATTTGCATTCTAAGCTATTGAAAATATTCAATTTTTTGTGAAAGTGTAAGAAAAATAAAGGTGTGTGGTGGGGAGGCAAAAGAATATCAGACACTGAGCTTATTTTTGCTTAAAAAGGACCGTTTAAATAGAATTATTAGAAACACTGCACTGTTTGAACAGTGTTTATTTGAATCAGTATTTAGGATGTAGTTCGGCCACTGTTGGAAATCAACCGGGTTATTAATGCTAAGGATTGGCGTTATTACCCCGGTATATTTATTGCGCAGTACATTTTAAACTACAAATTATCTCGAGAAGACATCGAAAATCTTCTACAACTTTTTGAAAATACATGAAATGCACTATACATTTATGTAATAAACAAAATATTTCCGGATAAAAAAAATAGTCTTCACATCACAAAACGTATCTCGCAAATTTTAGTTGCTTGTAAAAGCAATATAACCTACAAATGGAACAAATTAACTTTAATCTATTTTTTTGATTTATATGACTCAAAACTCTTCTGCGCAGAGCACATGGGTGTCATTTACGAGATTATTTCATAATTATGCATAATATTAACACTTGGCGTTATTACCCCACCTGGCGTTATTACACCAGAACATCTTAAAACAATGTTACGTATTGGAAATGATTAGAACTGAAAAAATGGAATTATTTCAAAACAATGCAAATCGAAAGTGCTAGAAAATTTAACTGAAATGTATATTTTAAACTTGTGTTATCTGTGACATTATTATCTGTCATTATTTAAGTAAAAAAAAAGAGTTTTAAAGTTTTCAGTTTATAGTCTATGATTGCATTTCGTCTTATTATTTTATTAAAAAATCTATTTTAATATATATTATTTTTTAATATAAAACACTACGTGAAAAATGTTTTAAATTTTTCATATACTTATTTATTTATTTATTTATTTTTACTTTAACAGAGTTAAAGATCATTTTAAACATATTTATAATTTTCAGAAAATAAATGTAACATATATATTAGTTTTATACAAAGTACTATATAAAAAAGTAAGAAAATAATGCATATAAAAGTATTTTTTTCTGAACTTCTTTCTCTAAGTTTTTGACAAAAATGTATATTAATAGGTTTCATGAAAATAATTCTATCACACTCATTGATTTTATACAAAATACTATACATCTGTGCGCGTCGAAATAATATATATGAATAATATATTTGTCGAAAATAATACATATGTGCGTGTTTTTAATTTTTTCTGATTTTAATTTTCTTAGAGATTAACAGATATACTAATAGTTTTCAGAAAATAATGGTAGATCAGAAAATAATATACAAAGTAATATACAAAAACTTACGAAAATAATACAAATGTGCGGATTTTAAAATTATATCTGATTTCCATTTCTAAGATAGAAACGAAAAGAATGATTAATTGTTTTCAGAAAAAAATTGTAACATGTAGGTCAGCTTTATACAAAGTAGGGTACAAAAAAAGTAAGAAAAATATACATATACGTGATTTTTTAATTTTTTTCTAAACTTCATTCTTTTATTTAGAGATAAAATATATATATCGAATGAATTTAATCTTTCCAAACACTGGTTTAAAATTAATAAGTTAATAAAAATTAAATTCTACAATTTCCACAAACACTTCAAATCTAAATATTGTACTCTTTAAACATGATTAACGCACTGCATTATTAAGATTAAACAAATTTGATTTTATAATTAATATTTTTTTAAGTAAGGCTTTCATTGTCATGTTTGTTATCGCTTCCTTGCACCATACTAATTAATTAGCCTCCTGTTAAGAGATTCTTCCTTTAATCTAGGAATAAAAAGTCAATTCATTGTAAGTTTTTTATACACTAGATTAAATTTTATTCGCGATGTAAAGGAAATTATTTCCTATGTTATTATTATTCAGAATTCAGAATTAAGTCACTATGCGGTAAGGTAAAAAATATATATATATATATATATATATATATATATATATATATATATATTAAATAAATAAAGGCGGTTGCTTAAATTTATAATTATATGGAATAAAAACGCTTTTGAAAAATATAGACTTCAGACTCTTCCATACAAAACGAAATGTGGTATTTGAAATCAATAGAACTGCAATATATAGACTTAGAAAAAAAAATTATAAAATAATTCATACGTACGTATTTTTATTATTTTTAATTTTTTCGATCTTTACTCTCGAAGTTCGAGTGGAAAATATATAATTATTGTTTTCATAAAATAATTGTAACATACAATAATAATAATAATACAGATAACAAACAAACATTTGTACGTGTTTTTTATTTACTTTTTCTGATCTTCATTTTCTAGATTAAAGAAGAAAAGATATGTTAATAGTATTCAGAAAAAAGTGGAACATGCAGGTTAGTGTCATACAAAGTAGTATACAAAAATTAAAAAAAAAATATTTGTTAGTGTTTTTAAAAATGTTTCTGACCTACTTTCGCTAATTTTTAGATAAAAATATATATCGAATGATTTTAATCTTTCCAAACACTTTTTTAAAATTAATAAGTTAATGAAAATTAAATCCTGCACTTTCCGCAAACACTTCGAATCTAAATATTTTACTCTTTAAACATGATTAAAGTGTTGCGTTATTAAGATTTAACAGATTTGTTTTTATAATTAATAACATATTTTTTAAAGTAAAGCTTTCATTGTCAAGTTTGTTATCGCTTCCTTTCACCATACTAATTAATTAACCTCTTGACAAGAGATTACTCCTTTAGTCTAGAACTAAAAAATCGAGTCAATGGATTATGAGTTTTTTGTACATTAGATTAAATTTTATTCCTGATATAAAAAGAAATAATTTTCTATGAATTTATCCAGAAACTTAATCACTGTGTGGTAAAGTTTCTAAAGAATGTAAGCTTTATTTCTTTTTTCAATTAAAGTTTAATTTTAGAAAATAAATAAAGTACATAAATTTATAAATTATATGGCATAATTTTTTTTTAACTGTGTAGTTTATAGACTCTTTTTGTATAAAAAATGTGACGTATTTGAAATTAATAGAACTGGAATAAGTAGATTTATTCCGCAGCAGTGATTGAGGGAATGCAGGATGTACAAGGAATTGTAAATGAAATTAATGTTTTAAACTTGTGATATCTGTATTATTATTACTTGTTACGATTAAGCAATCAATTAAATTTTACATTGTGTAGTTTATGATTGCATTTCGTTTTATTATTTTATTGAAAGCAATGTATTTTCATATTTATTAATCCTTTAAGTTAAAACTCTAAAAAATGTTTTAAAATTTAAATATAACTACTTTTCTTATTTTTCCCGGTACACTTTAATATAGTTAAAGATCATTTTATACATATTAATAATTTTCAGAAAATAATTGTGACTTATAAATTAGTTTTAAACGAAGTATGTGTTGCAGTAAGAAAAAATATACATGTATGTGTGTTTATTTTTTATTTTTTTCTGACTTTCATTCTCTAACTGAAAGACTTAATGATATATTAATAGTTTTCAGAAAACACTTGCAACATATAGATTAGTTTTTTTTACTGTACTATAAATATAAATAAAAATAATAATACATACGTACATGTTTTATTAACGATTTCAAAAATGATTATTTTTCTCAATCGAGAATAGGTATATAGAAGGCACATTTGAGCACTTGCGGTGGCTGCATTTTTCGATTGAAAAATTCAAACACAAATTGAGATACAACTATTAAATAAAGTGTAATCAAAAATACATCCCTCCCCCCTATACTATGGTATAAAAATCGAATTCGCGCAATGTTTAGAAGTTTAAAAATTTGCAGTACCGAAAATTGTAAAACTGAAATTTCATATAAAATTTGTAAGTGTTGCCATTCGAAAAAGGACATGCGCGTTATGCACACATTCTTTGTCCTGTCTAATATACATAGGGTAGATATGACTATATAAGAAATTGAATGAATTCAGAGGGTAAGAAATACTATGACCTCTTTATTTTGTTTTTAAAAAATAATAAATCCTTTAGTAAGAAGATGTTCTGTTCGAGATGTTTCAGTTTTATTTAACTTTAACTGTAAAAGAAACACACATTATTTACAAAAAGTGAGGTGTATATACATTTTTCTTAATATAGATTATAAATCATAAATACTAGTCTTTGAAAAAATCATTTTCAAAATTAAAATAGCAAATAAAGCCTTTGTGCAAAAATGTTTAAAGATAAAAAAAAAAAAATCCTCCTAACCAGAAAGTTGCGGCTTTTAAAACTTTTGTTTTCCGGGCTTCCAATATTTGTTCAACTCCTCAGTTACTCAGTGATGAACTTAATTATCTTAAAGCTATTGCTGTTTATCGTGGTTATTCCCCTAATATTATAGATTCAATTCATAGAAAATTAACAAAATTCACCCAATCGGAAAGAAAAAAATTTAATTCAAATTCCAATACTTTGGTTGTTTTGCCTTTTTTCCCCAAAATCAGTCAGCAAGTTGCTAAAATTTTAAAAAGGTTCGATTTCAATGTTATTTTTTCTCCTGTTAATAAAATGGCCTTTTCAAATCTTAAGCATCCCATTGATCGCTTAGATAACTGGGGTATTTACCAAATTTCTTGCCAATGTGGCCTTTCTTATATTGGTCAGACTAAACGTGCTCTCAGATTTCGTTTAACGGAACATAAAAGGTATGTCAAAAATCAAGAGCTTAAACGCTCTTCCATTGCTCAACATTGTTGGTCTTTACAACATAAGTTTAACTTTTCTTCAGCTACCATCATCCAAAAGTGTCCTTCCATTCTTGATCTTGATTTTTGGGAAGCTTACCACATCA
This sequence comes from Maratus speculifer, assembly GCA_964019185.1. Lineage (NCBI taxonomy): Eukaryota > Metazoa > Arthropoda > Arachnida > Araneae > Salticidae > Maratus > Maratus speculifer. Next base: position 363,536,804 of record OZ025294.1, read on the forward strand.
TTAAAAATTCTCACTCCTTAGTCAATGACTTATCAAGTACGCCTAATTTTCCTAGCATTTGGAAATCTAATTTAATTTAAACCTTTTTTTTCCTCGCTTTTTAGTTTTTGTTTTGTTTATTCTCCGGTAGATGTCGCTACTTGTCCAGCCAGTTGTTAGGCTGCTCTCTTCTCATTGGTTGCTTTCCTTCAGGCGGGATCGTTTCCGTAGCGGGTATATAAGCCTGCGTCTCTCTGTCTCTTAGCTCAGTTTTGCTTTTTCTAGCTCGCTGAGTTTTGCACTGATGAAGAATCTCCATAGTAGATTCGAAACGGCTGTTTGAAACCTTTTCTTACTTTATTTGTGCATTTATAATCGTTGGTTTTTTTTATCTTTAAACATTTTCAAAATGATTGTTGTAATTTGTTAAATTATATTATTTTTCTGATCTTCATTCTCCAATTTAGTTAGAGACAAAAATATATATTAATAGTTTTCCGAAAAAAAATTAATTTATAGGTTAGTTTTTTACAAAGTACAATACAAAAAAAATTAAAATAAAATACACATATACAGTGTCTCACATAAGTGATGGGACACTTGTGCTTTACAAAAGGAAACTAATCAAATAAATTAAAAAAACATGTACACATTTTTTTGTGGGTGTGTTTCATACTTATATTTAGTAAAGATTATTACATAACATACATTTTGTCAAAATATTAAAATATTAATTTAATAAAAATACAAATGTTTAGAACGGAGCAAAAAAATAGCTCACATAAGTGATGGGACACCATTATATATGCAACAAAAATCGTCTGAAATAAGCAATAAAAATATTTTTTGCGGTTTTATTTTTACTTAAAAGCAATTGGCAATAATTTATAAAATCGTCTGCAGTATTTCTCTCCAGTTTGTTTTGGAATTTTTGTGTTTTTTAGCTCTGTGTAGCCATGAATGCTAAACGAAAAGAAACTTCGCCTGAAATTCGAAAATTAGTTATTAATTTGCATATTGAACGTGGAAAACCTATTAGGAAAACTGCTGAAACAGTTAACTTGAGTCGTTCAACAGTTTTCAATATCGTTAAACGATATAAAAAGACTCATATGATTCAGGATAAAAGAAGACCTGGCCGACCATCAAAGTTATCCAATGAAATAAAGCGAATTATCGTTCAAAATATAAAAAAAAATCCAAGAAATAGTGCTTCAAAAGTTGCTGCTGATTTACAAGCATTATATGGAATAATTGTTAATCCTGAGACTATTAGAAGGGTAATTCGATCTGCTGGATATCACGGTAGAGTAGCCAGGAGAAAAATTCTTCGTAAGTGAAAAGAATAGAAAACTCAGACTAGCTTTCGCAAAATCCAACATAAATAAGAATTCTGATTACTGGAATAAAGTTATATTTGCTGATGAGAGTAAATTTAATATATTTGGTTCTGACGGTAGAATCTTGGTGTGGAGAAAACCCAGGGAAGAATTTCGCAAACAGAACTTGGTACCAACAGTAAAACATGGTGGAGGAGGAGTTATGGTATGGGGGTGTATGTCGTCCGCTGGAGTTGGTAATCTTGTTTTTATTGACAGTATAATGGATCAGTACAAGTATATTGATATTTTAAAGCAAAATTTGAAATCTTCAGCACGAAAATTGAACCTTCATAACGATTTTAAATTCTACCAGGACAATGACCCCAAGCACACTGCTCTGAACGTTAGACTCTGGCTGCTATATAACTGTCCTGAAATAATAAAAACACCACCACAATCTCCAGACTTAAATCCTATAGAGAATATTTGGCAAGAATTGGAATCAAGAATTCGCAAACACACCATTTCTTCAAAACAACAACTAAAATCGGTGCTTCAAGAAGAATGGGGGTAAAATCACTCCAGAAATCACAAAAAAATTAGTCGAATCCATCCCAAAAAGATTAAACCATGTTTTTAAAGTAAAAGGAAATCCAACAAAATATTAAAACCTTTTAAAAAGTAAAATTTTTGGATAAATATTTGATGGAAAAGTAAGTGTCCCATCACTTATGTGAGCCATTTTTTGCTCCGTTCTGAACAATTGTATTTTTACTAAATTAATATTTTAATATTTTGACAAAATGTATGTTATGTAATAATTGTTACTAACTTTAAATATGAAACACACCCAAAAAATTTTTGCACATGTTTGTTTATTTATTTTATTGCAGTTTCTTTTTTTAAAGCACAAGTGTCCCATCACTTTTGTGAGACACTGTATGTGGTTTTTTGTGTTTTTTCTTTTTTTTTTCATTTTTCTGAGCTACATTTTCTAACTTAGACATAAAAAAGCATATCAAATGAATTTAATATTCCCGAAAACTTGTTTAAAATTAATAAGTTAATAAAAATTAAATACTTCTACTTCCACAAACACTTCAATGTCTAAATATTGTACTCCTTAAACGTGATTAAAATATTGCGGTATTAAGATTAAACAAATTTGTTTTCACAATTAATAATATTTTTAAAAAACAATAAAGCTTCCATTGTCAAGTTTGTTATCGCTTCTTTGCACCATACTAATTAATTAACCTCTTGTCGAAAGATTATTCCTTTAATCTACAAATAAAAACGACTCTATGGATTGTAAGATTTAGATGGATTTACACTAGATTAAATGCTATTTCTAATATAAGAATAAATAATCTTCAAAAAATTTATTCAGAATTTTAATCCCTTTGTGAGAAAAATACGCTTTTTTTAAATAAAAGCTTGACTTACTTTTTTAAATTAGTGTTTATTTTTAGAAAAAAAAAGAATTAAATCAATTACCTTAATTTATCAATTTAATGGGATAATAGCACTTATGAACAGTATTCCGATTAATTTGGTTGTAAATTTAGTTTAAAGCGTTTTGGGTACTATCCATTTATGTCATTTGATTAATGATAATAAACCGCATTATTATTTATGACTGTATGAGTATTGTATGAGAATAGGATATTTTTTACATGCTTTCTTTTATTTTACGATTTTGCTTGTAGGTATTTAGGAAGGTACGTAGGTGATGTTTATTTTGAAATAAAATATTGTTATTAATTTTTTAAGCACTTTCTGTTGACACAAAACTTTGAAGTGTAGGATACAGGGTAAATTGGGTGAAGATGAGGCAGTTTATGATTTAATTGTTTTAAAAGTCGGCTGTTGATTGTAATTGCATTGATTTTTTGTTAAAGTTGCACTTTCATGTATTATATAAACACATTTTATTTTACAGATATTATAGAAAACATCGAAAAATTAGTACAACTCTTTACCCAACATTTCAGCATATTACCCCAAGGTATTACCCCATGGCTATGATGGACAACGAGAAGACCCAAGCCCCCCCCCCTCCCTCCCTCTCAATGAACAAGCTAGATCCGGGGGACATTTATTCTTTGCAGAAATGACAGATACTAATACTCTGTGAAAACATCAATTTTTTTTGTCACTGGTATTTAAATCAAGACTTATATAGGTAATTAGAGAAGTCACGAAAGAGATTTTGCACACTTACCAGATATATTCAGACGAAATATCACTAAAAAAGCCCCACTAAAATTTGTAAAAAGAACTCAAACCGAAATTAAAGTATTAGTAGAGAACACTCTTTCTAAAGCTGTTATCAGATTCATGGACTTTAGACGCGAAAAACTTTTCAGCCGATTTTAATCTCAAAATTTTCCCGCTCAAAGAGAGAAAAAGGTTACAAATGTCTTTGGTAAAGTTGGAGGAAAAGCCGGAAACCCACTCCTACTAATACCAGCCGTTAATATTTATCGCCTATTCGTATCAATCGCTTATCTCTGATTCGTTGATATATTCGATGTTGGATGAAAAGTCTGGGCTAGAATAGACTTTTTTGGAACTGTGGAAAAAAGTGTGGGAAACATTGCTGTTTGCTATCACACTGGGTGTTGGGAGGATATTTCGCGAAAAGTTGGAGGGAATCAAGTATTAGCTCAAAAGTCTTATGAAATGTTGGTGAATCTGATAGCAGCTTTACAACTAAGAGGTGCGGAATTTTCCTACAGCGTTTGCTCTTGCGAAAACTACGTGATATGTCAGCTCACCTGAAGTTAGCCTATATGTATTTCCGAGTACGTTACAGAATTTTAATGCTGATTTTTTACAATTTGATCACTAAGTTGTCAAATTTAAAGTAAAACAAAAGCGAAAAATTATGCATACAGGATATATTATGAATCGCTTTTCAACACTTCCAAAATACTTTAACAAACCTTCATACTTACTAAGGCGAATGATGATGTCTAAATGAACAAAGTTCAATTAAGTATGGATGTTTATCCAATAGCTTAATCTCTAGTAGCCCCACAAAGCACCACACATTAAACATGTCTCAACCTAAAGACAGACATTTTTTTTTATTTTGTACAGTAATATTACAGATTTATTTTGAGTAAAAGATCTGCAATACTGAGAAAAAGTGAGAAGGTACGCAATTTTTTAAATCTATCTTAATTCTGTTATTAATAATAATATTATTATTAAACATTTCTCCTGCTGCTACACTGCATAAGGATATCATTGCCCGAATTAAAATGTTAATTCAATGTTATGTATGTTTTTTCATCTTATGTATTATTAAAAAATCTTCACGGATATAAGTTAATTTTTATTTAACGAATTTTTATAACGAAATGTTTATTTGTAATTATGAGACTTTGTTAAATAGAAGTTTCACAGCGCTTACTTAGATTAAGAAATAACTTCCAATTTCACAGCTCATGTAAATTTATACATGTACGCCTTATCTCATCTTTATTTAAAATCTATGTAAACCTCAGATTAAGAAGAATAAAATAAAATAAACAACTGATTTAAAATAAAATTGTGCCAGAGAATTCATTCTTTGTATTATGTTCTCTATATTGATTTCTAACCATTTTACAAAAAGTACAACATTGTTACAACTACCATGCATTTAGATTTTATTCAAATTATTATTTCAGTTCAGGAACACTCTTCACCATTCACAATATCCTACTTTGAGATTTCCATATTGAATGTTTACACCGGAATGAATTGCAAAACCTCTTCAAGCAAAATGCATTTTCCACCTTTAGGATATTTAAAACCATGAGTAAACACTTCACTTAAAGAAAACATGGTTGTATATATTACTATCTTCTGTAAAGATATAAGATAAGTAGATTTATTCTGGAAATCGTAATTAAAATTTATTATTTTCCTTTCTATGTAATAATTCACAGGAATAAAATAGAATGTCAAACATAAATGTCAGAAGAATTCTAAATGGAACCATAAAATCATTTGAAATATTTTGGGACGGTGAATGCATTTTTATATTGAGTGAAAGATTGGAATTTGTTTGTGAGGAATTTAGTTGTTTAAAAATGGAAAATTATATAGCAGGGATAATACTTTGTATTAAAAATATGCGCTATATTTATTATTATTCCCATAGAATTTTTTAGAAGGCTGCAGGTTGATTCAAGATAATATATTAGTATTTGAGTAAATAAAGAATTTCTGTATTTATTGAAAATATTTGTGAATGAAGATACTTTACATAATGTCTTTTCAGCTATAAACGATAAATTTTTAATTTTAATGAAGTTTTTGTCACAATTTATCTATAAATCTCAGTGTTCTATAGGGATACTTTTAATACTTTTTCAATTTGGTGTTAAAAATACGAAATAGAAATCAATCGTTAATCTAAGATTATGAATCTCTATAAAAACATCCAGAATATTTTAACAAAACTTTATCGTTTAATTATATAAAATAATATATGTAAGAAAACTAGATTATATGGAAAATTGAGACAACGATTATGACTGTCGGAAATTACCGTAAATAATAAAAAATGCACTGATAATTATTTTCTGCAGCCAAGTATATTATCTTTAGATATATTTTTATTTGGCATTGTAAGCAGAAATTAAATTTAATTAAACTATGCGTGAAGCATTGACGCAGTTAAAAACTCACTTTCAGCTTGGTCTGCAAAATTATTTTTTTTTCTCAGGCGCAAGCCTTGAGATTAGTGCCTATCTTCTCCGCTTTATTTAAAATATGAGTAATCCTTAGTTTAAGAATTAAAATAAATTGAACAGCTGATTTATGCCAGAGACTTAATTCTTGTTATTACGTTCTCTGATTTGGTTTCTAACCATTCTGCGTTTATACAACAATGATACAACTAACAAAAATTTTAACTGTATTTTAAATTATTATTTCAATTCTAAATGTAGCAAGCTTTACTATTCACAATATCCTGTTTTAAAAATTTCATAAAGAAGCTTTACACCAGAATTAATTCCAAAAACTCTTCAAGCAAAATACTTTATCCACCTTTAGGATATTTGAAACCATGTGCAAACACTTCACTTAACGAAAATATGCTCGTATAGATGATACACTTCTGTAAAGATATAGGATAAGTAGACTTATTGTGTAAACCGTAATGAAAATTAAATATTTTGCTTTCTATGTAATAAATCACAAGAATAAAATAGGATGTCAAACGTAAATGTCATAAGAATTTTAAATAAAACCATAAAATTATTCGAAGTATTTTGATAAAGTGAATGTATTTTTATAGTGACGAGAATTTGTTTGGGAAGAATCGAGTGTTTAAAATTAAGATATTTTATAACAGGGAAAATAATGTGTATTCAAAATGTTATAAATTGGGCGATATATTTAGATATAAAATTAATTTTTCCGTAAAATTGTGTTTGGATAAAAGGCTTGTGCTATTCATTCTTACGTTATTAAATTCAACGTTATTCTCACAGAATTTTGTAGAATGTTGCACATTAATGTAATAGCTTAGTAATTGAGTAACTATTTAATTTCTGCTTTATTGGAAATACACGTGAATTGAAATAATTTTATATAATATTTTTTCAGATGTAGACGGTAAACTTTTTAATTTTAATAAAATTCTTGTCAAAATTTTTTAATAACTCTTACTGTTTGGTAGAGATACAATTGATACTTTTTCAATATGGTGTTAAAAATACGAAAGAAAAATCATGTCAGATTATGATTCGCTAGAAAAACTCCAGAACATTTTAACAAAACTTTACCGTTTAATAATACAAAATAATGTATACAAAAAATTATATTAAATAGAAAATTAAGAAAATGCTTATGGCAGTTGAAAATTACCATACGTAATGTGAAATATACTCAGACTTCTTTTTTATCAGGAACTAAGTATAAAGTTGTATTTATTTGGCATTGTACATGTACACGGAAATTTAATTTAATTAAACGATGCATGACGCAGTTGAAAATTTACTTTCAGCTTGGTCTGCAAAAATATTTTTTCCGCAGGCCTAGGCCTAGAGATTAGTGCCTTTCATTAGATGAAGTTAGATATCAATAGATGTGTTAGATGGAGTGCACTAAGATCTCCGCACTCCAAATCTTAGTGCGAAGATTTTAAATCATCTCCGCTTTATTTAAAATATGAGTAAATTTCAGTTTAAGAAATAAAATAAATTAAACACCTGATTCAAAATAAAATTTACGCCATACAATTAATTCTTCTTATTACGTTCTCTGTATTAGTTTCTAATCATTCTACGAAGATATAACAATGCTACAACTAACACACATTTTAATTGTATTTCAAATTATTATTTGAATTCTAAATGTAGCACGCTTTACTATTCACAATATCCTGTTTTAAGGATTTCATAAAGAAGATTTACACCAGAATTAATTACAAAACCACTTCCAGCAAAATCCATTATCCACCTGTAGGATATTTAAAATAATACGTAAACACTTCACATATCGGAAATAAGTTTGTATTATTGACACACTTCTGTAAAGATATAAGATAAGTAGACTTATTGCGTAAACAGTAATTAAAATTAAATATTTTCGTTTCTATGTATTAACTCGCGAGAATATAATAGGATGTCAAACGAAAATGTCAGAAGAATTTTAAATGAAACCATAAAATCATTCGAATTATTTTGTTAAGGTGAATGTATTTTTATAGTGAGTGAATGGTTAGAATTTTTTGCGGAAGTATCCAGTTTTTAAAAATGGAAAATTATATAACACGGTCAATACTTTATATTCAAATTTTATAAAATGTGCTGTATTTATAGATATAACATTAATTTTTCCATAAAACTGCCTTTGGATAAAAGGTTTGTGCTATTCATTCTTATGTTTTTAAATTCGACTTTATTCCCATGGAATTTTTCAGAATGTTGCACGATAATTCAAGGTATTATCTTTTTGAATGGGTAAATATAAAATTTTTGAAGTATGGAATATACTTGTAAATGGAGATACATTTTTATAATATCTTTTCAGCTGTAAACTGTAAATCTTTACATTTTAATGAAATTCTTGTCACAATTTCTTTATAAATCTCACAGTTCGATATAGATATGATTGATAATTTTTCAGTACGATGTTAAAAATACGAAAAAAAAAATCATGAGTCAAACTTTGATTATGAAACTCTAGAAACACACCCAGAACATTTTTACAAATCTTTGGCGTTTAATAAGATAAAATAGTATATATATACGGAAATTAGATTATATGAACATTTTAGAAGTTCGAAAATTTCCGTCCTAGGCTTAGACAATATGGCCTACAGAGTAATGTCTCTAATCTCCTCTTTATTTGAAATATGCATAAACCTCAGTTTTAAGAACAAAATAAATTAAACATATGATTTAAAATACAATTTACGCCAGATAATTAATTATTGTTATTACGTTCTCTGTATTCATTTCTAACCATCTACAAAAATACAACAATGTTACAGCTTACATAGATTTAACTGTTATTCAAATTATTATTTCAATTCCAGAACACGCTTCCCCATTCAAAATATGCTACTATGAGATTTCCATAAAGAAATTTTACACAAGAATTAATACCAAGACCTCTTCAAGCAAAATGCATTATCCACCTTTAGGATATTTAAAACCATGAGTAAACACTTCACTTAACGAAAATATGTTTGTATATATGACATTCTTCTGTAACGATACAAGATAAGTAAATTAATCGGGAAACCTTAATTAAAATTAAATATTTTCATTTCTATGTAATAAATCGCAAGAATAAAATAGGATGTCAAACGTAAATGTCAGAAGAATATTTAATGAAACCATAAAATAATTCTAAATATTTTGTTAAGGTGAATGTATTTTTATAGTGAGTCAACGGTTAGAATTTGTTGGGGGAGAACCAGTGTTTAAAAATGGAAAATTATGTAACAGGGACAATACTTTGTATTCACAATATTATAAACTGTGCTATATTTATAGATATAAAATTAATTTTTCCGTAAAATTGTCTTTGAATAAAAGGCTTGTGCTATACATTCTTACGTTATTAAATTCAACTTTATTGCCACAAAATTTTTTTAAATGTTGCACGTTGATTCAAGATAATAATGTATTAAATGGGTAAGTACTGAATTTCTGCATTATTGAAAATACTTGTGAATGAAGATAATTTTATGTGATGTCTTTTCAGCTGTAAATGGTAAACTTTTTAATTTTAATGAAATTCTTGTCACAATATCTTTATAAATCTCAATTTTCGATAGGGATACAATTGATACTTTTTCTGTTTGGTGTTAAAAATACGAAAGAAATATCATGTTACTGTGTCAGATTATGAATCGATGGAAAGTTATCCAGAATATTTTAACAAAACTTTATCATTTAATATTATAAAATAACATATATAAGAAAAATAGATTATTTGGAAAATTAAGAAAACACTTATGAGTGTCGAAAATTACCGTACATGATTTGAAATTTACGGAATTTTTTTTTCGCAACCAAGTATATGACCTTTAGATTTATATTTATTTAACATTGTACGCAGATATTTAATTTAAATAAACTATGCGTGAGGCAGTGAAGCAGTTAAAAATTCACTTTCAGCTTGGTCTGCAAAAATATTTTTTTCACATGCCTTCGCCTAGGTAGTAGGGCTTAGAGACAAATGCCTCTCATCTCCTCTTTATTTAAAATGTGAATAAATTTTCAATCAATGGAGTAAAATAAATTAAACTATAGATTTCATATATAATTTACGCTAGAGAATTAATTCTTGTTATTATGCTCTCTGTACTGATTTTTAATCATTCTACATAAATACAACACTGTTGTAACAAACATACATTTAACTGTAATTCAAACTATTATTTTAATTCAGGAACACGCTTCACCATTTACAATATCCCATTTCATGATTTATAGAAAGAACGTTTATACCAGAATAAATTGCAAAACCTCTTCAAGCACAATGCATTTTCCACCTTTAGCATATTTAAAACCGTGTGTAAACACTTCACTTAACGAAAATATGTTTGTATAGATGACATTCTTCTTTAAAGATATAAGGTAAGTAGATTTATTCTGTAAACCTAAATTAAAATTAAATATTTTCCTTTCTATGTAATAATTCGGAAGAATAAAATAGGATGTCAAACGTAAATATCAGAAGAATTTTAAATGAAACCACAAAATCATTCGAAATATTTTGTTTTTGCAGATGTATTTTTATATTGAGTCAACGGTTAAAATGTGTTTGGGAAGAATCCCGTGTTTAAAAATGAAAAATTATATAATAGGGAGAATACTTTTTGTTCAAAATTTTATAAATTGTACTATATCCATAGATAAAAAAGAATGTGTTTTGATAAAATTGTCTTGGGATACATTATTTGTGTTATTTATTCTTATGTTATTACATTCGACATTATTCCCATAAAATTTTCCAAAATGGTGCACGTTGATTCAAGGTAACATCTTAGTAAATTGGTAAATATTGAATTTGTGTTTTATTGAAAATATTTCTGAGTAAAAATAATTTTATATAACATTAATGAACTGTTAAAGTTCTTATTTCTATACGGTAAACCGTTGATATTTAATGATTTTTTTCATAATTTCATTATAAATCTTACAGTTTGATAGCGATGTAATTAATATATTTTTAAGTGTGATATAAAAAATAAAAATAAATAAAAATCATGAGATAAGCTTAGATTATGAATTTTCTAAATTTTTTCTCCATTGGCTATATTGCCTAAATAAATCACTGCTCGATGTAAAATATGTTTTTCCATTATTTAAATGTTATATGCATTTTATCATTTTATGTATATTTTATCAAACAAACTTCATGATTATAAGTTAACTTCTATTTAACGATTTTTTTATAACGGAATATATAGGAGTAACTAAGAAAGTAGCTTCCTTCGTTAAATAAAAAAAAATTCACTGTTTTTTTCCTAGATTAAAAACCAATTTCCTATTTCACAGTTCGTGCAAATTTATGCTTGTACTTCTTATCTCCATTTCAAAAATATGCATTAAAATATTTAGTTGCTATAAAGGACGTTAAATACTAATAAAAATATTAAAATATCTTATTAATTTTTACATGTTTCGATTGAATTTACTCAATCATCATCAGAAAAAGAAAATACAAATAAACACAAAGATGGAAAATAATAATTGTTATTTGCCATCCTTGTGTTTATTTGTATTTTCTTTTTCTGATGATGATTGAGTAAATTCAATCGAAACATGTAAAAGTTAATCAGATATTTTAATGTTTTTATTAGTATTTAACGTCCTTTATAGCAATTAAATATTTTAATGCATATTTTTGAAAGGTTTTTAATGGACGTATATGAAAACTTCTATTTATAATTAATGTCTTCTTATCTCCTTTTTATTTATAATATACATTAACCTCAGATTAAAAAGAACAAAACAATTTATACAACTGATTTAAAATACAATTTAGGCCAGATTATTAATTCTTGTGATTAATTTCTCTGTACTGATTTCTAACCATTCTACACAGATACAGCAATGTTATAACAAACATACATTTAACTGTAATTCAAACTATTATTTCAATTCAGGAACACACTTCACCATTCACAAAATCGTACTTTGAGATTTACATATTGAAATTTTTCCCCAGAATTAATTCCAAAATCTCTTCAAGCAAAATGCATTATCCATCTTTAGGATATTTAAAACCATGTGTAAACACTTTACTTAACGAAAATATGTTTGTATAGATGACATTCTTCTTTAAAGATATAAGCTAAGTAGACTTATTCTGGAAACCGTAATTAAAATTAAATATTTCGATTCCAATGTTATAATTCGTAGAAATAATGTAGGATGTCAAACGTAAATGTCAGAATAATTTTAAGTGAACCATAAAATCATTCGAAATATTAGGTGAATTTATTTTTATAGTGAGTCAACAGTTAGAACTTGTTTTAGAAAAATAGAGTGTTTAAAAATGGGAAATTATATTAAAGGGAAAATACTTTGTTTTCAAAATGTTATAAAATGTGCTATATTTATATATATATATAATTATTTTTTCCATAAAATTAACTTTAGTTAAATTTCAGCTTTATTGAAAAAAAACGTGAATAGAGGTACTTTAAATAGGGTACTTAGTTAAAGCCTTTTATTATTCATTGTTAAGTTATTAAATTTAGCTTTATTTCCATAATTTTTTCTAGAATGTTGCACGTTGATTCAAGATATCTTACTAATTGGGTATACATTGAATTTCAGCTTTATTGAAAATGAACGTGAATAGAGGTACTTTTACATAATATGTTTTCAGTTGAGAATGGTATTTTGTTTTTAATTTTAATGAAATTCTTGTCACAATTTCTTTATAAATTTCACTGTTTGATAGGGATACAATGGATACTTTTTCTGTTTGGTGTTAAAAATTCGAAGGAAAGATCATGTTACATTGTCAGATTATGAATCTATGAAAAATCAACCAGAATATTTTAAGAAAACTTTATCATTTAATATTATAAAATAACATATATAAGAAAAATAGATCATTTGGAAAATTAAGAAAACACTTATGACTGTCTAAAATTACCGTACATGATCTGAAATTTAGTGAAAAAAATTTTACGCAACCAAGTATATGATCTGTATGTTTATATTTATTAAACATTGTACGTAGAAATTTAATTTAAATAAACTATGCGTGAGGCAGTGAAGCAGTTAAAAATACACTTTCAGCTTGGTCTGCAAAAATATTTTTTCACAGGCCTTGGCCTAGGTAATAGAGACTAGAGATTAGTGCCTCTCATCTCCTATTTATTTAAAATATGCGTAATTCTTCAATTAAAGAAATAAAATAAAATAAAACATAGATTTCAAATACAATTTAAGCTACAGAATTAATTCTTGTTATTATGTTCTTGGTACTGATGTCTAACCATTCTAAATAGATGCAACACTGTTGCAACAAACATACATTTAACTGTAATTCAAACCATTGTTTCAATTCAGGAACACGGTTCACCACTCACAATATCCCATTTTATGATTTCTAGAAAGAACGTTTATACCAGAATAAATTACAAAACTTTTTCAAGCAAAATGCATTTTCCACCTTTAGGATATTTAAAACCATGAGTAAACACTTCACTTAACGAAAATATGTTTGCATAGATGACATTCTTCTGTAAAGATATAAGATAAGTATATTTATTCTGGAAACCGTAATTAAAATTAAATATTTTCATTTCTATGTAATATTTCACAGAAATAAAATAGAATGTCAAACGTAAATATCAGAAGAATTCTAAATGGAACTAGAAAATCATTTGAAATATTTTGTTAAGGTGAAATTATTTTTATAGTAAGCTAACGGTTAGAATTTGTTTGTGAGTAATTGAGGTGTTTAAAAATGGGAAATTATATAACAGGGATAATACTTTGTATTCAATCTATGTGCCATATTTATAATTATTCCAATAGAATTTTTTAGAATATTGCATGTTGATTTAAGATAATACAGCTCATATTCAAAATATTAGAATAATTGAGAAAAAGTAATAAGAAAAAATTATTTGTCATTTATTTATTTTTATACTAAGTAAATGCAATTAAATTTCTTATAAATTAAATCTGGAATGTTTAGATAAGATTTTAACATTTATAAAATATAAAATACAGCACAATAAATTAGGTATACAGCTTCCTTAAACACACCAGAATATTAGAATAAAATTTAGATTGGTTCAAAATATTAGAATATTTTATTTTACGCAACAATATTACCTTATGAATATGAAGTAAATGGTAGTTAATATTTTGTAGCATCCCCTTTAGCTTTCATAACAGCGTACAATCGATCTTGCATACTATATGCAAGGTGTTTACAAACATTTCTATCAATATTAGCCCAATTAGACTTTATACGTGCCACTAACTCAGTTTTACTTGAAGGAGGATTTTCTTGAAGTTTTTTCTTCATTATACACCATAAGTTTTCGATGGGATTAAGATCTGGTGAATTTGGTGGCCAAGGAAGTACCTTAATGTTGCGTTGGCGGAACCAATTCTTAGTTGACACCGAGGCATGCGGGGACGCTAAATCTTGTTGAAAGATGAAATCATCTTCAAATAAATCTCCTGATGATGGAACCATGTAATATTCTAAAATTTCTTGATATATCAGAGAGTTAACCTTTTCGTTGACGATGCATAACTTTCCAGGTCCTTCTGCACTCATACAACCCCAAACCATGACACTAGCAGCAAATTTTACGGAACGTTTAAGGCATTCATTATCAAATGCTTCTTGCTTCATTCTCCAAACTCGAATACCTTGATTACCATATGAAACACAAAACATACTTTCATCACTAAATAATATATTTTTCCAATCTTCATTGCTCCATAAACGTCTTGATTTACATCAATTCAATCTTATACGCTTTTGTCTTGCAGTCATGAGAGGTTTTGTTTTCGGTACACGAGATTCAAATTTAAATTTATGGAGACGTCTTAATGTTGTCGATGTAGAAACTTCAACTCCTTCTTCTTTCCTTTTCGGTGCAAGAATCGCACACTTTTAAAACGGTTTTTCTTAACTATACGCTTCAGTTTCCTGTCATCTCTAGCAGATGTTTTTGGTTTTCGGCCACCATTTCGGCGATTATTTTGAAATTTTCCAATTTTTGAATATTGTGTTAGTATTTTACTAACGCTCGATTGCGAACAATGTAAATAATTCGCTATAAAACATTGATTTTTACCGTGCCGATACAAATCAACCATACGAAGTTTAGTAGATTCAGGAATATCACTCACACGGCCCATTTTAAGACGAAAAAGAAACAAACTGCAAAAAAGAATACTGATTTTAAATAAAACAGTCTGAATTTAACCAATGATGCCACCAGTTAAGAATTGGTAATAATTAAAGGAGAATTAATGTGAAATATTCTAATATTTTGAATCACTTGAATAAATATTCTAATATTTTGACTTTTCAAAATAATTTTTTTTGCAATTAATCTTTTCAAAAATGATATTAAATTTAAGATAACAAGTAAGTTTAATCAACAATAAGTTCTTAATAAAAATATCGTTTGCATATTTTCATTAAAAGACATTTAATTACCAAACGATATTTTTAATTTCTAAAAAAAAGGTAATTATTCTAATATTTTGAATATGAGCTGTATATTAGTATTTGAGTAAATACTGAATTTCTGCATTGTTGAAAATATTTGTGAATGAAGATACTTTTATATAGCGTCTTTTCAGCTGTAAACGGTAAATTTTTAATTTTAATGCAGTTTTGGTCACAATTTATCCATAAATCTCATTGTTCGATAGGGATACTTTTAATACTTTTTCAGTTTGGTGTTAAAAATACGAAAGAAAAATCATTCATTAATCTAAGCTTATGAATCTTTAGAAAAACATCCATAATATTTTAACAAAATTTTATCGTTTAATTATATAAAATAATATATGTAAGAAAACTAGATTATATGGAAAATCGGGACAACGATTATGACTGTCGAAAATTATCGTAAATAATCTGAAATGAACTGATAATTACTTTCTGCAACCAAGTATATAATCTTTAGGTATATTTTTATTTTGCATTGTAAGCAGAAATTTAATTTAATTAAACTACGCGTGAAGCAGTGACGCAGTTAAAAATTCACTTTCAGCCTGGTCTGCAAAAATATTTTTTTCTCACGCCCAGGCCTTGATATTAGTGACTGTCTTCTCCGCTTTATTTAAAATATGAGTAAATCTTAGTTTAAGAATTAAAATAAATTAAGACAATTCATGCCAGAGAATTATATCTTGTTATTACGTTCTCTGATTTGGTTTCTAACCATTCTACGTTTATATAACAATGATACAACTAACAAACATTTTACCTGTATTTTAAATTATTATTTCAATTCTAAATGAAGCAAGCTTTACTATTCACAATATCCTGTTTTAACAATTTCATAAAGAAGATTTACACCAGAATTAATTCCAAAACCTCTTCAAACAAAATACTTTATCCACCTTTAGAATATTTAAATCCATGTGTAAACACTTGACTTAACGAAAATATGCTCGTATAGATGGCACACTTCTGTAAAGATAAAGGATAAGTAGATTCATAGTGGAAACCGTAATTAAAATTAAATATTTTGCTTTCTATGTAATAAATCACAAGAATAAAATGGGATGTCAAAAGTAAATGTCAGAAGAATTTTAAATGAAACTATAAAATCATTCGAAATATTTTGTTAAGATGAATGCGTTTTTTTTACTGAGTTAATGGTTAGAAATTGTTTGGGGGAGAATCTAGTGTTTAAAAATAAGATATGTTATAGCAGGGAAAATACTTTGTATTAAAAATGTTATAAATTGGGCTACATATTTAGATATAAATTTAATTTTTCCATAAAATTCTATTTGGATAAAAGGCTTGTGCTATTCATTCTTACGTAATAAAATTCAACTTTATGCTCATAAAATTTTGTACAATGTTTCACATTGATTCAAGGTAATATCTTAGTAATTGAGTAAATATTTAATTTCTGCTTTATTGGAAATACACGTGAACTGAAATAACTTTGTATAATATCTTTTCAGCTATAGACGATAAACTTTTTTATTTTAATGAAATTCTTGTCACAATTTTTAAATAAATCTTTTTGTTTGGTAGAGATACAATTGATAAATTTTCAATATGGTGTTAAAAATTCGAAAGAAAAATCATGTCAGATTATGAATCGCTAGAAAAATTCCGGAATATTTTAACAAAACCTTAGCGTTTAATAATGCAAAATGATATATAAAAGAAAATTATATTATATGGAAAATTAAGAAAACATTTATGACAGTTGAGAATTACCATACGTAATTTTAAATATACTCAGACATTTTTTTCAGGAATTAAGTATGAAGTTGTATTTATTTGGCACTGTACACGGAAAGTTAATTTAATTAAACAATGCATGACGCTGTTGAAAATTTACTTTCAGCTTGGTCTGCATAAATATTTTTTTTCACAGGCCTAGGCCTAGAGATTAGTGCCACTCATCTCCGCTTTATTTAAATCATGAGTAAACTTCAGTTTAAGAAATAAAATAAATTAAACATCTGATATAAAATAAATTTTTGCCAGACAATTAATTCTTGTTATTACGTTCTCTGTATTGTTTTCTAATCATTCTACGAAGATATAACAATGTTACAACTAACACACATTTTAATTGTATTTCAAATTATTATTTGAATTCTAAATGTAGCAAGCTTTACTATTCACAATATCCTGTTTTAAGAATTTCACAAAGAAGATTTACACCAGAATTAATTACAAAACCATTTCAAGCAAAATCCTTTATCCACCTGTTGGATATTTAAAATAATGTGTAAACACTTTACATAACGGAAATAAGTTTGTATTATTGAAACACTTCTGTAAAGATATCAGATAAGTAGACTTATTGTGGAAACAGTAATTAAAATTAAATATTTTCATTTCTATGTTATAACTCGCGAGATTTTAATAGGATGTCATACGTGGATGTCAGAAGAATTTTAAATGAAACCATAAAATCATTCGAAATATTTTGTTAAGGTGAATGTATTTTTATAGTGAGTGAATGGTTAGAATTTTTTTCGGAAGAATCCAGTTTTCAAAAATGGAAAATTATATAACACGGTCAATACTTTATATTCAAATTTTATAAAATGTGCTGTATTTATAGATATAAAATTACTTTTTCCATAAAATTGCCTTTGGATAAAAGGTTTGTGCTATTCATTCTTATGTTTTTAAATTCGACTTTATTCCCATGGAATTTTTCAGAATGTTGCACGATAATTCAAGGTATTATCTTTTTGAATGGGTAAATATAAAATTTTTGAAGTATGGAATATACTTGTAAATGGAGATACATTTTTATAATATCTTTTCAGCTGTAAACTGTAAATCTTTACATTTTAATGAAATTCTTGTCACAATTTCTTTATAAATCTCACAGTTCGATATAGATATGATTGATAATTTTTCAGTACGATGTTAAAAATACGAAAAAAAAAATCATGAGTCAAACTTTGATTATGAAACTCTAGAAACACACCCAGAACATTTTTACAAATCTTTGGCGTTTAATAAGATAAAATAGTATATATATACGGAAATTAGATTATATGAAAATTTTAGAAGGTCGAAAATTTCCGTCCTAGGCTTAGACAATATGGCCTACAGAGTAATGTCTCTAATCTCCTCTTTATTTGAAATATGAATAAACCTCAGTTTTAAGAACAAAATAAATTAAACATATGATTTAAAATACAATTTACACCAGATAATTAATTATTGTTATTACGTTCTCTGTATTCATTTCTAACCATCTACAAAAATACAACAATGTTACAACTTACATAGATTTAACTGTTATTCAAATTATTATTTCAATTCAAGAACACGCTTCACCATTTAAAATATGCTACTATGAGATTTCTGTAAAGAAATTGTACACAAGAATTAATACTAAAACCTCTTTAAGCAAAATGCATTATCCACCTTTAGGATATTTAAAACCATGAGTAAACACTTCACTTAACGAAAATATGTTTGCATAGATGACATTCTTCTGTAAAGATAAAAGATAAGTAGATTTATTCTGGAAACCTTAATTAAAATTAAATTATTTTCATTTCTATGTAACAATTCGCAAGAATAAAATAGGATGTCAAAGGTAAATGTCAGAAAAATATTTAATGAAACCATAAAATCATTCGAAATATTTTGATAAGGTGAATATATTTTTATAGTGAGTCAACGATTAGAATTTATTTGGAAAGCATACAGTTTTTTCAAAATGGGAAGTTATATAACAGGGGAAATTATTTGTATTCAAAATGTTATAAAATGTGCTATATTTATAGATATAAAATTAATTTTTCCATAAAATTGTCTTTGGATAAAAGGCTTGTACTATGCATTCTTACGTTATTAAATTCAACTTTATTGGCACAGAATTTTTTGGAATGTTGCACGTTGATTCAATGAAAATACTTGAGAATGAAGATAATTTTATGTGATGTCTTTTCAGCTATAAATGGTAAACTTTTTAATTTTAATGAAATTCGTGTCGCATTTTTTTTTTTATAAATCTCATTGTTTGATAATTAAACTGCGCGTGACGCATTGACGCAGTTAAAATTTCCCTTTGAGCTTGGTCTGCAAAAATCTTTTTTCACATGCCTTCACCTAGGTAATAGGGCTTAAAGATAAGTGCCTCCAATCTCCTTTTTATTTAAAATATGCATGCATTTTCAATTAAGGAACTAAAATAAATTAAACCACAGATTTCAAATACAATTTACGCTAGTGAATCAATTCTTGTTATTATGCTCTCTGTACTGATTTTTAACCATTCTACATATTTACAACACTGTTACAACAAAGGTACATTTAATTGTAATTCAAATTATTATTTTAAATCAGGAACACACTGCACCATTCACAATATCCTACTTTGAGATTTCCATATTGAACATTTACACTAAAATTAATTCCAAAACCTATTCAAGGAAAATGCATTTTCCATCTTTAGGATATTAAAAACCATGTGTAAACACTTAATTTAACGAAAATATGTTTGTATGTATGACATTTTTCTGTAAGGATATAAGGTAAGTAGATTTATTCGGGAAACCGCAATAAAAATTAAATATATTCATTTAATAATTCATTAATATATTCATTAAATAATTCGTAAGAATAAAATTGGGTGTCAAACTTAACTGTCAGAAGAGTTTTAAAATAACCATAAAATTATTTGAAGTATTTTGTTAAAGTGAATGTATTTTTGTAGTGACGTCAACAATAAGAATTTGTTTGGGAAGAATCGAGGTGTTAAAAAATGCGACATTTTATAACACAGAAAACACTTTGTATTCAAAATGTTATAAAATGTGCTATATTTAAAATGTAAAATTAGTTTTTCCATAAATTAGTCTTTGGATAAAAGGCTTGTGCTATTCATTCTGAATCCATATTCATTCAATTTCTTATTTCACAGTTCATGAAAATTCATGCTTGTACTTCTCATCTACTCTTTATTTAAAATATACGTAAAACATAGATTAACAAGGATAAAATAATTTAAACATCTGATTTAAAATACAATTTACGACAGAGAATTAATTTTTGTTATCATGTTCTATATATTGATTTCTAACCATTCTGCAAAAATACAACATCATTACGACAAACATACATTTAACTTTTATTCAAATTATTATTTCAATTCAGGAACAAGCTTCATCATTCAAAATATCCTACTTTGAGATTTCCATATTGAACTTTTACAGCAAAATTAATTGCCAAACCTCTTCAAGCAAAATGCATTATCTAACTTTAGGATATATAAAACTATGTATAAACACTTCACTTAGCGAAAATATGTTTGTATATATGAAATTCTTCTGTAACGATTTAAGATAAGTAGATTTATTCTGGAAACCGTAAATAAAATTAAATATTTTCCTTTCTATGTAACAATTCACAGGAATAAAAGAATATGTCAAACATAAATGTCAGAAGAATTTTAAATGAAACCATAAAATCATTCAAAATATTTTGTTAAGATGAATGTATTTTCATAAGGAGTCAACGGTTAGAATTTGTTTGGGGAGAACCGAGTTTTAAAAAATTGGAAATTATATAAAAGAGACAATACTTTGTATTCAAAATATTATAAAATGTGCTATATTTATAGATAGAAAATTATTTTTTCTTTAAAATTGTCTTTAAATAAAAGTCTTTTGCTATATATTCTTGAGTTATTAAATTCGAATTTATTGCCATAGAATTTTTTAGAATGTTGCACGTTGATTCAAAGTAATATGTTAATAAATGGGTAAATACAGAATTTCTGCTTTATGAAAAATACACGTGAATGGAAATAATTTTATATAATATATTTTCAACAGTAGATGATAAACATTTTAATTTTAATGAAATTCTTTTCACAATTTCTTTATAAACCTCACTGATTGATAGGGATACAATTCATACTTTTTCAGCATGGTGTTAAAAATACGGAAGAAAAATCCTGTATCAATGTCAGATTAGAAATCGCTAGAAAAACATCCAGAATATTTTAACAAAACCATGTGTAAACACTTCACTTAAAGAAAATATGTTTGTATAGATGACACTATTCTGTAAAGATATAAGATAAGTAGACTTATTGTGGAAACCGTAATTAAAATTAAATATTTTCCTTTCTATGTAATAATTCACAAGAATAAAATAGGATGTCAAACGTAAATTTGAGAAGAATTTTAAATGAAATTATTCGAAGTATTTTATTATACTGAAAATATATTTATAGAGTCGTCAATGGTTAGAATTTGTTTAGGGAGAATTGATAATTTCAAAATTGGAAGTTATATAAAAGGGTTTACACTTTGCATTCAAAATGTTATAAATTGTACTTGGTAATATTCATAGGTATAACAAAGTGTTTTTAGATAAAATTGTCGCCGGTTAAAAGACTTGTGTTATTTATTCTTATGTTATTATATTCGACTTTATTTCTATAATTTTTTTCCAAAATGTTGCACATTCATTCAAGGTAATATAAATCGAGGTATAGTAAATATTATTGAAAATATTTGTGAATGGAGATACTTTTATATAATATCTTTTCAGCTGTATTATAACTTTTCACCTTTAAATTTTAACATAATGAAGGTAACAATTTATTTATTTAATCTCACAGTTCGATAGGAATATAATTGGTATTTTTTCAATATGATATTAAAATTACGAAAGAAAAATCATATAATCTATGTGGCTGTTAGCAGATGTGTAGCAGATTATTTTAACAAAACTGTACTGTTTAATTAATGTTTAATTATACTTTAATCGTAACCATTTAACATTCATTTAGTGTATACATAAATGTTGTTCATTTAACAATATAATCTGCAAAGCATAATTGTTTAATTTAAAAATGTTTGTTTTGCAACACATATGCAGAAAACGTCTATTACTCAGACTATTGAAAAACTAATAAATACACTATATAAAAACTACTTAGTAACGATTCAAAATTAGATGGTTCCAAAGGATTTATTATATATATATATATATATATATATATATATATATATATATATAATAACCTCTTTTAATGTGAAATACATGTTCTGATGTTTCTTAAGATAAAGATATTTTTTTGGAATGGTGGGTAATGAGACAGTTTAGTTTGTAGTTATAATACATGTTAAAGATTAAGACACATATTTTGTACTCTTCTTATCTTTGTATCAGGCCTCACCTTTTTATATCAAATATACATTAAACTGAATATCAGAATTAAGATAAATTAAACAAAGATTTAAAATACAATTTACGCTAGAGATTTAATTCTCATTATTCATTACTGTGTATTCACTTTTAACAAATCTATTAAGGTACAAATAACATTATAACTAACATTCATTTAAGACGCCACACTAGTCACATAAATCACCCGGATGGTAATGTTAAGTCTATGGGGGAGTTTTTTTTCGAATATCTCACTCAAAATGTATTAATTTTACATGATTTTGTTTGTATAGGATAGCTGAAGACGGTCTACAACCGGACTAGTTTTTTTTTTCGATTTTGGTAATAGATTTTTTAAAAAAAAACTTTAATTTTCAGAATCGGTTTGAACCGGTTTTGCAATTGAAACTATCCTAATATTAACAATGAATTAACCAAAATCGAAAAAGTAAAAACTAGCCCGGTTGTGGATCGTCCTCAGCTATCCTATGCAAAAAAAAATCATGTAAAAATATTAAAATTTGAGCGAGATATTTGTAAATAACGCCTCCATAGATTTTACAATATCATCCGGGTCTTTTTCTATGACTGTCTTGACACCTTAACCGTAATTTAAAACAGTGCTTTAAATCTGGAAGAAGCGTCACCATGCGCAGTATTCCGCTTTAAAGATTCCATAAAGAACGTTAGAATTGGAGTTAATACCAGAACCTCTTCAAGCCAAGTGCAGTATCTACCTTCACTGAGAAAAAAATACAGTTCTGGAATCTAGAATCTAAATTGTGGCTCTAGAAAAAATAGTTCCATGTCATCCTTATAAATTCTAGTTGCCATTATATGACAGTTCTAGAATCTACTACAGGAATTCAAGAGAGCTTTCTTTTATTCTCGTTGTAATACTTATTTAAAAATCTCAGCAAATAGATGCGAACACAAGAGGTTTGATTTAGTAACTATAATTCTAGTGTTTGAAACTATTTCCGAAATCAAGCTATAATTTATCGTTACTGAGACGATTCAATAACGTTTCGTCACCTTGAAAACAAGAGACTAGAAATGTTAGGTCATTTCGGCTATTCAGCTTTGTAGTTCAACCTATTCGCATATTTCGGTCATCTATAATTCCAGTTTAGGTAGTCAGAAAGTGACTAACTATTCATTGTAGGTGAAGGCGGCATATTTTTTTTCTCAGTGTTTAGGAAATTTAAATCTATGTGTAAACACTTCATTTAGGAAATTATATTTGCTTAGATGATAATCTTCTATACAGATATAAGATAAATAGATGTATTGTGGATCCTGTAAATAAATTTAAATACTTTCTCTTCCATGCAATAATTTACAAAGATAAAAGCGGATATCACCGAATTATATGTCAGGAGAACTTTAAATAAATCAATAAAATTGTTCAAAACATTTTGAGATTGTTATTATATATTTATAGTGGATTCAACGATTACAATTTGCTATGAAAGATTGGAAAGGTTTCAAAATCATATAATATGACAATATTTTATATTATAAATATTATAAATAGTTCTATGTTCATAAATATAGCGATTTTGTTAATAAAAGCGTCTAATGATTAATTTATTTTTATTTATTCTTATGTTTTCTCGTTTGACTTTATTGTCAAAGAATTTTAACTATGTATTTTCAAAGATCAAAACACATTTTTCGTACTCCGCAATGTATGAGAATTTATCCATGTATCATTCCTATCCCTTTCATATCAAATATACATAAATTCAGTATCAGAAAAAAATAAACACTAATTTAAAATACAGTTTATGCCAATGAATTAATTCTCATTATTAATTATTGTGTATTCATTTTTAACAGTTCCATAAAGGTATAAACAGTATTATAAATTATATACATTTAACCTTATTTCAAAATATGTCTTCAAATCATGAAGAAGTTTCGACATCCACAATATTCCGCTTTAAGTAATCCATAAAGAACTTTTACACTGGAATTAATTCCAAAACATTTTCAAGCAAAATGCTTTATATACCTTTAGAAAATTTAAACACATGTCTAAACACTTCTCTTAACGCAAATATCTTTCCATAGATGACAATCTTAGGTACAGATATAATATAAGTAGACGTTTGGTGTATAACGAAATTAAATTTTAACATTTTCACTGTTGTTCAATAATTCTCATATGGATCTGTCCAATGTACTTTATTTAATGCATACGTAAACCTGAGTATAATATATAAAAATAAATTAAGCAATAGATTTAAAATGCAATTTATGGCAGAGAATAAATTCTCATGATTCGTTATTCTGAATTAATTTATAGCAATAGTATAAAGACAAAATGTTACAGATAACACAAAATTAACTGTAATTCAAAATATTGCTTCAAATCACGAAGCATCTTCAAAATTTATAATATTCCACTTTAAGAATTCCTTAAAGATCTTTTGCGCTGTAATTAATTACAAAACTTTTTCAAGCAAAATGTATTATCCACCTTTAGGAAATTGATAACTATGTGTAAACACTTCATTCAACGAAAATATATTTGCATAGATGACACTATTCTGTAAATAGTATGTAGGATAAGTAGTGTTATTGTGAGTATAATTAAAATTAAATATTTTCATTTCTATGCAATAATTCACAAGAACAAAACCGGATGTCAAACATACAAGTACGACAAAATTTAATTGAATCCATAAAATTGTTCAAAGTATATTGATATCGTGAAAATATATTCATATGGCGTCGACGGCTAGAAATGGTTGGAAAGAATGGAAGTGTTTCAAAGTCTTATAATATAGCAAATATTTTGTACTATAAAATTATAAAAAGTGCAATGTTCATAAGTGTCATGATTTTTTTATAAGAGAGTCTGGGAATAAAATATTTGCTTTATTTAATCGTATGTTATCTTATTCGGCTTTATTATCAAATAAATTTTATTACATATTATCACAGATTAAGACACTATTTTCGTACTCTGCAGTGCATGTGAATTGATCCATGAATTATTCCTCCCCCTTTAATATCCATTATACATAAACTCAATATTAAAACTAACGTTAATTAAACATTACTTTAAATTATTATTTATGCCAGAGAATTAATTCTGACTAGTCATTATTGTTACTGAAATTTAACTGTAAACTATAAACAAATGGAAAAATCTCTGAATATGGAGAGCACAGCCTACCAAATTTTCGTGTCTCCGTCAAAAACAGAAACAGCAACAGAACACCTAGCATTGACGGAAATTATTATTACAAAATAACATTATACTGACAAATTCAATTGGCTGAATTCGAAAGGTGGAACTTTTGTCTTTAAACCTTAGACATCACATATATGTGGCTTTCGGTAATAACCAGGTAAGACACATTTTTAATATTTTTAGGAATTAACGTTTAAAGTTTTCAAAAATGTCTTTTTATCATTACTTTTATAAAATAGATTGGAACATAATAATTTTCACTACATTCAATTAGGATATAAGAACATCTTTTTTTTTGCCATAGTTATATAAAAATGGTTTTTATTATTTGAGAACCAATTAAAAATGTAACTATTATCTCGTTATTACCGTTTTACATTTATTTTTAGTAAATGTAAGTAAAATTAAAAGTTAATTTCACTTGAATGTAGTGAAAATTATTAAGCTCTAATCTATTTTATACAAGTAACGATAAAAAAGACATTTTTGAAAATTTAAACGTTAATTACTCAAAATATTAAAAATGTGCCTTACCGGGTTATTATCGGAAGCCACAGTATTATAGACGATTTAAAGAAATAAATAGAAATATTATCTGGTTATTGCCGTTAATTTTTACACATAATCGATTATTACTGTTTTTTCTATTTTTAATTGAAAATTTAAAGTCGCCCAATGACGGGAAGTATTCGATTTTCATTTTTCAGTACTATGGCAGATGAAAGTACTCCTTTAATACTACATTTTCCCAAATTATCTCATTTTTCAAAAATGTGCCTTATCTGGTTATTACTGGAAGCCTCAGATATGTACCAATAGCACTTAATAATTAAATATTTACCAAGTGAAAACTAATTCTCAAGTAAAGTTTTTCAGCTTTTGGGTTTCTCAGTTCACTGTCTCTACAACACAAATCACGATTACAATAGGCCTCCTTACACTATTTTTTAGGAAAGTAAAAAATAAGTAACTTTTTGTCTACTATAAATATTCATATATGTATATAGTGCTTAAGAAAATTTCGTTCAGGTATGTGATGCAGAATGTTCAACAGTAAGAGCCTTGGGTAAAGTAAATCCATAAAGAAAGAGTTCAAAGTCATTTCACTATAGAGAAATAATTCTTATTATATCTTACTGTAGATTCATTTTCAACCATACAATATAACAGCTACAATGCATTTAGCTATTGTTCAAAATATTACTTCAAATCTTGATAAAGCTTCACCATTCATATAATTCCGCTTTAAGAATTCCATACAGAACTTTTGCCCTGGAATTAATACCAAAACCTCTTCAAGAAAAATGAATTATCCATCTTCAGGAAATTTAAAACTATATTTTAACTTTTCATTTAACGAAAATATGTTTGCATAGGTCACATACTTCTGTAGTGACATAAGATTATGTTATAGATCTCGTAATTAAAATTAAATATTTTCATTTACATGCAATAATTCACAAGAATCAAACCAGATGTCAAATATGTATAAGAGGAGAATTTTAATTGAAACTATATGATTGTTCGAAGTATTTTGATATCGAGAAAACATTTTTATAGTGTAATCAGTTGTTAGAATTTTTTTTGGAAGAATGGAGGCGTTTCCAAATCATATAATATGACAAATAAGTTTAATTATAAATGTTTTATACATTGCTATATTAATAAATAAAATGTATTTTTTAAGCATCTACAAACTATTTTTATTAACATTATGTTATCTTATTCGGATTTATTGTCAAATAATTCTTATTATAAATATATTTTTTTCAAAGATTAATAACCATTTTTCATACGCCGCAGTGTACTTTAATTTCTCCAATTGTCATCCATGTCCCTTTTATAACAAATATACATAAAATTCAATATCAGAACTAAAATAAATTAAACATTGATTTTAAAAAAAATTACGCCAGAGAATTAATTCCATTTTTCTTTATAGTGTATTCATTTTTAAAAATTCTATAAAGGTACAAACAACATATATTTAACCATAATTCAAAATATTGCAGTCTTAACATTTACAATGTTCCTCTTTAAGAATTCCACAAAGAATTTTTGCAGTATAATTAATTCCAAAGCCTCTTCAAGCAAAATGCATTACCCACCTTTAGGAAATTTTAACCCATATCTAAACACTTCACCTAATGAAAATATGTTTGTTTGAATGACACATTTAGGTATAGATATAAGATAAGTAAACTTATTGGAGAACTCGTAATTAAAATCAAATATTTTCATTTCTATGCGATAATTCACAATAATAAAATCAAATGTCAAATATATATGTCAGAAGAATTTTAATTGAAATCACAAAATTGTTCAAAGTATTTTAACATCATGAAAATTTTTTAATAATGGCTTCAACGATAAGAATTGGTTTGAAAAAAGGGCAATACATGTTATAAATATTTATAGGTTCATAAATGTAATGATTTTTTTAAGTGTCTGCTGATAAAAGGTTTGTTTTATTTAATTTTATGTTACCTTATTCGGCTTTGCTCACAGAGATTTTATTATTGCATATTTTCATACATTTACACACCTTTTTCGTATTCCCCAGTTCATATAAATTCATACAGGCATCATTTTTCCCAATTTTATATCGAATATCCATAAATTCTATATCAAAACCAAAATAAACAAAACACTAATTAAGAGTACAATTTACGCTAGAGAATTAATTCTTATTGCTCATTATTTTGTATTCATGTTTAATAATTCTATAAAAATTCAAAAAAATATTATAATTATCATGCATTTAACCGTAATTCAAGATATTAATTCAAATCTGGAAAAAACTTCACATTTCACAGTATTCCGCTTTAGGATTTCCATAAAGAACTTTTTCACTCGAATTAATCACAAAACCTCTTCATGCAAAATGCATTATCCACATTTGTAAATTTAAACCCATATGTAAACACTTTACTTAACGAAAATATGTTTGCATAGGTGACACTCTTCTAAGATGTAAGATAAGTAGAAGTATTTTGTTATCTCGTAATTAAAATTTAATATTTTCATTTCTGTGCAATAATTCACAAGAATTAAATCGGGTGTCAAACATATATGTCGGAAAAAATTTAATTGAAACCATAAAATTGTTGAAAGTATTTTAATATCGTGAAAATATTTTTATAATGGCATTGATAGTAAGAATTTGTTTGGAAGGATGGAAAATCATATTATAGAACAAGTACAGATGGGGGACAAAATAATACGAACACCTGTGAAATAATGGAAAATCTTTATTAATAGGAGGTTAGACCACCCTTTGACTGCAGTACAGATTTAATGCGGCATGGGATAGATGCATAAAGGTCATGGACAATATTTAATGGTATATTAAGCCCTTCCTCCTGCAGAATAGTCTCTAATTCCGAAGGCTGAATGGAGGAGGAAATCGGGAACGAAGTTTGAACTCCAAATATTCCCATAAATGTTCAATAATATTCAAATCTGGAAACTTAGGGGGCTAGGAAAGATGATCAACTTCATCGTAATGCTCTTTGAACCAAGCTTGAACACACCTAGTAGTGTGTACTGGGGCGTTGTCGTCTTGAAAAAGCAGTCGCTCTGCAGGGAATACAGCTGGACAAAAGGGTGGAGATGATCTTCTAGAATGCTTAAATACTAATTGGAATAGATTCTCCCTTGTAGAATAACAAGTGGCCCAAGACCGTGCCAAGACATCGAACCCCATACCATAATTGAGCCACTCTCATGCTTTAAAGTCGGCATGAGGCATTCAGCATTAAACACTTCTTTGGGCATTCTCCAGACATAAACGAATCCGGTCGTCCGAAATAGGGTAAATGGCGATTCATCCGACCATATTACCTGTTGCCATTGCTGTGGGGACCACCCTTTGTGATCTCTGCACCATTGACGTCGCTTGAAAGCATTAGTTGCTGTCACCAAGGGTTTTCAAATTGCCGCTCTGCCATAAATGCTCGCAGTATGAAGTTTCCTTTTGACAGTTTTTGTTGAAAAGGGGTCCTGAAGATGACTATTAATTTCAGATGTTATCTCGGATAACGATTGCTTGTTCTTTCGGGCTACTATGCGCTTCAAGACTCATCTATCCCTATCAACAAGCTTGGACTATTGGCCACTGTTGTGCTTTGAAGACGTTGTCTTACCTTCTTTCGTGTACGTTGTCATAACAGCTTATACCGTATTCAATTTCAAACCTCAAAAGATTTGCTGTTTCCGTAACCCAATTAAACGCACTCCAAAAATCATCCCTCTTTGGAATTCTGACAAGTCAGACATTTCAACTTATCACAGATAGTTCGACAGACGCATACAACACAGGTGACAGCTGTTGAGAGACTGATACCTTCCTCTTCATTCTCACTAGGTGGCAGATTTCGGTTGCAGGTGGCACGGCTGTACTGCAAGTGTGAAATGTGTCATACTTTCTTCACAGGTGTTCGTATTTTGTCCCCCATCTGTATTTTGTATTATAACTATAAAATGTTCAATGATCATAAATGTAATGATTTTTTTAATAAAAGTGTAATAAATGAAATACATAATGTAAATAAATAATGTTTTAATAAACATGTAATGATGTTTGAATAAAAGTAGATTTTTTTTTAATAAAAGTGTTTCTTAGTAAAAGATTCGCTTTATTTAATCATGTGGTATCTTATTCAACTTTATTGTCAATGGATTTTCTTTGGTCTTATTCTTCATTTCAAGGTAATGTTTAATGAATAAATAAATTTTGAATCCTTGATTTAGTAAAAAATATGTATGCAGATTTTTTTTAATTACACGCAGTTTTTGTAAAATAAATTAAGAATTATAAATGTCAAATCGTTAAATTTGAAAGCATTAATTCCCACAACTTCTGAATAAATTTCACATTTCAGCAGAAATGTGATACATTTCCCAGTACGATGCTAAAAACACGAAAGAAAAATCATGCATGAAGCATTAATTTAAAAAAAAAGTATGCGTGACAAAAAGCGTAATACAACTCGGTACCCTTTGATTTTTTCTTTTTTAATTTAAGCTTTTTAAGATACTTTTTGGCATGATAATAAAGGAATCAATGAAAGAAAATGATTCTATGAAGAAATTGCTCAATTTTGTTTTACAAAATTCGATTTTTTTTATTAAATAAATTTTAAATTGTATCTTCTCATACAATTTTGAACATTTTGATAAATAATAATAAAAAAACTATTTGTAGAAGTGTGCTGTATTCTTTTAAGTATTGGATCTATCATAAGTCAATTGGTTTGGAGGGAAAAAATAGAATGTACAAGTACGTATAAAATTGTAGTAAAAACTGAATTTACTTTGCATCTTCATGTGTAAAAAAAAAAAAAAAAAAAAAAACAATCACTGTAAATTTTATAATTAATTTTCTCAAATAAACCAAAAGGAAAAAATGAAAGTCAATTGAACAATATACATAATTGTTTAAAGGCTCTGAACATGCCTATAATTTACATAATGAGGATTAAAAAATTTGAACCGCTGAAAAAAAAAAATGAAATATAAATGAACAAGAAGACTGTGTGTGTTTTTTTTCTCCATAGGATAGCATGAAATTCCCGTTTTCTTTCCTCCAACAAATATATCCTCTTAGAGGACAAAATACGCTTTGAAATATCGTGGCTATCTAAGGATACGTTTCAAGGTTCGGTTAGCATTTTCAGAAAGAATCACGTTTTCAGCACCTTATCGCCAGAACAACGACTGGCGCGGAGATGAAGTCAATGCTACGCACCCTTTCTTGTTTGTCACGGCAAACGCCTAGTGAACAGCAACCCTTCCTTCTGCAAAGAGATCGCGCTAATTGTTCATTTGTTTTTCCGTAAATGCTAACAAGCAAAGACTATAATATGAAGAAATGTTATTCACCATTGTTTACGATTAAAACATAGTTTAAAACAAAGAGCTTTTTCAGATTAAAATGCTTTAAATTTCACAGAACATCTAACCATAGCTTTTTTTTTGTCTCAATTCAAGAATATTATTTCCTTAACTCGCTATGTTCGAAGATATTGAGAAGTTAATTAAAAACAGTAGTAAAGATTCGCTTGTAACAAATATAATTATATTAATCATACGTGATTATGACTCATTATGACTCATTATGACTCATTTGAACTTAGTTTGTTTTGTGTTTGGCGATGCAACTAGCTGAACGTTCTCGCATTCGCCAACTCGCCAAGGCTGCTCAAAACGTGATTCTTTCTGAAAATGCGTTCGGTTAACGGTATTGTCCCTCGCTATAAAAAAATTACTTTACTGAATTGGCCGGTACATAAAACATTCCCGGCAATGAGCTTGTAAATGACTAAGGAATAAACATAAATTTTGACAAATTTTAAAATTTAAAAGTCCATTGGCCCTCTAGTGACAAAATTTACATCATTTATTTTTCTTAATGAAAATGATAATAATAATAATAACATAAATAAATAAATAAATAAATAAATAAAAAGTTGTATCCCAATGAGAATATTTTTGTCGAAAACTGCATTCTAATAAACAAATGCCTTCGCTTTCTATGAATTTTAGAAAAGTCTACAAATTCATGGAACACGCGATATTTTTTTTTTTTTTAAAGAGCTGCAATATACTGTAAGCAAAAAATAATTGAACATAATTTTTTTAATCAGTTTGCATCTAATAATCTTTTAAAATGGAAAACGAATACATTCAGTCTTCTCTTGACAGTTAAAGATATGAAATTTCAGCTTTATTGACAGATAAATTAATGAGTCATTTTAAATCTCTAATTTGTATAAATATTTTGTTAAGAAATAAAATTTATAATCTGGGGAATAAGGAAAAATTTCACTTAGTTAGGAATATGGATTTGTGATGGCCCTCTAGTGATAAAATTTTCATCATTTTTTTTCTTAATCAAAATGATACTGCTACTACTACTATTGCTACTACTACTATTAGCACTATTACTACTTCTACTACTACTGCGCCTACTACTAATAATAATAATAATAATAATTAATAAATAAATAAATAAAAGTGTAGCCCCATTAGAATTTTTGTGTCGAAAACTGCATTTCAATAAAAAAAAAATGCCCTCGCTTTTTATGAATTTTAGAAAAGTTAAAAAATTTATTGAACAAGCAATTTTTTTTAAATAGCTTCAATATAATGTAAGCAGAAATTAATTAAAGATAAATTTGTAATGGAATTTAATAATGGAAAACGAATACCTTCGATATTCTCTTGACAGTTAAAGATAAGCAATTTCAGTTTTATTGACATATTAATTAAGAAGTCATTTTAAACCTCTAATTTGTATAAACATTTAGCTAAGAAATAGAATCTATAATCTGGGGAATAAGGTAAAATTTTACTTAATTAGAAAAATGGATTTGCTCCAAACAATATTGCTTTCTTGTAATATATTTTATATTTAAAGATTAATAAATATTTGATTTTGAATAAAGAAAACGCATCTAAAGCAACAAATATTCATATATTTTCTGTAACTTTTAAATGTATCACAAATCATTGGGTATTTACGCAACAAATAGGTATCGACATTCATTTTTTATGATAAATAAACATATATCAACCAGATTGTTTTTGCAATTTAACAAATTTATGAAACAAGAGATATATTTTTAAAAGCAACTTCAGTATACAGCAATATATACTGCAATATCAATTAAAATTATTTTTTAAATCAGTCTGTACCTAATAATCTTTTAAAATGAATAGGGAATACATTCAGCATTTTCTTAACAGTTAAACATACGGAATTTCAGTTTTATTGACATATTAATTAAGAAGCCATTTTAAATCTCTAATTCTATTTCTTAACATTCTAATAAGAAATAAAATTTGTATTCCGGGGAATAAGGTAAATTTTATTTAATAAGAAAAAATGAGTTTGCTCAAAACGACTTTATATTCGAATAATCTGTTTTGTATTTAAAGATTAATTAATATATCTTTTTGAATAATGAAAAACCGTTCTAAAGTAACAAATAGTCATATATTTTTAGTAACTTAAAAATGTGTTACAAATGTTTTGATATTTATGTAATAGATAAGCACCAACATTCTGTTTTCTTTTTTCAATGACAACTAAACATCTTTCAACCAGAAACATTTTCTAATGACCGAAAAGTCTGAAAATATAAAATTACTACATGTTATAAACGTAATATTTTGTTAAATTTATTTTCTAATTAAAAGTATGTTTAAAGATAAATAAATAAATAAAGAGGATATTTGGCAATTATGCATATTTGTTTCTAATTTTCGTTAAATTCGGTATTATATTAAAATTTCAAAAAATATGGTTCAGTTGAAAATAAAGCAGTAAAATAAATGGTCCTAAGTACTTTAGATAATTTCTATAATTATATAATATCAGATAGATAAACATTTTATTCACGAAGGATTAATCATAATTAATTAAGATAATGGCTCCATTATAAAAGTTAAAAATGTTGTTCCTATAATTTCAGTATAAATAATAAATATTATCAAATAAATAAATTTCTTTAAAATCTTCAAAGATAATTTCACATTTTTTTATCTTTTAAAGATCAGATGAAACTAATGAAAGTTTCTTTAATTCACTAACTTTGTTTTAAATTGTAATCACACATGGTAATTAACAACACATTTTGGAAAAACAAAAGAACGTAATTTACAATTTACACTTCACTACAGTTATTCTTTATTAGCTATTCTTCGTAGCTTCTTATACATTCTAACATAAAGTATTTATAGCGGTAGATTATATTGTGTACAGAAAAAGCATTTATTTCTAATATAATTTGTCAGCGATAAATTCAGTTGATTGCTTCTTATTAATTCATGTTTTAGCGTAAAACAAATCCAAAATCAAAATACTCTATATCGTTTTCAAATGTAATCACACATGATAATTTACAACGCATTTTGGAAAATCAAAATTTCGTAATTTACAATTCACACTGTAGATCTTTTCAGTTTCATTAGCCATACCTTTCAGCATAAAATATTTATGACAATAGTTTATAATGTATCTAGAAAAAGTATTTACTTCTAACACAGTTTGTCAGATATGAATCCAACCGATTGCTTCTTACCTTTTTAATTCATGCTTTATTGTAAAATAATCCAAACATATCTGTAGAATGTTCTTAAAAAATGTTTCTTAAATTTCGAAAATATTATCTAACATCGGGCGGAAAGAATTTAATTTTTCTTAATTACGCATGATTCCCATAAGTGTGTTCTTTATTTTTAAAATTTATAGAAACAAATAAATTTTTGAAATTTATCCCTTTCAATTCTTATGCGTACACACAGTTATCAAAGCTTTTTTTTACCGATCTAGTCGCATGACTGCTCTCAGTCACCATAGTTTTTTTGAGATTTCAGTCATGCTGTCAGGGATCATAGGATATGATCATACTAATATTTCCCTCTCTCCCAAAGTAGTTGCTTTATTTGAATACTTTTGTACTGATTATTGATATTTATGACTTTATGATTTTGTTTGAACATTTTTCAGACAGCTATTCTATCAATCAACAATATTTATGTACCTAAAATTCCCTCCATAATTACATAAATAAGTAATTAATTAGTTATAAAAATTCCGGTTCACACGCTCATAAGCCACGCCCCATTTTGTAAAGATTTTTTAAAATGTAATCACATACAACTGTCTTCAAGCAAATTAATTCTGAATTCATTTACGAACATTTTATTTCAACATTTCTGAAATGTTTTATCATACACATGCTGTAAACAAGATCGAAATCGGTCTAGCTTATTTTTTTCTATGAGACTTTGCTTAATCATGATGAAATACGCTCCAAAGTTTTTTCCGGCTTAAGAATCCTGTGTAATACTTAAGTATTATAACAGCATATGATAATCTTCGCAGTGATTGTCTTCCTTTTACTGGGACATCTTTGATTTTGCTCAGTGGTATTTTTTTTCGCTCGCATTTACAATTTTTTGTAAACTTACATTGTAAATTTCTTCATCTTTTATTTTTGACGTCTTTCCCTGCTTTCGCAAGCGAGATAGGATTATAAACAGTATGATGTAAATTGAATTTAATAGCTGCAGCATTTATGTCATTAAAGCTTAGTTTACAATTTTTCAAATACCGTTTCAAACATTCCAGAACAGCATTGCGCTCAATATCAGTCATTTCTTTCTTCAGATAGTTTTCTATATTATTATTTATTTTTATTTTACTTTAAATACGAGTTACCATTTCTTCTGACACGTAGTATACACCATTATATTCATTCTAGTATAATTTTACTGGTGTCGATCAACTAAACTGCATCAGGAGTTATTTGTGACTCCGCCTACTTGAAATGTCGCAACTAATTTGGGACAGAGGGAGTATTATTTTAAGTCGTCAAAATTCAGATATACGTAAAGTTAAAAATAATATTTACAAATCAAGTTTTGCAATTGTACTAGGAAATTTTGATATTTTAAAAATTTACTCTAATATAGCAAAAGAAATTTACTAAAAGATGTAAACTGTAAAATTGTAAGTAGTTAAAAAATATGAAACAGACTTTTCGTTATTTAAGAACGTATAACTTTGAGACGACATATATTCGGACTAACAAAACTGATCCTAGTAGCAAACCAATATTGGACCAACGTTGCGCCAATATTTCACTTATTGAAAATATTGCCAATAAAAAGCCAATATTGGTTAAATATTGGCATTTCATTGGAAAATTTTCCAATGAATTTCCAATATTCTACAAATGTTCGAGTTACATTGGAAATATTTCCGATGAAGCCCCAATATTGGCATGATATTGTCTACAAATGTTGACTAAATATGAGTAAAATGTAAAAGCCCAATATTGGAGCAATATTTTGTGCCAATATTGCGCCAATGCGTAAGTATTGCTCCAAGATCTAGCCAATATTAGCCGAATATTGTTAAAATGTTTTTAAGAGTCTGTGGCCACAAAATAATTGGATTTTCATGAATGCTTCTTTAAACCTTTGAATAGTATGATTTTATGAGGTTTCTAAAGATAAAGAAATGTTTTGAGAATCGTCTGTAACTAGGTTCATTGATCATTTAGGAAATGATTTAAAACATCAAAATATATAAATACGTTCTGAGGGGGAAAAAAAACCTTTTTATTATTTTTATTAACAACGGCATTTCCATTTTCCATTCAAATTAAAAAAAAAAAAATCTTCTAAATGTTAAAGATTTTTGTAAAAAAAATATATATAATGCGATCAACCGTTGCCGATGCCAAATATTTGAATGTTTCCAATTGTTTTATCAACATCGGTGACATGTTTCCTATCCTTATCAATTGTCAAAATAAAAGATAACACAGAAATGATTCCCATACACTGTATAAATTAAAAATGGGAGGAAGAGCATGGGTGGTCTAAAGAAATTTTCACACGTGGAATAAAATTGTAAGAATTACAATTCCATAATATTTTACATTTTCAACTATAATAATTTATAGTGTAAGCAAAAAGATAAATACTTTATTGCAATGTTGGTATTATTGCAAGCATTGGTATATTGCAAAGATAGGTTTTACAGTAATCGTATGCTATGGTTGTGTTTTTTCATGCATAAAGTTGGTATTTCGCAACATTTCGATTTTTAATTTACGATTTGATAAAAGTCCTCACAGAAAAAAAAGTCCTTCCGGCAATGCCGGAAAGAAGAGGTAGCTTTCATATACTTATTTATATATTATTTATTTTAAATTAAGTTATATTATTCAAACATATGAAGCTCAAATTAGTGAAACCCGATATCATAAGAATGAATGCTAGTTTTTGTTAATACTGATTATTAGTAGGAATTTTTTGAAATTAGTCAAATTTTATTCAACCTAGTGTATGCCATTTTAAAGCAACATGATGGATAAAACAAACCAATGAGCTTGGTCGAAATCTTATTTCATGTGGACATGCACTCTCATATCGAAATCGATTAATATATACGAGTGCTGTCGCGGGCAAATTGATTTTTTAAAAATGTCACCCACATTAGAAATTCAAACATTGCATTTTTTAAGATAAAGACAAAGCAAAAAACCATTCCGCCATTTTGAAACAAGATGATGGATAAAGTTAGCTAGTGAACTCGGTCAAGACATTGATATGTACTATGTACATACGGAGTTATATCCAAATCAGTTTATAAATATGCGTATTATCGCGTGACAAATTTGAGACCGTTTCAAAATGTCAACCACACTGGAAATTCAAAGTGCTATAACTCAGCCATTTTCAAGATATAGATGGAACGAAAAATGCAATGGAATCTTTTTATCAAGATCAAATACACAAAAGAAAAATCTTTTTCAATTTCTCACCTTTTTGTACCTAATTTCAATTTTTTTTTAAATTTAAATAGCCGCCATTTTGAAACAAGATGGTGGCTGATACTGGCTAACGAACACGGTCGAGACATTTGTATGTACTATGTTCATTCCACGTTTCATTCAAATCGGTTCTTAAATACGTTAGTTACAGCATGACAAAAATCAGATCGTTTCAAAATGTCAGCCATAAGAAAAATTCAATGTGCTATAACTCAATCATTTTTTAAGATATAGAGAAAATAAAAAGTTTTCTGGAATCATTGTTTTAAGTTCTAACCCATAAAAGAAAAATATTTTTCAGCTTTTCATTTCACATTTAATTTTAAATTTTCAAATTTTCAAAAAAATTTAAATGGCCGCCATTTTGAAACAAGATGGCGGATGATGATGTCTAACGAACTCGGTCGAGACATTTGCATGCACATTGTATATACCAAGTCTTATTCAAATCAGTTCATAAATACGATAGTTATCGCATGACAAAAATCATATATATATATATATATATATATATATTACAAATTTAAAAATTTTTCGCCAAAACTAATCTTTATACTATCTTAATTTTCTAATAATAATGTTCCGTACTTACTTCAAATTATTAAATTAAAATCTTGTTTCTAGATCTAATCTGTTAATCTGTATGCAGACGATATAAATTCTTAATTTGCCTTAAAAAACATTATTCCAGTATGCGTAAATTTAAAAAGATGGCTCTAAATTAAAAATATTCTTAATTAAAACTTTATTTCTTAATATTCCAAATAAAACTGATTTCTTCTATGTTTTTATCAACCCTTTTTAAGAAAGTCTTATTAAATTTATTCCAAAACCATACCTTTCAAAAATATCATTATTTTATTTTATCTATTTATTTATTTTTCCTACGTCAACCTTTGATGTGTGCATATTAATAAATTCATTTCTTTTCTTTTTCTCTTAAAATTAATCATTTATAAAAATCGTCTGCCTAAGATATTTAAAATTCTGAGTCAATTATAAACTGGTTAAATAATATTTTTTTAAAAATAAATTTATCGTTTGTGGAAAATAATCTCGTAGCTGGACAAGAATTCTGTTTACATAAAAGAATGATGGTTTGAGGTTACAGAATGTTCCAGAACTTTCTTTTTAGTTTAAAAAGGTGGAAGTCTCGAGATGAAAAAGAAGATTTCTTGGGTTGCTTCTTCGATGAGGACAGCTCGCTGAAATAATGATGGAATTTTTGCAAAAGGAGCTTTTCCTTCCGCATTATTACGAATTTAATAAATGAATTTACAGCAGCCCATGACTAATTATTGGATCTTCTTCATGTATTTATTTATTTTGTTTTTTCCCTCGCTTGCCATGACTGTGTGTTTCTTTTTAACCAGTGGAAATAATTCGAGTTCTCCTTAAATCGTCACATATATATATATATATATATATATATATATATATGTCAACATTTGAACGGGGGGTGGTTTTGGGGTCTGGGGTCATGATCGGTGAAAATATATCAAAATTTTCTGGAAGTGCTTTCCTCCGGACGGCTGCAATAGGTACCTTTTTACTTTTTGTAATGAAAGCTACCTAAAAGAAAATAAAAATCTGTAATCCTACCGATGAAAAGTAGCCGAAATCTGTTTGTTTACTACAATTTTACCTGTGCAATTCACAAGGAAAGATGTAAAACTACATAAATAATGTTTGTAAAGCTACAGAAATCTGTAACTTTACAAAGGAATCTACCAAAAATACAGTACTGCAAAATACGTAAGACTGTTAAAATATAAAAATAAAACAAAACAAAACTGCTGGAAAATCAACAAGAACAACAACAACATCGATATATACCAATCATCTATCAAAAGTTTAAAAAAAAAAAAAAAAAAAAAAAAAAAAAAAAAAAAAAAAACATAGCACCAGATAAAACTTGCAAACTAGTGTTTTTCTATGTTTCTGCTGCTGTTTAAATATAGATTCAATTCATGACTCCACATACCAGAAATGAATTTTAATGGAAATTTTAATTAATCGCAATGTAGCTAATTATTTATTTAAATTTGAAAAAAAATGAATTTCTAGAAAAGAGGGATAATCATTAAAAATTCAAACACTGGGTTTAATTACAAAAAATATCTAATATAAACATATAGTTAACTCATTCATTTTTTAATCTCATTAATTTTTCTAATTCTTGCCACTTAATTAATATGTAAATAAATTATATGTTCAGTAAAAAACAATTTATTCAGACTCACATATGATAATAAATGTATAATTTTATACATTAATAACGGAAGAAAAAAAATGAAATGATAAACACTTTCTTTTAATTTATACAATATCTGTTCTAAGTCTCCTCATTTAAAAAAATATCTTACAGCATTTTACAAATAAAATATAAAATAAAATTATGATTTAACTTTATACTACACCATGATTATTATTTATTTATTATAAATTTTAATATTTAGGATAAATTATATATATATTACATTTAATTCAGTAAAAATCAATCAAACATGTTGTTGTGTTTTAAAAGGAAGACGATGGGAGGAGAAACAATTTTTTATTTTGTTTCAAACTCAGAAGTAGGCCAAGTGAATCGTATAAATGATTATGTACATTGCGAAGAATGAGGGCCGGCAAAAGACCCGAAATGGCTACCTTCATTACCTCTTTTAAAACAATAAAAGAAATCTTAAATCAAGATGACAACAGTTTCAAAGTTAAATTATAAAAAAATATATAAATTGATAAAAGAAATAAAGTTACCTGTGAAGTCCTTGGCTGCTGACGAATAATACTAGACAGACACATGCACAGGAAATTAAAATGCAAACAGATTGCAAGTAAAAATACTTTTATTTTTCATGAAAAAACTTGTTTACCTTTTTTTATGAATATTGAATATTTCTTCACAAGTATACATATTCTTGCTCTCGTACACATTAATCAATTTATCATATATTTTGAAGCAATAATTTCACAAACGATGTTAATCATAAAATTGATATATTGGAACAACAAATTCTTCTTTATAACACATTTTTATGTATCTTCACAGGATGAACTAAAACATCACATAGGTACATGTAATTTTCAAATATATATTTATATTAGCAGATAATTTTTCCAGACAGAGTTGTACCTATATTCTCTTCTGGAACGCCCCGTGATATTCAAAAATTTATATATAATATATATATTTCTTGGGCCAAAATATCGATACAATGAAAACAGATTATGGAATAAAGACTTTACGTAATAAACACCTTCACTACATGAAAGAGACTCCACTCCTGAGCCTACTTTTCAGAGGACGGAGAACTCATTAAACGTTATTTGGAGAGTTGAGAATATAAATTGGTTAGAGAGCATTATTTGACGAGAAGATGATGAGTAAAAATATTTAGAAGAAACATGACGACATTCTACTTTCGCTATGAAGTTAGCACAAGAGCAACAAACAGAAGATTCATGATGTCACCTTATTTAAATTGTGTAACCAAAAAGAAAAAAAACAAAACAAAATAATTCTTGGATACTTTTGAATGTAGCCTTACTCATCGCCGCCTTAAAAAATCAACTGAGTAATCCTGGCATGGACATTTGCAGAATAAAACTTGCTCCATCCAACGGTCACGGGGGGGGGGCACACTTGCCCCGGAATTTCCGCTAAATTTTGATCAGCCAGCAGCACCCATCACGGCAGGAGTCTAACAGCGCCACTGTCGCTGACTGCCGAGAGTCAGGAGGGAAAAAGAGCAAGGGTTATCGTAAATCCGGGATACGCCAAGTTGGCAACGTACGAAAGTTGAAGTGAGGAAGACTAAGCCAAGTTACGATACAAAGTATGGAGAAATATGAATTTAATATGAACAGAATTGATAAACGCATAAAGAAGGAAGGCCAAAGCAGGTGGCCAGGCACTCTGTTGGCTAAAACACGTCACCTGCGGAATTTAATTTGATAGGCCAAGGGGAGTGTCCGAATAAACGGAAGTTCCACCCATAGAACAAGCTAGAATGTTCTCGAAGGATTTCTAAACCGGAAGGAATGACATCGAACGGGATTTTACCGGCTTGGAACATTCGAAAGCAAAGTACGAAAGAAAAGATTACAGGCGACGATATGAAAAGAAACGAAATCGAAATAAAATTTAAATTAAGAACATTAATAAAAAGGAGGTGATAGGAAATAAAATGGCTAATAAAATTGAAAATAAAATTGAATTAAACAAAACATATGGGGGGGGGGGGGTTATCGAGTAACCACCACATATTTACCCGGGGTTCCCCAAAAGAAAATATTGGTGAGATGACAAAAATGAACAATTTTTTCATCGAGACAATATTTTCTAACACATGTACAAATATACAAAATAATTACACAAAATAAATGTATCAGAAATAGTGATATGAATATAAATAATTGTTTTACATGATGTTTAAATAATAAAAAAAAATAATTATTGTTATGATAGTAATCCTTATGTAAATATACCAACTATAGTAAATGTTAAAATGGAAGGTATACAAAATTTCTTCCAGAAGTATCTATCATATATCAAAAAAAATTTTAAAGTCTATGTCTATGTGCAGAACAACAGTCCTTAACTTTGACGAGTCTCTTGTTAGGCTGTGCAAAATGCACTATAATAGTAGAATGCTTTAGCATATGTCAAAATATTTGATTATACAATAATATGTATATTTATATTCTTAGTTGTCAACAAAATGAAACATACTATAACTGTATATGAATCATACTATAACTATATATAAAATATATGGTTTCAAATAACACATGATAAATTGAATGAATTTGTAAGTTGACAATTGAACAAAAAAAAATATATATAAATGGTGCAGAGAGATTAGTTAGGCTCTCATAAAAATTTACTTATATCACCACATAGCCTTTTAAGCCTTCCATAAATCTTAAATGAATAACCTTAGCATTATTCAATAACACATTCTCACAGAAAATCTATACATATAATAAAACAGTAGGACCCGGTGTGTCTGTACATTGAAGATAATTGACAAAAATGGAGTCAGGGCGATAAAAGAAAACCAATGAAACACAAAAAAATTTTTTTTGAATTTTTTGTCTGTCTGTCTGTCTGTCTGTCTGTCTGTCTGTTTGTTCGAGGTTATCTTCGTAACTACTGAATGGATTTTTATGCGGTTTTCACTAATGAAGAATGCACACTCCCGGGCAGTGTATAGGCTTTGTTTCATCAAAATCGGACAACAGACAAAAAAGTAACAAAAAGAAACAAAAGAAACTATTAGGTGCGCTGCTCACGTTTTTTAGTACATAACGTTTTTTAGTACATATAAAATCCAATAGATGTCACTGTGCGATTTTAAAACGCGCTATCGTTATGTTTTCGCCAGTCTACTTAAGTATGAGAAAGTTTCAAGCTGGCTGTCGTTCCATGTGGTTTAGTCGGTAGAACGTCAGTGCGCCATACTGATGGCCCGGGTTCGATTCCCAGCATGGAATTTTTTTTCACTATGTTGGCATTAACGCCTATAAGCAATTAAAAGAATTTGAAATATTGTATTCAAGGCGAATTTTCTCTCTGGGAAAATTTCCTTGCATTAATATGTCAGTGTAATTTTTTTTTCGATTTAATTTTTTTTTTCGAAACTTTGTTTTTCTTAAAAAATTACAGTAAATATTTGATATTTCCCAACGTTTTTTGAATGATCGACTTGCTTTTTTTTTTTTAATGTATGTCTGAACCTTATCTAACTACTTCTTCAAGATTTTTTAGATAAACCG
This sequence comes from Maratus speculifer, assembly GCA_964019185.1. NCBI lineage: Eukaryota > Metazoa > Arthropoda > Arachnida > Araneae > Salticidae > Maratus > Maratus speculifer. Next base: position 363,580,813 of record OZ025294.1, read on the forward strand.
ACCAGCGTAGCGGGCGAAGGCCGCTAGTAAAGTAATAAGTTGCAAAAAGAATGGCATATGTTAAATTGGTAGCAAAAGTATGATATTATATTTCAACAAAAACATCTTCAAAATGAATATAACAATTTTCACAGAGAGAATCTTTACACTCTCATAAAGGAATATTCTTGAACACTTTCAAAATAAATTGACAATAATTGCATAAATACTCTTAATATTATACATCATTCAAAATAAACATAAAAGCTAAGATATTTAATATTCTGAAAAAAAGGGAGAAACTTATATGAATATGTCAATCTTATATATGACTTGATAATGTCAACTTACAAACAAAAAAAAAATCAATTATGTCAAAATTTTATATAAAAGATATCTTGAACATATTTAATTGTAATTCTCAAACATTTTTTTAAAAAAATTAAGTAAGTGATCACTTTTGTATTTGTCATATATCAAGTATTTGCTTTATATAACTATATATATTGACTCAACCAACCTCTTTGGATCCAAAGTATAAATACCCAAAAGTATAAAAAAAAAATATACTACTTATTGTGAGTCATTCACCTTCTATACTTCAACAAGAAGAGAAGAAATATTAGTATGTATAAGTTTATCATGCACTTTCTTTTTTTATTTTTTTTATTTTTTTTTTTTTTAAAGAGGTTAAATGTCAAAGCATGCATGCATTGTAAAGAGAAGTCACAATAGAGAAAATAATTTGAGGAGTACTCCAATTTATGTTTACCCTATATTAATTACAATTTCACCTTTCTTATTAGAATGAAACATTTGTCAAAAAAAATAATTTTAAATAATGACATAATATTATAACAAGAATATAACAGGACAAATTCTTTCTCAATTTTTTTAGTACCAACTGTTGTAATTAAAGACTTTATAAGATTTAAAAGTATGGCATAAAATATATTATATATATATATTTGTTGTAATAATTATGACTTAGAGATAAATGCATTAAATAATAAAACTATTGAAAACCATACATACATCATGAGGATGACTGTTGTATTGTATCAGGGAGAAGAAGACTTAGATAAAGAAGAAAAAAAAAATAACAACAGCTGCCTGCAGCTTGGAGAAAAGAAAAAAAAAATTACACAGTGATTCTTCTTACTGGAATATCAGTCTAGCTAGCATTGACTGACTATACTACAACTCAAGAGTCATCCTGAAAAAGGAAAAAGAAGGTTAGTTTATTTTTTATACAATTTATGATTGCGAGGGCGAAGATCATAATTTTTATATTGAGTAGACTTGTTTTTAACACCAGTATGAGTGCTATCAGGAGGAGCTTGTGACAGTACTGATTTACTTGAACAAGAAGACGTTTGTTGACACTTAGAAGAAGAAAGAATTGGAGGAGATGTGTTACAAGCAGCATCATGATTTGAAACTTGAGTAGGAGAGTGTTGTCTCACAGGAGTAGAAGATGCATTATCAACAGGAGCTTGATCATGTGATACACTTTTAGCAGAAACTGAAGGATATTGCAATGCTTCATTTCTCTTTTGAAGCTTCAAGATTCTGTTAGTGTGAATCAACATGGGTGAAGCGTGACTATTATTAGAATCTTGAATTTGAATAAGCACAGGAGAAATTATTTTCTTTACCAGGTATGGGCCTTGTATTTTTTTGTTAAACACAGTGGGAAATTTTACGTAAACAATGTCATTAACATTGATGTTGGAAAACTTTAATTTTTCTCTGGATTTTTGGTACACCTTTTGTCTAGACGATTCGTTATTCTTGTAAGCTTGATAGTATATTTTTTCAATAACATCCATCAATTTATGAATTTCATATGCAGTATTGAGAATTTTCCATGAAACTTGAGTTTTATAATTGGAATAAATGTCGTTTATTTCTCTTCCAAAATGAAGAAGATTTGGAGTGAATTTTGTGGCTGGATGAGGTGTAGCATTATATATGGATTGGTGAATTTTTAGAGCAGTTGGTATATCACATCCTTGTGAAGCCATTGTATTCACAGACGATTTTATTTGAGAATTGACTCGTTCACTTAATCCGTTGGCCTGGGGATGGGCTACAGAACTGTGTTCTAATTTAATGCCAAGCTTATTATTAAAGAAAGAAAACATGTCACTAGTAAATTGAGAGCCATGATCAGTGAGCGTTAATTCAGGTTTTCCATGAGTGGAAATGTAATGTAATAAAGCTTTTGTAACAGACTCAGCGCTGATATTATTCAAGGCATATAATTCTAAATGACGAGAAAAGTGATCTATGACTGTCATCACATATTGACGATTCCTCAATGGGCCGAGTAAATCCATAGAGACTTTTTGATTGGGAGCAGTTGGAAGAGGCGCAGGTAGGTATGGAGCAGTATTTTTTTATGATTTTTGTTTACTAAACAAATTTCACAAGAGTTGACATAATTAATGGTATCTGAAACAAGGGTTTTCCAGGTAAATCTTTTCTTTAAATTAACAATGGTTTTATGAATTCCAGTATGAGTAATATGAGCAATTCTTAAGGCTTTTGCTCTAAGTGACAAAGGTAAAACAGCTTTGTGTAGCTCAATATCTTCAGAAGAAAAATGACCATTGTAGCAAAGTAACTCATTACTTGGATTAATATAGTAGCCATTTAAACTTTTAGATTTCTTATTATTTTTAAGATCTTCATAAATTTGCTTAATTTTTGGGTCTTTTTGTTGTTCAGAGAAGATGGTGTGATCAAGAATTTCTAATAATGGATCTTGATTATTATCATTATTTGGAGGTGAAGAGTCACTTTGAAGATGACATGTGTGGTGGATTTTGTCAATTAAACCACATGGAAAGTGAGGAATGTCATTATGTAAATCGTTTTGATTATCAACAATAGGTAGAGGTTCTTGTGAAGAAATAAGATCTGGATTATTATTGAGATCTTCAGTAGGAATGTGATGTGTTCTACTCAGAAAATCTGCTAACACATTCTCTTTGCCTGGTACATGCTGGAATGTGTACGAATATTCTGATAGTTCTAACATCCATCGAGTAGTAATATCAGCAGGAGATGTAGCCTTTTTATAATTATTAAGAGGTTTGGCATCGGATAATAGAATAAAGGGTCGACCAAAAATATAGTATTTAAAAGCTGTTATGCCTTTGTAAATGGCATAAAGTTCCAATTTGATGGCAGGGTAGTGTCTTTCTGATTGAGATAGAGTTTTGGAATAATAGGAGATGGGTTTTAGTTCACCATCAAATTTCTGCATAAGAACAGCTGAAATTGCTGTCTTTGATGCATCTGTATTAACATAGAACGTTTCATTCCAATTACGAAGATTGAGCATAGGTTTTTGGAAGAATATGTCTTGTAATTTTTTAAATGCATTTTCTTGTTCAGATTTCCAAGAAAACTTATTTTTAGGTTTGGTGACTTCAATGAGAGGAGTAATCAATTTAGCAAAATTTGGAATAATTGACCTATAAAATGAACACAAACCTATAAAACTTTTCGTTTGCCTCTTGGTTTTAGGCGTTGGAAAAGAAGTGATTTTTAAAATGTTACTCGTAATAGGAAGAATTTTATGATCTGTGAGTTGGAAACCCAAGAAGTTAATACTTGTTTGCATAAATGCACATTTTTCAGGAGACAAGGTAATGTTGTTAGCAATAAGAGTGTCTAATAGCTTAGTGAGTTTCATAGACATTTCTTCAAATGAATTAGCACCCACTACAATATCGTCTTGATATGCATAACAGGAATCAATTTGAGATAATTGAATAACAGAGTCGATTAATTGTTGGAAGGTGCTGGCGGCTGTCTTCAGGCCAAATACTAAACGTAAATAGGTAAAAATTCCCCATGGAGTAGTAAAACTGAGTTTATCTTGCATATCTTTAGGTACCGCAATCTGCCAGTATGCAGAGGGCAAGTCAAGAGTAGTATAATACTTAAATTTTGATAACTGCACCAATAGATTTTGAATTCTAGGAAGAGGATATGAGGATGGAATTATTATGGAGTTTAACAATCTTAAATCCAGAGCCAAACGATACTTTTGAGGCTTAGACATATCAGTTCTCTTCTTTTTAACAAGAAGCATGGGACACGCCCAAGATGAATTTGATCTCTCAATAATGCCAGCGTTTAACATTTGATTAATTTGGTCAAGAGCTTCTTGCTCAAGTGCCTGTGGCACAGGAAAAGGTAGAGATTTGACTGGATGAGAATTTAGCATGGTGAATTGAGGATTGACCAGGTCCGTATGACCTAAAGTGTCAAGAGATTTTGAAAAAGCTAAAGCTTTACTACATAATAATTTGGTCAAAGAGTTCCTTTCATGAGGAGGTAAATGTTTTAAATCAAAGTCATTTGGAGATAATTCTTGAATACGTTTTCTTTTAATCTCTTCAGATGGTAAAATTAAATTACAATAATCGTTCTCAAAATCCAAATCAAAAGAGTATTCCTCAATATCTTTCTCATCTACATTGATACATTCGCCAATAATTGAATTTTTATTTAAATGAATATCCAGCTTTGATATATTCTGACATACAACCAAAAATAAATCATTTTGAATTGAAGAATTTGAGTGCAATGATTCATGTAACACAAGACCTTTATTTTTTAAATTGGGTTTGAAAATAAAATATTCAGATGGAGGATTCAAGTACTTAACATGTAAATAAACAAAAGAATTAGGAGGAATTAATTCTCTATTGAGTAATTGTACCATATTGGAATTCACCAAAATTTTATTACCAATATTTAAATGGGTTTGCTTTTCACCAACATAACTAAGATCATTAGTATTTTCAGATGAAAAATTCTTGCCAGGTATATTATCATTAGTAGATACATAGTTGACAACATTACCATAATCAGTTGGAAAATAGTTAGAAAAATAAGTAAAATTACCATCAATATAAGGATTATGAAAATTCATAGCAGTGTTAGCAACATTATTTGTAAACAAACCATTATTTTGAAAACTATAATTGTAAGGATAGGTTGTATAATTGTTTACTAATTGTAAATTTGTGTCATCATAATTTGCACATATATTATCAGAATAAATACCATTACTTAGATTATTTGACATAGAATCTTCATAACAAGACATCTTGTGTACATCTAAAGAATATGGTACACTTGAATTAACATAATTATATTCAGAATTCATAAAATAGCAAGTAGGAGATTCGTTATAACTGTGAAAAGGAATATGTTTATCTTTAATTAAAATAGACTTAAAGCTGGGTGATATGGTAATAGAATGTTTGTTGATAAACTCAAATCCAAGTATGGCTTGAAAATGAACATTTTGTATCTTTGTAAGGTAAAAGACATGATGAAAGAAGAATTTATCAATTTTAAAGGCAATCTCTATGCATCCCTTGAAAAAAACTTTGGAATTTATGGTAGACACAGATACATTACGGGATAAGAATTTATAGTGAAGCCTGGATTTAATGCTATTAAAGCATTCCTGATCCAAGAGTGACAAACTTGATCCCGTATCAATTAGCGTTGAAATTTCATTATGTTGAATGTTTATGAGTATGCATGGAAGAACATATGAATTATTAAATGAGCTGCAGATGACATGTCTTTCTTGTACATTATCATCAATTTCAAGATTTTGTTTGGATGTCAACGAATTATATGAACAGGAAGATTTGTTAAGTTTAGCTGTCATAGGAGAAGTTTGGACAGCTGTGGATGACACTAAGGTAACTGAAGAGCGTTTGTCAAATTGTTGATGTTTGTTTTTGTTGTCAAAGAGTACTGACCCTGAATGAGAATTACGGGAGAGAAGGCGGTCAGTAGAACCAGTCTCCCTTATGTGTTTAAATAGTAAACCTTGTTTTTATTTTCAGAAGAAGAGGTGTGGCTTTGTCTTCTGTGAGGGTGAGACGAAAAATGAGATGACGAGTTTTGATTAGAATTACTAATAATGTTTTTGAATTTGAAGCATGAGTCCATACGATGATTGAATTTCCCACAGAACGCACACTGCACAACATCTCGTCTGTGATAAAAGGATGTAGAATTTTTTTTGTGAGAAAACTTGTCAAAGGAGGGTTGATAAGGACGTTTCCGGTAAAAATTACGTTGATGAAAATTATTGTTACGTTTATTTGTAGCCTCTTGTCTCGGTGGAGAAGGCGAATATGTTCTAGGTTTTGTTTGAAAATTACGAGGAGCATGAGAATTGTCTTTTGGAGTTTGCAAAGTAGAGTAGTTGGTTTGAGAATTGTGATAAACCTTATCCTTCGTATGCTTTATAGGAGTTTTATGAAGAACATTATTAGAATTATCGTGGACTTTTTCAGTATCCAAACAATAGGCTTGATTATAATTCTCGTAAGATTTTTAGGAGGGGAGTCGTAAATATCTTGAAGAAAATTTGCTCGTTCAAGAGCTAACTCAAAAGATGAAATATTTTCTTCAAGAATTTTTCGTTTAATTTGTTTAGGCAAAGCCTCAAGAAAATGAGTGAATTTTAATGAATTGAGAGCAGGAGGATCCAATTTAGGGTAAGCCAGCCGAAGTTGTTTATCCAGTCGAAAAGCAAAATTTTTGACTGATTCACTTGAATCTAAACTTAAGTTCTGCAAGGACTTAAGAGAAACAGACTTTTTTGAGGGTAAGAAATAGTCTATAAAAGTTTTTCGAATGTCTTGGAAATTAGAGTTCTTGAGCTGAGACTGAATTTCAAGAAAGAAGAGTAAGGCAGTGCCTTCAAGTTTGGATTTGAAGAGAACAAAAAGTTCTTTATCTGTGAAATTATTTAACTCTTGTATATCAGATAATTGATCAAAGAAGAATTCCACAGTCTGAGGGTTGCCATCGAATGGCTGAATGGCAATATTTAATTTAGACTTGGGTGGCATGATGAAAAAAAATTAATCTAAGAGCTCAATAAATGACATGATAAGTTTGGTTATAGACTGGTCTTGTAATGAATAATAATATATATATATAAATTGACCCATTATTTAGAAAAAAAAATGACGAATTTCATTTACGTGATATACCATTTTTATATATTAAAAAGAATAACAAATATATAACGAAGAGAAGAAAATGCAAAAATATCTTTCTTATCATGTGATCAAAATAACATGGCCCAAAAACTTATGTAAATATCTATTATATGGCTCAAAACATATATTGTTATATTTATGAGAAGAGAATAATTTATGTTAGCATTATCATTTATATTTACCTGCACCTCCGTTAAATAATATATATATTAGTTACAAATTATATCATGGCAAGAAAAAATATTGATAAATTATGTTATATATTTACTGCACTGCTCCAGAAAAATATTATGTCAGCATAAAATCAAGCTATATTGCATTTATTTATTGTACGAGACTGAATAAAATATAATTATAAAATATTAATCATTGCATGAAGAAATAATTTGCAGAAAATGAAAATACAACTGAAGATAATGAAGACATAATTGAAGATAATGAAAAATAATTGAAGATAATTGAAGATATATTTTTTTTTTGAAAATATGTATCTATAACAAAAATACAATGGTAGCCAGGGAAGATGATGGACAAGCGTTGGTCATTGCACCAAAGGAAATTGAAGGCTGTTGTGTTTTAAAAGGAAGACGATGGGAGGAGAAACAATTTTTTATTTTGTTTCAAACTCAGAAGTAGGCCAAGTGAATCGTATAAATGATTATGTACATTGCGAAGAATGAGGGCCGGCAAAAGACCCGAAATGGCTACCTTCATTACCTCTTTTAAAACAATAAAAGAAATCTTAAATCAAGATGACAACAGTTTCAAAGTTAAATTATAAAAAAATATATAAATTGATAAAAGAAATAAAGTTACCTGTGAAGTCCTTGGCTGATGACGAATAATTCTAGACAGACACATGCACAGGAAATTAAAATGCAAACAGATTGCAAGTAAAAATACTTTTATTTTTCATGAAAAAACTTGTTTACTTTTTTTTATGAATATTGAATATTTCTTCACAAGTATACATATTCTTGCTCTCGTACACATTAATCAATTTATCATATATTTTGAAGCAATAATTTCACAAACGATGTTAATCATAAAATTGATATATTGGAACAACAAATTCTTCTTTATAACACATTTTTATGTATCTTCACAGGATGAACTAAAACATCACATAGGTACATGTAATTTTCAAATATATATTTATATTAGCAGATAATTTTTCCAGACAGAGTTGTACCTATATTCTCTTCTGGAACGCCCCGTGATATTCAAAAATTTATATATAATATATATATTTCTTGGGCCAAAATATCGATACAATGAAAACAGATTATGGAATAAAGACTTTACGTAATAAATACCTTCACTACATGAAAGAGACTCCACTCCTGAGCCTACTTTTCAGAGGACGGAGAACTCATTAAACGTTATTTGGAGAGTTGAGAATATAAATTGGTTAGAGAGCATTATTTGACGAGAAGATGATGAGTAAAAATATTTAGAAGAAACATGACGACATTCTACTTTCGCTATGAAGTTAGCACAAGAGCAACAAACAGAAGATTCATGATGTCACCTTATTTAAATTGTGTAACCAAAAAAAAAAAAAAAATAATAATTCTTGGATACTTTTGAATGTAGCCTTACTCATCGCCGCCTTAAAAAATCAACTGAGTAATCCTGGCATGGACATTTGCAGAATAAAACTTGCTCCATCCAACGGTCACGGGGGGGGGGGGCACACTTGCCCCGGAATTTCCGCTAAATTTTGATCAGCCAGCAGCACCCATCACGGCAGGAGTCTAACAGCGCCACTGTCGCTGACTGCCGAGAGTCAGGAGGGAAAAAGAGCAAGGGTTATCGTAAATCCGGGATACGCCAAGTTGGCAACGTACGAAAGGGGGAGTGAGGAAGACTAAGCCAAGTTACGATACAAAGTATGGAGAAATATGAATTTAATATGAACAGAATTGATAAACGCATAAAGAAGGAAGGCCAAAGCAGGTGGCCAGGCACTCTGTTGGCTAAAACACGTCACCTGCGGAATTTAATTTGATAGGCCAAGGGGAGTGTCCGAATAAACGGAAGTTCCACCCATAGAACAAGCTAGAATGTTCTCGAAGGATTTCTAAACCGGAAGGAATGACATCGAACAGGATTTTACCGGCTTGGAACATTCGAAAGCAAAGTACGAAAGAAAAGATTACAGGCGACGATATGAAAAGAAACGAAATCGAAATAAAATTTAAATTAAGAACATTAATAAAAAGGAGGTGATAGGAAATAAAATGGCTAATAAAATTGAATTAAACAAAACATATGGGGGGGTTATCGAGTAACCACCACACATGTCCATTAATTTTATATTACAGTTATGATTCAGTGTTAAATGAACTCAAAAGAAAAATTAAAATATTTTTTCCCAAGTTTAATTTTAATTAAATTAGCTACTATATTTAGAGTATGTATATTAGATCCAAACACTTCACAAAATAATGAAAATAAATTATTTAATTTTTAGTAATAGGTATATTTAGATGTTGCTGCAATTTAGTGTAAGCCGAAATTGATTAAAATTTTCATAAATCAGTCTGTTACTAATTATTTCTTGTAATAAAAAACGTTCATTTAAAGTTCTCATGACAGCGCAACATATGAAATATGTCAATTTTATTGACACGTTAATTAAGAAACCGTTTAAAACGTATAGTCTGTATGTACTTTCTGTTACACAAGTGACAGTATTTTGAGAAAATTCCAAATAATTACTGGAATATATATTTATTTGAAACAAAATTATACAAAAAGATATCGTATTTGTATTTAAATTTTCCATAAACATTTGATTTCCGTAATGATTGCCTGGTGGAAAATAAGATAGATCCCCAGTAGCCAAACAATATTGGGACAATATTGGCAACATCTTGGAGCAATATTGGCACATTGGCGCAATACTGGCATGAAGTATTGCTCCAATATTGGGGTGTTTACATTTTTCCCTTATTCAGCCAATATTTTCAGCCAATATTATGCCAATATTGGGGTTTCATTGGAAATATTGCCAATAAAACGCCAATATTGGTTAAATATTGGAATTTCATTGGAAATATTTCCGATGTAACGCCAATATTTGTACATTATTGGTGTTTTATTAGCAATATTTCCAATGAAATCCCAATATTGGCATACTATAGGCTGCAAATTCTGGCTAAATAAGGGCAAAATGTAAACATTCCAATATTGGGGCAATATTGGCGTTTTATTTGCAATATTTCCAATAAATGAAGTATTGGCGCAACGTTGGACCAATATTGGTTTGCTACTAGGAATACTTATAAAAACTCTCTGATTAATGTAAATAAACATTAAATGCATTCTGTTAGTTATTTTATGCTGAAGTATATATCGTCAGTACTTAAATTCTATTAATTCATAAAATTCAGTATCACGCATTCTACTACAGCTGCTAAATCAACTATAAAAATTAGGAACTCTGTGTTTCATGCCTTACCAAGTTGTTTTATATTTAAAATGATAATTTGGTGTTCAAAATATATTGTCATTTATTTATTTTTTGTTTTATTTTGATGTCTGTTGATAATATAAAACCAAGATATGCGCAGCTGCCAAAATATACTTCAATAATGCTTTCTAAAAATGTGATATCGAATATCTGAAGTTTTTTAAGATAAATAACTCTTTTCAGAATAGTGGGTAACATGGTACGGATATTAAAATATTTTGTGGCTATATTGTATATAGAAATATTAAGACACATTTAACAAACTCCACACTGCATAAAAATTTATCCATGTAAATTTATCCTATTTTCCGCTCTTTATAAGTAAATCTTCCTTTTATTTAATAATACAAATATACGTATAAATCAATAATAATTAAAAAAATATATTAAGGATTCATTTAAAATCCGATTTTCTGGAGAGAATTAAGTCACATTATCAGTTACTGAGTATTCATTTTTAACAATTATATGAAGATACAATGAATATCATAACTAAAACACATGTAATCGTTTAAACGCCAAAGTTCCAAATTGGCAACATTGAATTATTTGTAACACAAAACATATTTTCCACCATAATAACGATGTCCTTATTTTTCCTATAAAATATAAGGTTGATTTGATCTTTTGAAAAAAATATTTATGTTTAAGTATTTATCAGAGGTATGAGGAAAATGGTAATTAATTATTTTGCATAATAAATATATTATTTGCATTTATCTTTTTCTCTATATTAGTTAGATTTGACTGCTAAGAATCTAAATGTTTTTGGAATTCGATAAAATAATCAAGAACAATATACAATAGAATATAGCGGAAAATAATTTGTTATATTTCCATAGGTTTTAAATCAACAATCATGTTCCGAAATGCGAATACAGAAATGAAAACAGAAAAAAAAACGGCAGCAATATTTTTTTGTTGTTATTTTCTGAATTTGCATACATAAATTAAAACATTTGTTACGTATTTTTTAGCCCTTAATTAAAAAATTACCATTATTTTTATTCATCATACTATTGTTTATCACAAATCATGATTTTCATTGTTAAAAATGTAAGAAAAAAAATCGGAAATTTGTGTAACCCTTACAGAAACAGAAAATTGTTTTATTTCACATCGGTGACATGTTTCCTATCCTTATCAATTGTCAAAATAAAAGATAACACAGAAATGATTCCCATACACTGTATAAATTAAAAATGGGAGGCAGAGTATGGGTGGTCTAAAGAAATTTTCACACGTGGAATAAAATTGTAAGAATATAAAAATATACATAATATTTTACATTTTCAGCTATAATAATTTATAGTATAAACAAAAAGATAAATAATTTATGGCAAAGTTGGTATATTGCAAGCATTGGTAATCATTTGCAAGCATTGGTATATTGCAAAGATAAGTTTTACAGTAATCGTATGCTATGGTTTTGTTTTTTATGTACAGAGTTGGTATTTCGCAACATTTCGATTCTTAATTTACGATTTGATAAAAAAAAAAAAAAAAAAAAAAAAAAAAATTGTAATTTTATTGATGAAAGTAGCCGAAATCTGTATGCTTACTACAATTTTACCTGTGCAATTCACAAGGAAAGATGTAAAACTACAGAAATAATTTTTGTAAAGCTACAGAAATCTGTAACTTTACAAAGGAATCTACCAAAAATACAGTACTGCAAAATACGTACGACTGTTAAAATATAAAAATAAAACAAAATAAAACCGCTGCAAAAACAACAAGAACAACAACAACATCGATATATACCAATCATCTAATCAAAAGTTAAAAAAAAAAACGTAGCACCAGATAAAACTTGCAAACTAGTGTTTTTCTATGTTTCTGGTGCTGTTTAAATATAGATTCAATTCATGACTCCACATACCAGAAATGAATTTTGATGGAAATTTTAATTAATCACAATGTATCAAATTATTTATTTAAATTTGAAAAAAAAAATGAATTTCTAGAAAAGAGGGATAATCATTAAAAATTCAAACAATGGGTTTAATTACAAAAAATATCTAATATAAATATAGTTAACTCATACATTTTTTAATCTCTTTAATTTTTCTAATCCTTGCAACTTAATTAATATGTAAATAAATTATATGTTCAGTAAAAAACAGTTTCTTCAGCTTCACATATGATAATAAATGTATAATTGTATACATTAATAACGGAATAAAAAAATGAAATTATAAACACTTTCTTTTAATTTATACAATATCTGTTCTATGTCTCCCCGTTAAAAAAAAATATGTTACAGTATTTTACAAATAAAATATAAAATAAAATTATGATTTAACTTTATACTACACCATGATTATTATTTATTTATTAAAAATTTTAATATTTAGGATAAATTATATATACATTACATTTAATTCAGTAAAAATCAATCAAACATGTCCATTAATTTTATATTACAGCTATGATTCAGTGTTAAATGAACTCAAAAGAAAAATTAAAATATTTTTTCCCAAGTTTAATTTTAATTAAATTAGCTACTATATTTAGAGTATGCATATCAGATCCAAACACTTCACAAAATAATGAAAATAAATTATTTAATTTTTAGTAATAGGTATATTTAGATGTTGCTGCAATTTACTGTAAGCCGAAATTGATTAAAATTTTCATAAATCAGTCTGTTACTAATTATTTCTTGTAATAAAAAACGTTCGTTTAAAGTTCTCATGACAGCGCAACATATGAAATATGTCAATTTTATTGACACTTTAATTAAGAAACCGTTTAAAACGTATAGTTTATATGTACTTTCTGTTACACAAATGACAGTATTTTGAGAACATGCGCAATAAATTCCAGTTAATTACTGGAATATATATTAATTTGAAACAAAGTTATACAAAAGATATCGTACTTGTTTAAAATGTTCCATAAACTTTTGATTTCCGTAATAATTGCTGGTGGAAAATAAGATAGATACTTATATAAACTCTCAGATTAACGTAAATAAACATTAAATGCATTCTGTTAGTTATTTCCTGCTGAAGTATGTATCGTCTGTACTTAAGGGGACGGTGGACGTTAAAAATTTATTTTATTCATTTTTATCATAGCAATATGAAGTTTTGTGCATATATACATTTCACCAAAAGCATATAGAATATCTTCAAAAAATTTCCAACCTTTTTAAAATTTGTAATTTTTTTTAAAAAAATTTAAATTTTTAAAAATTCTCAGAAATTTCAAAAATTTTCCTCGTGTCTTAATTTCTGAGATATTTTCTTGCTTTTGCATTTTTATCACTTAAAACTATATTATAAACAAATTTGCGTAAGATTTTTTGAATCTCTTGAATAGTTAATATTTTACAGATTTTTTTTCTAAATTCCTAATCGATTTTCATCAAAATTTTCCCTTTTAATAAGTAAAAAATAAAATTTGACTATCTTAATGAAGACTAATTTTAAAAAGCTTACACAATTTCTTTTTAAATAATATCAGGATACTTCCTTATCAATTTTATAAATATTCATCAAAAATTAAGAAGCAAGGAGCAATTCAAAAATAAAAAAAACGCTGAAAAGTTAGTTTTGATAAAAATAGATTTAAAAGTATATAATTACATTTATCTTTATTATTTACTCCTTAAAAACCTTTATAATTGATATTTTTATAAGAAAAAACTGTTTAGGTACTAATATACCCCAGAAATAGACTGTTTTTCTGACGATTTTGCTATAGATGATTTTGCTTAAATAAAGGTGCATTGTCACCTTAAATTCTATTAATACATAAAATTTAGAGTCAAGAATTCTACTACAGCTGCTAAATCAACTATAAAAATTAGGAACTCTGTGTTTCATGCCTTACCAAGTTGTTTTACATCTAAAATGATAATTTGAGGTTCAAAATATATTGTCATTTATTTATTTTTTTTTTGTTTTATTTTGATGTCTGTTGATAATAAGGTACCCTGGGGTAATAACGCCAGACGGAGTAATAACGCCAAGTGCTAATATTTTTCATAATTATGAAATAATCTGGTAAATGACACCCATGTGCTCTGCGCAGAAGGGTTTTGAGTCATATAAATCGCAAAAAACAGATTCAAGTTAATTTGTTTCATTTTTAGGTGTTATTGTTTTTACAAGCAGCTAAAAATAACGCTTGATCTAAAATTTGCGAGATACGTTTTGTGATGTGAAGACTATTTTTTTTTATCCGGAAATACTTTGTTAATTACATAAATTTGTACTGCATTTCATGGACTTTCAAAATGTTGTTGAAGATTTTGGATATCTTCTCGAGATAATTTGTAATTTAAAATGCACAGCGCAATAACTATAACGGGGTAATAACGCCAATCCTTGCAATTTTTACCCCGGTTGATTCCCTACAGTGGCCGAGCTACATCCTAAATACTTATTCAAATAAACACAATTAAAACTGTGCAATATTTCTAATAATTCCATTTAAGCGGTCCTTTTTAAGCAAAAAGAAGCTCACTCTCTGATATTATTTTGCCTCATCCCCCCCCCACAACACACCTTTATTTTTCTTACACTTTCACAAAAAATTGAACATTTTCAATAGCTTAGGATGCAGTTTGTCAATTTCTAGAGCTGAGAGTTTGTATTTTTAGAATTGGGCAATCTACATGCAATTATTCCAGATTATTTCATAGTTTTGTTTGCATGGCGTTATTACCCATATAGGTGGGTAATAACGCCAAATAACATTGGTCAAGAAATCACGCCATTACATTTTATGTATTCATATCTGTTAAATAATTTTTTTTTATATAGATAGTCAATGAGTTGCTGTATCAAATCATATATTTGTTTGAAAAATACAAGCTAAAACTGGGCCGTGAAAATTGGTAGAACCTTAACGTGGCGTTATTACCCCAGGGTACCTTATAAAACCAAGATATGCGCAGCTCCGAAAATATAATTCAATAATGCTTTTTAAAAATGTGATATCGAATTTCTGAGGTTTTTTAAGATAAATAACTCTTTTCAGAATAGTGGGTAACATGGTACAGATATTAAAACATTTTGTGGCTATATTATGTTTAGAAATATTAAGCCACATTTCACAAAATCCACACTGCATAAAAATTTATCTATGTAAGTTTATTCCATTTTCCGCTCTTTATAAGTAAATTTTCCTTTTATTTAAGAATACAAATATACGTATTACTCAATAAAAAAAACAAAAAATATTAAATATTCATTTAAAATTTGATTTGCTGGATAGAATTAAGCCACATTATCAGTTACTGTGTATTCATTTTTAACAATTGTATGGAGATACAATGAATATCATAACTAAAACACATGTAATCGTTTAAACGCCAAAGTTCCAAAATGGCAACATTGAATTATTTGTAACACAAAACATATTTTCCACTATAACAACGATGTCCTTATTTTTCCTACAAAATATAAGGTTGATTTGAACTTTTGAAAAAGATATTTATGTTTAAGCATTTATCAGAGGTATAAGGAAAATGTAAATTAATTATTTTGCATAATAAATATATTATTTGCATTTATCGTTTTCTCTATATTAGTTAGATTTGACTGCGAGGAATCTAAATGTTTTTGGAATTCGATAAAATAATCAAGAACAATATACAATAGAATATAGCGGAAAATAATTTGTTATTTTTGCATAGGTTTTAAATCAACAATCATGTTCCGAAATGCAAACACAAAAATAAAAACAGCCAAAAAAAAAAAAAAAAAAAAAAAAAAAAAAAAAAAAAAAAAAAAAAAACTCCAGCAATATTTTTTTGTTATTTTCTGAATTTGCATGCATAAATTAAAACATTTGAAGTTGTAATATAGGAAAGACAAAAATGGGATTACATTGCGATGTTAATTCGGCGCGTAAATGGTTAAGCATAATCCAAAATATTGCTTCAATTCAGGGAGAAGCTTCATTTACAGTATTCCGCTTTAAGAATTCCATAAAAAACCTCTTTAAGCAAAATGCATTATCAAACTTTAAAATGGAAGAATCATCTTTAAAACACGATAAAATAAATTGCGCAAGGTCTTTCGAAAGAACTTAGTCTTTCTTCGTCTGGCGCAAAAAGACGTGCGTCTACTATTAATATAGCGGCACGACATAGTAGCAGCTACTGACATGAGTTATAGTAGACACACGTCTTTTTGTGCCTGACGAAGACAGACTGAATTCCTTCAAAAGGCCTTGCGCAATTTAATTTATTTTATAGTGTTTTAAAGAACACCAGTTTCAACTTATTATCTTTATCCAACATTAGAAAATTTAAACCGATGTGTAAACACTTTACTTAACGGAAATATGTTTGCATATATGACACTCTTATGTATGGATATAAGTAGAGTTATTATGGATCTCGTAACCAAAATTACGTATTTTTATTTCCATACTATAATTTCCAACCCTAATAGCATGAATGGTCACAGTGACGTCACAGTGACGTCACTGTGAGTCACTTTGGTCACATCACATCTGTGACCAAAATGCTACGTCAGTGACGTCACATTGTGACTGAGATGTGGCTTTCTTAAAAATCTTTAGAAATTTATAAATATCCTTCAAAACATGTTATTTACTTTAAAAAACATATTTCTGGCAATTTATATATCGTCGCTTTTGTCACAGTTTCGTCACAATGTTAATGTCAAATTAGTCACAAATGACACATTTTTCACAAATTTGTCACATTGTGATCACTTTATGAAACGCCACAAAAGAGCTCTAAAACGGCCATAACGACTTCACATTTTAGTCATTGTGACTTCACATCGACAATCGATGGTCACAAAGTCGCAATGTGATTTCACAACGACGTTGCAGTGACGTTGCCATGCTTTACGGGAGGAATAAGACCGAATGTGAAACATTTATGTCATAAGAATTTTAATTAAAACCATTAAATAGTACAAAGCATTATACGATAGTTATGATATTTTTATCGTGACGTCAGTGGTTTGAATTTGTTTCGAAAGGATGGAGGTGTTTCAAAAACATATAATATGACAAATATTTTGCATTATTAATACTATACATTGTGACATGTTCAAAAATGTAATGATTTTTTGAATAAAATTTTCTGTGGATAAAAGATTTGTTTAATTTAATCTTGTGTTATCTTATCCGGCTTTACTAACAAAGATTTTATTATATGTTTTCGCACATTAAGACACATTTTCCGTACTGTGCTGTGTTTGTAAATTTGTCCGAGAATCTCTTCTCTCCTTTTTATGTCAAATAAACACAAAAATCAATATTTAGAACTAAAATAAATTAAACATTGATTAAAAATGGAATTTAATTGAATTTAATTGAATTTATTTGAATTTAATGGAATGGAATTAATTCTTATAATTCCTTATTTTGTATTCATTTTATAAAAAATTTATAAATTTACAAATAAAACTAACGTACATTTAACCATACTCTCTTAAAACGAAAAAGCTGAATTAACTCAAGTTGAGCTGAAATCCACTCTTTTCCCATGTTGAAAGGAACCTTCTCAAGAAGAGCTGAAACAACTCAAGTGAATGAGCTGTTTTTAATCAACTCATGATTGAGTGATCTCTATTTTACTCATACTTGAGTGAAATCAAATCAATAAAGGTTAAATCCAGTAGTACTTGAGTGATTTGTAATCAAGTCATACTTGAGTGAAATGAAGTCATTTAAGACTGGATCTCGTAGCACTTGAGCGATTTGTAACCAAATCATACTTGAGTGAAATGAAGTCTTTAGGATTAAATCGAGTAGCACTTGAGTTAGCTGCAGCCAACTCGTATTTGAGTGAAGTGAAATCAACTCATTTAAGAGTTAATCCAAAACTCCTTGAATTTGTAGAATTGAATAAATTCACTCTGAAGAAAAGCAAAATTGCTTAAAATTACAAAAATCTTCAAGCGATTTCTAAATCGTCTAAATAAAATCACATCATTTAAAACTAAATTCAGTAATCCTCGATTAATTTTTATCAATGAAATTCAATATAACATGGAATTATTGCCACATTTTAAAGTGTTGCAATTAAATTCTCATTTCGGATTTAAATTTCTGTTTATTGGCATTACAAGGGTATATATATATATATAAAAAGAGAGAGAGAGAGATTGGAAAACTGTAACATGGATTCTCCAATATTTCTTCCAAGTCTTTAATTAACAAGACTTAAAACATTCTAATTTATATGACTGAAAGTTCTCTAATGAATCATAAAAACATTTTTTTTTTATTTCTAATTCAATGAAACTGTTTCCTATGTCAATTTAGGGGAAAAGGCAATTGAATCGTTATACAAAATTAAATAGAGCTTACATGAATTTTTTATTATTCTGTCAAATCAGAAATTTTTAACATCAGTATTTTCTTTTGTTAAATTTAAAAGTACATATATTCATTAAATTGAAAATACTGGTGATCTCAAAATTGCAAATTTGAAAACACTTATTCATGCAAACTGCCTAAATTTGCATAACTGTACAACAGCACCCGAACAACATTAAACAGAATATCAGCTTCTGATGCTGTGGTGCTAATGGGATTTTTCCTTTCTTTTCTTGGGCAATTTCAAGTTTACATATTTTCTAATGATACTTATAGCTTCAGATATGCTTATATACAATTTTAATTTTTTCATTAGCTTCTGATTTAATTGCAAATAACAATAATTTTTTTATTAAAAATTTACGATTTCAATCAAATAAACCAATCTTAGGCATCTTACTAAAAAAATATTGAAAAAATAAACTTGATATCAGCCCAACGACTCAACTTCAGCACCACAATGTTAGAAGCTGATTGTTCCCCTTAAGAGTTTAGATAATCCTATGCAGAAGTTATTTTCAAATATCTTGTTTGGATTTTAAAATTTTTACCTTTTTTTTTGGGGGGGGGGGGCATAGAATATTTGAGGATGATCTGCAAGTGGGTTAGTTTTTACTTTTGCAATTTTGGTAAATTTTTTTTTTTTTAATTATTAATAGGAGTTTTAGAACCAGTTTTGAAAAAGAAAGTATTAAAAAACATAAAACCTAAATTTAAAAAAGTATCCCCCCCCCCACACACACGGCCAGTGCAGGGTTTAAATAAATGAAATTGGAAATATTTTAAATGGATAAACATCAACCCATGATACCTTGTTGTAATTATTCCTCGATTTAAATCTCAATCAAAATCTTATATTTCTTAAACTGACTAAATTAAAAAAAAATATTTTAATTCTTTAGTTTGAAATCTGAAATGGCTTTGAAATCTTAGATAAAATAATTGTTACCCATAGCATTTATATAAGCACATTGCAATTGGGAAATGTGGAGGAATGCCATTAAAAAACTTGTATAGCTAAAATTTGGATTATGGACAATTATTTTATTGTATGAAGAACCTTCAACTAAATATTGTAGTACAAAAGTTAAATGCAGAAATAACTGAGAAATGGATTTATTGACCATGTGCAATTGTTCTTTATATCATTTAAAACATTTGTTAAAACTTGAATTTATATTCAAGAATAACTTATTTCTTCTTAATTAATCTTTTAATTTTTTATTTTATTCGATATTTCTTAAATCAACTAACTTTTAAATAAATATAAAAGCATAAGACTGCAGCATTTTATGTCAAAAGTTAGAGCCAAATGTGCAATTTAGAATGTTGCAAGAAAGAAAAAAAAAACTAATTTTATTTAACAACAAAAACATTTTATTTAGCAAGAACAAAATAAACCTAACATTAATTGATAACAATTCTTTCCAACATCAGATAAACAAGTTTCAATAATATCTTTAACAGGACCTTTATAAATATAACAGTCCATTTGCATTAAACATTAAATACATAAAGAGCATATTGTAATCTGTCCACTGGTTTGTCCAACTTTTAAAATCTTAGGCAAAATAGACGCTTTCTTGAAGATCCTTGAGATTAAATAAGATTGTTGAATTTGACTCCTCACAGTAGAATTTTACTGCTCCATGAAATCATCTTCCTGTGTTAAAAGAAAATATTGAAATTAAGTTAAATAGCAATAAATATAATGTTAAGGAATGATTATGAACATATTAAAATATTTTGCAGTTTTCAGATTAAATGTTTTATAAAATTTCCCATCCATAGTCTAAACAAAAAATGAACCATACACTAAAAATTTTAGCTTTATAAATATTGCACTACTGAAAATTCAGCCAATCATGAATAAAATGGAAATTGAATAAATAAAACCTGTGCGATTACACTTATCTGCTTGTTTAAATCATGGCGTAACTTCTGATACAATCTTAAAATAAAACACCATTTTAAAAACAAATTTAAAATGAAAGTTCTTAAAGCAACATTATAAAATGTTGTTGAAAATTCACCTTTGTTGCTACTTTCAAAATGTATCAGCGTTGGCAAATACCCAACCAATACAGGTTTTTGTGGATTTTTAGTTGTTTTTCTATATATTTGCATATTTATATAATACAAGATAGAACCTACGACAATTAGACCAGGGTTGGCACGGTTTAAACCAATTGTTTTTAACTATGGTTTAAACAACTGTTTACTCCTTTTGGTTTAAACAACGGTTTAGTTTAAACCAACTGGTTTTTTTCTAAAAAAAGAAAATTGTTTTTTTTTTTTTTCAGAAGAAATCTAATGACATTTTCTCTTTTTCTTAATAATTTATGTATGTCGATTATTGAATATAAATAACTTCTATTTTTAACACTTTATATCAGCAATAAGCATTGGATGTAGCAGGTTTAAATCATTTTTTGGGTATAGGATTAAAATCAGTCTGCATTGGTGAATATATTTATTACTCTTTAGAAAAAGCTTCGAACATGTGAATTGATCTAATATAAAATAGATTAAAAATATTCAATATTCAATAGAAAAATCTTAATTTTTTGAAAACTGCAGATTATTTAACGCAATAACATAACACAATCCATAAGATTTCAAACTGTAAAGGAAATACCCAATCTTAATTGGGGAGGTTATCTTAAGCATTAAAATCAAAATATGAAGTCGAATAAGAGAGTTTTCAAAGATTGGATGCTACTTATAGCATTTTAATAATAGTGATTTTTTCCCCCTTCTTAGTTATCTACTAAATCTATGACCAAAAATGTTGACTTCAAATTGTCATTCAAGAAACAAAATCTCAAGAAGTATTTGAAATTTATTATTTGGATAGCTATGGAGAAGAATATTTTATTTATCAGACTACTTTCAATTTACATTAAATACATAAAGAGCATATTGTAATCTGTAATTAAAAGATTAGTTATAAAGATTTTCAGAGTATCAATTCTTCACTGTATACAGCACTTTATTCTTAGAACATAAGACAGTTTGCTAATACTGTTTAAATTAAATTTAAATTTCTTTTATTTTTTACATAAATTTATTGTAAATATTTAATTTAAATCATTTTAAAATGAAGTTACAGTTTATAATCCAATGTCTATTTTTATCAATAAATATGCATGTATATGTAATGGTGATTTTGAATATAGAGACACATAACTCATTGATCTTTAAGATTTTAGTCAAGCTGTAAAAGAAATTCTTCTTGATTATGAAAATTACCCGGGTGCAGGGGCCTCGCTAAGGGGGGGGGCAGGGGGGAGCCTCCCCCCCAAACATTCGTAAATGCTGTTACACTTGGCAAATTTAATTAAAATTTTAATAAAAATTGTAGTACATTTTCTATTTTTGATAGAATTTGCAAAAGTTACAACTCTAATTGGAAATATTATTAAACTTTTTACAAATAAGAACTGTATTACATTTTCTAAGTGTGGTAACTTGGCAAAGTTATAAAACGAGTTGGCAAATATGAAAATTTGACTTGGCAATTTAAGGTCTTCTCCCCCACCAATTAAAAGTCTTAGCGATTGCCCTGCCCGGGTGTCATCCTCTAAAGGGTGACACCAAATCTTTATTTGCAAATAAAAAATACAATTTTATAAGATTTTGGAGTCTAATTATGAAATAAAATGAGATTTTTAGCTCACGATGCAATACAGCTAGTTTTTTTTTTTTTTTCTTTGCTAAAGTGAAGTTTTATACAGAATGGTGTGTCTAAATAAGATATGCACCAGGGAACAAAAACCAACCGATTCAACGAGTGGGTAACAAAAGTAAACTTTAAAAGAAAGAATTTTCTTCAACGTATAGACACGGCATTGACTTATGCAGACTATGGGTCGAGTGATGATTCACTGCTGCGGTTTTTTTATGCAGAAGGACAAAAGGTAAATAAGGAATGGTAATGTTATTTTTTATAAGAATGTAGAATTGAGATTGAAAAAATATGACATATTGGAAAGGAGGAGGAAGAGGCGGGGGGGGCTTGACACCTTTTACATCTGTCCCGGGATGTCACCCATCCTAGCTACACCACTGCACACCCACTTCATCTCTGACAAGTAAATGAATTTTCCTGCCTGAGAAAACCGTACCAAACACAAACCATAAAATATTACTTGAAAAAATAATTATAAGAAAATATTGCATTAATCCTTACTATCTGTTAAATAAATTATCGGAAATAAAATACGCAATTTTATAGTTTTAGTTTACATACTACATACTTTTTTATAAAATAGTAATTTTCCATTTTATTATGCCAAATATTTTGTATAACTGCAAAGGAAGTTTGGTTAATTTACATTCTAGTAGGAGTGTGTGTGTGAAGAGGGGGGGGGGATGGTTAAAAGTATTTTATAGAATTTTATGTAGCAGGCTACTGATGACTATTTCTGACCAGTAAACTTTCATGCGTACTGGTCTTTGGGACCAGTAACTTTTTTAAAAATCAATTCTACCACTGGGCTATGCATAAAAAATGTTAAGGGAAAGGGAAAGCAAAGATATTACAAGGCATTTTCTAAAGAGAAAGAGGATTTGCTTTTTGGTTATCGTTGCATAATATTTAGGAAATAATACTTGCATTTACCAGTATAGAAAGACAAACTTTTGTCCACTGTTTTCGTTTTATTTATAAATTTTCATTTAGATTTAAAGCTACCTGGGAAGCAGGCACAAGAAAACTATTATTTCTGCATGCATTATGTAACAACTTATAAATATTAAGCAGATTATTATAATACAGACCATGCATGCAATAATTTTGTCCAATAATAGTATGAAACTTTGCCAAACAAAACAGTAACACAAGTTCAACATTAAGAATGAAAAAAAAAAAAAAATCTTGGAAAATGTGTTCAAAAACTACATATTATGCCATATATGTAGCCTCTCTATATAAATATATATGTAATCCGGAGCACGTTTTTACTAAGACACTGCAAACAAGAAGTAAATACAATATTTTGATAAATTTCTATGAATAAAGATATAATAATTACAAAACTTTAATACAAGGCAATTAAATAACGAGATATTTACATTGCATTAACAATTTTTACTCTGATTAAATATACTAATTTATTTTATAAAAGCACGAAAGTTTTGTAGCAGCACTGTAACACCAATTATTAATATAGAAATGCATTAAACACATCCTCAATATTACCGCGTGACACGACATTTTAATTTCAAGGTATGATACTGTTATGAATTTTAGTCTGTTAAAAAGAGAAGGGAAATTTATTAAAAGAAAGCATAATTAAAGTAAAATACTTATATAAAACTTACTTCGTAAAAAAGGCATTTTCAGCAAATTGTTTAGCGAACGGCGGAAGAAGTCTCCATCTTATCTTGCAAGGTCACGTGACGAGTCAGCGGCAAAAATCAGCGCAGGAAAAGAGCTGTTTCATTATTGAGTTGAGTTGTTTATTTTTAAAATCTGTATGAGTGGATTAGAAAGAGAAAAAGTCAAACCAAGATGACTGAATCGGTTAAAAATCAACTCATTCACGATCCAATAAATTAGAACTCTTTCTTGAGCAGCCAAATCCACTCTTTCGTTTTAAGAGAGTAATTCAAAATATTGCTTCAAATAAAAATGAAACTTCCCCATCCACAGTATTCCACTTTAAGAATTCCATAAAGAACTTTTGCATTTGAATTTATTACAAAACCCCTTCAAGCAAAATGCATTATCCACCATTAGGATATTTAAACCCATATGTAAACACTTCACTTACGGAAAAATATGTTTGCATAGATGACATTCTTGTGTACAGATGTAAGATAAGTAGACGTATTCTGGATTCCGTAATTAAAATTAACTATTTTCATTTCCATGCAATAATTTACAAAAATAAAACAAATTGTCAAACATGTATGCCAGAAGAATTTTAATTGAAACCGTAAAACCGTTCAAAGTATTTTGGCATCGTGAAAATATTTTTATAGTGGCATCTTCGGTTAGAAGTTGTTTGGAAAGAATGAAAATTGCTTGCTTCAAAATCATGTAATAAGACAAATAATTTTCATTATACATAGTGCTGACATATATATATTATTTTTTTAACGGTCTGTGGGTAAATAACTTGTTTTACACCATAAAAGATCAATGATGTAACTTTAATTCATAAAATTGATTTCAGTTGCTACCTCTATTTTATAGAGTAATTTTTTTCATAAATGACGATAGTAGGGTCTGAAATGTTTTCCAGCTGGATTTTTGTGCTAAGTTTGATATATTTTGCTTATTTTGTAGCTTTTGACATGTAGATTACAAATATCTTAGGTGCCATTTTTTTCTGACACATTTTTGAGGTGAGCGTCCAAGATGGCTGCCATTTACTGACTTCTTTAATATTTGTGAGACATTATTAACCATTATATCAAATTATATGTTTTTAAGGTCAAAAAATACAAATCTACAATCAAAATAGGCATAAATTACGTTTTTTATTATGTATTTATCAATTTACTAAAAAATTACTAATATTGCTTGTTTTCAATTTTGATGCATATTTGAAAACTATATGTTCCCTGGAAGATACTAATAGGAGTGATTGTGCTGTGTATACACAATGAATTCTTCAGTGCACTTGAAAAGGGAATAGTTGTGTCAATAGCCTGGAATAGGCAATGTCGAAAAACTGAAAGAATATGTTGCAAAGAGAGCAAAATTTGGTGAGTCAAAGTTAGCTCCACTCTGTATATGCTGTAAATTCAATTGCCTACCGGCAATCAAAAATAGCAGCTCCGAGTGGAAGAGCTTCATGTTTTTGATCAATACCTCCATGCACTACATTGACGTTAGTGGCTTTGATTTCATATATACTGAAATTTCTCTGTACTCTTCTACAACAATTCGTGAGATTTTTGGAGGGAATAAGTACAGTAGGGTCTAAGGCTCGCCACACACTACAGAGACATGCGTCAAAAATCGTGCAACATGACGCAGTCAAATCGGTTTTTTCTTTGTTATCATGGTGAAATTGTTGCATGTCGCGCGTTTTTTCGTTCAATGTTTCACTTGTGTGGAATTCTATATTCTATCTACTAGTGTGGATTATTCCGAATACTCTCCTTGATGATATCTGCATTGTGAAAAATTCTTAGTGACATAGAAGTCTTAAATTGATAGTGTTTTCTGGTCTGCTTAGAAATTTCATTTGGACAGTAATTTTTAAAGAAACTTGAAACAATGCGTAATCATCTGGTGCACGCAAGAAAAAGCTTTTGACAGCGATTTCACTTCGAGTTAAATCAATAACTTAACCAATATTCTTCAGTTCTTTGATCTCTTCAAACAAAATTCTTCAACTTCAGAATGTGCAATTTCTTCTATAGTGAATTGCATTTTCTTAAGAAGGTCGTAGCATGTCAAAACGATTGTTATGTGAAACTCTAAGGCCTATACATATATATATATATATATAACAATGACCGGAAGGAATCAACCTCTTCTGATCTATACACAATTCTTATAAGTGTTCCTTTATCTTTAAAAATTCTAGGAACCAATGGATTTTCGATATTTAACCCTTTGTAGTCTTATCTCTTCCCTGAGTTACAGTGGGTAACCCAAATTATTATTTACACAGCATCTTTTCATACTTTATAAAGTTCTACGTTTAAAACGGCCCATCCTCATCGTTAATGTATCTTTATAAAATTATAACAGTAATAAATAAAAAAGTTGCATCTGCATGAGAATATTTGTGTTGAAAACTGCATGTAAATAAACAAATACCTTCACTTTTATTGAATTTTAGAAAATTAAAAAATTTATGAAACACGAGACATACCTTTAAAAGCAACTGCAACATACTATAAGCAAAAATTAATTATTAAAATTATTTTTTAAATCAGTCTGTACCTAATAATCGTTTAAAAATTAAAAAACGAATGCATTCAGAATTCTCTTGACAGTTAAATATATGAAATTTCAGTTTTATTGACATATTAATTAAGAAGCCATTTTAAATCTCTAATTTCTATAAACTTTTGTTAATATATAGAATTTATAATCTGGGGAATAAAGTAATATTTTAGTTAATTAGAAAAATGGATTTGTGCTCCACACTACATTGTATTTGAGTAATATATTTTATATTTAAAATTTAATTAATATTTGATTTTGAATAATGAAAACGCATTTAAAGTAACAAATAGTCATAGATTTCCAGTAACTTTTAAATGTATCACAAATTATTGAATATTTATGCAATAAATAATTATCAACATTCCCTTTTTATGAGAAATAACTTATATAAACCAGATACTTTTTTAATGATTTAAAAAAAGAGAATTACTACATTTTATGAAGGTAATATTTTATTAAATTAATTCTTTAATTACAAGTAAGTCTAAAAATAGATAAATAAATAAAGAGGATGTTTGGCAGTTATTTATATGTCGTTTTCATTTTTGTTAAATGCTGTTATTTATTATAACTGCAAATAACATTGTTCAATTGACAATAAAACTGTAAAATAAATCGTCCTAAATACTTGAAATAATTTGTATAATTATGTAATATCAGATGGGTATTTTTTTATGTGTGATTAATCATAATTAATTAGGATAATGCTTTATTTATACATGTTAGAAATATTGTTCGCATAAATAAGACCATAAATAGTAAATATCTTCTAATAAATAAATAATTTCTAAATTTTCAAAGATAATTTCGCATTATTTTTCTTTCAAAAATTAAATAATACTAATAAAATGGTTTCTATTCCTTTTATTTTTAGCGTAATTGCACACGTAAATTTTTAAACTAATTTGGAATATTGAAAGCTCGTGATTTTTAATTTATACAGCAGAGCAGTTCATCTTCATTATGCATATATTCTAGCATAAAGTATTTATAGCAGCAGATTATATCGTGTATGTAGAGAAAACATTTATTTTTAACACAGTTTGTCAGAGATGAATCCAATCGATTGTATCTTATCTTTTTAATTCCTACTTTAGCGTAAAATGATACAAAAACAGTTTTTTTTTTGTTTAAACCTTTATGTACCGACGGTACTTTAAATTACCATTGAAGAAAACTTTATGTAAAATTCATTCTGTCTATTAATAAATGTTTTTTATTATTTTCTCATAAAACCCTTTTCTCGACCAAATTTAGATAGAATACAGAAAAAGTGACGAAGGTAAATATTTTCAAAAATTGGTAGTTTTATTATTCATTATTGTATGTATTTCTTTTCTTTCTTTAAATAAAATTACATGAAACATATTCAACTGCAAAAACATTTCCATTTATAGAGAGGATCATGATGCATTTAAACTCCTTGCTTTTTCTAAGGATTGTGATATTCTCAAAAGAGTAATTTTGGTTAATTAATCTTATTATTTTTCTAAATATTTCACAAAAAAATTATAACTACCGATATATTAAAGCAGTTTTAATGAAAAAAAAAACATGTCTAAATTTTACATTAGTATTATCTAAAAAATCCAGTATACTTTTAGATATTAAGGAATGTAATTATTGAGGTGGATCAATTTTTGGATAAAAAATTCGGTAGATAATGGCTTTAAAAAAATGCTTCTTGAAATTCGAAAACATTATCTAACAATAGCCGGAAAGATTTAAATCTTTCTGAATTACACACAATTTCTATAAGTATTCCTTTAACTTTAAACCAATTTTGAAACCAATAATTTTTCGAAATTTAATGTCTTCTGTCTACTCTCGGTTACGTATCCAAATATTTTTACAGTTCTAGTCGCATGATTCCTCACAGTCACCATAGCTTTTTAGCTCACAGGCTATCATAGCCTGAGATCTTATGTGCCCGCCCGTTCTGTATGTATGTGCGTACGTTCTTAAGTGCGTGCGTAACGTGATAACTCATGATAAAAATATCCTATCTAACTTGTGCATAGGTATATCCTGATAAGACGCCTCCCTGATTAGTTTTTGGAGTTCATTCGATATGTATAAGAAGGAGAAAGGGGGACTCATGCCCCTTCCTTTAATTCATATAAATGGGTTTTTCATGCAGAATTTTCAGTTTTCGTGAAAAATTTAGGAATAAGATCATTCTAATTAGGCGCCTCCATGATTAGTATTAGGAGTTCATTGCATAAGTATAAACAGGGGGAACGGGGGTTCTAATGCCCCTCCCCTTAATTGATATAAATGGGTTTATCATGCAGAATAATCAGATTTCGTTCGAATCTCTGAATAGTTTTGAAAGTTTAATGGCTAAATATAAAAGAGCGGGGGATAACTCTTCTTAAATTATATAATCAGGTTTTTATTAATAATTTTCCGATTTGCTCTGAATTTTGGATATCGATATTTTATATAATAAAGTATGTTCCTGATTAGTTTAGGAGGTTCGATGATTAAGTATAAAAAGGGAAAAGGAGGAGCTGTTTTCCCTCCTTTGATTTTTTTTCGCTCTGAATTAACCCTTGAAAATATAAGGCTGTAATGCTCAATTAGTGTGCGTAGCCTGTGTGCTCAATGCCATCAGTTTAGCTGGGCAATATTCTTTTTATTTAAGGTTTCGGTCATATGGATGGTCTTAGTCATCATAGAAAAAAAACTAATACTGATCGTTTATTATATTAAGTCGTCAAACTTCAAAAATACGTAACATTAAAAATAATAGTATTTTACAAATTTTATTAGGTAATTCTAACTGAAATTTTTGCTGTTTTAAAAATCATAAGCTAAAATGGCAAAATTAAATTTATCAAACGATGTATACCGTGAAATTGTATGTAGTTTAAAAAAGTATGAATATTTGTTTTCATCATTTAAGAACATATAACATACTACTTGGTTATCACGTAAAGCAGAAGAGTTTCACCAAACTGTAAGATTAAATGAGAATAATGGATGATTGTGAATGTCACATTCAATGACATTAAATATGATACACGTGTTTAATATGTCATAATGGGATTTTTATTTCGACTTTGTATTTTTATTAATTATTCTATTAATTATTTGTTTTTTCGTTATTTAAAAAAATATTACGTCAATGAGTATAACTTGGCTATTAGTTTGGCGAAATTGGTTGATAGGATTACCAAGTAGTACCCATATAACAGTGAAAAGACACATATTCAGGTTTGAGGCGACTGATTATTATAACATATGTCGAAAATTCTTTTGAAAGTCATTGGCAACAAAATCAACTGGATTTCATAAAAGCTTTTTTAAACCTTCAATATATATCAGTTTCTGAGGTTCCTAAAGATAAAAAAAAAGTTGGTAGATTTATAAACATTTTTTTCATATTCCGTTGTTATTTAGTTGAAATTAGTTGCTACATATCTATTAATACGAAAATTAAATGTTTAAAAAAATAATGATAACAAATTACATGCGCATGCGCTGATTCTGTTTCTTAATTTTTTTTTTAAATTGATGTGTATGTATTTTTTTGCGCTGAATCTGAAATATATCTTCAGTTTTGACCGTTGTTTCAGCAGTTTTTTTCGAAATCGTGAAACTCAAAGATAAAAGTTAAAAAAAAAATGTAATTTATAAAATTACAACAACCATTTAGAAAATTATTTTTTCAAGGACTAAAATTTAAGCCTAAGAAATAAGTTATATATTAAAGAAAATGGTCCGTTACAAACAATCTGTTCAACATCATATTCCTTCCTTTTCGTATTCGTCGCAAATTTCGTAACTGGTGGTTTCTTCGTAATCTTTTATTATCAACGATATTTTGATTTCCTGTTGAAATAAAAATATTTCTAAATGTAAGTTATTCATAACATAATCAAATAAATCTATATTTCATAAATAAATAAATAAATAAATAAAATGTGGGCATGCATTGCCTAAAGCAAAATCTTTGAATGTTTTTCATTAAGTTAAAAAAATATATCATTTTTATAAGTATCAAAATTTGACTTACGTAATAATAGAGTCATATTTTAAGCATGCCACGAAGTAAACATCAATATTCCTTAAGAAATTATAAAAAAAGTTAAATACGGACAAAAACAACGTCCATCATCGATCGAGAACAACAGCCATTTTCCAAATGGTTAAAAATTCCGAATATCTGATACCGTAAAATAGGTAAAATTGTTGCGTATTTTAACTTTTGGTACGTGATTGTTATGTATTTTTTAGAGCTGGATTCGAAAAATTACCGTCAATTTTAATCATCAATCCAGGATTCTTCGCCAATCACTAATTACAATGTTAAAAAGTTAAAAGAAAGGGAAAAATCTGCGAAAGCCTCACCAAAGCAAGCAAATATATTATTAACACCTATGACATTTGTTTTCGAATCTTATTAAGAATTCACACTACTGACTGAAAAATGCTCGGATGTTAATGTTATGCCTACGGGGGCGTTCTTTTAAAATATCTCTTTCAAATTTTAATAATTTTACATTTTTTTAAACTATTGCATAGCTTTTATCACGGGCTCTGAGCGGGGCGACCGAATCTAGAAATTCCGTAACGAGAAAAAAAAAACTAACTAACACTCTGGCTAACGTCGTTTCAGTTCGGCAGACTTCGGCATTTCGGCGGACTTCGCAGACTTCTCATTTATTCAATAACAGAAAATTGAATTGAACTTAATAAGATTTGGAGAGTTGAATTATGGGTAAAATGTCATGGTTACAATGATTTGCCAACTTCTAAATACTAAACAGTAAACATATGGCTGTGGGTATAGCGATTATATTGCTGGAACCCACCTATTATTAAAATAAAAACATGAAAGAATATTAGTAAAATATTGAAAATATCTTTAAATAAATTTTTTAGGGGTTAATAATGTTTTAAATGGTCCGAAATTTTCTGGACCAGTTTGAGACTGCTGGGTCAGAACCGATTTTTTTTTTTATTGTCATAGGATAGCTGAGAACGATCTACAACCGAGCTAGTTTTTGCTTTTTCGATTTTCGTCGCATATTTTTTATATTATAATAGTTTCAATTTCAGTACCGGTTCTAACTCGTTTTGAAAATTAATAAAATTATAAAAAAAAATCTGAAATTAAAATTGAAAAAGTAAAAGCTAGAACGGTTGTACATCGTCCTCAGCTTTTTTATGTAAAATATTAAAATTTGAGCGAGATATTTGAAAAAAACTACAACATAGGATTGCCATTATCATCCGGGTCTTTTTCATTCACTACAGTGGGCTTTTCCTTTTCAAACTAAGAGATGATTCCTGTGGACTGCATATTCTCTTCAGAACTGAGCATCAAATAACTGTACAAACATTTATTTATTGCTTCTGAATAATCGAAATGATACCATAGATGACAGAATGAGTACTTTAGGGGACTGGTAATTTATGTTTAAAAATATGGATATAAAAGTACTAATCCGCTTAAAACATCAGTAAAACTATCAGAAATATAAATTTATGCAATAATAAAATTAAGTTCTAAAAAAAAACAACAAATCCTTTTTTTTAAGCATTTAAATTAAATAATCATAAATATTTCTCACTTTCTTGGCCACAACGTCTTGAAGGTATTTTCGAAACTCGGGTGAAAACAATATTTATTTTATGAGGTAATATTTTTCAGTGCTGACATTTATTGGTTTTGTTTTAAAGCAAAAAAACATTCAGCTGTACAGAAATAAAGTAAAAAAAAACTCGAACAGTTTAGTTTTTATGAGGAAAAGAATGGAGGTACACGTTTGTGTACCTCAGGTCCGAAAATGATATGTGTGATGCAGAGCATGGGCGGCCCAAAGAAACTTTCACACATGGAATATATCTGTAAGCAATACAAATACATACATTTTTAAATGTTTAGCTGTAATAATTCATTGTATATGCCAAAAGATGAATAGGTTCTTGCGAAGAAAAAGTTTTACAGTATCGTATGCAATAGTTGTGTTTTTTAGTATAGTATAGAGTCGAATTTTCAGAACATTTCGATTTTTTTTAAATTTACATTTGAAAAAAAATCTAACGTGAGGGTAATAAATTTATGTCATTTTCAAATTCAATCTTGCTAAATACGCGTGATTCAAAATATAAAAACAAAACAACAACAAGAATTTAAAAAATCTATTCTATAGTATAAGAGTTTTTCTATTTCTTGGCTTTTAAACTTTGAAATGTATGATTTACGAGAAAAAAATATGACTTTATGGTTAAAATGATTTTCGGATCAGAGCTACACCATACATAATAATCATCAAAAATTCAAAAATATTGCTCAGTCCAAATTTTGCAGACTAGTAATTTTTTATGTTTCTGTTGCTGTTTGTATTGACATGAAATTCATAATTACACAGTCCCTAAATTAATTTAAATGCAAATTTTTATTAATCACAATGTAGCTAATTATTTATTTAAATTTGAAATAAATGGTGCTCTAGAAAACTGAAATAATCATTACAAATTCAAACAGTGGGCTTAACTGCAAAAAAATATCTAATGTAATCATAGTTCACTTAGATATTTTTAATCATATTAATTTTTCAAATCAAGGGCCATTTAATTAATATGTAAATAAATTATATATTCGGTGAAAAATAATTTCTATAGATTCCCTTATGATAATAAACAAATGAATTTTCTAATTTAAAAAGTAATGACAAAAAGAATAAATACTTTCCCATAATTTACACAATATATTTACTAAACCTCCACAATTTTTAAAATTATGTTGCTACACTTTGCAAATAAAAAAAAAAGAAAACAAAAATATAATATAAATTTATGCTACATAGTGCTTATTATACATTAATCATAAATTTTAACAGTCAAAGTAAATTATTTATATTCCATCTAATTCAGTGAACATCAATCAAATATGTCCATTAATTTTATATTACAGTCATGAATGAGTACAAAAATAACTCAAAAGAAAAAATTAAAAGAAAACTCTTTTTCCTTTTTAAATCAACTGTTATACTTAGAATGTCACCATTGCATATGAGATTCAAACACATCATAAATTAATGAAAATAAATTATTTATTCCTTGATAATAGGTATATTTAGATGTTACTGCAATTTACTGTGAGCCGAAATCGATTAAAATTTTCATAAATCGGTCTGTTACTAATTATTTCCTGTAATAAAAAACATTCATTCGAAGATCCCATGACAGCGCAACATTCGAAACTTCAATTTTATTGACAGGTTAATTAAGAAACCGTTTAAAGCATCTACTTTGCATGTACTTTCTATTACACAAGTGAAATTATTTTGAGAACATGCTCTGTGAATTCTAGTTCATTACTAAAATATATTTATTCGAGACAAAGTTATACACAAGAAAACTTAAATTTTTAAAACTTTCCATAAATTTATGAATTTCATAAGTATTGCTTGGATGTGAATGAAATAAACATTTATAAAAATTCCTTATTAAATGTTACATGCTTTTTTGTTTCTTTTTACTAAAGTATATATTCAGATCTTATTTTCCCTTCAGACTGAAAAACTTCACAAAATAATGAATATAAATTCTTTATTCCCTACTAATGTATGTGTTTTGGTGCAGATGCAATTTACTGTAAGCTGAAATTGATTGAAACGGAGATTTTCATAAATCGGTATGTTACTAATTATTTCTTAAAATAAAAATCTTTTATTCGTAGTTCTTGTGACAGCATATAACATATGAAATTTCAATTTTATTGACACGTTAATTAAGAAACTTTAAAACATCTAGTTTGTATGTATTTTCTGTTACAAGTGAAAGTATTTTGTGAACATGCTCAATAAATTCTAGTTCATTACTGAAATATATTTATTCGAAACAAAATTATACATAAACATTTGTTTGTATTTGAATTTGCCATATTTTTTTTCCTCATAATGATTGCATAGATGAAAATGAGATAGATAGTTACATAAATTTCAAGATTAAAGTACGTAAATATTAAATGTTTTTGTTAGTTATTTCAGCTCAGTTCTTTGTGTTAACTTCTGTTTGATACTAGGATTTTTATATCTCATTGTTAGTAATGTATTGTAATAATATCTGAAAATATTTTCTTTTTCAGATTTACAAATATATAACTGTATATATACTCTGTTACGCAGTGTATCACAGACATGTAGACTAACACTATACCGCTTAGGTTGCAACAATCATCGATGACTGATAGAGTAAAATGTGATGTAGAACTAATATATATATATATATATATATATAACTCCGCTCTAAACCATACCACTTAGCAAGAATACTCCATCACAGATTTAGTAATCGTGTGGCACAAGATGGTAAATCAACAATAAAATGCCTTTGGCATATTTCCCATTTACATTAGACAGAAGTGCCGTACACTTTTTAACCACATTTATTCGTGTTTCAGATCACAGTAAAACAGCTCCACTAATACCGGTTTAAACTTTACTGCTTTGACTTTAGAACAAAATGTTCAGGTATGTCGTAAAACCTGTCATTACGAGCATTCAAGCAAATTATATATGTCTTTAAAAAGGCAACGCCGATTTACCACATGGCAGTACATGAAATTGAAAATTTGTGTAAAAAAACTCGAGAAATATTTCAGCTAGGTAAGATTAAAAAAAACAGGACGTAATACCAGCTATAAAAACTGCAGAAATAAGAAAAAACATTACAATTGAATGTATTGGAAAGGACTATATGTCACAAACTTCACATTTTTCAATGAGTTTGAAGATTTTTTTTGCTGTCATTGTATCTTACAAGTTCTACGGAACAAGGGAGTCTTCTTCAAAGATTTTAGATTACTTCACTGCCGTTAAGGAAATTTAACTGTGGACCACAAACAAATAATAATTTTTAAAAATCTGAAAACGAAGATACCCCCCGATCAAAACTTTTTTCAACAGAAACAGAACACCTAGTCATCGATAGAATTCAATTTTAGAAATTAAGATTACACTGATAAATGTGTGAGATGAAATTTAAAAGCTTGACCTTCTGTTTTCTTACCCTAGACATTACACCTGCGGTAATAACGCTTAATTACTTGTTTACTGGATGAAAACGCATTCCGAAATAAAGTTTTTGAGTTTTAGAGTTCCTAATTTCACTATCTCTCTAAAACACAAATCGTGACTACATTACTTCCCTTTCACTATTATTTAGGAAAGTAAAAAATAAAAGTCAGGTATGGCTACTATATAAATATATATATGTATAATGCTAATGGAGATTTCTTTCTGGTCTTTCATGTAGCGAATTCAACCGAATAAACCTTAGATAAAGATTCCATGCATATAGAGTTCAAATAGATTTTACGGCAGAGAATTAATTATTATTATACCTTATGGTACATTCATTTTCAACCATTCAACAAAAATACAAATATTATTATAACTATCATTCACTTAGCTGTAAATCAAAATATTCCTTCAAATAAATTAAAAGCTTTATCATTCACAATATTATGCTTTACGAATTCCATAAAGAACTTTTATGCTGGAATTAATTCCCAAAACTTCTTCAAGCAAAATACATTATCCACCTTTAGGAAATTTAAAACCATGTAAACACTTCACTTAACGAAAATATCTTTGCATAGATGACACACTTCTATAAAGATAAAAAACAAGTAGATTTATTGTGGAACCCGTAATTAAAATTATGTATTTTCATTTCTATGCAGTAATTCACATGAATAAAATCAGATGTCAAACATATATGTCAGAGAAATTTTAATTGAAAGCATAAAGTTGTTCAAAATATTTTGTAGTCGTAAAATTTTTTTTCAGATTTCGTCAATGATTAGAATAGGTTTCGAAATAATGGACGTGTTTAAAATGGTAAACCAACAGAAAAAAATGCACTATGAATATTATAAATAATGAAATATGCGTCAAAATAATATTTATGTATAGGAAGATCATGTAACGTCTGAATTTGCTGGGAATTTCAGGGTTAATGCTGTTGATACATCAAGGTAATTTGCTGAACATCATTGCCAATAAATCTACTGAAAAATGTTTCAAAAATATAATAAATACCAAAATAAATTTATTTATTTTATATACTTATTTAAATTTCAAATATAAATCAATTATTAGTTCCAGTGGGTTCTTAAGCTAAAGAACTTTCTTTGAAATAGAACACAAGGAGAAAGAAATCGTTGGATATATCAGTTTGTGATAATATTATGTTTTCCAGGATTAAGAATTATTTGTCATATTTCCTTGTGCAAATACCGGGTGTCCCAAAAAGGACTGATGGATTTTAAAATTCAATAACTTGCAAACGGTGACAGCTATTTAAAATTTTTTTGGAGAAAAATTATGTATAATGTCAGACGTTTTTTTTTTTTTTTTTTTTACCGTAATTTATTTATTTTAGTTCGCATCTCAAACAATAGGTGACGCTAACGGCAACTGAAGGCCAGGCCGACGCTTCACTCAGCACCGATCACCTGGCCTTCAATCTCCGTCAGCGCCACCTATTGTTTGAGATGCGACCTAAAATAAAAAAAATACGGTAAAAAACTCCAGACATTATACATAACTCTCCTCCAAAAAAATTTTAAATAGCTGTCACCGTTTGCAAGTTATTGAATTTTAAAATCCATCAGTCATTTTTGGGACACCCGGTAAATTTATCCATGTATCTGTCTTCTCTGCTCTGTTTCAAATATAAATGAACCTCAGTATAAGATCGAAAATAAATTTAACATCTGAATTTAAATACGGTTTACGTCAAAGAATTAGTTCTCATTATTTGTTATTATGTATTAATTTATAACGATTGCTCAAAGATACAAACAATGTTATAGCAAAGATACATTTAACCGCAATTCAAAATATTGCTTCAAATCATAAAGAATGTTCCCAATTCGATATATCCCACTTAAAGAGTTCCGTAAAGAACTTTTCCGTTGCAATTAATTGCAAAATCTATTCAAGCAAAAAAATAACCAACTTTAGGAAATTTAAAACCATGTGTAAACACTTCACTTAACGAAATTATGTTTGTATAGATGACATTCTTTTGTTATATAAGATAAGTATAGTTATTTTGAAAACAGTAATTAAAATTAACTTTTTCATTTCTATGCAATAATTCACATGAATAAAATCAGGTGTCAGATGTATATATCCGAAAAAATTCAATTGAAACCATAAAATTGTTCAAAATATTTAGAGATCGTGAAAATATTTTTATAGTTTTATCAAAATATTATAAATAGAACAATATTCCTATATATAATGAGTTTAGTTAAATTGTCTGCGGATAAAATACTTGTTTCGGTAATTATATATATTCATATTCAACTTTATTATGCAATACTTTTTTTACAGTGTTGTTTAATGTTTTAAGGTGAATCATACAGAATTGGTAATTATTGAATTCCTGCTATACTAAAAATATGAGTATTTTTTTCTTAAATAACAAACACTTTTCGATTAAATGAAATGAAGAATTATATAGGTGATTTTTTTAAAAATTGACAAAGTCTGACATTATATTTGTTAACGTTTTCCAGTTTTTTGAACTAAATTTGGCAGTTTTTTAAATATATTAATGATATATGCTTTAGTAAATGGTAAAAACACAGAAAAATAACCTTGCATAAAGAATAGACGAAGAAAAACTATGTAGCACATCGAGAATATTTTAACGAAAATCCATTGTTTACTGAGATGAATTTTCTAGAAAACTGAGATGCCTAGCACTCTTTATGTAACAGCAACAACAAATATTCATGAAACATATACGCATTTGCACTGTAAAATTAGGAATTTTTTTTTTTTTTTTTTTTTTTTTTTTTGTATCGTTCTTATCATTTTGCACCCCCGCTATATAACGTTTTTATTAAAATTGTTTTAACCTCTTCAGACCCCAGGGTTTATTTATGTACTTTTCTTAATTTTAGTTATGTATTTATATTATCAAACCAATACCTAAAAAAGATTGATCAGCAGAAAAAATTAGAAATTATTTTTTGTTGATAAAAATTGATGATAAATCGAGACTCAAAAAAGACAATTTTTGACAATTTTTTTGGATTTTTTTAATTTTATTATACTTTTTTGCATTGTAAAAACACTGAAAAACATAAAATAATTATATATTTGGTAATTTTTCATTACTAACGGACTCTACAAATGAAATCTTAACGCCCAATAAAATTATTTGAGTTTTCATTTCTGTTCATTTCGTACATTTTTGCTTCAAGCCAATTTTATATAACACGTAGCTTACTAAAAAAGAGCTATATTAAACAAATTACTATTTTGTTTAATTCTTCTATCTGTTAGGCCTCCATTTACACCAATTTCTCTTTTTTTTACATTATTTATATACGTGAAAAAAATTGTAAAGGTATGTATCCTATAAGATACACCAGGTCTGAAGAGGTTAATAAAAAAAAATCTGCGATTAAAATACTTGTTTCGTTAATCACATATGATTATATATAATTTTATTACAAAATACGTTTTTACAGTGTTGTTCGTTGTTTTAAGGTGAATCTTAGCGAGTTGGTAATTATTGAATTCTTGCTATATTCAAAATATTAGTATTTTTTTTTTAAGTAATAAACTCTTTTCGATTAAACGAATTGGAGAATTATACAGGTGAATTTGTTAAAACTGACAAGGTTTAACATTATATTTGTTAATGTTTTTCAAATTAAAAAAAATGCAGTTTTCTAGATATATTAATCATACAAGCTTTAGTAAATGGTAAAAAATAGAGAAGTATAACTTTGCACGAAGAATAGATGAAGAAAAACTATATAGCACATCGAGAATATTTTAACAAAATTTCATTGTTTACTGAGATGTGTTTTTTAGAAAACTGAGATTCCTTGAACTCTTTATGTAAAAGCAACAACAAATATTCATGTAACAGATACGCGTTTGCACTGTAAATCAAACAATCTCCATGGTTACTAATATTTTTAGGAAACTGAAATGCCTAGAATTGTTTATGTAACTGCAACCTAAGTTACCGATCAAATTTTAGTAAGATTATTGTAATTTTAGTAAATTATTTTTTAAAGTTTTCTGTAGCTTTATAAAAAATAGCTTGTAGATATACATATTTTCATTGGTATTTCTATTGCTTTATAAAAACTAGTTTTGTAGATTTACATGTTTTTTATACAGCATGCAGATAAAATGTTGGCAAACTTGTCTTTTTTTTTTTTGTAAATTTACACCTGTAAAATTACACGTTTCTTTTTTAACATTACATAACGCAAAAGAAAATTCTTTTTCAGCAATTTCAGAAAATAGGTAAAAATCTATTTGATAAATTTTGTACAGTCTAGATTTTTATTTGCTTTTTCTTAACTAGCATTTAACTGAACTATGATTTATTCATAAAAATCGCATGAACAAATTAAAATCCACATCTCAAAAAAAAAAAAAAAAAAAATATATATATATATATATATATATAAAGCAATAGACTGGAATGTATTCAGTTCTATCATTTGCCCTGTTCATGAAAATATTTATATTGCACAAAAATACTTGAGTATACTAAATATATTTCAGTTAAGAAATATATAAATCAATTAAAAAACTACATTTTAGAAATTCACGCCGTAATCAGCAATCCCTATGAATTCTTTTCTGTAGCCCTCTGCATTACCTATATTATTTGTACACGAGACGTTGAACTTAAATAATTTTTGAGTCTATTACGTAAGACATCTTTGCATGTATTTTGAATATCATAAATCTTGAATACTTTAACGCTTTAAAAATTATAATTATAGCTGTTTTAAACTTCCTGCTAATAAATTGTGTTTATTACTTCTGTTTTGTCAGTACTTTAAGATAATTCGACTGAAAAAAATGATAGAAAATTAGTATGACGTATGATTTTTTTTTCTTGTTACACGAAATCATTTATTTATCGCTGTAGTAAATAATTGTAGGAAAGTGCGACATTTACACAATTCATCAGAGATATTTTTAAAACGAAGTTAATGCTTGTATTATTAGATATTGATTTATTAAGCGTTACTCTGTTCAAAAAGTTTTTGAAACTCAATTCAGATAATGATGTTTTTTTTGTGTGTGTAGTAAGGAAAACAGATACCAGGTAGACCAGAAAGTTACATCTTTAACTCTGTTATGGATCATAAATCTTGAGTCTACTTATATATCGTGAGTCAGTTCAACAAGCATGCATAACTTGGACAGTTTCTTCAATCGATATCAATTACGATTTGAAAGTCAATCATAAATTTTCAAATCTAGTTATATGTCGTATTTCAGGCCGAATAGCATGTATAAGCTGCACTGCTTCTCTAGTTGATACCAATAAAATTTAGAAAGTCATAATAAATGATACAGAAGTCCTTTTTTTACCAAATATTAGTCTATTAGACAGAGAAAACTAAACAAATTGCAAGTTTTTTTCTTTTTTATTGTTTGTGAATAAATTGCATTCAATCCGATATCGAAAATTTCATATTAAATTCGGGTTTACAAATGGTACCATCAGAATTCCACCCGCATGAGAGTACGTTTATCGAAAATCACATTGAAATAAACAAATTCATTAACATTTTATGAAGTTATAGAAATGTTTGCAAACTTATGTGATACCTGGAATATAATTAAATGCAGGTACAATATATTGTAGTCCAAAATAATTTACATTTTTAAAATCTACCAATAGCTAGTTATTTCTTGAAATGCATAATGTATACTTTCGCTTTCGTCTTGACAGTTAAACATATGAAATTTCAAATTTATTGAAATATTAATTAAGAAGATATTTTCACTGTTTAGTTTGTATACATTTTCTGCTACAAACGAGAATTTATTTTCTGGGGAGAACGTAAAATGTCAGCTCGTTACTAAAATATGTTTCGTCCAAGAAAGTTTATATTCAAGTAATCTGTTTTATATTTAAAGTTTAATTATTATGTGATTTTGAATAAAGAGAACGTGGTTAAAGGAACAGACAATCTTATTTTTTCATTAATATTCATATATATTTAAATATATTACAAATGTTTTAAATGTTATGCCCTGCAAATGGTTGTCAGCATTTCGATATTCACAGTGGCAAAATAACATATTTAAACTAGATATTTCAATGATGGTAACATTTTATTAATTTTGTTTCTATTTAAAGGTATGTATATCCGATTTTTGAAGAAATAAACTTGAAATTAGGCAATTATGTATAGGCGTGTTTCACTTTTGTCACATGTTATTCATTATAGTTATGAAAAAATAGTTTCAATTTAAAAAGTAAAGCGCTAAAAAATAATACTATTTAATCGAGTTAGCTTTCAAAGTTTATTATTTTCTAATCAATGATATTAATTAAAGTGTGAGTAATAATAATTAATTGAGATATTATTCTTGATATTAAAGTCAGAAC
Organism: Maratus speculifer; assembly: GCA_964019185.1. NCBI lineage: Eukaryota > Metazoa > Arthropoda > Arachnida > Araneae > Salticidae > Maratus > Maratus speculifer. Next base: position 363,622,979 of record OZ025294.1, read on the forward strand.
AAATACTCATGTAATTAAAATGTAAATAATTACATTGTTGAGGTGATACATTTTTTGAAAAATATTTAACGATAATGGCTTCCTGATATTTTTCTTTTAAAGATGAGGTAAAACTAATAAAAAAATCTTTAATTTACTCATTAATCTTAAAATGTAATCACACATGTAAAATTAGAAAACATTTCGAAAATTCAAAAGAAATTTGTATAACAGTACAATTTATCTTCATCAATGAAATATTCTGGATTAAGAGCTTCAGACCTGAGGTACATAAATTTAGACTTTGATACTTTTTCTCAAAAAATATTCTCATATTTATCATTTTAACTTTTTCATTAATCTTAAAATGTAATCACACATGTAAAATTAGAAAACATTTCGGAAATTCAAAAGAAATTTGTATAACAGTGCAATTTATATTCATCAATGATATATTCTGGGTTAACAGCGTCAGACCTGAGGTACATAAATTTAGACCTTGATACTTTTTCTCATAAAAAGTATACAATAGTTTTTTTTCATTTATTCTTTATTTTATTATAGCTGAGTGTTTTGCAGCGTGGCCAAAAAATAGGTAATTTCCATAATTGTGTATTTTAATCCAATTAAAAATGTGATACTGGATGGATTCAGGCTATTGACAATTACACTGATAATTTGAGGATGTGGTGGGGTTGTAATTTCAAATAGGGTAACATTCCCAGTAATTGGCATGCATCAGTGATTGGTACATCTTACAAACATGTCTTAAAATAAGATATATATCTAGTGTTTTAAAAATACAAGACCATATACCTGTTATATGTTCATTTACTTTAAAGATTATAACTTTGATTTATGCTACTAGATGACAATAGTGCCTAGGAAAGAGAAAAAAATTACGGTTTGTATCAAATTAGCCATTTTTATTGCAAATGCTTCTTCTCATGGCTTAAGAAAGGCATGCTTTTCAATTCATTATTATCTGATTTATAATACATTTTAAATTTTAATTGACAACAGTTTTCTTTAGTTAAAAATGGTTACTTTAATTGTATAAAAATATTTTTTACACAAACATTTGGATTTCTGAAATAATGATAGATGCCAATTAATAGTGCTTCAATTTTGCTAGTTAAAAGTAATTGGCACCTATTCCAATTATAAAGAAATCGCAAGATTTGAGATTAAACCATTTATTTTGGCAGTACTTTTAAAGTTATAGACTAATTTTGTTTATCAGTTGTTTTTATTTGAAAATATGAACTGTTATCAGTAATTGGAATCCGTTAAAACTTTATATGACAATTACTGGAGACAGCATGACAATTACTGGGCATTAATATAAATGTATTGTATTGTTTTAAAGTGTTCACATTTCAGACTAATATGCTAATTTCTTACTCTCAAAAACCTGAAATATGGCACCTTCATCTACAGTAAATTCATTTAAAGAGATTAAACCCAATGCAAAATATAAAGTTTTTTCTTATATATAAACATGTGCCAATTACTGGATCGCAAGGTATCATACACTGGTGCTCTAGGTGCCAATTACTGGTGACTACAGCAACTTTTTATAAATATATATTTATAAAAAAAAAAAAAAAAAAAAAAAAATCAAAAATTTTTGCTTTTAGTGGGCAAATTAGATGCACAGATATGCATTCTTTGATTTAAAATTTTTTGCAAGTAAATATTTTATTTCTTGGTAATGAAAAATGAAGTAAGTTTAAAGACAAATTTTTAATGTGCCAATTACTGAGGATGTTACCCTACATAAAACTTGGGAACAAAGCCTCCAGCAAGAAACGCCCGCCAACCCACATTTAGACTTATAAGCCTCCAAAAAGTTAGTAATAACGGCTAACATAATTAATATAAAATAAATTATGTGCTTAATTAAAAAATAATTTAACACAGATTCATTAAAAATAATAGTCATATAATTTTTTCTTTTAAAAACGGTATAAAATAAATAGGTATTAAATACTTCTCCTTAATATATGGAAAATATATTTACTATGCCGTCATATTTTTAAAATTATTTTACAACTTTTGACAGATTAAAAAAAAATCATGGTTTAAATTTGTTTTTAGTGGATATTATTCTTTAATTCTATATTTTAATATTCAACATAATTTTTTTTCGATTTAATTCATCAAAAATTCATAAAATATATTTACTTTTTTGTTTCAGTCATGCATTAATGGAAAATGGCTCAAGAATTAACATAAAAAAAACCTTTTCCGTTTAATTTAGTTTAAATTAGAAGCTATATTTAGAATGTCACAACGTGATAGGGAGTCAAAGACTTCTGAAAATAATGAAAATAAAACGTTTATGTGTATATTTAGTTACAGCTGCAATTTATTCTCAGCCGAAATTGATTAAAATGGAGAAGTTTTATAAATCTGTCTAACTAATTATTTCTTAAAATGAAAAATGTTCAATCGGATTTCACATGACAGATCAACATATGAAATTTCCATGTTATTGACACGTTAATTAAGAAACCGTTTAAAACATCCAGTTTCTACATACTTTCTGTTAGATAAGTGGAATTATTTTGAGATCGTGTACAGTAAATTCTAGAACATTACTAAAATGTATTGATTTCAGACAAAATTATACAATTTCTTCTTTTACAAAACTTCTTTGCATTTAAATATTCCATAAATTAGTGATTTTTTAATGACAACTTTGATGAAAACGATATTCATAATATGTAAACTTCCTTATAAATATCTTATAAATTTATGATTAATGAATAATAGCTATACTTTAGTACAGATTTAAATCATGATTTTTTATGTACATAAATATTAAATGCATTTTGTTAGACATTTTAAAATATTTCTTCAGACATTTGTTTGAATTTCTGTAAATGGTTGGAATTTATGTTATTGTTAGTATTGTATTAAAAGTTAATGCATTGTACGATATAATAGAAAATATTTTATTTCACAAAAGACCTACATTAATGCAATTTTATATCAACTCTGTCATATAAATTATTGTTATAGCCTTTTAAACCACTTTGAAGATACATTATTTTTTTTCTCGTTAATTTGTCTGATATTCAATGAAAAAAAAAGAAAGATAGAATGAAAAAGAAAGAAAGAAAAAGAAAGAAAGAAAATTAAAAATAAAAGGTTTATTTTACAGTATAAAACTTCTGCCAGTTAAAAATAGTATAATTAGCAAGTAAACAGTAATATACTGTTTAATTCATGTATATGAAGGTATATCATACTCGTCATCATTAAAGCTTTAACGGGACGGCTATTAGTAATAAAAAAATAAAGTTATACTAAATGGTAAAAAAATAATAAAAATAAATAAACAAATAATTAAAAATTCTGGAATTTTACAGATGTATAGCTAGAAAAATCTATATGCTTATTAAAGTTTTTTTATACATTGTAAGAAAGGTGTAAATCTACAAAACGCGTTTTTTTTATGCAAAGCTACAAAAATATGTAGTTTTACAAAATGTATAATAACATTACAGTAATCTGGCTAAAAATTTATGTGTAACTCAGATTAATGTTATATATAAAGCTCAAGGAATCCAATTATCCTAAATAATTCTTAGTAAAATTACTAACTTTTCAATTTACAAACCAAATATGTGTTTGTTACATGAATTTTTCTTGTCGTTACATAAATAGCTCTAACAATTCCATTTTTCTAGGAAAATTTTAGTAATTTAACCCATTTCTTTCAGTAAAGTTATTAGGAAACATTTTTTTTATTTATAACTATGAAGGTATCAATGAATTTTCATATAATATTTAAAAATTAGTTTTAATGTATACTTATATAAAAAACTTATTTAAATAGATATAAATCTAAAAAATTACTCTTGTAAAGTGACTAAAATATTATCAGAAAATCGAGATAGTTACATATTTTTAAAATTGTGATTGTTGTTGCAATTACATAAAAAGTTCTTCAACAATATCAATAACATTGTAAATTGGCTCCACAAGATTACATAATATTTTTTTGATAAAGAAAGCAACTTCAAAACCAGAGCCTGAATAAAGATACTTGTAATGTCTTTAAATGTTTTGTTTTAAGATAAAAAATTAAATGTCAACTGCTATCTTAAAAAAAAACATACTCATTGGGATTTTCCGAATACTGTAATACATGTTCTGAAAGGTTAAAAAAAATGTACGCCAATCATATATTATGAACGTTTTTCCAACACTTAAATAATACTGCACATAACTTTTAGAAATGAAACAATATTTCGGCAAATTGCTATTTACAAATATAAAGTTACACAGATTCTTTATGCATTATGTATATATGATATATAATAATCAGTATAAACACTAGATAGTATGTTGCATTTTATATTATGCACAGAGCAAGAAGTCAAAAAATCACTTTCAGTATTTTTCTTCAATATGCGGAAATGTACTCTAATAATTTTGTAGAGCCTTGTATATTATCTACACATCTTCTTACATTCCTCATATTAAAATAAAATTTCTTTTAACACGTATGACATTTGTAAACAAACATAAAAAAATATCCAACAATGTTTTGGATTTTTTGCGCAGACTTGTACGTTATTTGATTTATACTATACCAAAATCGTTTAGTATAATCAAATAAATTCAGACTGAGAAAAACATAACTCAATTTAAAAATATCTAAAAACAATTCAAGTTCATACTTAGAACTGCTTGCTGTCTATTTTTTGTAGCCTTTTATATGTAATTACTGTGTGTAGCCCTTAACTGATCTATAGAATACCTATTCACCACGTAGCATTGAAAAACTTAAAAGTAAGGATGCAAACAAAATTTGAAAACTTGAATGTGAAATTAGCACTTAATTTCGAGATTTACACCGTTAAAAAATGAATTTCAAGGATATTTTTTTCTAAATTTCACAAAAAATTCTGAATTTCACAATTTTTAAGACAAAGGGGTATTTTCCGTTAAAAATTGGAAATTTTTATCGCATTTCATGAAAATAACGAAACGGACGGAGATGGAAGGAAACAACGGAAATGTTCCGTTATTTGCAACAAATTTATTTTGAATGTTTACAAATCTGACATGTTGCGGCACAGAAATGTAAGAAGGATGCAAACCAAATTTGAAAAATTAAAGGTGAAATAAGTACTTAATTTCGAGGTCTACACCGTTAAAAAAATTTAATTTCAAGGATATTTTTTTCCTGAATTTCAGAGAAAATGTCAATTTTCAAGACAAAAGGATATTTTCCGTTAAAAATTGGACGTTTTCATCACATTCCTTGAAAACAACGAAACAGACGGACATGGAAGGAAATAACAGAGGTGTGCCGTTATTTGCAAAAAAATTATATTGAATGTTTTCAAATCTAACATGCTGCTGCACAGAAATGAAAAAAAAAACTCAACGAATGAATCTCTGCTCTTTTGCAAGGCTTGCATCGTGCTGTTGAATTGCAACTGCATTGTTTTTGTCATCGAGAATAATGGTTATTATATTTCTTACACTGTTAAAAATCTTGTCCTACTTTGAACCAAAGTTTGGTGCTCAATAGATACCACTGTATGATGGTGAAATCTTCAACCAATACTTGAAGCTCCTGTTGAAGCATAGTTCCATTAGTTGGAAGGAAGTTGAAATAGGAAGCTCCAAATGTTGGTATGTGATTTCACCATGTTATAGTGGCAGCTACTGAGCAGCAAAATTTGGTTCAAACTACAGCAAAATTTTTAACAGTGTACCAACTTTATACAGCTTTATAATACAACCTTAATGCAAATTTATGCCATTTGTAAAGCGGAAAGTTACCGCTTTTTTAAACTTCTCCCATCTTTTCTTCCCAAAACATAAATCTACCAATCGAACGAAAAAAGTACAGCAACTTTGCTACCAGAAATGTTATTGTGATTTCACGGATATATTTTAGTGTACCAGTGTCTGTAGGCCGTGCCAGCTGGAATTATTTTTATTAATATAGTTGTTAAATAAAGTATTTACTGTAGGGAATATTCGTGCACGAGTTATATTTGCACATGACCATTTATTTAATTACTTAATTTTTATTTTGTCTTCATCGAGTTTTATTTTTTTAATGGAATTCTTAAAAATTTTAAATTCCCAACAGACAATATTAGCGCTTTTTTGCTCGATCTCTATTTTTTTTTCTTTCCTTTATAAATATATCATACTACGCATCGGTATATGTAGGAAAAGTAATTTGCACAGTTTTGAAATGCAGAATTTAAATGTTATTGAATTTCAGAATATTGTATTCCTAATTTAACTATGCAAACAGATGAATGACGTTGATATAGCCGATTCTGTTTTAGGAATATGTGCTATTTCCGTTACATAAAAAGTTCATGGAATCTCAGTGTCTTCGTTTAGTAGCTATGCACTTTTTTTCTTTCTTTCTTTCCTTTTTTTTAAGTATTTTTTACCAAGATCAATCTGAAGTTAAAACGAAGCTCTCAAGAAATACTTTAGCAGGAAATAACCCACAAAATATATTTAATTTTTATATAAATAAATCAGGAAATTTTCATAAACGTCTATTTCATTTTCATCCAAGTTTACACTTAAAGAAGTGTTCTTGTGTGTAATTATGTCTGGAATGAAGATATTTTAATAATGAGCTAGAATTCACTGCGCATGTTTTCAAAATAATATCACTAGTACATGCAAACTAGATGCTTTAAACGGTTTCTTAATGAATGTGTCAATAAAATGGAAATACCATATGTTGAGCTGCCAAGGGAAATGCGATGGAGATCGATTTTCATGAAAAATAATAACTAGTTGCAGACTGATTTATGAAAAATTTCCATTTTCGGCTTAAAGTAAGTTGCAGCAACATCTAGATATACATATAAGTAATTTATTTCCACTATCTTGTGAAGCGTCTAAATTTGATATAAATAGTGAAAATTTAAATATAGCCGCTTATTTAAACCAAATTAAACTTGAATGAAGAAATTTTTATTTTAACTTTTGAGTTAATTTTTCACTAAAACATGGCTGAAATGTAAAATTAATGGATATAAGGTGGTCTGGTGTAATAACGCCAAGCGGGGTAATAACGCCAAGTGCTAATATTATGCATAATTATGAAATAATCTGGTAAATGACACCCATGTGGTCTGCGCAGAAGGGTTTTTTAGTCATATAAATCGCAAAAAACAACTTCAAGTTAATTTGTTTCATTTTTAGGTCTTATTGTTTTTACAAGCAACTAAAATTAACGCTTGATCTAAAATTTGCGAGATACGTTTTGTGATGTGAAGACTACATTTTTTTATCCGGAAATACTTTGTTAATTACATAAATTTGTAGTACATTTCATGGACTTTCAAAATGTTGTTGAAGATTTTGGATATCTTCTCGAGATAATTTGTAATTTAAAATGTACAGCGCAATAACTATAACGGCGTAAGAACGCCAATCCTTGGCATTAATAACCCGGTTGATTCTCTACAGTGGCCGAGCTACATCCTAAATACTGATTCAAATAAACACAGTTAAAACTGTGCAATGTTCAAATAATTCTATTTAGGTGGTCCTTGTGGTGGTTACTCCATACCCCCCCCCCATATGTTTAGTTTAATTCAATTTTATTAGCCATTTTATTTCCTATCACCTCCTTTTTATTAATGTTCTTAATTTAAATTTTATTTCGATTTCGTTTCTTTTCATATCGTCGCCTGTAATCTTTTCTTTCTTACTTAGCTTTCGAATGTTCCAAGCCGGTAAAATCCTGTTCGATGTCATTCCTTCCGGTTTAGAAATCCTTCGAGAACATTCTGGCTTGTTCTATGGGTGGAACTTCCGTTTATTCGGACACTCCCCTTTGCCTATCAGTTTAATTTCCGCAGGTGACGTATTTTAAGCCGTTGAGTGCCTGGCCACCTGCTTTGGCCTTCCTTCTTTAAGTGTTTATCAATTCTTCCCGTATTAAATTCATATTTCTCCATACTTTGTATCGTAACTTGGCTTAATTTTCCTCACTCCCCTCTTTCGTGCGTCGCCAACTTGGCGTATGCCTTATTTACAGTAACCCTTGCTCTTTTTCCCTCCTGACTCTCGGCAGTCAGCGACAGTCGCGCTGTTAGACTCCTGCCGAGATGGGTGCTGCTGGCTGATCAAAATTTAGCGGAATTCCGGGGCAAGTGTGCGCCCCCCATGACCGTTGGATGGAGCAAGTTTTATTCTGCAAATGTCCATGCCAGGATTACTCGGTTGACTTTTTAAGGCTGCGATGAGCAAGGCTGCATTCAAAAGTATCCAGAAAAGTATTGTGTTTTTTTTTTTTGTTTTGGTTACGCAATTTAAATAAGGTGACATCATAATTCTTCTGTTTGTTGCTCTCTTGCTAACTTCATAGCGAAAGTAGAGTGTCGTCATGTTTCTTCTAAATATTTTTACTCATCATCTTCTCGTCAAAATATGCTCCCTAACCAATGTATATTCTCAATTCTTCTATAACGTTTAACGAGTTCTCCGTCCTCTGAAAAGCAGGCTCAGGAGTGGAGTCTCTTTCATGTAGTGAAGGTATTTATTACGTAAAGTCTTTATTCCATAATCTGTTTTCATTGTATCGATATTTTGGCCCAAGAAATATATATATTATATATAAATTTTTGAATATCATGGGGCGTTCCAGAAGAGAATATAGGTACAACTCTGTCTGGAAAAATTATCTGCTAATATAAATATATATATTTGAAAATTACATGTACCTATGTGATGTTTTAGTTCATCCTGTGAAGATACATAAAAATGTGTTATAAAGAAGAATTTGTTGTTCCAATATATCAATTTTATGATTAACATCGTTTGTGAAAATTATTGCTTCAAAATATATGATAAATTGATTAATTTGTACGAGAGCAAGAATATATATACTTGAGAAGAAATATTCAATATTCATAAAAAAAAAGGTAAACAAGTTTTTCATGAAAAATAAAAGTATTTTTACTTGCAATCTGTTTGCATTTTAATTTCCTGTGCATGTGTCTGTCTGGTATTATTCGTCAGCAGCCAAGGACTTCACAGGTAACTTTATTTCTTTTATCAATTTATATTTTTTTTATAATTTAACTTTGAAACTGTTGTCATCTTGATTTAAGATTTCTTTTATTGTTTTAAAAGAGGTAATGAAGGTAGCCATTTCGGGTCTTTTGCCGGCCCTCATTCTTCGCAATGTACATAATCATTTATACGATTCACTTGGCCTACTTCTGAGTTTGAAACAAAATAAACAAGTGTTTCTCATCTCTCTTATTTCTCCAAACACAACAGCATTCAATTTCCTTTGGTGCAGTGACCACCTCTTGACCATCATCTTCCATGGCTACCATTGTATTTTTGTTATAGATGCATATTTCCAACAACAAAAAAATAAATAAATAAATATCTTCAATTTTCTTCAATTATCTTTCATTATCTTCAATTATGTCTTCATTATCTTCAGTTGTATTTTCATTTTCTGCAAATTATTTCTTCATGCAATGATTAATATTTTATAATTATATTTTATTCAGTCTCGTACAATAAATAAATGCAATATAGCTTGATTTTATGCTGACATAATATTTTTCTGGAGCAGTGCAGTATCAATATCACATAATTTATCAATATATTTTCTTGCCATGATATAATTTGTAACTAATATATATATTATTTAAAGGAGGTGCAGGTAAATATAAATGATAATGCTGACATAAATTATTCTCTTCTCATAAATATAACAATATATCTTTTGAGCCATATAATAGATATTTACATAAGTTTTTGGGCCATGTTATTTTGATCACATGATAAGAAAGATATTTTTGCATTTTCTTCTCTTCGTCATATATTTGTTATTCTTTTTAATATATAAAAATGGTATATCACGTAAATGAAATTCGTCATTTTTTTTTCTAAATAATGGGTCAATTTATATATATATATTATTATTCATTACAAGACCAGTCTATAACCAAACTTATCATGTCATTTATTGAGCTCTTATATTAATTTTTTTCATCATGCCACCCAAGTCTAAATTAAATATTGCCATTCAGCCATTCGATGGCAACCCTCAGACTGTGGAATTCTTCTTTGATCAATTATCTGATATACAAGAGTTAAATAATTTCACAGATAAAGAACTTTTTGTTCTCTTCAAATCCAAACTTGAAGGCACTGCCTTACTCTTCTTTCTTGAAATTCAGTCTCAGCTCAAGAACTCTAATTTCCAAGACATTCGAAAAACTTTTATAGACTATTTCTTACCCTCAAAAAAGTCTGTTTCTCTTAAGTCCTTGCAGAACTTAAGTTTAGATTCAAGTGAATCAGTCAAAAATTTTGCTTTTCGACTGGATAAACAACTTCGGCTGGCTTACCCTAAATTGGATCCTCCTGCTCTCAATTCATTAAAATTCACTCATTTTCTTGAGGCTTTGCCTAAACAAATTAAACGAAAAATTCTTGAAGAAAATATTTCATCTTTTGAGTTAGCTCTTGAACGAGCAAATTTTCTTCAAGATATTTACGACTCCCCTCCTAAAAAATCTTACGAGAATTATAATCAAGCCTATTGTTTGGATACTGAAAAAGTCCACGATAGTTCTAAGAATGTTCTTCATGAAACTCCTATAAAGCATACGAAGGATAAAATTTATCACAATTCTCAAACCAACTACTCTCCTTTGCAAACTCCAAAAGACAATTCTCATGCTTCTCGTAATTTTCAAACAAAACCTAGAACATATTCGCCTTCTCCACCGAGACAAGAGGCTACAAATAAACGTAACAATAATTTTCATCAACGTAATTTTTACCGGAAACGTCCTTATCAACCCACCTTTGATAAGTTTTCTCACAAAAAAAATTCTACATCCTTTTATCACAGACGAGATGTTGTGCAGTGTGCGTTCTGTGGGAAATTCAATCATCGTATGGACTCATGCTACAAATTTAAAAACATTATTTGTAATTCTAATCAGAACTCGTCATCTCAAACTGCGTCTCACCCTCACAGAAAAAAAAGCCACACCTCTTCTTCTGAAAATAACAACAATGTTTACCATTTAAACACATAAGGGAGACTGGTTCTACTGACCGCCTTCTCTCCCGTAATTCTCATTCAGGGTCAGTACTCTTTGACAACAAAAACAAACAACAACAATTTGACAAACGCTCTTCAGTTACCTTAGTGTCATCCACAGCTGTCCAAACTTCTCCTATGACAGCTAAACTTAACAAATCTTCCTGTTCATATAATTCGTTGACATCCAAACAAAATCTTGAAATTGATGATGATGTACAAGAAAGACATGTCATCTGCAGCTCATTTAATAATTCATATGTTCTTCCATGCATCCTAATAAACGTTCAACGTAATGAAATCTCCACATTAATAGATACTGGTTCAAGTTTGTCTCTCTTGGATGAACAATGCTTTCATAACATTAAATCCAGGCTTCACTATAAATTCTTATCCCGTAATGTATCTGTGTCTACCATAAATTCCAAAGTTTTTTTCAAGGGATGCATAGAGATTGCCTTTAAAATTGATAAATTCTACTTTCATCATGTCTTTTACCTTACAAAGATACAAAATGTTCATTTTCAAGCCATACTTGGATTTGAGTTTATCAACAAACATTCTATTACCATATCACCCAGCTTTAAGTCTATTTTAATTAAAGATAAACATATTCCTTTTCACAGTTATAACGAATCTCCTACTTGCTATTTTATGAATTCTGAATATAATTATGTTAATTCAAATGTACCATATTCTCTAGATGCACACAAGATGCCTTGTTATGAAGATTCTATGTCAAATAATCTAAGTAATGGTATTTATTCCGATAATATATGTGCAAATTATGATGACACAAATTTACAATTAGTCAACAATTATACAACCTATCCTTACAATTATAGTTTTCAAAATAATGGTTTGTTTACAAATAATGTTGCTAACACTGCCATGAATTTTCATAATCCTTATATTGATAGTAATTTTACTTATTTTTCAAACTATTTTCCAACTGATTATGGTAATGTTGTCAACTATGTATCTACTAATGATAATATACCTGGCAAGAATTTTTCATCTGAAAATACTAATGATCTTAGTTATGTTGGTGAAAAGCAAACCCATTTAAATATTGGTAATAAAATTTTGGTGAATTCCAATATGGTACAATTACTCAATAGAGAATTAATTCCTCCTAATTCTTTTGTTTATTTACATGTTAAGTACTTGAATCCTCCATCTGAATATTTTATTTTCAAACCCAATTTAAAAAATAAAGGTCTTGTGTTACATGAATCATTGCACTCAAATTCTTCAATTCAAAATGATTTATTTTTGGTTGTATGTCAGAATATATCAAAGCTGGATATTCATTTAAATAAAAATTCAATTATTGGCAAATGTATCAATGTAGATGAGAAAGATATTGAGGAATACTCTTTTGATTTGGATTTTGAGAACGATTATTTATATTTAATTTTACCATCTGAAGAGATTAAAAGAAAACGTATTCAAGAACTGTCTCCAAATGACTTTGATCTTAAACATTTACCTCCTCATGAAAAGGAATCTTTGACCAAATTATTATGTAGTAAAGCTTTAGCTTTTTCAAAATCTCTTGACAATTTAGGTCATACGGACCTGGTCAATCCTCAATTCACGATGCTAAACTCTCATCCAGTCAAAACTCTACCTTTTCCTGTGCCACAGGCACTTGAGCAAGAAGCTCTTGACCAAATTAATCAAATGTTAAACGCTGGCATTATTGAGAGATCAAATTCATCTTGGGCGTGTCCCATGCTTCTTGTTAAAAAGAAGAGAACTGATATGTCTAAGCCTCAAAAGTATCGTTTGGCTCTGGATTTAAGATTGTTAAACTCCATAATAATTCCATCTTCATATCCTCTTCCTCGAATTCAAAATCTATTGGTGCAGTTATCAAAATTTAAGTATTATACTACTCTTGACTTGCCCTCTGCATACTGGCAGATTGCGGTACCTAAAGATATGCAAGATAAACTCAGTTTTACTACTCCATGGGGAATTTTTACCTATTTACGTCTCGTATTTGGCTTGAAGACTGCTGCAAGCACCTTCCAACAATTAATTGACTCAGTTATTCAATTATCTCAAATTGATTCCTGTTATGCATATCAAGACGATATTGTAGTGGGTGCTAATTCATTTGAAGAAATGTCTATGAAACTCACTAAGCTATTAGACACTCTCATTGCTAATAACATTACTCTGTCTCCTGAAAAATGTGCATTTATGCAAACAAGTATTAACTTTTTGGGTTTCCAACTCACAGATCATAAAATTCTTCCTATTACGAGTAACATTTTAAAAATCACTTCTTTTCCAACGCCTAAAACCAAGAGGCAAACGAAAAGTTTTATAGGTTTGTGTTCATTTTATAGGTCAATTATTCCAAGTTTTGCTAAATTGATTACTCCTCTCATTGAAGTCACCAAACCTAAAAATAAGTTTTCTTGGAAATCTGAACAAGAAAATGCATTTAAAACATTACAAGACATTTTCTTCCATAAACCTATGCTCAATCTTCCTAATTGGAATGAAACGTTCTATGTTAATACAGATGCATCAAAGACAGCAATTTCAGCTGTTCTTATGCAGAAATTTGATGGTGAACTAAAACCCATCTCCTATTATTCCAATACTCTATCTCAATCAGAAACACACTACCCTGCCATCAAATTGGAACTTTATGCCATTTACAAAGGCATAACAGCTTTTAAATACTATATTTTTGGTCGACCCTTTATTCTATTATCCGATGCCAAACCTCTTAATAATTATAAAAAGGCTACATCTCCTGCTGATATTACTACTCGATGGATATTAGAATTGTCAGAATATTCGTACACATTCCAGCGTGTACCAGGCAAAGAGAATGTGTTAGCAGATTTTCTGAGTAGAACACCTCACATTCCTACTGAAGATCTCAATAATAATCCAGATCTTATTTCTTCGCAAGAACCTCTACCTATTGTTGATAATCAAAACGATTTACATAATGACATTCCTCACTTTCCATGTGGTTTAATTGACAAAATCCACCACACATGTTATCTTCAAAGTGACTCTTCACCTCCAAATAATGATAATAATCAAGATCCATTATTAGAAATTCTTGATCACACCATCTTCTCTGAACAACAAAAAGACCCAAAAATTAAGCAAATTTATGAAGATCTTAAAAATAATAAGAAATCTAAAAGTTTAAATGGCTACTATATTAATCCAAGTAATGAGTTACTTTGCTACAATGGTCATTTTTCTTCTGAAGATATTGAGCTACACAAAGCTGTTTTACCTTTGTCACTTAGAGCAAAAGCCTTAAGAATTGCTCATATTACTCATACTGGAATTCATAAAACCATTGTTAATTTAAAGAAAAGATTTACCTGGAAAACCCTTGTTTCAGATACCATTAATTATGTCAACTCTTGTGAAATTTGTTTAGTAAACAAAAATCATAAAAAAAATACTGCTCCATACCTACCTGCGCCTCTTCCAACTGCTCCCAATCAAAAAGTCTCTATGGATTTACTCGGCCCATTGAGGAATCGTCAATATGTGATGACAGTCATAGATCACTTTTCTCGTCATTTAGAATTATATGCCTTGAATAATATCAGCGCTGAGTCGGTTACAAAAGCTTTATTACATTACATTTCCACTCATGGAAAACCTGAATTAACGCTCACTGATCATGGCTCTCAATTTACTAGTGACATGTTTTCTTTCTTTAATAAAAAGCTTGGCATTAAATTAGAACACAGTTCTGTAGCCCATCCCCAGGCCAACGGATTAAGTGAACGAGTCAATTCTCAAATAAAATCGTCTGTGAATACAATGGCTTCACAAGGATGTGATATACCAACTGCTCTAAAAATTCACCAATCCATATATGATGCTACACCTCATCCAGCCACAAAATTCACTCCAAATCTTCTTCATTTTCGAAGAGAAATTAACGACATTTATTCCAATTATAAAACTCAAGTTTCATGGAAAATTCTCAATACTGCATATGAAATTCATAAATTGATGGATGTTATTGAAAAAATATACTATCAAGCTTACAAGAATAACGAATCGTCTAGACAAAAGGTGTACCAAAAATCCAGAGAAAAATTAAAGTTTTCCAACATCAATGTTAATGACATTGTTTACGTAAAATTTCCCACTGTGTTTAACAAAAAAATACAAGGCCCATACCTGGTGAAGAAAATAATTTCTCCTGTGCTTATTCAAATTCAAGATTCTAATAATAGTCACGCTTCACCCATGTTGATTCACACTAACAGAATCTTGAAGCTTCAAAAGAGAAATGAAGCATTGCAATATCCTTCAGTTTCTTCTAAAAGTGTATCACATGATCAAGCTCCTATTGATAATGCATCTTCTACTCCTGTGAGACAACACTCTCCTACTCAAGTTTCAAATCATGATGTTGCTTGTAACACATCTCCTCCAATTCTTTCTTCTTCTAAGTGTCAACAAACATCTTCTTGTTCAAGTAAATCAGTACTGTCACAAGCTCCTCCTGATAGCACTCATACTGGTGTTAAAAACAAGTCTACTCAATGTAGAAATTATGATCTTCGCCCTCGCACTCTCAAAAAATATAAAAAATGAACTAATCTTCTTTTTCCTTTTTCAGGATGACTCTTGAGTTGTAATATAATCAGTCCATGCTAGCTAGACTGATATTCCAGTAAGAAAAATCACTGTGTAATTTTTTTTTCTTTTCTCCAAGCTGCAGGCAGCTGTTGTTATTTTTTTTTTCTTCTTCATTATCTAAGTCTTCTTCTCCCTGATACAATACAACAGTCATCCTCATGATGTATGTATGGTTTTCAATAGTTTTATTATTTAATGCATTTATCTCTAAGTCATAATTATTACAATAGATATATAATCTCATGTATGCCATACTTTTAAATCTTATAAAGTCTTTAATTACAATAGTTGGTGCTGAAATTGAGAAAGAATTTGTCTTTTTTTATATTCTCGTTATAATATTATGTCATTATTTAAAGTTATTTTTGACAAATGTGTATTCTAATAAGAAAGGTGAAATTGTAATTAATATAGGGTAAACATAAATTGGAGTACTCCTCAAATTATTTTCTCTATTGTGACTTCTCTTTACAATGCATGCATGCTTTAACATTTAACCTCTTTTGATAAAAAAAAAGAAAGTGCATGATAAACTTATACATACTAATATTTCTTCTCTTCTTGTTGAAATATAGAAGGTGAATGACTCACAATAAGTACTATATTTTTTTTTGTATACTTTTGGGTATTTATACTTTGGATCCAAAGATGTTGATTGAGTCATTATATATATCTATATAAAGCAAATACTTGATATATGACAAATGCAAAAGTGATCACTTACTTAATTTTAAAAAAAAAAATGTTTGAAAATTACAAGTAAATATGTTCAAGATATCTTCTATATATAAAATTTTTGACATAATTGATTTTTCTTTTGTTTGAAAATTGACATTATCAAGTCATATACAAGATTCTCATATTCATATAAGTTCCTTTCTTTTTCAGAATATTAAACATCTTATGTTTTATGTTTATTTTGAATGAAGTATAGTATTAAAAGTATTTATGCAATTATTGTCAATATATTTTGAAGGTGTTCAAGAATATTCCTTTATGAGAGTGTAAAGATTCTCTCTGTGAAAATTGTTATATTCATTTTGAAGATGTTTTTATTGAAATATAACATCATACTTTTGCTACCAATTTAACATATGCCATTCTTTTTGCAACTTATTATTTTATTTTCTGTGAGAATGTGTTATTGAATAATGCTAAGGTTATTCATTTAAGATTTATGGAAAGCTTAAAAGGCTATGTGGTGATATAAGTAAATTTTTTTATGAGAGCCTAACTAATCTCTCTGCACCATTTATATATATTTTTTTTGTTGTTCAATTGTCAACTTACAAATTCATTCAATTTATCATGTGTTATTTGAAACCATATATTTTATATATAGTTATAGTATGATTCATATACAGTTATTGTATGTTTCATTTTGTTGACAACTAAGAATATAAATATACATATTATTCTATAATCAAATATTTTGACATATGCTAAAGCACTCTACTATTATAGTGCATTTTGCACAGCCTAACAAGAGACTCGTCAAAGTTAAGGACTGTTGTTCTGCACATAGACATAGACTTTAAATTTTTTTGATATATGATAGATTCTTCTGGAAGAAATTTTGTATACCTTCCATTTTAACATTTACTATAGTTGGTATATTTACATAAGGTTTACTATCATAACAATAATTATTCTTTTTATTTATATTCATATAACTATTTCTGATACATTTATTTTGTGTAATTATTTTGTATATTTGTACATGTGTTAGAAAATATTGTCTCGATGAAAAAATTGTTCATTTTTGTCATCTCACCAATATTTTCTTTTGGGGAACCCCGGGTAAATATGTGGTGGTTACTCCATACCCCCCCCATATGTTTAGTTTAATTCAATTTTATTAGCCATTTTATTTCCTATCACCTTCTTTTTATTAATGTTCTTAATTTAAATTTTATTTCGATTTCGTTTCTTTTCATATCGTCGCCTGTAATCTTTTCTTTCTTACTTAGCTTTCGAATGTTCCAAGCCGGTAAAATCCTGTTCGATGTCATTCCTTCCGGTTTAGAAATCCTTCGAGAACATTCTGGCTTGTTCTATGGGTGGAACTTCCGTTTATTCGGACACTCCCCTTTGCCTATCAGTTTAATTTCCGCAGGTGACGTATTTTAAGCCGTTGAGTGCCTGGCCACCTGCTTTGGCCTTCCTTCTTTAAGTGTTTATCAATTCTTCCCGTATTAAATTCATATTTCTCCATACTTTGTATAGTAACTTGGCTTAATTTTCCTCACTCCCCTCTTTCGTGCGTCGCCAACTTGGCGTATGCCTTATTTACAGTAACCCTTGCTCTTTTTCCCTCCTGACTCTCGGCAGTCAGCGACAGTCGCGCTGTTAGACTCCTGCCGAGATGGGTGCTGCTGGCTGATCAAAATTTAGCGGAATTCCGGGGCAAGTGTGCGCCCCCCATGACCGTTGGATGGAGCAAGTTTTATTCTGCAAATGTCCATGCCAGGATTACTCGGTTGACTTTTTAAGGCTGCGATGAGCAAGGCTGCATTCAAAAGTATCCAGAAAAGTATTGTGTTTTGTTTTTTTTTGTTTTGGTTACGCAATTTAAATAAGGTGACATCATAATTCTTCTGTTTGTTGCTCTCTTGCTAACTTCATAGCGAAAGTAGAGTGTCGTCATGTTTCTTCTAAATATTTTTACTCATCATCTTCTCGTCAAAATATGCTCCCTAACCAATGTATATTCTCAATTCTTCTATAACGTTTAATGAGTTCTCCGTCCTCTGAAAAACAGGCTCAGGAGTGGAGTCTCTTTCATGTAGTGAAGGTATTTATTACGTAAAGTCTTTATTCCATAATCTGTTTTCATTGTATCGATATTTTGGCCCAAGAAATATATATATTATATATAAATTTTTGAATATCATGGGGCGTTCCAGAAGAGAATATAGGTACAACTCTGTCTGGAAAAATTATCTGCTAATATAAATATATATATTTGAAAATTACATGTACCTATGTGATGTTTTAGTTCATCCTGTGAAGATACATAAAAATGTGTTATAAAGAAGAATTTGTTGTTCCAATATATCAATTTTATGATTAACATCGTTTGTGAAAATTATTGCTTCAAAATATATGATAAATTGATTAATTTGTACGAGAGCAAGAATAAATATACTTGAGAAGAAATATTCAATATTCATAAAAAAAAGGTAAACAAGTTTTTCATGAAAAATAAAAGTATTTTTACTTGCAATCTGTTTGCATTTTAATTTCCTGTGCATGTGTCTGTCTGGTATTATTCGTCAGCAGCCAAGGACTTCACAGGTAACTTTATTTCTTTTATCAATTTATATTTTTTTTATAATTTAACTTTGAAACTGTTGTCATCTTGATTTAAGATTTCTTTTATTGTTTTAAAAGAGGTAATGAAGGTAGCCATTTCGGGTCTTTTGCCGGCCCTCATTCTTCGCAATGTACATAATCATTTATACGATTCACTTGGCCTACTTCTGAGTTTGAAACAAAATAAACAAGTGTTTCTCATCTCTCTTATTTCTCCAAACACAACAGTCCTTTTTAAGCAAAAAGAAGCTCACGGTCTGATATTCTTTTGCCTCATAATCCCTCACCTACTCCACACATTTATTTTTCTTTTACTTTCACAAAAAATTATCATAAGCAATTTTCAATAGCTTAGAATGCAATTTGTCAATTTCTAAGTTTGTAGAGTTTATATTTTTAGAATTGGGCAATCTACATGCAATTATTCCATCTTATTTCATAGTTTTGTTTTCATGGCGTTATTACCCATATAGGTGGGTAGTAACGCCAAATAACATTGATGAAGAAATCACGCCATTACATTTTATGAATACATATCTGTTAAATTATTTTTTTATGTAGATAGTCAATGGGTTGCTGTATCAAATCATATATTTGATTGAAAAATACAATCTAAAGCTAAGCCGTGAAAATTGGTAGAACCTTAACGTGGCGTTATTACCCCAGGGTACGTTATTTAAATGATGTTTAATGATTTAAATGGAAAAGAAATACTTTATGCTTAGTATTAATGATTAACAGTGAACAAAAGTCACTGTGTAGTATAAATTTAAATCTAATTTATTTATTTATATATTTTAGTAAAATTTTTTAACGTAATTTTAAAATCCTGATTCTCGAAAATTATGTAAAATGCAATAACAATACATTATATAATAGAGTAAATATGCAGTTACAATAATGTAGATCCGTATTCAAATAAAATATCTTTTTAATATACATAAAGTGCGCTAGGATTTATTTAATTATTGACAATAACCTGAAAATACAAGTTAAAATAATATCTGAAGATATACTTTAGCGGGAAATAACAAAAAATGCATGTAACTTTTATGCACATTAATAAGGAGATTACTATATACATTTATTTCATTATTCTCATCGAAAAAATGCTTATGAAAAAAAAAAATATGGAAAATTTTAAACAAAAAGTTTGTTTCTATGGAATTTTCTCTCGAATAAATAAATTTTAGTAATGAGCTAGAATTCACAGCGCATGTTCTCAAAATAATTTCACATGTGTAATAGAAAGTACATGCAAACTAGATGCTTTAAACGGTTTCTTAATTAACGTGTCAATAAAATTGAAATATCATATGTTGAGCTTCTCGAGAACTCCGAATGAACGTTTTTCATTTGAAGAAATAATTAGTTACAGACCGATTTATGAAAAATTTCTATTTTAATCAATATCATCTTAAAATAAATTGCAGCAATATCTAGATATACGTATACATAATTTATTTTGCATTATTTTGTAAAGTGTTTATATTTCATATCAATAGTGACATTTTAAATATAGCAGCTAATTTAAACAAAATTAAAATTGAAGAAGTTTTTATTTTACTTTTTAGTTATTTTTATACTAAAGCATGACTGAAATATAAAAATAATAGCTGTACGACACTTGATTGATGTTTAATGTATTAAATGGAACATAAATGCGTTACCGTTAATAATAAAATTTATCTTTAATACGTAATAACTACAATGCAGCATAAATTAAAATGATGATTCTTTTTTTCTTAAAACTTTGTTGCATAATTTTATAATTTTGAAGATGCCGTACAATATGTTGCATAAATTGAGGAAAAGTAGCTATTCTTCCATTAAAATTAAAATAGTTTAGTGTTAAAATTTGTGATTAATGAATAATAACCACTACGCATTATAAATTTAATTTATGATTCCTTTTTCTTTTTTTTCTTTATAAAATATTTTTAAATAGGTGGAGATGCTGTAAAGAATTTTGTGTAAACTTGGGAAAAGTAGTTTTTCTTTCATTTGTTTTATTCCGTTTTTTAAAATGAAAATTACATATTTATTATGATTTTTGATACTAAAAATATATTTTTTTAATTAAAGACATATTTTTTTTACATACTAATTATATTAGCATTGATTAAAAAGAATTGTGAAATAAAAAAAATATGCCTCGATTACTAATGTTAACGTTAGATATTTTTTTTTTTTTTTTTGTAACTAAAAACCTACTATTTCACTTTGTAATGATTATTTCAGTTTGGCAGATAATGCATGTTCTTCAATTCGATAAATAATTAGTAACAGTGTGATTAATACAGTTTTCCATTTATATTAATTTAGGCTTATTACGAATGCAAATTTAATCCAAATATAAATAGCGGCAGAAATATAAATGATTCCCTTTTCATTACTTTTTTTATTTAATAATTAATTGTCTGATGAGTATTCACATCTTAAATATTGTAGTTAATTAAATCAAAATTACAGTAAAATAAGAGAAAACAATTTTATAAGTCACAGAAAATATAATGAAACCACGAAATATGATATACATCAATTTTAATCCGAGATATACATATTCTGAAAAAACTTATGTTATTTTTGGAAACTAAAAATATCAACACATAGTATTTTTGTGTGTATGTGTGAAATTACAAATATACAATTTACTCTGTAAATAACATAGTTAAAAACGTACAAGATTATATCAATTTATTTTTAATGATATTAATTAAATCTTGAAATCAATATTAGTGCATCATTCAGTCTTCAGTGAGCCTTAATGGTTTTTAATTTTTCAAGTAAATTGTTACAACTACCGTATGATTTTTTCTTTTCGGAATTTCTTTCCTTTCGTTCTGGGCTTTCATGCTGACTCATCTCTACAGTGAAAGATTTTTCATTTATTCCGGTGTAATTATTTCGGTGTAATTTAAACATATAATAATGATATAACTATGTAATGTTACAACTGTTATATTGGTTAAATTACTCCATAAAATTGGATGGAGCAATGCTGCCAGTGACGTTCATAATTGTTTTACAGTGTTAAAACAAAGCTCTGAAGAAATATTTTAAGGGGGCTCAGGGGTTGAAAACTTTTCAAAAAATCAATTTTTTATGATCTAGTTTTGTTATTCAATTAATTCTGAACTCAATACAAAAAACAGCATAAAAATATTTGCATTTTTAACGGAGTTATATACATTTATAATGCCGCACTCATATAATTTCAACATTAAGTCGCGTTTTCTCAAAACTTGATTTTTGGCGACTAACCCCAAGATTAAAAAAAACTATTTGATGGAATGGCTTATTTTTTTACATGCATCTATAGAATAAATTAATATAGTTTAGATAGTTTAATATTTTGAGTATTTTTAATGAAAAAAAAGTTGTATTTTTTAGGAGTTTTAAAAATTTTCAAATTTGAGAGTTTTTTAATAATGTTGTTTTTGAGTGTTAATGTTGTTATATCCTTAATTCATTCTTTAGAGTAAAGTTTCCGGATCATTTTAAAGCAAAAATAAAGGTCTTATGTCAAATCAAAGTTAAGATATCTTAGTGTTGGTGATATAAGACATAATTTTTTTTTCGAAAATTGTGCTACATAAATTTTGCTATATTTCTTATCATATTACATCGAAGTACTTCATTTTATAATTTTATAAGAAAATAAACGTACCTTTAAAGTATCAGAAATTTTTAATTAATTACATTGAATACGTCTGTTTTTATATGGAGTCGAAGCAAGAGCTCTATTTTCAGGTTTTTCCGTATCGATAAATCCTTGAGCCCCCTTAATCACTATACTTTTTTTTAAGATATTATAGGGAAATTCACTGATATTTTCAAATGTTAACAGTAGATTTTTATAGCTTTTAAAATTAAAATGTTTCATTATATCTATGATACATTTCGATTTTTGAGTTTTCAATATTCTATAAATGTAATAAAATAACGTATGAAACTACAAAAAATTATATCTGCAAAATGATATGAAATGCAAAAACAATCAGCTATATAGCAGAATAATATACATTTACAGTGATATCATATGCAGAAAGATCAAAAATGATATTGATATATAAAACTGTACAAAACAGTGTGCATCACCAAACTGGTATTAAATGCGATTACAATAAGTTATATAACAGAGTAAATATACTCTTACAATATTGTGATAGGCAGTCAAATGAAATAGCTTATTAATATATATTAAAGTGCACTAGGTTTTAATTCATTATTAAAAATGGCATAAAAATCCTAGATCAAACAAATGTTTTAAAAAAAAGCTCATAAGAAATACTTTAGTGGGAAATAAGCAACAAAATACATGTAACTTTTATGTAGACTAACAAGAAAATTTTTATAAACATCTATTTCATTTTCATCCAAGCAATCCATATGAAAATCATAATTTGATGGATAATTTAAGTACAAACAATTTCACTTGTGTCTAATTTTGTTTCGAATAAGTACATTTCAGCAATGAAATCGAATTCACTGCGCTTATTCTCAAAATAATTTCACATTTGTAATAGAAAGAAACTAGGTGTTTTAAATAGTTTCTTAATTAATATGTCTATAAAATTGAAATAGCACATTTGGAGCTGCCATGAGAACTCCGAATAAACGTTTTTCATTAAAAAGAGAAAAAAAAAGTTACCGACTGATATATGAAAATTTTCCATTTTAATCAATTTTGTCTTAAAATGAATTGCATCAATATCTAAATATGTGTATATATACGTAAAAAACATTTTTTTTTCATTATTTTGTAAAGGCGTTTAAATCTCATTTCAATAGTGACATTCCAAATATACCGGTTAATTTAAACAAAACTAAAATTGAAAGAAGACGGTTTTTATTTTAACTTTTGAGTTATTTTGACACTAATGCATGACTGAAATATAAAATTAATAGCTATACGACACTTGATTGACGTTTAATGAATTAAATGTAAAATAAATGCGTTACTTTTAATAATAAAATTTATGTTTAATAAGTAAAAACTACTATGCAGTGTAAATTTAAATCATGATTCTATTTTCCGTAAAACTTTGTAAAGTAATTTTAAAATTTTGAAGATGTAGTATAATATGATGCGTAAATTAAAGAAAAATAGTTACTCTACCATTTGTTTTACTCCGTTTTTAAAACCATACATTTATTATAATTGATGCTAAAAAAATCTTTTATTAATAAAGGCATGTTTTATTTTCATACAAATTATGTAAACATTCATTAAAAAAATTAGTAAAATTAAAAAAAGTTAATCTATTATTTATGTTTACGTTAGATATTTCTTGTAATTAAAACACTATTTCAGTTTGTAATGACTATTCCCATTGGCAGAAAATGCATATTTTTCGTATTAATAAATAATTAATTAGTAGAGATTGATTAAAATTTTCATTTAAATCAATTCAGGCTTCCTGCGAATGTAATTCTATGTAAACAAAAATAGTAACAGAACCATAAATGATTCATTTTTCATTACTATTCATTTAATAATTATTTTTTGTACCTATAACCAACATCTTAAATATTATAGTTAGTTAAATCAAAATTTTTGTAAAAAAAAAAGAGAGAAAAATGTTTAAAAATCAGGAAAAATATAATGTAACCACGAAAGGAGATAGACATTAATTTCAGTCCGAGATACCCACATTCTGAAAAAACTACGTTATATTTAAAAAGATCAACACACTGTTAAATATTTTTTCCTTGCGAAATTACAAATTTATCATTTATTATGTAATTTAACATTGTTAAACGCACAAGACTCTATCAATTTATTTTTAGTGATATTAATTTAATTGAGATTTCAAGATTAATAAATCACTCAATCTTCAGTGACCCTCAAAGAGTTTGTCGTTTTCGAGTGAATTTTAGCTGCTGTTTCATTTCATTTATTTAATTATATATTTTATTATTTTAAGGGGATGGTGGACGTTATTTATTTTTTTAATTTTTATCATAGCAATATGAAATTTTGTGCATATATACATTTCCTCCAAAGCATGTAAAATAAATTTTAAACGAAATTTTAAAATGCTCCTCGTGTCATAATTTTTGAGATACATTCCTGCTTTTGCATTTTTATCACTTCTAACTCTATTATAAACAAATTTGTCTTAGACTTTTTTTTATCTCTTGAATAGTAACAGTTAGATTTTTTTTCTGTATTCCATATCGATCTTCATCAAAATTTTGCCTTTTAATATGAAAAAATCAAATTTCACTATTTTAATGAAGATGGATTTTTAAAAAGTTTACAGATTTTCTTTCTAAACAATATGAGGATACATCCTTATATATTTCATAAATGCTGATCAAAAATTGCGTCTCAAAAAGAATTTAAAAATATAAAAACGCCGAAAATTTAGTTTTGAGAAAAACAGATTTAGAGTATATAAATACACTTACCTTTATTATTTACTTCTTAAAACCTTGAATAAGAAAAAAACTGTTTTGGTAATATTGTACCACAGAAATAGACCATTTTGCGACGATTTTCCTATAGAAGATTTTGCTCAAATAAAGGTCCACAATCCCCTTAACAATTTGTTTCTAACCGTCCAGGGGTTTGATCGCGAAACATCTTGACCGTATAAGAACACTTTACTGACTAATATACTGATTTTTTTAATTTCTGTCCCAAATTAGTTTCGACATTTGGGTTGAAAATTTTGTCCCAAATTAGTTGCGACATTTCAAGTAGGCGGAGTCATAGATAACTTCGGATGCAATTTAGTAAATCGACACCAGTAAAATTATACTAGAATGAATATAACGATGCATACTAGGTGTCAAAAGCAATGAAACTCAGATCTAAAGTAATAGAAACAAGAAATAATATCCTGAAGAAGGAAATGAATAATAGGAAGCGCTCTCTGTACTGGATTGCAGTGATGATTGAAAAATGGTAAGCTAATCTATAATTCCATAAATACTGCAGCTATTAAATTTAATGTCCATCGTATTGTTCATCATCACATTCCGTTTGCAGAAGCAGACAAAGGCGTCAAAAATAAAAGATGAGGAAATTTAGAATGTAAGTTTACAAAAAAATTGTAGATGCTGACAATAAAAAAAAAATAGCTAAGTAGCAAAATCAAAGATTCCAAATACAACGAAAAAAAATCTCTTCGAAAATTATCATAGACTGTTATAATTCGTAAATCAAAAGTACACAGAATTCTTTAGGCGAAAAAAGTTTTGGAACGTATTTCATCCACTTTTAAGCAAGTGTAATAGAAAAAAAAATCGTCAGAATACGATTTTGTTTGAAGCATCTTCAAGCTAAAGGATACTTTTCAGAAATGATAGAACGAAATGTTTGAAAATGAATTTACGATTGATTAGCTTGAAGATAGTTTTATGTGATTATTCTTAAAAGAATCTTTTGCAAAGTGGGCGTGTCTTAGTAGCAAGTGAAACGGGATTTTTTTAACTGATTCAATACTGATTTATGGAATGACTTGGGGAATGCTAGGTAAGTAAATTTTGTAGATTGATGGTGAAGCTCTCTCAAAAACGTTAAAACAGAAACATGAAATCAGAAATATCAATAATCAAAACAAAAGTATTCAAATGTCACATCTAATTTGGGACAGAGGGAGTATATTTTTTGTATATAGTATATGATAATAGCACACTTTCACAGTTTGCAAAATAAACATTTTTCATCATAACTATCAAACATTCTGATTTTCGAGTATCAATATTCTACAAATATCATGAAAATATAGATAAAACAATAAAGAAGAAATATGTATCTGTAAACTGATATAAAATACCTAAAAAATAAGTTATATAACACATTAAGTATACTGTTACGATAACGTGATATTTAATCAAATGAAATAACTTTTTAACGTGCATTAAAGTGCACTAGCTTTAATTCATTATTAACGATAGCATAAAATTCCGAAATGAAACACAAGTTCACTGTAAAGCATTTATGTAACTACCCGTAAAATTGGTGACAGCTGCTGCCTCCAATTTTTAAAATAATATATTTTTCATTTATATAACGGTGTAATTTAAACATATAATAATGATATAACTATGTAATGTTACAACTGTTATATTGGTTAAAATACTCCATAAAATTGGATGGAGCAATGCTGCCAGTGACGTTCATAATTGTTTTACAGTGTTAAAACAAAGCTCTGAAGAAATATTTTAAGCGAAACATAAACAAAAAACTTTAATTTTTATGTACTTTAATACGAAACATCTATTTCATTTTTCATACAAGCAATCCATATAAAACCCAAAAATTTATGCAAAACTTAAATACACAATATTTTTATTTCTATATCTTTTTCTCAAATAAATACGTTTTAGTAATGAACTAGAATTCCTTGCACGGGATTGAAATAAAAACTTTTGATTTATTAATATTTCTTTTTTATATATTATATGAAGATTCACAGATATTTAAAAATAATAATAACAGTTTTCATTGTTTGTAAAATAAAAATGTTTCATCATACACTGCTCGACATTGAAAATTCAACACCAAGGAGTGGTCAGAAATTTATGCAAATTTTAGAGTAGACACACGTTACTGAGTTATGCGAATGATGTGAAATTCGCAGAACTCCGACGCACTTGATGTAAGATAAAAGGGAAGGAACTTGCAGAATGAGCAATATTCGTGTCGTTATTTCTGCCAGACGAATCATCGAAGAAATTTTGTTTTTGCCTCGGAGGATACGCGTATAGAAGGGAATGCCAGGCCTCCGTCAACGAAGGCACTTCCAGCAGATAGACGATTTTACAAGAGGTATGGTGATCGGACTGAGACTAGGGGGGGGTCCTTACTACAAATCGCAGATGAAACCCACATGGATGCGAGCACGGTGCATCGGCTGCGGTGAACATGGCTGGAACAAGGAAATGTGGAAAGGTTCAGAAGTGCAGGTGCAGCCAGAGAGACGCTAGCACGTGTGGATAGACGCATCCGCCGACAAGCTGTGGCGCACCCGCAAGTCACTTGTACCTCTCTTCTGCAGCATGTACAACCTTGGATGTTTTCGTGTCGACCAGAACCATTTCCCGTCGATTGGTTGAACATGGCCTGTACTCACGACATTCGTTATGAAGACATTGACTCGACAGCATAGACGCCAACATTTGGAATGGTGCCGGACTAGAGCGACGTTGATGACAGAATGGCGAAACGTCGTGTTCTCAGATGAGTCACGCTTCTGTTTATCCCATAGGTTCCCAAACTTTTTTGGACCACCGCCCCCTTTACAAGGGAAAATAAATGCCAACACCCCCTTTTCCATAATAGTTAATTTTGCAAAATATTAAAACATTGTTGCATATTATCTATATTTTATCTGTTTGTCGATGTATTAAGAATCACAAGGTAGAAGTTAATTAAAACGACCATCAAATGCAGTAAAAAATTGTTTTGTAACAATTGTAAAACAAATACAAAACCAATAAGAATTAAAAAATAATAATAACACAGTGGTTGAGGCTGATGGAGTTTTAACAATTGTTTCATGTCGGATTTCAATTTCTTTAGCATCAGTCAAAAATTGTCAAGTTCAAAGATGTATTTTCCTTTTTTTAGACTCTAAATTAGCTACTGCACGGAGCCCACTCTCAGCCGAATCTGATGAAGGAATAGCAATTAAATTTTTATGTACTGTCGCTCACAATCCAGGTTAGAGAGCTGTAATCGGTTTTTGAAGTTAGAGCTCTTGGTATCCATCTCTGAATTTTACTTTTAGTTCTCGTTTGCTGTGAGTTCCATGACTTCCTCCTCCAAATTTGATGATACTGCTGTATCAGCATTTGCGAAAGGATATAAAAACACTGTATCTGTATTTGCGAAAGGATCTAAAAACAAACTCAGTACATTCATGTATAAATATCTTGGAACTGCTCTGAGAAATATTCATGAAATATTGGCAGTATATAATTAAATATTCCTGTTTTCACAAACTACGAATAATGTGGCAAAATGGCTGTATTCTCTACTTAGATTTCATTTAACAAAACAAGTTTACCCACAGAAGCAGCTATGAGGTGTTTTGTTTTAATTAAATTTAACTCATCATCTTAAAATCATCTTATGATTGATTATAAATATTTGGAATATTTAAATTGATTTAATTAAAGATTCTTACAGGTATGTCAAATAATCGATGTCATTTTTTAATGTAATCAGGTTTTGGCGTATTGCACAGTACACTTCTGTATTCAATTAAAGTGTGAAACTAAATCAAATATATCAAAAAGCGATTCAGACAAATAACTTGTAAGAGAAAACGAACTTCTATATGCAGCAGCAAGGGATTGTAACCATTTCCAATTTCGATGCAAAGTGATAGTGACAACTACACTACAAGATGAATCAGTTGTTTCACTTTGTTGTGAAATGATTTTATTTATAAATTTGGCTAAATATTTTGTCATCCAATGAATTGCTTCTATTCTTATTGACTGCTCTAATAATGCAATGGAGCGACATATACAGGTGTTCATTCCAATTTTTTGAAAGTAAATGCTCATGATCTATATGGGAATGTACAGAGAGAACATGAGTACTGCGTGTTTCAAATGCGTTAATGGAACCCTTATGCTGTCTCGTCGTCTCTTTGTACCGAATTATTACTCAGGATTTTTTTCTGTTTTTTAGGATGAACAACATTTTTTGTTATCTCTCTAACTGCTGGCAATATTAATTCTTCGCCGATTGTGTGCGGTTTTCATATTTTTGCGATTAACAATATAATATTATATAAGGTTCGTAATCCGTCATTTTCTTATTTAAAAGACGACTGAAAAACGTTTGATATAGTTGATTGTTTAAATTTTTTTTCCAGTCTTTAAAAAATAGGACATAGCTTTGTCTTTTCTAACAGCATGCACTTATTCAAATCTCTTGTAGCCTAAAAGATTTCATGGCTTCATTTGAAAAAAACTTTTTGGAAAATTAAGCACATAGTTAACGACTGGTTTGTAGAAGAGTGTATAGATCCGTATTTCAATTCAGGGCCATAGCTAAGGAAATACTATATTGTAACTAAAACAAATGTTCCAACACTCGGTCATCCAATTTACACATATGAAGCTAACATGATGTATAATTTTGTACTAGTAATACACACGAATTTTTCATTATCATATTCTTTTCTTGGCATAAACTGAAGTTATTACAACATTTTAATAAGAAATATAGTATCTACATTGTGAATATGCACTAATTTATTTTTCTGCGTCTCAGAGAGAGAGAGAATATGAGCCCCCCTCCATTTACTTGACCCCTGCCCCTATTATTCATTTCTAGCTACGGCCCTGGTTCAAATACTCAGCACGGTACTGTTGGCATTTCATCTTGAAATAAGACATTTTGAAACTTCAAACTTTTCCCTATTTAAGTTTGTATAAATTTACTTTTGAACAAATTTATACAGATACTGATTTTTATCACTTTCACTAAGAATAAACAAATTTCTTCAACTGATACAAATCACGGGTTTGATTAAAAATCTCTATTCATCCATGTGTCTTCATACTTCAAGATTTTTCGAGATACAAGTTAATAAAAAAAGATTTATGTTTATAGCTTTTAGCCAGCCAATTATCGCGAATTTTCTATTCTACAGCTTTTGAATTAATAATGATTTTTAATACGAGTCATAGCGATTTTTCGAGTTCCGCTGTAACACTTTGACATTCATCAAAGAATTGCAGCTACAAAGTTTTTAACCTGATATAATAAAATTTTGTTCTCCACGATTCTAGTTCTTTATTTTCCAAGACGTTTTTTGAAATTAGTAAAATATATTCAACCCTCCACCTCCATTCAGATCTAGGTTCCTCTGTATAGAGATTTCCATTAAAAGGTGCAGTTAAGGTTTTGTCATGTTCTGGGCAATGCAGAGGAGATCAATTTTCATTATATTAATTCCTAAATAGGTAGGTACACCTTGACCGCCCCCTTGACTGTTCTAACATCCCCACCCATTTTTCTCTAAACCCCCTACCGCCCCCCTGGAAGGTTCCAGCGCCCACTGGGGGGCGGTACCGCCCCCGTTGGTAATCTATGGTTTATCTAGTGATAGTCACCGCATACTTGTATTGCGTCTACGTGGAGACAAATCGAATCCGGCAGTAACTTTGGAACGCCCCGCAGCGCTGCAACGTGGCATAATGGTTTGGGGCGCTATTGCATATAATTCCATGTCACCTCTAGTTCTTATTCAGAGCACTATGACGGTCCAACAATACTTGGATAATGTACTGCGACCGGCGGCAATACCCTACCTTCAGGGGCTGCTTAATGCAATTTTTCAGCAGGATAACGCACGGCCACATAGTTCTCGCATGTGCCAACATGCTCTGCAAGGTATACAGATGCTTCCCTGGCCACCGTATGCTCCTGACCTGTCACCAATTGAACATGTGTGGGATGTGATTGGACGCCGATGTGATTGGATGTGGGATGCGACTGGGCGCCGTTTTCGTTCAGAAGAAGAACTGTGACAAATGGTTGAAAGGGTGTGGAGAGCCATCCCTCAGGACACCATACGCACTCTTATTGACTCTATGCCTAGACGTGTATCTTCGTGCATCGCTGTCCGCTGTGGTCTTACATCCTACTCAGCCGACTCCGTTCTCGTTCTGTGTTCTCACTTTCATTTTGAAATAAAGATCACTTAATGCTCCTTGCTGTCTCAGTCATTTTTTCAAATTTCATCACTTTCTGACCACTCCTTCTTTTTGTTGCATTTTTAATGTCGAGCAATGTATCTATCACACATTTCAATTTTTGAGTATAGATATTCTACAAATACCAGGAAAATACAATAAACTGCACTAGGTTTTAATGCCTTATTAACAACGGCGTAAAAATCTGAGATCAAACACAAGTTAAAACAAAGCTCTGAAGAAATACTTTAGCGCATAACGATCAACAAAATACTTTTAACTTTTATGTACATTAATAAGGACTTTTTTTTAAATATCTGCTTCATTTTCATCCAATCATTCCATATGAAAATCAAAAATGTTTTGAAAATTTAAATACAAACAATTTTTTTATGAATAATTTTGTCTCGAATAAATATATTTTAGTAATGATACTAGAATTCACTATGCATGTTCTCAAAATAATTTCACTTGTGTAATAGTAAGTACATACAAACCAGACTTTTTTAACGGTTCTTAATTACAGTGTCAATAAAATTGAAACGACATATGTTGAGTTGTCATGAGAACACCGAATAAACGTTTTTCATTTTAAGAAATAACTAGTTACAGACCAATAAATGAAAATCTTCAATTTTAATAAATTATGTCTTAAAGTAAATTACACAATATCTAAATATACTTATAAATAATATCTTTTGTTATTTTGTGAAGCTTTTAAATCTCATATCAGTAGTGACATTCTAAATATAGCAGCTAATTTAAACAAAATTAAACTTGAAAGAAGAAGGTTTTAATTTTAAATGTTTAGTTATTTTCACGCTAAAGCATGAATGAAATATAAAATTAATAGCTATACGACACTTAAGTGACGTTTAATGAATTAAATTTTTAAAAAAATGAGTTACCGTTAATAAAAAATTATGTTTAATTAGTAATAACTAGTATGCAGTATAAATTTAAACTATGATTCTTTTTTTGTAAAACTTTGTAAAGTTATTTTAAAATTTTGAAGATGTAGTATAATATGTTGTATACATTTAGGAAAAGTAGTTACTCTTTCATATGTTTTATTCCGTTTTTAAAAACATATATTTATTATAAATGATGCTAAAAAATCATTTTTTAAATTAAAGGCATGCTTTAGTTTCATAAAAATTATGTGGGCATTGATTAAAAAATGTAGTAAAATTTAAAAAAGTAATATTTTACTTATGTTTGCGCTAGATATTTTATGTAATTAAAACCTACTATTTCAGTTTGTAATGAGTATTCCCATTTGGCAGAAAATGCATATTTTTCATTTCAATAAATAATTAGTTACTAGAGATTAATTAAAATTTTCATTTAAATCAGTTCAGGCTTCCTCCGAATGTAAATTTCATCTAAACAAAAATAGCGAAAAAAACATAAATGATTCTTTTTTCATTGCTATTTATTTAATAAAAAATTTTTACTATTAACGATATCTTAAATATTGCAGTTAGTTAAATCAAAATTATAGTAAAAAGAGAGAAAAATATTTCTAAGTCCAAAAAAATATAATGTAACCAGGAAAGGGGATATACATTAAATTCTTTCCGAAATACTCACATTCTGAAAAGACTACGTTAGATTTACAAACCAAAAAAATTTAACGCATTGTTAAATGTATTTTTTTTTCTTGCGAAATTACAATTTTGCTATTTTTTTATGTAAATCATTATTGTTAAAAACGCACAAAACTCTACAATTTATACAAAAAAAGGCCGAACAACCGTTTTTCATTTGTTAATTTAATGAAAAAGTGTGTTTTGAAGGAGATATTAAACGAAACCCTCTGCGCGATCTCCAGCCACATTTACCCACTTGTTATTAATTTTTATTTAACATTTAATTTTGGTATCATTACTTTCATGTTAAATATTTCAGTTGACGAAATTAAAATTACAGTAAAAATGAGAGAAAAATGTTTCCAAGTCGTGAAAAACATAAATAAAATAAATAAAATTTTAACATTTATATATTTAATTTAATTTATATATTTATATTATTAATTTATATTTATATATTATTAATGTATGTATATTATTAATGTAATATTTATATATTATTAATTTATATTTATAATTATTAATTTATATATTTAATTTAAACATAAATAAAATAAATTTATAGTTTTATTTTAAATGTACAAATGTATATTAAAATTCTTGTTTTCTGCACCACTGAACAATGTGTTGTATTTTAATAAATACATTCTTATTAGTTAAATTTTATGGTGCAACTGTCCTGTATATATTTATGATAATAATTTAATTAAGATTTCAAGATTGATGAATGACTCAGTTTTGTGTGAGCCTCAAAGAGTTTGATGTTTTCGAACAAATTTGAACTGCTGTATCATTTTATTAACTATTTGGAAAATATTTACTGTTCTTGTTAGAGAATTGGGGAATCTGAATTATATCTGAATCTTTTTATTGGTTGAATTCCGCAACTTACTATATTTAATTTTATTCGTTTTCTGATTGGTCCATACTTTATGTCTAGAAATGATTTATTCTGTTTTTTATTTTATTAATTTTCTGATTAGCCCATGTTCCATTTTCATCGGAGCAATCTTTATGATAATTAAAAAGTTATGGGAAATTTAAGAACAACCAAGATTTTGAGTGTAATTTTGTATCGAGTAAATACATTTAATAATGAATTAGAATTTATTGCGCATGTTTTCTAAATAATTTCACTTTTGTAACAGTACGTACATACAAACTAGATGTTTTAAACTATTTCTTAATTAACGTGTCAATAAAACTGAAATATCATATGATGAGTTGTCATGAGAACTCCGAATGAACGTTTTTCATTCTAAGAAATAATTAGTTACAGACCGTTATATGAAGATTTTCCATTTCAATCAATTTCGGCTTAGAGTAAATTGCAGCAGCATCAAAATATACGTATAAGTAATTTATTTTCATTATTTTGTGAAGAGTTTAAATCTCATATCAGTACTGACATTCTGATTATAGCAGATACTTTAAGCAAAATTAAAATTGAAATCAGATTTTTTTTTTTTTATTATTTATTTTTTTTTTACTTTAAAGTTACTTTTGAGTATTTTTACACTAAAGCATGACTGAAATGTAAAATTAATGGATGTACTTAATTGGTATTAAATGAATTAAATAGAAATACATAATTTACGCTTAAGTATTAAAATCTATCATTAATGAATAATAAGCACTGTTCAGTAATTATAATTCTTTTTTTTTCCTTGTAAAATTTTTTAACGTAATTTCAAAATCGTAAAGTTATATTATAATATGTTGTATAAATTGAAGAAAACTGATTTTTAAATTTGTTTTAATCCGTTTGTAAAAATGAAAAACATGTATTAATTATCATAAATGATGTAAAAAGATATTTTTTTTCATTTAAAAAAATATTTTATTTACACATTAATTATACTGTTTGGAAAATTTAAGAGGTTTTTTTTTAAAGATGCTATAATTAGTTATGTTTATAATAAATGTTTTATGTAATCAAACCCACTATTCCAATTTACGATAATTATTCACCTTTGGTAGAAATTGCATTTCTTTTCATTTTACTAAGTAATTAATTACATAAATCCGAGATCAAACACAAGTAAAATACAGCTCTGAAGAAATACTTTAATGGGAAATAAGCAACTAAATACTTTTAACTTTTATGTACACCAATAAGGGAATTTTTATAAACATCTATTCCATTTTCGGCCAAACTATCGTTATGAAAATCAAAAAGTTATGGGAAATTTAAATACAACCAAGATTTTGAGAGCAATTGTGTATCGAGTAAATACATTTAACAATGAATGAACTAGAATGTATTATGCGTGTTTTCTAAATAATTTTACTTGTGTAACAGAAAAAGTATACAAACTAGATGCTTTAAATGATTTCTTAATTAACATGCAATAAAATTGAAATGTCATATGATGTGTTGTCATGAGAACTCCGAATGAACATTTTTCATTCTAAGAAATAATTAGTTACAAACCGTTATATGAAGATTTTCCATTTCAATCAATTTCGGCTTAGAGTAAATTGCAGCAAAATTTAAATATACGTATAAGTAATTTATTTTCATTATTTTGTGAAACGTTTACTTCTCATATATACAGTGACATTCTAAATGTAGCATCTAATTGAAATAAAATTAGCCTTGAAAGAAGGCGATTTTATTATTTTAACTTTTCAGTTATTTTTATACTAAAGTATGACTGAAGTGTAAAATTAACGGATAAATTTGTCTGATGTTTAATGAAATAAATATTTTTTAATTATTTATTTTATTTATTTAATTCTTTATTTATTTTTGTAAATGTTAGTAACGAAATTTTAAAAATATAAAGGAAAATATGTGATATAAATTCAGAAGAAGTAGTTATTCTATAATTTGTTTTAATCCTTTAAAAAACGAAAATCGTACATTTATTATCCTAAATGATGCTAAGAAAATCTTTTTTTAATTAAAAGCATATTTTATTTACATATTAATTATGTTAGCATCGATTAAAAAAATAGAAATTTTTTAAAAAATGCGTTAATTACTTATGTTTACGTTAGATTTTTTTCTTTTTTTTTTTAAATTAAAATCCACTATTTCAGTCTGTAATAATTATTCCCGTTAGGCAGGAAATGATAATCTTTTATTTCATGAAATTATTCGTTACAGAGTAATTAATTAAAATTTCCATTTAAATTAATGTAGTGCGTACTGCGAATGGAAATTGCCTCTAAATATAAATAGCGACACAAACATAAATGATTCCTTTTCATTCATTTTTATTCAATATTTCATACTTGTAAATTATGCAACAGTTATAAAATTTAAATTTCAAACTGTTTAGTTGGGTAACTTTTGCTCTGTTATATACAGTCATTTGGACATACAGACTGGCAGTAAGACGTACGGACGGACTGAACAACGACTATACGTGCTGCGTATTTACATAATTAAAAACGCAAATGATCAATGCACTGCAAACTCTACTCAGAAGCGCGTTTAAAAACTACGGAAAGTTAACATACTTTTTATTAAATTATTCTTTAAATTTCAAAGATAATTTTTTGCGGAAATTTTTAAAATACAAACTTTTTTTTTTTAATCTTGGGACACTCGGAATAGATTATGTGATCGTTCGGCTTTGAAATTAAGAAACATGCGTCTTATAGTGTAGACAAGTTTTAGTTGCTTAAAATTAGATATCAACTACATGTTAACCTCTCCAGACCTGAGGTACACAAATGTGTATCCCCATTCTTTTCCTCATAAAAATGAAACTGTTCGAATTTTTTGCATTTTTACTTTATTTTTATACAGATGAATGTTTTTGCTTAAAAAAATAAATAATAAATAAATAAATAAATGACAGCACTGATGAATATTACCTCATAAAATAAATATTATTTTCATCTGAGTTTCGAAAATGCCTTCAAGACATTGTGGCCAAGAAAGTAAGAAATATTCATTATTTACTAGTGTATAACGCGCACGCGTTTATAACATACACCCCGCACTTTACAAGGAAAAAGGGCGATTTTTCTTAAAATCCCGTACATAACGCGCACCATAAATTTTACATGCAAGTGAATGAATGACAAAATGAATTTCAGTAAAGAAATTCAAAACAAACATTTCATTAGGCTAGAAAACAAGGCGAAAATACATTTTTAGACTTCAGGTAGGGAGTGAATGAACCCGTACATAACGCGCACTGTAAATTTAACATGCAAGTGAATGAATGACAAAATGAATTTCAGTAAAGAATTTCAAAACAAACATTTCATTAGGCTAGAAAACAAGGCGAAAATACATTTTTAGACTTCAGGTAGGGAGTGAATGAACCCGTACATAACGCGCACTGTAAATTTAACATGCAAGTGAATGAATGACAAAATGAATTTCAGTAAAGAATTTCAAAACAAACATTTCATTAGGCTAGAAAACAAGGCGAAAATACATTTTTAGACTTCAGGTAGGGAGTGAATGAACCCGTACATAACGCGCACTGTAAATTTAACATGCAAGTGAATGAATGACAAAATGAATTTCAGTAAAGAATTTCAAAACAAACATTTCATTAGGCTAGAAAACAAGGCGAAAATACATTTTTAGACTTCAGGTAGGGAGTGAATGAGGGCTATGAGAGTTGCTAATTGTCATTTAAATGGTGTTACTAACTCTATTGTACAAAAAAGTGCAATGATTGAATTATAAATTCAATAATATTTCAATTAAGTCAGATTTTCCGAGTGTTTATGTGTCCTTTGAATACGGTTCTTGATTCATATGTATGTCATGTGATTACATCCAGCAGTAAAACTAGCACCTAGGAGTTTTACCCTAATTTTTTGAAAAAAAAAGTGCGCGTTATGCACGAGTAAATACGGTATTTAACTTAAATGCTTAAAAATAAAAAAAATGGGGATTTGCTCATCCTTTACTTGTTTAAAGATATTTATTTTGCTATTGTGTAAATTTATATTACGAATAGTTAAACTCGTGTTTTACTTTTAATTCCATATTTTTAAATCTAAATTACCAGCCCCCTAAAGTACTGATTTCATAAAAATGACTCTTTCTGTCATCTATGGTGTCATTTCGATTATCCAAAAGCAATAAGTATATATTTGTAGAGTTTTTTTATGCTCAGGTTTGAAGAGTTTAAATACAAAATAAATTTCTTGAATATAATTTTGATTAGAACAAATACATTTTAGTTATGAACTAAAATTTAACCTTACTCCCCAGAATATAAACTCTCTTTTGCAACACAAAGTTTATAGAAACGATAAAGTTAAAATGGCTTCTTAATTAATGTGTCAATAAATCTGGAAATTCATGTATTGAGCTGTCAAGGGAATACCGAAAATATTCATTTTTCATTTCCAGAAATAATTAATTGCAGACTTATAAAAAAAAGTTAATTTTAATTAATTTCAGCTTATAGTATGTTGCAGTTGTATTTAAATATATACTGGATGTCCCATAAATTAGCATCTATAAAAATTCACAAAAATGCTGAGGAATTGGTTTATGTGAAGGCGGTTATTGACAAAATTATGCTCACGAAAGGTATATTTTGCCCGGTAAAAAAAAAAAAAAAAAAAAAAAAAAAAAAAAAAAAAAAAAAAAAAAAAAAAATGATGAAAATTTTATCGTTTGATTTTTTGGCAATCCTTTAACCGAAATCCCGTTTTTCCCCGCGATCATTCGACAAAAATCGTGTTTTTCAAAGCTTCTTTGGCTTTTTTTTTTTTTTTTTTTTTTTTTTTTTTTTGCGATTTTTAGATAAAATTAATTTTTTTTCTGGAACTTTTTGCCGAAATTTGCTTTGTTTTTCCGTTGTTTCGCGTTGTTACTTATTTTTTTTTAGAATTTAAGCCCTGGTAGCGACTGAACATTTGGGTTTAAGAGCTATTGGCTTCTTAAAAATGTTGTTATTTTGCACTTATAATACAGGGCTTCTCAAAGAGTTCAATACATTGTCGCATACGGATGGAGCATTCAGGATGTGTGTTTTTACATTTCTTGCGCGTTTTTTCTAGATTAAATGCTAATTATATATATATATATATATATACATATATATTACTAATTAAAGCACACTAAACACAGTTATAAATAATTAACGTTAGGTCTGTATCTTTAGAATTTTAATCACACACAATAAGCAGCGATCATTCTGGTAGCCATTCTATTTCACAAACTATAAGCAGCGAACACTCTGGTCGCCATTCTTTTCACACACTCTCTCAAAATAAACATTTTTTTCTCTACTCAGTTCACTTCACATTTCAACCAAAGGGAGTTCACGACGCCCTCTTACGTGACTTATAAATTCTGAAATTTCAACAATAAACATTATATTTGTATAAAAATCATTAGAAAATACATAGAACTATCGAAAATTAAAGCAATATATTTTCACGTACTTTGCAGAAATTTCTGAAGATAGATTTTCTTTTGTGTTATGCATTTCTTAATTAACCTAAATTTTAGAATATTATGTAGAATACCGAGTGTTTCAAAAGTCCGATGCAAAAGTAAAATTTGATTAAGAAAAAGAAAAAGATATAATTGTCGGAGAGACATGCGGTTTACATATAACTGTTCAGAGAGGCAAGGGATTTTGTATGATATCAACAAAAATCTAGCTCAAATTCTAGACATTAGAGGGCGCTACTGTATATAATTTTATAAATTTCATGGAATAATACCACATTTCTTAAACAACCGAATAATTGGATACAAAAAAATGCACAAGAAGTATTTATTCACTGATATTTTTTATCTGATTCTGGAGTTGTGTGAGCAATATAGAATTATTACATAGAATTATTTACAGTTTCGTTACTATTGTCGAGAGCTTCAAGTAATTTTTCGTTGATGTTATACCAAATTTTAAACTCCGCTGAATATTTATCTTCAAACCATATTCTCTCCTACGTATCGATAATTTTTTATCGAGTTTTATTTTTGCACCCAACTGCTGAAACATCCAATATCTATATATAAAATATATGTCAGCTTTCACATTTGGAAAATTTCAGGCAAAGGACATTGAGTACATCAAGTACTCAAAATGAATTTAAGTAAGCGCGTAATAAAGAGTAATATTTTGTTAAAATATTCTATGTGTCCTGCATACTGTCTTTTCTCCAATTATTGATTCATAATTTTTGTTTTATATTTTTAATATTGTTTTTAACAAAGTATCATCTATATATCTACAGATTTGTGAAATTTATATTTAAAAAGGGGAAAAACATTCCTTTCAAATATAACGGCTTAACAATTATAATTCTTTCATTAATGCATGTTACCTTTAAAAATATCTACAAATATTTTCGTGAAAGCAAGAATTCCACTATTACCTAATGACAAAAATTTTACCTTGAAAGAAAAATAAAATGTATATAAATTCCTTGATAATAAAGTCGAATACAATGACATAATAAAAGGGAAAAAAAAATATCTTATCCGCAGATAATTTTACTACTTAAAATTATATTAAAAAAAAAACAATGATTTATAATATTTATAACACATAGTAATTTTCCTTTTGTATTATTTTGAAAAATTTTTATTCTTTCCAAACAAACTCTAACCAGTAATGCTACTATAAAAATATTTTCACAATATCAAATAAATTTTATGGTTACAATTAAAATTATTCTGACATATACGTTTGACATTTAATTTTATTCTTGTGAATTATTTCATAGAAATGAAAATATTTAATTTTAATTATACTCACAATAAGAGTACTTATCCTATATCTTTACAGAATAGTGTCATCTATGCAATCATATTTTTGTTAAGTGAAGTGTTTACACATGGTTTTAAATTTCCTAAAGGCGGATAATGAATTTTGCTCGAAAAGGTTTTGTAATTAATTCCAATACAAAAGTTCTTTATGGAATTCTTAAAGCGAAATATTATGAATTGGGAAGATTCTTCCTTATTTGAAGCAATATTTTGAATTATGTTAAATGTATGTTAGCTATAATATTGTTTTGTGTCTTAGTACTATCATTATAAATTATTGCAGAATAACGAAAAATGAGAGTTAATTCTCTGCCGTAAATTTTATTTTAAATCAGTTGTTTAATTTATTTAAAATCTTATTTTGAGGCTTACGTACATTTGAAGTACAGACTCAGAAAAAAGAAATCTTGACACTTGCGATTTCAGACGCTTTGTTAAGTATCTAGAAGTATACCTGCTGAATGACACTTAAACTCCAGTTGTACAAACAAAATAGTACAGGTCATATATTTTCATATTCCGTTGATTAGTGGCTTTACAATATTGGACGTATTACTGTATTTGGATACAGCTCCTGATATTTTTGCTTCATTTTGGAAATAACGCATTTTGATCTTATTCTATCGACGATAATTTTCAGAATTTTCACTTTAACAAAAGTTGCTCTATA
Source organism: Maratus speculifer (assembly GCA_964019185.1). Taxonomy (NCBI): domain Eukaryota; kingdom Metazoa; phylum Arthropoda; class Arachnida; order Araneae; family Salticidae; genus Maratus; species Maratus speculifer. The sequence continues at coordinate 363,664,657 of OZ025294.1, forward strand.
CATTTATCTAGCACAATATGCAAATGAAACTTTTATAGAAATGACGCATGCGCAGTGAAAATGTATTTAGTAAACCTGCTTAATTTTTATACAATTATTAATATTTTTTTTAAATTTCGATTACAGGGTGTTATATATAATGTTGAATATCATATTTTGTGAAAAGAACATTATTTTTTTATTAAGAACTTTGCAAATTATAAGCAAAGAACGAGGCAAAGTTTTGAACCGTTTTTATAAAAATCTCAATTTTTCTACGAATGTGCACGCTGCAATCATAAAAATAAATGCATTGTATTATAATAAACCTCTTAATCATAATCTGCAGTTTGAGCACTTTGCTACATTAGTTTCGACCAGGTTATCCAAAAGATCTTCGTTCTTTTTCAATTTCTTGACGGTCACTTATGGGATTTCGGGAAAAATCTTCGCGAAAATATATGACCTGTAATATTTTGTTTACACACTTGGAGTTTCATAATGTTTCCTTATGTATATTTCTAGATATTCAACAAAACGTCTAAAATCGCAAAATGTCTTTTTTTTTTTTTTTTTTTTTTTTTTTTTTTTTTTTTGCTGAGACTGTATTTTAGATCTTAGACTGAGGTGAGGTTTACGTATATTCCAAATTGAGTACTCTCTTAAAAAGTCAGGCAAAAAATAGCTCAAGTTGAGCCGAAATTAGCTCATCTGACGTTTTGAAAGGCAACTACTCAAAAATAGTTGAAACAACTCGAGTAGCGATTTGTTTGTATGCTATTTAAATCAAGATGAGTAGTTTGAAAAAAGCAATTTAAATCAAGACGAGTAAAACGTTTAAAAACAACTCAATCACGACCAATAAATTACAGCTCTTTCCTGAGAAGCCAAATCCACTCTTTCCTTTTAAGAGTGTAGAGAGGAGAGATTCATGGAAAAGTTTACATGCCCAGTGAAATATGATGATTGAGTCTTAAACTTGGAAAACATAATATAACCACAACAGAAATATTTAACTACTTATTCTTTATTGATGCGTTTTTTTTAAACGAAGCAAAAATTCTTTATTTTAAGAACCCTCTGAAACTTATAATGCATTTATATTTCAGATTTAGATAAGTATTTAAAAACATATAATAACGTAATGACGTTCATACTATTTTCAGCAAATCGGTCAGTAAATTCCATCTTGGAGTCCCAATAAATATTCATATTGCTTTAAAACGCGTGATTTCAAATACACAGATTTATATCATTTGATTCAAGGTTTCTTCGGAAAAATTGACCAGCGTAGTGGACGAAGGCTGCTAGTCTATATTATAAAGGACAAACACATCTCTGCGAAATTTATACGCCCTTCTATGATTTGGAACACTTTGAAATTTTAAATGAAATTTCAGTTTTATAATTTTCGGTAACAACAACAAAAAAAGTTTTGATTTTTTTTCTGTCCACAATTTTAACCCGAAATGCATAATAACGTCATTGATCCGTCCAATTTGAAAAGTATTTATTGCCGAAAAATTATGTTAATCGTTTATTTCTGTATAAGTCAATTAAACAAAATTACGTGAGAGAGTTATGGCTACTGCATACCAATTCAAATTGTGCAAAAACAACAAAATTTTGTTTCATCTGCAAATTGACTTTAGAAAGACTCAAATAAAATTGATGAAATGTTGTTAAAATATACAAAAGTGTTAACAATATAAAAAAGTGTATGAAGTTAGGCATAGAACTGAACTAAAATTTTTATGTATGATTATTTTTCTGTATGGCAAGTAAATCCTCCCTGAATTTGAAATAAATCTGTCTATCGTTCTATTGTACATCGGCCCATGCAGAGACGACGGAAACTTGTTTTTACTCTGATTTATTGACTGAAGCAGAATTTTAAAATGAAAATCAAAGTTGGTATAGTACTGAATTAATTATTTTAAATCATTAACATGCGTAAGGATTTTTTTAAATATTAAAATGTACGTATGAGATAGAAGAAAATTTTGGGTTTGGCGCATCCAACTAGTTCAAAACTCTGTTCAGTATAGGCAGATTTTTGGAATCGTCGCACCTTACTGTACAGGTATTTGTTTTTAATATTAAAACTCTCTATTCCTTTCAAGACAACCAATGAAACAATGATTAACGGTGCTGTATTAATTTTTCTATTATCACAGTCAATGAACGTTTAAAAATATAAAAATTGATATATTTTATTTAAATCATTAAACTAACTTGGTATCCACCATCTTCTTTTTTATGAATGCCATATTATTCTATAACAAAATTTTATCAAATTCCTTTGAGCTCGCATTTAGAATTTTTTCTCAAAAAATTATTCTATATTATCAAGAAATAAATTCTTTATACTTAGAAAGTTTTAGATTTGTATAATTTTTTTAAGTATTTTAAATTCAGGAAAAAAATCTTGGTATTCATCTTCAAATGTAAATAAATAGCGGAAATTTAAAAAAAAAAATAAAAGCATCTAGTATTTTTTTTTCTTTTGTAAAATGTTTACTCTTGTACTCCAGTTTGGAAGAAGGTGATTGATAATGACGAATGACTTTTCAAGTTATTAGGAGGGAAAACATTACCTAAACAGGTATTTTCCTCGCATGTTCCTATCATACACAAATGTGCTTAAAACAAACGTGTGGAATTGGTTTGATCAAAGACAATTACTTGTAATTTTTCATCATTAAGACAAAAATATCATCATAAATCCTGTATCTGCTGTCAACTTAATCTAAATTCCTCCGCTTGTAAAATCTTCAAGTGATAGAAATCATTTTTAAACCTTTAAATCTTTAGTACTAAACGACTTTAAGGTTCCTCAGAATATTTACTGAAAGTAATTGTATTTCCACTATATAAATTTAGATAAGAACCTTCATTTTAACACTAGAAAGAGAAAAATATTTATACAAGTTTTATAAAAAATATTTATCACCAGATTTTTTTTATTTAAAACTAAGTTTTTTAATTTACCATTCTTGCCCTTTGTTGGTTTTAAACATATTTTAGAAATAAATTTAAGGTTTGAACCGAAATATATTTACTTACTCGGACACAAATTAGCTTCTCACCGTCATTCTAGTGTTAATCGTAGATAGGATGTCTGTTGCTATCATTTTCAACAGAAGGAGTGATTTAGCATACCGAGTAACCAGGAATGTTCTCTTCTCACAATTTTTAAAAATATCTTTTACAAACACATTTTATGATCTTGTCATTTTTGATAACACTTTAAGCCCAATATTTTAACAGAAACAATGCATTCACAACACAATCGAAAAAGATTTTAGGTAGAAGTGTTAATTATGTTCCCTTAGTGTTGCAAAGGTATTTCGCGAATTTTCAATGCAAAATGAGACATATATAGTTCTAAAATGTATTGCTATTTCATATTTGTTTTCACTTTAACCTTCTACATGTTCCCAATTGGAAACATAAGTTAAAAAAATATTAGCGATCAAAATTAATGAAAATTGACTTGAAAAAGTTAGCAAAAATAGTAAAACGATGATTCGATTTTTTGAAATAGAAGTTACATTCGTATCATTAATGAGGAAATTTCGCGAAAATCATAAAAATGGCAAATGATCACTGGAAAATGATCAGTCAGAAGAAAGATTTTATGAAGTAGAATTTTCGAATTAGATAACTTGATTTTTTGAAAATGAAATTAAATTCCTATTGTTTATGGGGAAATGTACAGAAAAATCACAAAAATGACCAATGACCAATGGGAAATGACCTCCGGAATTGACCAATGTCCCCAATTGAGAACATTCTGAAAATTACATATAATTTTTTTTCCATCATATTAATGATTAATATCCCTTAAGTAAAGCATTAGGAGGCATAATATGCTTAAAAAATAATCTAAAATATGACTGGATCAAAATTTGGCCTGTAAAAGATTAATGTAAGCTTGCATTAGTAAATTTATGATTTAAGCAGTCTGAAAATCACAGATGAATGATATTCTTTTTAAATGTGAAAAAATATATAAACTATTTTCGTCCAGTTAGAAAAAATGCGTAAATTGAATTAAAAAATAAATGAAATGAAAAATAACTGACAATACAATGTATACACAAGTGAAAAACACTATTAGTATCTCTAGTGAAACAAGAAATTTCTAAAATATTATATTCATAATTTTATAGCTAAAAAAATAAAAATAAAGAAATAATAGAAATAAACGAATAAAATAAATAAATAAAAAGGATAACGAAAAGGGAAAAGAGTGAGCGATACATCAAAATACTTTAAAACTATACAATAATAATAATTGTCTTTGATTTTTACTGCCTATAAATAATCATACTATACATACAAAACTTTAATTTCCTCGCATTGCTGGGGTCTCAAAATAGCATTTACTGCCAAATATATTTAGCTAGTGTGAATGAAAATCAAGAATTACACAATAACTGACTGTTCGGAATGTTTACATTGGTAAGTTGAGTATAAGCGTTTGAAATGTATTTCGTTCCCTAAGTCATATTATGTCGAAACTTATATTTTCGGATCCAAAACATACTGCCATTTTTTTAATTAAAAGTCTGTCTATATTATGAGGCTAATGATCTATGCTGTCCCGAGATGTTAATTTAATAATTCTTTCTAAAACTGTGCCAGAATCATTTTTGTTTTCTCTAATTTCAGAAAATTGCATATAATGAGCATAAACAACTAAATAAAGGTATGCAATCTATCATCAAAAAGCAGACATTTTAAACTTTTCAAAAGAAAAATCAACAATACATTAAAAAAATTGATTCTTTATTACTTAAAATACACTTTAAATAAACGGCAATGAAAAATTTAAATATTGGGCCAGATATCAAATATTTAATGCTGAAGAATATGATAATTTGTTTTTTGCTTCTATTATGTAGAAAAATAAATAACTACATCGTAAACGTGTTTAATTTTTATCATAATAAGCAATATCTTAAAATTAAAAAAAAAAATGTTAAATATCAATTTCATGAAACGTGGAAACAATTCCAATATTCCAATATACTCACATTCCATCGTATATTCAGTGCTATCAGATAAAACTTTTATTCCTAATGGACTTAAATAATCTCAGAATTGTTTTTAGATACTTACATTTAATGACGTTTGAAAATGAAATGTTTCTAATTTTATAAAAAAAAATTACTTTAAATGCAATTTAAAAATATAAGCAATATCATACAGATATGAAACAAAAACTATCGTTATTATTTTTAAACTAAAATTGTCTAAAATACAATTTCCAAGAAAAATATTTATCGTTGAAAACAAAGTTTAAAAAATAGGACAGAAAAACAAGAAAATATGGCGCCAGACATCAAAATATTAATAGCACTATACAATGATAAAAAGTTGTTTTTGATTTTTACTGCCTGTTATAATTCACTTTTTATATCCAAAGTTTCATTTTTCCGCGTCATTTAGTATCTTGAAATAGCATTTACTGTCGAATGTCTTTACCGAGCACTGCTGGAAAGCAAAATTTAGATGATAACTGACTGTATATATTTCGAAATCTATTTGTTGTTTAAGTGAAATAAAACAGCTGGAATTTGTGTATTTCATGCTCTACTTTACTTCATGTGTAAAATGTTCTTTTGTATAAAGAATAAACATCCACTGCAATTTTTATTTAGAAACTTTCTGATTACAATTTGGGTTTATAGAAGTATGACTTATTTTGGATATTAATTCCGTTTTGCTATCAAATAAATCAATGTCGATAAAAAAAATGAATGTTCAATTGTTTGTAATCTTAAAGTTTTAATTTATTGATGTATTAATGACATTTAAAAAAAAAGTATATATATATATATATATATATATAGCGAAATTTCCTATAATATTTTCATAAAATTTAAGCTTATTATATTTTAGACTAACTGATGCCAAATACTTGCTATATACCTACAATTCATACGATAATTTCCCTTTTATTATATCTGTGATCAGTCCAATCAGATAAATCACTGGATCGCTTCGACATTAGTAAACTTTAGTTGAATTTGACTTAGTTTAATTAGAATATAATTTAAAAATCAAAATAACAGTGTAGAAATGTGGGACACATACAAAAAGTATTACTTTGAGAAATAAACTATTTTTTAAACTATTTCCAAAAGACAAATTTATTGTATAAAACAGTATTGAAAAAAAACTCCAGAGGAACGAGAAAGTGTGAGACCAGGCGTGAAGACATTAGCAGCACTATAGAATCATAAAAACTTGTTATGCTTTTCAAATAGCATTTAATTTCGAGTATCGCTACCAAGAACTGCTCGTTTGCAATATTCAGATAATAAACAACAGTGTATTTTGGAATCTGTTTTTGTTAAGCTGGATATTTTCGACTGGGGTGGAAATGAAACACTTGTTCATAGGCGTTCGGGAAATTTCTTCGTATTTTGGATGATCGGGCGTTTTGATCCTTTTCGTAACATGTTTAAACTTAACAACTGGAGCTTGTGTATTTTATGCCTTGCTTGATGTTATTTTAATAATGTAAATTTTTGGGTCAAATGTACCAAGCATTCCTAGCCATTTAGTAACCAGGGTTGCACCTTAATTCTTGACATTCAAGAAAGGGCTTCGTTATACACAACTGAAACCATACGGAAATATTACACTGAGAAAAAAAGATACCGCCTTCACCTAGAATGAATAGTTAGTCACTTTCTGAATACCTAAACTGGAATTACAGATGACCGAAATATGCGAATAGGTTTAACTACAAAGCTGAATAGCCGAAATGACCTAACATTTCTAGTCTCTTGTTTTCAAGGTGACGAAACGATATCGACTCGTCTCAGTAACGAGAAATTATAGCTTGATTCCGGAAATAGTTTCAAAAACTAGAATTATAGTTACTAAATCAAACCTCTTGTGTTCGCATCTGTTTGCTGAGATTTTTAAATAAATATTACAACGAGAATAAAGGAAAGCTCTCTTGAATTCCTGTAGTAGATTCTAGAACTCTCATATAATGGCAACTAGAATTGACATGGAACTATTTTTTCTAGAGCCACAATTTAGATTCTAGATCCCAGAACTGTATTTTTTCTCAGTGTATCACTCATATTAGTATGCATGCGCTGCTTAACATAATGCAAATGAATCTTATGATAATAGAAAAAGATTCCTATGTCCCTGGAATTTTATGTATCAAATTTAAAATTTTATGTTTTCCAATTAGAGGTCTATCTTAAAAATTCTTGTAAAGCAAGAAGTGAGAAACTTTAATTGCTCTTATAATAAAAAATAACAAGAAAGATAAAAAATAAAAATAAACATCGAAATCAGGAATATTGCTAGATTTTATTGGGGATGTGAAAACACTTTGATTTTTTTAAAGGTGTTAATTTAGTTTTATAAAAAGCACAAAGTTAAGCATGATAGTGACCACATCTAAATGAGTGGCCTATTAAGAGACCGAGATTGGAATACTTTCATAGTTGAAAATCATCCCGCACTTTTTTATTATTTTTTCTAAGCAAATTGGGAAAAAAAGGTCCCTAAAAGTCTATCAAATGTTGAGAATGAAAAATTATGTCACTTTTATCCCTCCTATAATACAGTCAATGGGCCAGCTTGACAGCAACTAAAAGAAAAAAGGCTGAACATACATGCACATAAATCTTCAAACGGGTGAGTCTAGGAGACAAAATATTCATTTCCTCTACTTATTAAGTATAAGAAAGAGAAGTTTTAAATTATTACCATAATTGTATTTTATAAGCAATAAACACAATCGTGAAAATACGCCTGATTAAATTTTCAAAGTATGTTTATGTTTATTTAATGCTGTTTCTCAGGTTTTGAAAATATTTCAGATGTAGATATTAATGTTTTTAAAGAAAGTATTTTTTTATAATGAAATTTTGCTTCTGATGAGTCTAACAATAGCAAACATGGGCGCCGTGGATCCAGCTATGGACACAGCCGAAATATACAATATCAGCAAAATGTATTTTTTTATTAGAAAACTTATAGTTTGTATATCTTAATTTACTCGGTAAATAGCCTATTCTTTCGAAATTCTTTCTTTTTTTCAAATAATTCCAGCTATTGCAAAAGTTACAACCGTTGAATTGCGATTTAAGGGTTGTAAAATGATGGAGTTCAAAGTACAGTTATTCGTTTTGACTTTTATTATCATTGTGTTTAAAAATTCCACTTGACACTTTGTTATATTGTATTACTAATTTATATTGATATTTTTTACCACTATATTTAAAAAAATAATATTCGTCCTATTTAATTACAGATTACTGTGATTAAATAAATCTTCGGTTTATTTTTCAAAATTCAAAAGATTTTTCAAAAGACTTATATTGTGTTTTAGTGAACAGTATGTTAAGCTGACTGTCCATGTGTTTAACCAAAGAATGTTCAAAATAGTTTCATTAAAATTATTAATTCGATTAATTCTATGTTTTCATTCGCTGTAAAAAAGTATAAACGATGTGAAATGTAATTCTACACACGTAAAGCTACAGAAATTTGCATGGTTCCTAAAATTTATCTGTACACCTTAAAAAAAATGTAACAATCAATTTTTATTAAAGATACAGAAATATGTGTGCTTACTAAAAATTTATCTGTAACCCGGAGATATTTACATGTTTTTTTTTCTTTTTTTTTTTTTTTTTTTTTTTTTTTTTTTTTGTTTAATATGAAGTTCTATTCATCTCTTTTTCCTAAAAAAATGTAGTAACCTTGCAGATTTTCAGATTTACAATACAAACGTGTTTCTATTGTATGATAATATTTGATGCCGTTACATAAAATTTTGTGGGTATCCCAGTTACGTAGAAAATCTAACTAACATTGTGATTTTTTTCAGCTATACTATAAGATTTCCATTGTAATATAGCGATTATATTTCCAATTTTAATAATTAAATAATTTTCAATTTTTCACTCATTTTGTAAACGTATGTTTATAATTGATGAATGAACACCATTTTTTTTTTTTTTGAAAAAATCATTTTTTTTAAATTCCTTATATCGACAAAAAAAATGAGAGATAAAAAGTGTGAACTATATAGATATTTTTGCAAATTGCTGGAAATTTTTTTGCTTGATATCTGAATAAAAACTGTATAATACATATTAACTGAAAATTTTCATTTTGTTCTGATTTTCATCTAAAACCGTTTAATTTCAATCTGATTTTTTTTAAATGCAAGGTTACACAATATTTGCAAAATTAATCAAAGATAAATTTTTTACATCAATTTTAATTTTATGACAACTCTCTGCACATTAATTCAATTACAAACGAGTCTATCAGGCAAGTTAATTCTAGGTCCTTATTTATATAATCAGTCGTTACAAGAAAAGTTATCACAATAGTTTTGATTTTAGTTTTCTTTGGAAAACATGAATTTCTCGAATGATAACTGCCTTATTTATTTATTTATTTATTTATTTATTTATTTATTTATTCTAATTTTCAAGTGAAGTTGTGTAAATGAACCCTGACAAAAGTTTTAAATTTCAAGATTTTTCTTTTACTCAACATTTGTTATAATGATGAAATATAAATTTTAAATGCAAATTTTAATAACGACTGCTCTCTGCAAATTAGCTCAATTAAAATCAAATACATCGGACAAGTTAACTCAAGGTCTATATTTAACGAATCAGCACTTATAAATCAAGCAATTATAACATTTTGCTTTCAGTTCTCTTCAGTAAACATAAATTTATCAAAATGGTAACCGAATTTTTAAAATATTTTCTTAATTTCAAGTAAAATTGTCTAGTTGCATACTGAGAAAATTTTAAAAGTGCAGATGTTACCCTTCACTCAAAATATAAGATGATAATCAAATATAAATTTTAGATATGAATTTTTATAACAAGGACCTATTTAAGGTCCTTAAATTAACAAATTAGATCAAGGTCCAGATGCAAAGAATCAGCAGTTACAAAAGAAGCAATCACAAACAGTTTGTTTTTAAGCTTTCATTAGTCAACACGAATTCTCGAAATGATAACTGAAATTTTTGAATACTTTCTTATTTTCATGTATGATAGTTTAATTGCATCTTGACAGAGTATTAAACGTTCAAGGTTTTTCTTTTACTCAATATTTTCGATAGTAAACAAATATAAATTTTAGATATGCATTTTAATAATGACTGCTCTGTGCACATTAGTTCTACAAAAATCAAATCCGTTAAACAAGTCAAAGTTAAACATATTGACAAAAAACAGTATTATATAAATACAGTTACTTTATTAGATATGCATTTTAATAATGACTGCTCTGTGTACATTAGTTCTATAAAAATCAAATCCGTTAAACAAGTCAAAGTTAAACATATTGACAAAAAACAGTATTATATAAATACAGTTACTTTATAATAATAATATTAATGAAAATAAGTATTATTAATAAATAATATAAGCTTGCATTTATTATATATTAAACTGTCTGCAAGGAGGACCATGTATAAGACGGTAATATACCTAACCCGGAAGGATTTTCAAGTCCCAGAGAATCTAGGGAAATAGAGTAAAACTTGTATAAGGCGGAATATTGGCTGCTAGTGAAAAAATTCTCGATCCCGATCGATTATGTCCTAGACAGAGTTTACTGTATAGTATAGATATAGTATAGTATAGATATGTGTAATAGATGAAACAATGTTTACAGAATTTAATTGTATTTCCATTTTATAAAATTAAATGACTACAAAACATTTTAGAAAAAAATATAAACTTTTTGAAATTTTCCAATATTTTCAACATTTTTGCATTTTTTTGTAATTTTACATTTCGGATTAGAATTTTCGGAATTTATTTCCTTTGAATTATATTTCATTGTGATTTAAAAGTTTACACAGAACTAGTACTGACTACGATATGATGTTATTAAAAAAATAATAAACAACTACATAAATAAGGAAAGAAAAAAGTTTTAAAATGTAATTTTTTGTATGAAATTTTTTAATGTTCATAAATTGCTTCAGAGAAAACAGATTAACTTATTAAATATTAATATTTATCGTTCTTTTAATCTTTATGTTTCGCAAATCGGCTTATTTTCTTGATCTTAAAGCTTTATTTATTTAACTATTTATTTTGTGGTTGAATAACGAAGTGAATACTTTCATTTTATATTCCTATTTTGTAATCTTCGTATATAATTTATTTTAAGATATGTATTTTATATCTTTAAAATCTCATGTTTCTTTTAAAAAAATGATTCAGTAATTTTATATTTTGCATTAATACAAGATGCAAATTTATTGTGGGTTTTCAATATGAAAATCAAATTATATTTTAAAGTATTCTTTTTATATAAATTTTAATTGTTATTTGTTGTATTACCCTGGCTTTCACTTGCGTTTTATTGGCACCACTACTTTAAAAATAGTCATTTTTCAGCATGTTTCTCTTGACCACATTGTTAAGTTGTGTGTAAATTTATTTTCATTCGAAAATGTAATTCGAATAAAATAACAAAATTGGCGCAAGTGGGAGTCCTATGTTATAAAAAGGAAATTAAGTGGGGGGATTTTCTTTTTTTCGGTTGGAAAAAATCGATTTTTTTTTATTCGTTGCAGTCTGTACATTAGCTCTGTGAAATATGTCGACCGAGATCTATGTTCTTGAGTATTCATTTAGTGCTCTAGCAAAATTCGTCCATAGATTTGAACTGTTAAATATATTTTACTCACAAACGTATTTTTTCAAATTGGGCTGGATCGGAGGGCAAAAACTATTAAACCGATATTGATACACATTTTTTATTAAATGCAATATACTTTATTGGAGTTAGGATCGCTTTTAGTTATTTTTGTAAAAAAGAAATAATTTTAGTAACATAACAATGTGCGAAAAAGGGAGTCAAAAATAAACCTTTATTAACCATGTGGAAAATAGTCAAGAATAGATAGATGTATCTGAGACATATCTGGAAACAATTTCCATATTGATATACCCCACCCCAGGTTTCTATGTTAAGTGGGTCGTGAAATATATATATTTTTACATAAGGATAGATCGCGTACGAATATAAAGTTGGGAACCGCTGCATTATTTTATTGTTTGATTATATAAATTGATCAGAATATATATAAATACGTTTTTACAAAAAAAAAATATCATTATTCATAATATTTTATTTTTTAATTGGTGAAAGAGCACCGGAAAAATTAAAGGATTTTTGAGAACTTGTCCTATTACGGCCATGTATTGACATTGGCTGTTGTATGCCGGTATGTTAAAATTTCCGAACCGAAATGCATCATGTGTGTGTTTTTGTTTTTGTATGATGATTCATACAAATATTTTATTATTGAATTGTAATTGATTATTTTATCCTTTAATTTTAAGGTCTATTGCTTTGAGGAATGTACAGAAAGACACAGACATACACATTATAATATGTATAAGCATCGGACAAGGAGATTTTTTTTTTTTGATCAATAATTAATGAACAATTAGATTTAGATCTATATTTATACGCACGGAAGTGTTTCGAATATTATTCTTACTCATATCAAAATCCATCTGCGCCAAATTATGTTTGTAAGCGCTCTCTACTTGTATTTGAACAATTACACAGAAAAGTCTTATTTTGGGGAGGAGGATTAATATTTATAATGTCAATGCCCCTCCACCTTAAAATAATTACATAATGTAATGTAATTATTTTAAGGATATGATTGAAAAGCTTTATATTTTCATGTTAAAATAGCAGCTTTCGTCTACTACTCTATTAGGTTTCTTTAAAAGATTTTGAATGAAACAAAATGCATCTAATGAGAATTAGACAAAATCTTAATATCTAATTAAATAGCCATAGTTTTTGTCTTATTCATATAATCTCATATCATCTAGTTCAAAATCGATATTGACGATATAATAGAGAAAATACTTCTAAAATCATTATATTTAACTAATTTTTAATAGATTTGCTGTCTTGAATATCACGCTTTTACCTAAAACTGCTACAGTGATGTGGCGAGATGCCTTAAAAAATATGACCATCTTATTAAACCCTCTTAGACAACTAAACCCCCTTAGATCTTATAAACGTACCCCCTTGGAGGGAAAAAATGAGAAAAGAGGCAAGGGAAGTGCATAATATGAATAAGTGGCCGCAGGAATTATCATCCATATACCACATGAAATGTATTGTCTAAATTTAGAAAAACATTCCCTCGCTTTGGCACAACGTGGAATTAGGGCTCAGGTGGTATATAACATCAAATAGTGATCACAGAGCTTTAAAACGGTATGCCTCATGTATCAGCAAATTTTGAAAAGATGCACCCCAGGTTTCCAAATATCGAGTGCACCCCCAGATAACATAACTTCCCTCCACTATCTCTCGTTATTTTTTTTAATATATTATAAATAATATTTATCGCAGGGCTCCATAAAAATATCTGATTTAGAATGACAAAAGTACTGCTGTATCAAAAAAGTTCGAAAATTTCCTCCAACTAGGGGGTGGGGGGGCTTCAGGAAGAAGGAAGAAAGGTCCATAATCTGAATGAGTATTCTAAGTGCTTTAAGATAATATATCACATGACGGGACCAAAAAAAGTTTGAAATTTTTCTACCCCCACTTTAGCCCCCTTCAGAGGTGGAGATTTTAAAATCTCTGAAGCACAACTTTAATTATTTTTTAATAGATATTTTTTCTGAAATGTTCAGTTCCTACTTGAAACATTTGCCGAGATATGGGAAGTGTTGGAAATTTTTCGTTCTCCTTTTACACCCCCCCCCCTTAGGGGGCGGATTTATAAAACTGCTGAAACATGTGTTTAATTATTTTTTGAGTATATTTATATTCTGGATTTCCATGCTCCTTCCTATAACGGTAGCTGAGATATAGCAAGATTTTCGATAATTTTTCACCCCCCCCCCATTTAACCCTCATAGAGGGACACTTCAAAAATCTCTTCTTAGTGAAAGCTTTTATCATAAGAAGTTTGTTTTCCACAATTTTCGTGCTTCTAGGTTCAGTAGTTTGGGCTGATTATCAGTCCGTCAGGTCAAATAATTTTATATATGTATAGTAAAAATTAAAATAATAAGACATTGTAAACTGCTGTTCACAAACTAAGATAAGTATCATTGTTGTCTTTATAAAGTGATAAAGTTACATCAGTTAAGTTACGTAAGTTACAGATATAATTGCCGCTTTGTTCTTTTTTATTCTTCACAACTTACTTTAAAAAGTTATTTTTTATTATTTGCCGCTACTTATTGTTGATAAAAACATAAAAAAATAATAATAACTAGATAGTTTTTTATAATTTTAAAATTTCAATAAATGCGGAAAATGTGTTTATCTACTCTATGTTAGATTAGTTAAAGAAATTTAAAATGCAATATTGGAAATTAAAATAGAGATTAAATCAATCTACTGGTACTTAAAATGACATATAACTCCTTAAAAAGATATATTTTAAATTATAAATTTTTTTTCTAGCTATAGTAAAATTTCTATAGTTTAGAAAACAATAATCGACCATGAAATGTTACATAAGTTACAATGGAATTGACCGTTTAGAATATTATTCATGCAAATAGGTAAAACCTGCACTTTTATATTACAAATCCTAAAAAATGTGACACTTCCTTTTTAAAAAAGAAAAATATATATATTATTTGACGGTATACGCGTGAGTTTTATTAAAAAATATTTTTCTATATATTTTTTTACTATAGTAATTAATGCGATATACTTTTACAAGCATTTTTTAAAGTCAATGAAAAGCAATCTTTTAATGTGAAATCCCCAGTTCCCGCAGGATCATAAGAGGACTTGATTTCATCTTGTTCTACTTTCAAGATTATCTGTCTCAGTGCTAATTTTTTCCCACAGTTTATTTAAATAAAAAATCCAAAAGTCGTCTTCTTTTACGTAGATTAGAAGAATATACTAATTGTAATATTGAATCAAAAATAAAAAATAATTTATAAACTTTAATTTTCTTTTACTTATAAAATTAAAATTTGGAAAAAGAAAAAAAAAACTTTTTTTTCATTTGTTTATGTTGATTTTTTTATATTCATATTTTTGCATGGATTAACGCATTCTGTTGAACAGCATCTACTTTTTCAAAAATAATTATTTTCCCAAAGTGTAATTTTACGATTTTGGGAAAATGTTGGAATTGGGAATTTTTAATTTTTAAAAAAGTTTATATTTTATTTAAAAAGAGTGTTAGATTTTAATTGTTTTTAAATATTAGTGCTTCATAGAAAATAATATTTAGTTAAAGTTATTTTTTGCTTTATTATAAGCTAAAAATATGTGGAAAAACTAATTAAAAATAATCCTACTAGAATTAAATATTGCCTTTAAAATTTTTGTTTGCTAAAATAAATTTATCCATTGCGGATCTTTTTTTAAACTGAATCCACGTTTTTAAAAAGAAAATTGATAGTAAAAAAACATATGTATTTATAAAAATAATTTTACTTTAAACTTTAACTTACTTTGCATGTCCTTAAAAACAACAGTAAAAGAAATAAACTCGTTTGTCTTATGCAATTTTATTTCTTTGTCAAATATTTACGTTTATTGTGTTATATATATATTTATACTTTATGTTTCTAAAGAAAGTGCATTGTTATAGTGAACTTAAAAATCAAAATACTTTTAGCAAGAGTTGTTTAAAGATCAAAGGTAAATTAATAATAAGAATGTCGTGGAAAAAAATATTTTTAATGTATGTTTTTTTCCTTTAACAAAATAAAATGTAATACCTTAATTAAAATTTAAATTAAAATAAAAATGAAATGTAATAAAATACAATAATGATATTTACAACACCAAAAAACAACTGTTAATTGCATTGTATCAATTATCATTCTACTACCAATAATAACCACCATAAATAAAGTAAAATAAAATAAACCAATGACCTATATAATCTAAGTGATCAAATAAAAACATATTTTTTTCTCAATTGTTTTTTTAATGTATATATATATGTAAATATATATAAATATATATATGTATATATATATATATATATATATATATATTCGTTTATTTTATGCATTAAGTAGAAACATTTATATTTAAAGTTTCGAAAACTTTATGTATTTTACAAACAACTTATTTTTAATGAACTAAATATTCTTATTATTTAGAAAAAATGTTGTAACAAAACCTAAACGCGTTATAAAAGAAATAAAGTAATATTGTCTATAGTACTATTAAATAAACGATTAATTGGCTGCATTGAAAAATATGTAAAGTGCAAGTGTAATAGAAAAAAAATCGTCAGAATACGATTTTGTTTGAAGCATCTTCAAGCTAAAGGATACTTTTCAGAAATGATAGAACGAAATGTTTGAAAATGAATTTACGATTGATTAGCTTGAAGATAGTTTTATGTGATTATTCTTAAAAGAATCTTTTGCAAAGTGGGCGTGTCTTAGTAGCAAGTGAAACGGGATTTTTTTAACTGATTCAATACTGATTTATGGAATGACTTGGGGAATGCTAGGTAAGTAAATTTTGTAGATTGATGGTGAAGCTCTCTCAAAAACGTTAAAACAGAAACATGAAATCAGAAATATCAATAATCAAAACAAAAGTATTCAAATGTCACATCTAATTTGGGACAGAGGGAGTATATTTTTTGTATATAGTATATGATAATAGCACACTTTCACAGTTTGCAAAATAAACATTTTTCATCATAACTATCAAACATTCTGATTTTCGAGTATCAATATTCTACAAATATCATGAAAATATAGATAAAACAATAAAGAAGAAATATGTATCTGTAAACTGATATAAAATACCTAAAAAATAAGTTATATAACACATTAAGTATACTGTTACGATAACGTGATATTTAATCAAATGAAATAACTTTTTAACGTGCATTAAAGTGCACTAGCTTTAATTCATTATTAACGATAGCATAAAATTCCGAAATGAAACACAAGTTCACTGTAAAGCATTTATGTAACTACCCGTAAAATTGGTGACAGCTGCTGCCTCCAATTTTTAAAATAATATATTTTTCATTTATATAACGGTGTAATTTAAACATATAATAATGATATAACTATGTAATGTTACAACTGTTATATTGGTTAAAATACTCCATAAAATTGGATGGAGCAATGCTGCCAGTGACGTTCATAATTGTTTTACAGTGTTAAAACAAAGCTCTGAAGAAATATTTTAAGCGAAACATAAACAAAAAACTTTAATTTTTATGTACTTTAATACGAAACATCTATTTCATTTTTCATACAAGCAATCCATATAAAACCCAAAAATTTATGCAAAACTTAAATACACAATATTTTTATTTCTATATCTTTTTCTCAAATAAATACGTTTTAGTAATGAACTAGAATTCCTTGCACGGGATTGAAATAAAAACTTTTGATTTATTAATATTTCTTTTTTATATATTATATGAAGATTCACAGATATTTAAAAATAATAATAACAGTTTTCATTGTTTGTAAAATAAAAATGTTTCATCATACACTGCTCGACATTGAAAATTCAACACCAAGGAGTGGTCAGAAATTTATGCAAATTTTAGAGTAGACACACGTTACTGAGTTATGCGAATGATGTGAAATTCGCAGAACTCCGACGCACTTGATGTAAGATAAAAGGGAAGGAACTTGCAGAATGAGCAATATTCGTGTCGTTATTTCTGCCAGACGAATCATCGAAGAAATTTTGTTTTTGCCTCGGAGGATACGCGTATAGAAGGGAATGCCAGGCCTCCGTCAACGAAGGCACTTCCAGCAGATAGACGATTTTACAAGAGGTATGGTGATCGGACTGAGATTAGGGGGGGGTCCTTACTACAAATCGCAGATGAAACCCACATGGATGCGAGCACGGTGCATCGGCTGCGGTGAACATGGCTGGAACAAGGAAATGTGGAAAGGTTCAGAAGTGCAGGTGCAGCCAGAGAGACGCTAGCACGTGTGGATAGACGCATCCGCCGACAAGCTGTGGCGCACCCGCAAGTCACTTGTACCTCTCTTCTGCAGCATGTACAACCTTGGATGTTTTCGTGTCGACCAGAACCATTTCCCGTCGATTGGTTGAACATGGCCTGTACTCACGACATTCGTTATGAAGACATTTACTCGACAGCATAGACGCCAACATTTGGAATGGTGCCGGACTAGAGCGACGTTGATGACAGAATGGCGAAACGTCGTGTTCTCAGATGAGTCACGCTTCTGTTTATCCCATAGGTTCCCAAACTTTTTTGGACCACCGCCCCCTTTACAAGGGAAAATAAATGCCAACACCCCCTTTTCCATAATAGTTAATTTTGCAAAATATTAAAACATTGTTGCATATTATCTATATTTTATCTGTTTGTCGATGTATTAAGAATCACAAGGTAGAAGTTAATTAAAACGACCATCAAATGCAGTAAAAAATTGTTTTGTAACAATTGTAAAACAAATACAAAACCAATAAGAATTAAAAAATAATAATAACACAGTGGTTGAGGCTGATGGAGTTTTAACAATTGTTTCATGTCGGATTTCAATTTCTTTAGCATCAGTCAAAAATTGTCAAGTTCAAAGATGTATTTTCCTTTTTTTAGACTGTAAATTAGCTACTGCACGGAGCCCACTCTCAGCCGAATCTGATGAAGGAATAGCAATTAAATTTTTATGTACTGTCGCTCACAATCCAGGTTAGAGAGCTGTAATCGGTTTTTGAAGTTAGAGCTCTTGGTATCCATCTCTGAATTTTACTTTTAGTTCTCGTTTGCTGTGAGTTCCATGACTTCCTCCTCCAAATTTGATGATACTGCTGTATCAGCATTTGCGAAAGGATATAAAAACACTGTATCTGTATTTGCGAAAGGATCTAAAAACAAACTCAGTACATTCATGTATAAATATCTTGGAACTGCTCTGAGAAATATTCATGAAATATTGGCAGTATATAATTAAATATTCCTGTTTTCACAAACTACGAATAATGTGGCAAAATGGCTGTATTCTCTACTTAGATTTCATTTAACAAAACAAGTTTACCCACAGAAGCAGCTATGAGGTGTTTTGTTTTAATTAAATTTAACTCATCATCTTAAAATCATCTTATGATTGATTATAAATATTTGGAATATTTAAATTGATTTAATTAAAGATTCTTACAGGTATGTCAAATAATCGATGTCATTTTTTAATGTAATCAGGTTTTGGCGTATTGCACAGTACACTTCTGTATTCAATTAAAGTGTGAAACTAAATCAAATATATCAAAAAGCGATTCAGACAAATAACTTGTAAGAGAAAACGAACTTCTGTATGCAGCAGCAAGGGATTGTAACCATTTCCAATTTCGATGCAAAGTGATAGTGACAACTACACTACAAGATGAATCAGTTGTTTCACTTTGTTGTGAAATGATTTTATTTATAAATTTGGCTAAATATTTTGTCATCCAATGAATTGCTTCTATTCTTATTGACTGCTCTAATAATGCAATGGAGCGACATATACAGGTGTTCATTCCAATTTTTTGAAAGTAAATGCTCATGATCTATATGGGAATGTACAGAGAGAACATGAGTACTGCGTGTTTCAAATGCGTTAATGGAACCCTTATGCTGTCTCGTCGTCTCTTTGTACCGAATTATTACTCAGGATTTTTTTCTGTTTTTTAGGATGAACAACATTTTTTGTTATCTCTCTAACTGCTGGCAATATTAATTCTTCGCCGATTGTGTGCGGTTTTCATATTTTTGCGATTAACAATATAATATTATGTAAGGTTCGTAATCCGTCATTTTCTTATTTAAAAGACGACTGAAAAACGTTTGATATAGTTGATTGTTTAAATTTTTTTTCCAGTCTTTAAAAAATAGGACATAGCTTTGTCTTTTCTAACAGCATGCACTTATTCAAATCTCTTGTAGCCTAAAAGACTTCATGGCTTCATTTGAAAAAAACTTTTTGGAAAATTAAGCACATAGTTAACGACTGGTTTGTAGAAGAGTGTATAGATCCGTATTTCAATTCAGGGCCATAGCTAAGGAAATACTATATTGTAACTAAAACAAATGTTCCAACACTCGGTCATCCAATTTACACATATGAAGCTAACATGATGTATAATTTTGTACTAGTAATACACACGAATTTTTCATTATCATATTCTTTTCTTGGCATAAACTGAAGTTATTACAACATTTTAATAAGAAATATAGTATCTACATTGTGAATATGCACTAATTTATTTTTCTGCGTCTCAGAGAGAGAGAGAATATGAGCCCCCCTCCATTTACTTGACCCCTGCCCCTATTATTCATTTCTAGCTACGGCCCTGGTTCAAATACTCAGCACGGTACTGTTGGCATTTCATCTTGAAATAAGACATTTTGAAACTTCAAACTTTTCCCTATTTAAGTTTGTATAAATTTACTTTTGAACAAATTTATACAGATACTGATTTTTATCACTTTCACTAAGAATAAACAAATTTCTTCAACTGATACAAATCACGGGTTTGATTAAAAATCTCTATTCATCCATGTGTCTTCATACTTCAAGATTTTTCGAGATACAAGTTAATAAAAAAAGATTTATGTTTATAGCTTTTAGCCAGCCAATTATCGCGAATTTTCTATTCTACAGCTTTTGAATTAATAATGATTTTTAATACGAGTCATAGCGATTTTTCGAGTTCCGCTGTAACACTTTGACATTCATCAAAGAATTGCAGCTACAAAGTTTTTAACCTGATATAATAAAATTTTGTTCTCCACGATTCTAGTTCTTTATTTTCCAAGACGTTTTTTGAAATTAGTAAAATATATTCAACCCTCCACCTCCATTCAGATCTAGGTTCCTCTGTATAGAGATTTCCATTAAAAGGTGCAGTTAAGGTTTTGTCATGTTCTGGGCAATGCAGAGGAGATCAATTTTCATTATATTAATTCCTAAATAGGTAGGTACACCTTGACCGCCCCCTTGACTGTTCTAACATCCCCACCCATTTTTCTCTAAACCCCCTACCGCCCCCCTGGAAGGTTCCAGCGCCCACTGGGGGGCGGTACCGCCCCCGTTGGTAATCTATGGTTTATCTAGTGATAGTCACCGCATACTTGTATTGCGTCTACGTGGAGACAAATCGAATCCGGCAGTAACTTTGGAACGCCCCGCAGCGCTGCAACGTGGCATAATGGTTTGGGGCGCTATTGCATATAATTCCATGTCACCTCTAGTTCTTATTCAGAGCACTATGACGGTCCAACAATACTTGGATAATGTACTGCGACCGGCGGCAATACCCTACCTTCAGGGGCTGCTTAATGCAATTTTTCAGCAGGATAACGCACGGCCACATAGTTCTCGCATGTGCCAACATGCTCTGCAAGGTATACAGATGCTTCCCTGGCCACCGTATGCTCCTGACCTGTCACCAATTGAACATGTGTGGGATGTGATTGGACGCCGATGTGATTGGATGTGGGATGCGACTGGGCGCCGTTTTCGTTCAGAAGAAGAACTGTGACAAATGGTTGAAAGGGTGTGGAGAGCCATCCCTCAGGACACCATACGCACTCTTATTGACTCTATGCCTAGACGTGTATCTTCGTGCATCGCTGTCCGCTGTGGTCTTACATCCTACTCAGCCGACTCCGTTCTCGTTCTGTGTTCTCACTTTCATTTTGAAATAAAGATCACTTAATGCTCCTTGCTGTCTCAGTCATTTTTTCAAATTTCATCACTTTCTGACCACTCCTTCTTTTTGTTGCATTTTTAATGTCGAGCAATGTATCTATCACACATTTCAATTTTTGAGTATAGATATTCTACAAATACCAGGAAAATACAATAAACTGCACTAGGTTTTAATGCCTTATTAACAACGGCGTAAAAATCTGAGATCAAACACAAGTTAAAACAAAGCTCTGAAGAAATACTTTAGCGCATAACGATCAACAAAATACTTTTAACTTTTATGTACATTAATAAGGACTTTTTTTTTAAATATCTGCTTCATTTTCATCCAATCATTCCATATGAAAATCAAAAATGTTTTGAAAATTTAAATACAAACAATTTTTTTATGAATAATTTTGTCTCGAATAAATATATTTTAGTAATGATACTAGAATTCACTATGCATGTTCTCAAAATAATTTCACTTGTGTAATAGTAAGTACATACAAACCAGACTTTTTTAACGGTTCTTAATTACAGTGTCAATAAAATTGAAACGACATATGTTGAGTTGTCATGAGAACACCGAATAAACGTTTTTCATTTTAAGAAATAACTAGTTACAGACCAATAAATGAAAATCTTCAATTTTAATAAATTATGTCTTAAAGTAAATTACACAATATCTAAATATACTTATAAATAATATCTTTTGTTATTTTGTGAAGCTTTTAAATCTCATATCAGTAGTGACATTCTAAATATAGCAGCTAATTTAAACAAAATTAAACTTGAAAGAAGAAGGTTTTAATTTTAAATGTTTAGTTATTTTCACGCTAAAGCATGAATGAAATATAAAATTAATAGCTATACGACACTTAAGTGACGTTTAATGAATTAAATTTTTAAAAAAATGAGTTACCGTTAATAAAAAATTATGTTTAATTAGTAATAACTAGTATGCAGTATAAATTTAAACTATGATTCTTTTTTTGTAAAACTTTGTAAAGTTATTTTAAAATTTTGAAGATGTAGTATAATATGTTGTATACATTTAGGAAAAGTAGTTACTCTTTCATATGTTTTATTCCGTTTTTAAAAACATATATTTATTATAAATGATGCTAAAAAATCATTTTTTAAATTAAAGGCATGCTTTAGTTTCATAAAAATTATGTGGGCATTGATTAAAAAATGTAGTAAAATTTAAAAAAGTAATATTTTACTTATGTTTGCGCTAGATATTTTATGTAATTAAAACCTACTATTTCAGTTTGTAATGAGTATTCCCATTTGGCAGAAAATGCATATTTTTCATTTCAATAAATAATTAGTTACTAGAGATTAATTAAAATTTTCATTTAAATCAGTTCAGGCTTCCTCCGAATGTAAATTTCATCTAAACAAAAATAGCGAAAAAAACATAAATGATTCTTTTTTCATTGCTATTTATTTAATAAAAAATTTTTACTATTAACGATATCTTAAATATTGCAGTTAGTTAAATCAAAATTATAGTAAAAAGAGAGAAAAATATTTCTAAGTCCAAAAAAATATAATGTAACCAGGAAAGGGGATATACATTAAATTCTTTCCGAAATACTCACATTCTGAAAAGACTACGTTAGATTTACAAACCAAAAAAATTTAACGCATTGTTAAATGTATTTTTTTTTCTTGCGAAATTACAATTTTGCTATTTTTTTATGTAAATCATTATTGTTAAAAACGCACAAAACTCTACAATTTATACAAAAAAAGGCCGAACAACCGTTTTTCATTTGTTAATTTAATGAAAAAGTGTGTTTTGAAGGAGATATTAAACGAAACCCTCTGCGCGATCTCCAGCCACATTTACCCACTTGTTATTAATTTTTATTTAACATTTAATTTTGGTATCATTACTTTCATGTTAAATATTTCAGTTGACGAAATTAAAATTACAGTAAAAATGAGAGAAAAATGTTTCCAAGTCGTGAAAAACATAAATAAAATAAATAAAATTTTAACATTTATATATTTAATTTAATTTATATATTTATATTATTAATTTATATTTATATATTATTAATGTATGTATATTATTAATGTAATATTTATATATTATTAATTTATATTTATAATTATTAATTTATATATTTAATTTAAACATAAATAAAATAAATTTATAGTTTTATTTTAAATGTACAAATGTATATTAAAATTCTTGTTTTCTGCACCACTGAACAATGTGTTGTATTTTAATAAATACATTCTTATTAGTTAAATTTTATGGTGCAACTGTCCTGTATATATTTATGATAATAATTTAATTAAGATTTCAAGATTGATGAATGACTCAGTTTTGTGTGAGCCTCAAAGAGTTTGATGTTTTCGAACAAATTTGAACTGCTGTATCATTTTATTAACTATTTGGAAAATATTTACTGTTCTTGTTAGAGAATTGGGGAATCTGAATTATATCTGAATCTTTTTATTGGTTGAATTCCGCAACTTACTATATTTAATTTTATTCGTTTTCTGATTGGTCCATACTTTATGTCTAGAAATGATTTATTCTGTTTTTTATTTTATTAATTTTCTGATTAGCCCATGTTCCATTTTCATCGGAGCAATCTTTATGATAATTAAAAAGTTATGGGAAATTTAAGAACAACCAAGATTTTGAGTGTAATTTTGTATCGAGTAAATACATTTAATAATGAATTAGAATTTATTGCGCATGTTTTCTAAATAATTTCACTTTTGTAACAGTACGTACATACAAACTAGATGTTTTAAACTATTTCTTAATTAACGTGTCAATAAAACTGAAATATCATATGATGAGTTGTCATGAGAACTCCGAATGAACGTTTTTCATTCTAAGAAATAATTAGTTACAGACCGTTATATGAAGATTTTCCATTTCAATCAATTTCGGCTTAGAGTAAATTGCAGCAGCATCAAAATATACGTATAAGTAATTTATTTTCATTATTTTGTGAAGAGTTTAAATCTCATATCAGTACTGACATTCTGATTATAGCAGATACTTTAAGCAAAATTAAAATTGAAATCAGATTTTTTTTTTTATTATTTATTTTTTTTTTTACTTTAAAGTTACTTTTGAGTATTTTTACACTAAAGCATGACTGAAATGTAAAATTAATGGATGTACTTAATTGGTATTAAATGAATTAAATAGAAATACATAATTTACGCTTAAGTATTAAAATCTATCATTAATGAATAATAAGCACTGTTCAGTAATTATAATTCTTTTTTTTCCTTGTAAAATTTTTTAACGTAATTTCAAAATCGTAAAGTTATAGTATAATATGTTGTATAAATTGAAGAAAACTGATTTTTAAATTTGTTTTAATCCGTTTGTAAAAATGAAAAACATGTATTAATTATCATAAATGATGTAAAAAGATATTTTTTTTCATTTAAAAAAATATTTTATTTACACATTAATTATACTGTTTGGAAAATTTAAGAGGTTTTTTTTTAAAGATGCTATAATTAGTTATGTTTATAATAAATGTTTTATGTAATCAAACCCACTATTCCAATTTACGATAATTATTCACCTTTGGTAGAAATTGCATTTCTTTTCATTTTACTAAGTAATTAATTACATAAATCCGAGATCAAACACAAGTAAAATACAGCTCTGAAGAAATACTTTAATGGGAAATAAGCAACTAAATACTTTTAACTTTTATGTACACCAATAAGGGAATTTTTATAAACATCTATTCCATTTTCGGCCAAACTATCGTTATGAAAATCAAAAAGTTATGGGAAATTTAAATACAACCAAGATTTTGAGAGCAATTGTGTATCGAGTAAATACATTTAACAATGAATGAACTAGAATGTATTATGCGTGTTTTCTAAATAATTTTACTTGTGTAACAGAAAAAGTATACAAACTAGATGCTTTAAATGATTTCTTAATTAACATGCAATAAAATTGAAATGTCATATGATGTGTTGTCATGAGAACTCCGAATGAACATTTTTCATTCTAAGAAATAATTAGTTACAAACCGTTATATGAAGATTTTCCATTTCAATCAATTTCGGCTTAGAGTAAATTGCAGCAAAATTTAAATATACGTATAAGTAATTTATTTTCATTATTTTGTGAAACGTTTACTTCTCATATATACAGTGACATTCTAAATGTAGCATCTAATTGAAATAAAATTAGCCTTGAAAGAAGGCGATTTTATTATTTTAACTTTTCAGTTATTTTTATACTAAAGTATGACTGAAGTGTAAAATTAACGGATAAATTTGTCTGATGTTTAATGAAATAAATATTTTTTAATTATTTATTTTATTTATTTAATTCTTTATTTATTTTTGTAAATGTTAGTAACGAAATTTTAAAAATATAAAGGAAAATATGTGATATAAATTCAGAAGAAGTAGTTATTCTATAATTTGTTTTAATCCTTTAAAAAACGAAAATCGTACATTTATTATCCTAAATGATGCTAAGAAAATCTTTTTTTAATTAAAAGCATATTTTATTTACATATTAATTATGTTAGCATCGATTAAAAAAATAGAAATTTTTTAAAAAATGCGTTAATTACTTATGTTTACGTTAGATTTTTTTCTTTTTTTTTTTTTTAAATTAAAATCCACTATTTCAGTCTGTAATAATTATTCCCGTTAGGCAGGAAATGATAATCTTTTATTTCATGAAATTATTCGTTACAGAGTAATTAATTAAAATTTCCATTTAAATTAATGTAGTGCGTACTGCGAATGGAAATTGCCTCTAAATATAAATAGCGACACAAACATAAATGATTCCTTTTCATTCATTTTTATTCAATATTTCATACTTGTAAATTATGCAACAGTTATAAAATTTAAATTTCAAACTGTTTAGTTGGGTAACTTTTGCTCTGTTATATACAGTCATTTGGACATACAGACTGGCAGTAAGACGTACGGACGGACTGAACAACGACTATACGTGCTGCGTATTTACATAATTAAAAACGCAAATGATCAATGCACTGCAAACTCTACTCAGAAGTGCGTTTAAAAACTACGGAAAGTTAACATACTTTTTATTAAATTATTCTTTAAATTTCAAAGATAATTTTTTGCGGAAATTTTTAAAATACAAACTTTTTTTTTTAATCTTGGGACACTCGGAATAGATTATGTGATCGTTCGGCTTTGAAATTAAGAAACATGCGTCTTATAGTGTAGACAAGTTTTAGTTGCTTAAAATTAGATATCAACTACATGTTAACCTCTCCAGACCTGAGGTACACAAATGTGTATCCCCATTCTTTTCCTCATAAAAATGAAACTGTTCGAATTTTTTGCATTTTTACTTTATTTTTATACAGATGAATGTTTTTGCTTAAAAAAATAAATAATAAATAAATAAATAAATGACAGCACTGATGAATATTACCTCATAAAATAAATATTATTTTCATCTGAGTTTCGAAAATGCCTTCAAGACATTGTGGCCAAGAAAGTAAGAAATATTCATTATTTACTAGTGTATAACGCGCACGCGTTTATAACATACACCCCGCACTTTACAAGGAAAAAGGGCGATTTTTCTTAAAATCCCGTACATAACGCGCACCATAAATTTTACATGCAAGTGAATGAATGACAAAATGAATTTCAGTAAAGAAATTCAAAACAAACATTTCATTAGGCTAGAAAACAAGGCGAAAATACATTTTTAGACTTCAGGTAGGGAGTGAATGAACCCGTACATAACGCGCACTGTAAATTTAACATGCAAGTGAATGAATGACAAAATGAATTTCAGTAAAGAATTTCAAAACAAACATTTCATTAGGCTAGAAAACAAGGCGAAAATACATTTTTAGACTTCAGGTAGGGAGTGAATGAACCCGTACATAACGCGCACTGTAAATTTAACATGCAAGTGAATGAATGACAAAATGAATTTCAGTAAAGAATTTCAAAACAAACATTTCATTAGGCTAGAAAACAAGGCGAAAATACATTTTTAGACTTCAGGTAGGGAGTGAATGAACCCGTACATAACGCGCACTGTAAATTTAACATGCAAGTGAATGAATGACAAAATGAATTTCAGTAAAGAATTTCAAAACAAACATTTCATTAGGCTAGAAAACAAGGCGAAAATACATTTTTAGACTTCAGGTAGGGAGTGAATGAGGGCTATGAGAGTTGCTAATTGTCATTTAAATGGTGTTACTAACTCTATTGTACAAAAAAGTGCAATGATTGAATTATAAATTCAATAATATTTCAATTAAGTCAGATTTTCCGAGTGTTTATGTGTCCTTTGAATACGGTTCTTGATTCATATGTATGTCATGTGATTACATCCAGCAGTAAAACTAGCACCTAGGAGTTTTACCCTAATTTTTTGAAAAAAAAGTGCGCGTTATGCACGAGTAAATACGGTATTTAACTTAAATGCTTAAAAATAAAAAAAATGGGGATTTGCTCATCCTTTACTTGTTTAAAGATATTTATTTTGCTATTGTGTAAATTTATATTACGAATAGTTAAACTCGTGTTTTACTTTTAATTCCATATTTTTAAATCTAAATTACCAGCCCCCTAAAGTACTGATTTCATAAAAATGACTCTTTCTGTCATCTATGGTGTCATTTCGATTATCCAAAAGCAATAAGTATATATTTGTAGAGTTTTTTTATGCTCAGGTTTGAAGAGTTTAAATACAAAATAAATTTCTTGAATATAATTTTGATTAGAACAAATACATTTTAGTTATGAACTAAAATTTAACCTTACTCCCCAGAATATAAACTCTCTTTTGCAACACAAAGTTTATAGAAACGATAAAGTTAAAATGGCTTCTTAATTAATGTGTCAATAAATCTGGAAATTCATGTGTTGAGCTGTCAAGGGAATACCGAAAATATTCATTTTTCATTTCCAGAAATAATTAATTGCAGACTTATAAAAAAAAGTTAATTTTAATTAATTTCAGCTTATAGTATGTTGCAGTTGTATTTAAATATATACTGGATGTCCCATAAATTAGCATCTATAAAAATTCACAAAAATGCTGAGGAATTGGTTTATGTGAAGGCGGTTATTGACAAAATTATGCTCACGAAAGGTATATTTTGCCCGGTAAAAAAAAAAAAAAAAAAAAAAAAAAAAAAAAAAAAAAAAAAAATGATGAAAATTTTATCGTTTGATTTTTTGGCAATCCTTTAACCGAAATCCCGTTTTTCCCCGCGATCATTCGACAAAAATCGTGTTTTTCAAAGCTTCTTTGGCTTTTTTTTTTTTTTTTTTTTTTTTTTTTTTTTTTTTTTTTTTTTTGCGATTTTTAGATAAAATTAATTTTTTTTCTGGAACTTTTTGCCGAAATTTGCTTTGTTTTTCCGTTGTTTCGCGTTGTTACTTATTTTTTTTTAGAATTTAAGCCCTGGTAGCGACTGAACATTTGGGTTTAAGAGCTATTGGCTCCTTAAAAATGTTGTTATTTTGCACTTATAATACAGGGCTTCTCAAAGAGTTCAATACATTGTCGCATACGGATGGAGCATTCAGGATGTGTGTTTTTACATTTCTTGCGCGTTTTTTCTAGATTAAATGCTAATTATATATATATATATATATATACATATATATTACTAATTAAAGCACACTAAACACAGTTATAAATAATTAACGTTAGGTCTGTATCTTTAGAATTTTAATCACACACAATAAGCAGCGATCATTCTGGTAGCCATTCTATTTCACAAACTATAAGCAGCGAACACTCTGGTCGCCATTCTTTTCACACACTCTCTCAAAATAAACATTTTTTTCTCTACTCAGTTCACTTCACATTTCAACCAAAGGGAGTTCACGACGCCCTCTTACGTGACTTATAAATTCTGAAATTTCAACAATAAACATTATATTTGTATAAAAATCATTAGAAAATACATAGAACTATCGAAAATTAAAGCAATATATTTTCACGTACTTTGCAGAAATTTCTGAAGATAGATTTTCTTTTGTGTTATGCATTTCTTAATTAACCTAAATTTTAGAATATTATGTAGAATACCGAGTGTTTCAAAAGTCCGATGCAAAAGTAAAATTTGATTAAGAAAAAGAAAAAGATATAATTGTCGGAGAGACATGCGGTTTACATATAACTGTTCAGAGAGGCAAGGGATTTTGTATGATATCAACAAAAATCTAGCTCAAATTCTAGACATTAGAGGGCGCTACTGTATATAATTTTATAAATTTCATGGAATAATACCACATTTCTTAAACAACCGAATAATTGGATACAAAAAAATGCACAAGAAGTATTTATTCACTGATATTTTTTATCTGATTCTGGAGTTGTGTGAGCAATATAGAATTATTACATAGAATTATTTACAGTTTCGTTACTATTGTCGAGAGCTTCAAGTAATTTTTCGTTGATGTTATACCAAATTTTAAACTCCGCTGAATATTTATCTTCAAACCATATTCTCTCCTACGTATCGATAATTTTTTATCGAGTTTTATTTTTGCACCCAACTGCTGAAACATCCAATATCTATATATAAAATATATGTCAGCTTTCACATTTGGAAAATTTCAGGCAAAGGACATTGAGTACATCAAGTACTCAAAATGAATTTAAGTAAGCGCGTAATAAAGAGTAATATTTTGTTAAAATATTCTATGTGTCCTGCATACTGTCTTTTCTCCAATTATTGATTCATAATTTTTGTTTTATATTTTTAATATTGTTTTTAACAAAGTATCATCTATATATCTACAGATTTGTGAAATTTATATTTAAAAAGGGGAAAAACATTCCTTTCAAATATAACGGCTTAACAATTATAATTCTTTCATTAATGCATGTTACCTTTAAAAATATCTACAAATATTTTCGTGAAAGCAAGAATTCCACTATTACCTAATGACAAAAATTTTACCTTGAAAGAAAAATAAAATGTATATAAATTCCTTGATAATAAAGTCGAATACAATGACATAATAAAAGTGAAAAAAAATATCTTATCCGCAGATAATTTTACTACTTAAAATTATATTAAAAAAAAAAACAATGATTTATAATATTTATAACACATAGTAATTTTCCTTTTGTATTATTTTGAAAAATTTTTATTCTTTCCAAACAAACTCTAACCAGTAATGCTACTATAAAAATATTTTCACAATATCAAATAAATTTTATGGTTACAATTAAAATTATTCTGACATATACGTTTGACATTTAATTTTATTCTTGTGAATTATTTCATAGAAATGAAAATATTTAATTTTAATTATACTCACAATAAGAGTACTTATCCTATATCTTTACAGAATAGTGTCATCTATGCAATCATATTTTTGTTAAGTGAAGTGTTTACACATGGTTTTAAATTTCCTAAAGGCGGATAATGAATTTTGCTCGAAAAGGTTTTGTAATTAATTCCAATACAAAAGTTCTTTATGGAATTCTTAAAGCGAAATATTATGAATTGGGAAGATTCTTCCTTATTTGAAGCAATATTTTGAATTATGTTAAATGTATGTTAGCTATAATATTGTTTTGTGTCTTAGTACTATCATTATAAATTATTGCAGAATAACGAAAAATGAGAGTTAATTCTCTGCCGTAAATTTTATTTTAAATCAGTTGTTTAATTTATTTAAAATCTTATTTTGAGGCTTACGTACATTTGAAGTACAGACTCAGAAAAAAGAAATCTTGACACTTGCGATTTCAGACGCTTTGTTAAGTATCTAGAAGTATACCTGCTGAATGACACTTAAACTCCAGTTGTACAAACAAAATAGTACAGGTCATATATTTTCATATTCCGTTGATTAGTGGCTTTACAATATTGGACGTATTACTGTATTTGGATACAGCTCCTGATATTTTTGCTTCATTTTGGAAATAACGCATTTTGATCTTATTCTATCGACGATAATTTTCAGAATTTTCACTTTAACAAAAGTTGCTCTATACATTTATCTAGCACAATATGCAAATGAAACTTTTATAGAAATGACGCATGCGCAGTGAAAATGTATTTAGTAAACCTGCTTAATTTTTATACAATTATTAATATTTTTTTTAAATTTCGATTACAGGGTGTTATATATAATGTTGAATATCATATTTTGTGAAAAGAACATTATTTTTTTATTAAGAACTTTGCAAATTATAAGCAAAGAACGAGGCAAAGTTTTGAACCGTTTTTATAAAAATCTTAATTTTTCTACGAATGTGCACGCTGCAATCATAAAAATAAATGCATTGTATTATAATAAACCTCTTAATCATAATCTGCAGTTTGAGCACTTTGCTACATTAGTTTCGACCAGGTTATCCAAAAGATCTTCGTTCTTTTTCAATTTCTTGACGGTCACTTATGGGATTTCGGGAAAAATCTTCGCGAAAATATATGACCTGTAATATTTTGTTTACACACTTGGAGTTTCATAATGTTTCCTTATGTATATTTCTAGATATTCAACAAAACGTCTAAAATCGCAAAATGTCTTTTTTTTTTTTTTTTTTTTTTTTTTTTTTTTTTTTTTTTGCTGAGACTGTATTTTAGATCTTAGACTGAGGTGAGGTTTACGTATATTCCAAATTGAGTACTCTCTTAAAAAGTCAGGCAAAAAATAGCTCAAGTTGAGCCGAAATTAGCTCATCTGACGTTTTGAAAGGCAACTACTCAAAAATAGTTGAAACAACTCGAGTAGCGATTTGTTTGTATGCTATTTAAATCAAGATGAGTAGTTTGAAAAAAGCAATTTAAATCAAGACGAGTAAAACGTTTAAAAACAACTCAATCACGACCAATAAATTACAGCTCTTTCCTGAGAAGCCAAATCCACTCTTTCCTTTTAAGAGTGTAGAGAGGAGAGATTCATGGAAAAGTTTACATGCCCAGTGAAATATGATGATTGAGTCTTAAACTTGGAAAACATAATATAACCACAACAGAAATATTTAACTACTTATTCTTTATTGATGCGTTTTTTTTAAACGAAGCAAAAATTCTTTATTTTAAGAACCCTCTGAAACTTATAATGCATTTATATTTCAGATTTAGATAAGTATTTAAAAACATATAATAACGTAATGACGTTCATACTATTTTCAGCAAATCGGTCAGTAAATTCCATCTTGGAGTCCCAATAAATATTCATATTGCTTTAAAACGCGTGATTTCAAATACACAGATTTATATCATTTGATTCAAGGTTTCTTCGGAAAAATTGACCAGCGTAGTGGACGAAGGCTGCTAGTCTATATTATAAAGGACAAACACATCTCTGCGAAATTTATACGCCCTTCTATGATTTGGAACACTTTGAAATTTTAAATGAAATTTCAGTTTTATAATTTTCGGTAACAACAACAAAAAAAGTTTTGATTTTTTTTCTGTCCACAATTTTAACCCGAAATGCATAATAACGTCATTGATCCGTCCAATTTGAAAAGTATTTATTGCCGAAAAATTATGTTAATCGTTTATTTCTGTATAAGTCAATTAAACAAAATTACGTGAGAGAGTTATGGCTACTGCATACCAATTCAAATTGTGCAAAAACAACAAAATTTTGTTTCATCTGCAAATTGACTTTAGAAAGACTCAAATAAAATTGATGAAATGTTGTTAAAATATACAAAAGTGTTAACAATATAAAAAAGTGTATGAAGTTAGGCATAGAACTGAACTAAAATTTTTATGTATGATTATTTTTCTGTATGGCAAGTAAATCCTCCCTGAATTTGAAATAAATCTGTCTATCGTTCTATTGTACATCGGCCCATGCAGAGACGACGGAAACTTGTTTTTACTCTGATTTATTGACTGAAGCAGAATTTTAAAATGAAAATCAAAGTTGGTATAGTACTGAATTAATTATTTTAAATCATTAACATGCGTAAGGATTTTTTTAAATATTAAAATGTACGTATGAGATAGAAGAAAATTTTGGGTTTGGCGCATCCAACTAGTTCAAAACTCTGTTCAGTATAGGCAGATTTTTGGAATCGTCGCACCTTACTGTACAGGTATTTGTTTTTAATATTAAAACTCTCTATTCCTTTCAAGACAACCAATGAAACAATGATTAACGGTGCTGTATTAATTTTTCTATTATCACAGTCAATGAACGTTTAAAAATATAAAAATTGATATATTTTATTTAAATCATTAAACTAACTTGGTATCCACCATCTTCTTTTTTATGAATGCCATATTATTCTATAACAAAATTTT
Source organism: Maratus speculifer (assembly GCA_964019185.1). NCBI lineage: Eukaryota > Metazoa > Arthropoda > Arachnida > Araneae > Salticidae > Maratus > Maratus speculifer. Next base: position 363,698,594 of record OZ025294.1, read on the forward strand.
ATCAAATTCCTTTGAGCTCGCATTTAGAATTTTTTCTCAAAAAATTATTCTATATTATCAAGAAATAAATTCTTTATACTTAGAAAGTTTTAGATTTGTATAATTTTTTTAAGTATTTTAAATTCAGGAAAAAAATCTTGGTATTCATCTTCAAATGTAAATAAATAGCGGAAATTTAAAAAAAAAAAAATAAAAGCATCTAGTATTTTTTTTCTTTTGTAAAATGTTTACTCTTGTACTCCAGTTTGGAAGAAGGTGATTGATAATGACGAATGACTTTTCAAGTTATTAGGAGGGAAAACATTACCTAAACAGGAATTTTCCTCGCATGTTCCTATCATACACAAATGTGCTTAAAACAAACGTGTAAATTGGTTTGATCAAAGACAATTACTTGTAATTTTTCATCATTAAGACAAAAATATCATCATAAATCCTGTATCTGCTGTCAACTTAATCTAAATTCCTCCGCTTGTAAAATCTTCAAGTGATAGAAATCATTTTTAAACCTTTAAATCTTTAGTACTAAACGACTTTAAGGTTCCTCAGAATATTTACTGAAAGTAATTGTATTTCCACTATATAAATTTAGATAAGAACCTTCATTTTAACACTAGAAAGAGAAAAATATTTATACAAGTTTTATAAAAAATATTTATCACCAGATTTTTTTTATTTAAAACTAAGTTTTTTAATTTACCATTCTTGCCCTTTGTTGGTTTTAAACATATTTTAGAAATAAATTTAAGGTTTGAACCGAAATATATTTACTTACTCGGACACAAATTAGCTTCTCACCGTCATTCTAGTGTTAATCGTAGATAGGATGTCTGTTGCTATCATTTTCAACAGAAGGAGTGATTTAGCATACCGAGTAACCAGGAATGTTCTCTTCTCACAATTTTTAAAAATATCTTTTACAAACACATTTTATGATCTTGTCATTTTTGATAACACTTTAAGCCCAATATTTTAACAGAAACAATGCATTCACAACACAATCGAAAAAGATTTTAGGTAGAAGTGTTAATTATGTTCCCTTAGTGTTGCAAAGGTATTTCGCGAATTTTCAATGCAAAATGAGACATATATAGTTCTAAAATGTATTGCTATTTCATATTTGTTTTCACTTTAACCTTCTACATGTTCCCAATTGGAAACATAAGTTAAAAAAATATTAGCGATCAAAATTAATGAAAATTGACTTGAAAAAGTTAGCAAAAATAGTAAAACGATGATTCGATTTTTTGAAATAGAAGTTACATTCGTATCATTAATGAGGAAATTTCGCGAAAATCATAAAAATGGCAAATGATCACTGGAAAATGATCAGTCAGAAGAAAGATTTTATGAAGTAGAATTTTCGAATTAGATAACTTGATTTTTTGAAAATGAAATTAAATTCCTATTGTTTATGGGGAAATGTACAGAAAAATCACAAAAATGACCAATGACCAATGGGAAATGACCTCCGGAATTGACCAATGTCCCCAATTGAGAACATTCTGAAAATTACATATAATTTTTTTTCCATCATATTAATGATTAATATCCCTTAAGTAAAGCATTAGGAGGCATAATATGCTTAAAAAATAATCTAAAATATGACTGGATCAAAATTTGGCCTGTAAAAGATTAATGTAAGCTTGCATTAGTAAATTTATGATTTAAGCAGTCTGAAAATCACAGATGAATGATATTCTTTTTAAATGTGAAAAAATATATAAACTATTTTCGTCCAGTTAGAAAAAATGCGTAAATTGAATTAAAAAATAAATGAAATGAAAAATAACTGACAATACAATGTATACACAAATGAAAAACACTATTAGTATCTCTAGTGAAACAAGAAATTTCTAAAATATTATATTCATAATTTTATAGCTAAAAAAATAAAAATAAAGAAATAATAGAAATAAACGAATAAAATAAATAAATAAAAAGGATAACGAAAAGGGAAAAGAGTGAGCGATACATCAAAATACTTTAAAACTATACAATAATAATAATTGTCTTTGATTTTTACTGCCTATAAATAATCATACTATACATACAAAACTTTAATTTCCTCGCATTGCTGGGGTCTCAAAATAGCATTTACTGCCAAATATATTTAGCTAGTGTGAATGAAAATCAAGAATTACACAATAACTGACTGTTCGGAATGTTTACATTGGTAAGTTGAGTATAAGCGTTTGAAATGTATTTCGTTCCCTAAGTCATATTATGTCGAAACTTATATTTTCGGATCCAAAACATACTGCCATTTTTTTAATTAAAAGTCTGTCTATATTATGAGGCTAATGATCTATGCTGTCCCGAGATGTTAATTTAATAATTCTTTCTAAAACTGTGCCAGAATCATTTTTGTTTTCTCTAATTTCAGAAAATTGCATATAATGAGCATAAACAACTAAATAAAGGTATGCAATCTATCATCAAAAAGCAGACATTTTAAACTTTTCAAAAGAAAAATCAACAATACATTAAAAAAATTGATTCTTTATTACTTAAAATACACTTTAAATAAACGGCAATGAAAAATTTAAATATTGGGCCAGATATCAAATATTTAATGCTGAAGAATATGATAATTTGTTTTTTGCTTCTATTATGTAGAAAAATAAATAACTACATCGTAAACGTGTTTAATTTTTATCATAATAAGCAATATCTTAAAATTAAAAAAAAAAATGTTAAATATCAATTTCATGAAACGTGGAAACAATTCCAATATTCCAATATACTCACATTCCATCGTATATTCAGTGCTATCAGATAAAACTTTTATTCCTAATGGACTTAAATAATCTCAGAATTGTTTTTAGATACTTACATTTAATGACGTTTGAAAATGAAATGTTTCTAATTTTATAAAAAAAATTACTTTAAATGCAATTTAAAAATATAAGCAATATCATACAGATATGAAACAAAAACTATCGTTATTATTTTTAAACTAAAATTGTCTAAAATACAATTTCCAAGAAAAATATTTATCGTTGAAAACAAAGTTTAAAAAATAGGACAGAAAAACAAGAAAATATGGCGCCAGACATCAAAATATTAATAGCACTATACAATGATAAAAAGTTGTTTTTGATTTTTACTGCCTGTTATAATTCACTTTTTATATCCAAAGTTTCATTTTTCCGCGTCATTTAGTATCTTGAAATAGCATTTACTGTCGAATGTCTTTACCGAGCACTGCTGGAAAGCAAAATTTAGATGATAACTGACTGTATATATTTCGAAATCTATTTGTTGTTTAAGTGAAATAAAACAGCTGGAATTTGTGTATTTCATGCTCTACTTTACTTCATGTGTAAAATGTTCTTTTGTATAAAGAATAAACATCCACTGCAATTTTTATTTAGAAACTTTCTGATTACAATTTGGGTTTATAGAAGTATGACTTATTTTGGATATTAATTCCGTTTTGCTATCAAATAAATCAATGTCGATAAAAAAAATGAATGTTCAATTGTTTGTAATCTTAAAGTTTTAATTTATTGATGTATTAATGACATTTAAAAAAAAAGTATATATATATATATATATATATATATAGCGAAATTTCCTATAATATTTTCATAAAATTTAAGCTTATTATATTTTAGACTAACTGATGCCAAATACTTGCTATATACCTACAATTCATACGATAATTTCCCTTTTATTATATCTGTGATCAGTCCAATCAGATAAATCACTGGATCGCTTCGACATTAGTAAACTTTAGTTGAATTTGACTTAGTTTAATTAGAATATAATTTAAAAATCAAAATAACAGTGTAGAAATGTGGGACACATACAAAAAGTATTACTTTGAGAAATAAACTATTTTTTAAACTATTTCCAAAAGACAAATTTATTGTATAAAACAGTATTGAAAAAAAACTCCAGAGGAACGAGAAAGTGTGAGACCAGGCGTGAAGACATTAGCAGCACTATAGAATCATAAAAACTTGTTATGCTTTTCAAATAGCATTTAATTTCGAGTATCGCTACCAAGAACTGCTCGTTTGCAATATTCAGATAATAAACAACAGTGTATTTTGGAATCTGTTTTTGTTAAGCTGGATATTTTCGACTGGGGTGGAAATGAAACACTTGTTCATAGGCGTTCGGGAAATTTCTCCGTATTTTGGATGATCGGGCGTTTTGATCCTTTTCGTAACATGTTTAAACTTAACAACTGGAGCTTGTGTATTTTATGCCTTGCTTGATGTTATTTTAATAATGTAAATTTTTGGGTCAAATGTACCAAGCATTCCTAGCCATTTAGTAACCAGGGTTGCACCTTAATTCTTGACATTCAAGAAAGGGCTTCCTTATACACAACTGAAACCATACGGAAATATTACACTGAGAAAAAAAGATACCGCCTTCACCTAGAATGAATAGTTAGTCACTTTCTGAATACCTAAACTGGAATTACAGATGACCGAAATATGCGAATAGGTTTAACTACAAAGCTGAATAGCCGAAATGACCTAACATTTCTAGTCTCTTGTTTTCAAGGTGACGAAACGATATCGACTCGTCACAGTAACGAGAAATTATAGCTTGATTCCGGAAATAGTTTCAAAAACTAGAATTATAGTTACTAAATCAAACCTCTTGTGTTCGCATCTGTTTGCTGAGATTTTTAAATAAATATTACAACGAGAATAAAGGAAAGCTCTCTTGAATTCCTGTAGTAGATTCTAGAACTCTCATATAATGGCAACTAGAATTGACATGGAACTATTTTTTCTAGAGCCACAATTTAGATTCTAGATCCCAGAACTGTATTTTTTCTCAGTGTATCACTCATATTAGTATGCATGCGCTGCTTAACATAATGCAAATGAATCTTATGATAATAGAAAAAGATTCCTATGTCCCTGGAATTTTATGTATCAAATTTAAAATTTTATGTTTTCCAATTAGAGGTCTATCTTAAAAATTCTTGTAAAGCAAGAAGTGAGAAACTTTAATTGCTCTTATAATAAAAAATAACAAGAAAGATAAAAAATAAAAATAAACATCGAAATCAGGAATATTGCTAGATTTTATTGGGGATGTGAAAACACTTTGATTTTTTTAAAGGTGTTAATTTAGTTTTATAAAAAGCACAAAGTTAAGCATGATAGTGACCACATCTAAATGAGTGGCCTATTAAGAGACCGAGATTGGAATACTTTCATAGTTGAAAATCATCCCGCACTTTTTTATTATTTTTTCTAAGCAAATTGGGAAAAAAAGGTCCCTAAAAGTCTATCAAATGTTGAGAATGAAAAATTATGTCACTTTTATCCCTCCTATAATACAGTCAATGGGCCAGCTTGACAGCAACTAAAAGAAAAAAGGCTGAACATACATGCACATAAATCTTCAAACGGGTGAGTCTAGGAGACAAAATATTCATTTCCTCTACTTATTAAGTATAAGAAAGAGAAGTTTTAAATTATTACCATAATTGTATTTTATAAGCAATAAACACAATCGTGAAAATACGCCTGATTAAATTTTCAAAGTATGTTTATGTTTATTTAATGCTGTTTCTCAGGTTTTGAAAATATTTCAGATGTAGATATTAATGTTTTTAAAGAAAGTATTTTTTTATAATGAAATTTTGCTTCTGATGAGTCTAACAATAGCAAACATGGGCGCCGTGGATCCAGCTATGGACACAGCCGAAATATACAATATCAGCAAAATGTATTTTTTTTTATTAGAAAACTTATAGTTTGTATATCTTAATTTACTCGGTAAATAGCCTATTCTTTCGAAATTCTTTCTTTTTTTCAAATAATTCCAGCTATTGCAAAAGTTACAACCGTTGAATTGCGATTTAAGGGTTGTAAAATGATGGAGTTCAAAGTACAGTTATTCGTTTTGACTTTTATTATCATTGTGTTTAAAAATTCCACTTGACACTTTGTTATATTGTATTACTAATTTATATTGATATTTTTTACCACTATATTTAAAAAAATAATATTCGTCCTATTTAATTACAGATTACTGTGATTAAATAAATCTTCGGTTTATTTTTCAAAATTCAAAAGATTTTTCAAAAGACTTATATTGTGTTTTAGTGAACAGTATGTTAAGCTGACTGTCCATGTGTTTAACCAAAGAATGTTCAAAATAGTTTCATTAAAATTATTAATTCGATTAATTCTATGTTTTCATTCACTGTAAAAAAGTATAAACGATGTGAAATGTAATTCTACACACGTAAAGCTACAGAAATTTGCATGGTTCCTAAAATTTATCTGTACACCTTAAAAAAAATGTAACAATCAATTTTTATTAAAGATACAGAAATATGTGTGCTTACTAAAAATTTATCTGTAACCCGGAGATATTTACATGTTTTTTTTTCTTTTTTTTTTTTTTTTTTTTGTTTAATATGAAGTTCTATTCATCTCTTTTTCCTAAAAAAATGTAGTAACCTTGCAGATTTTCAGATTTACAATACAAACGTGTTTCTATTGTATGATAATATTTGATGCCGTTACATAAAATTTTGTGGGTATCCCAGTTACGTAGAAAATCTAAGTAACATTGTGATTTTTTTCAGCTATACTATAAGATTTCCATTGTAATATAGCGATTATATTTCCAATTTTAATAATTAAATAATTTTCAATTTTTCACTCATTTTTTAAACGTATGTTTATAATTGATGAATGAACACCATTTTTTTTTTTTTTTGAAAAAATCATTTTTTTTAAATTCCTTATATCGACAAAAAAAATGAGAGATAAAAAGTGTGAACTATATAGATATTTTTGCAAATTGCTGGAAATTTTTTTGCTTGATATCTGAATAAAAACTGTATAATACATATTAACTGAAAATTTTCATTTTGTTCTGATTTTCATCTAAAACCGTTTAATTTCAATCTGATTTTTTTTAAATGCAAGGTTACACAATATTTGCAAAATTAATCAAAGATAAATTTTTTACATCAATTTTAATTTTATGACAACTCTCTGCACATTAATTCAATTACAAACGAGTCTATCAGGCAAGTTAATTCTAGGTCCTTATTTATATAATCAGTCGTTACAAGAAAAGTTATCACAATAGTTTTGATTTTAGTTTTCTTTGGAAAACATGAATTTCTCGAATGATAACTGCCTTATTTATTTATTTATTTATTTATTTATTTATTTATTTATTCTAATTTTCAAGTGAAGTTGTGTAAATGAACCCTGACAAAAGTTTTAAATTTCAAGATTTTTCTTTTACTCAACATTTGTTATAATGATGAAATATAAATTTTAAATGCAAATTTTAATAACGACTGATCTCTGCAAATTAGCTCAATTAAAATCAAATACATCGGACAAGTTAACTCAAGGTCTATATTTAACGAATCAGCACTTATAAATCAAGCAATTATAACATTTTGCTTTCAGTTCTCTTCAGTAAACATAAATTTATCAAAATGGTAACCGAATTTTTAAAATATTTTCTTAATTTCAAGTAAAATTGTCTAGTTGCATACTGAGAAAATTTTAAAAGTGCAGATGTTACCCTTCACTCAAAATATAAGATGATAATCAAATATAAATTTTAGATATGAATTTTTATAACAAGGACCTATTTAAGGTCCTTAAATTAACAAATTAGATCAAGGTCCAGATGCAAAGAATCAACAGTTACAAAAGAAGCAATCACAAACAGTTTGTTTTTAAGCTTTCATTAGTCAACACGAATTCTCGAAATGATAACTGAAATTTTTGAATACTTTCTTATTTTCATGTATGATAGTTTAATTGCATCTTGACAGAGTATTAAACGTTCAAGGTTTTTCTTTTACTCAATATTTTCGATAGTAAACAAATATAAATTTTAGATATGCATTTTAATAATGACTGCTCTGTGCACATTAGTTCTACAAAAATCAAATCCGTTAAACAAGTCAAAGTTAAACATATTGACAAAAAACAGTATTATATAAATACAGTTACTTTATTAGATATGCATTTTAATAATGACTGCTCTGTGTACATTAGTTCTATAAAAATCAAATCCGTTAAACAAGTCAAAGTTAAACATATTGACAAAAAACAGTATTATATAAATACAGTTACTTTATAATAATAATATTAATGAAAATAAGTATTATTAATAAATAATATAAGCTTGCATTTATTATATATTAAACTGTCTGCAAGGAGGACCATGTATAAGACGGTAATATACCTAACCCGGAAGGATTTTCAAGTCCCAGAGAATCTAGGGAAATAGAGTAAAACTTGTATAAGGCGGAATATTGGCTACTAGTGAAAAAATTCTCGATCCCGATCGATTATGTCCTAGACAGAGTTTACTGTATAGTATAGATATAGTATAGTATAGATATGTGTAATAGATGAAACAATGTTTACAGAATTTAATTGTATTTCCATTTTATAAAATTAAATGACTACAAAACATTTTAGAAAAAAATATAAACTTTTTGAAATTTTCCAATATTTTCAACATTTTTGCATTTTTTTGTAATTTTACATTTCGGATTAGAATTTTCGGAATTTATTTCCTTTGAATTATATTTCATTGTGATTTAAAAGTTTACACAGAACTAGTACTGACTACGATATGATGTTATTAAAAAAATAATAAACAACTACATAAATAAGGAAAGAAAAAAGTTTTAAAATGTAATTTTTTGTATGAAATTTTTTAATGTTCATAAATTGCTTCAGAGAAAACAGATTAACTTATTAAATATTAATATTTATCGTTCTTTTAATCTTTATGTTTCGCAAATCGGCTTATTTTCTTGATCTTAAAGCTATATTTATTTAACTATTTATTTTGTGGTTGAATAACGAAGTGAATACTTTCATTTTATATTCCTATTTTGTAATCTTCGTATATAATTTATTTTAAGATATGTATTTTATATCTTTAAAATCTCATGTTTCTTTTAAAAAAATGATTCAGTAATTTTATATTTTGCATTAATACAAGATGCAAATTTATTGTGGGTTTTCAATATGAAAATCAAATTATATTTTAAAGTATTCTTTTTATATAAATTTTAATTGTTATTTGTTGTATTACCCTGGCTTTCACTTGCGTTTTATTGGCACCACTACTTTAAAAATAGTCATTTTTCAGCATGTTTCTCTTGACCACATTGTTAAGTTGTGTGTAAATTTATTTTCATTCGAAAATGTAATTCGAATAAAATAACAAAATTGGCGCAAGTGGGAGTCCTATGTTATAAAAAGGAAATTAAGTGGGGGGATTTTCTTTTTTTCGGTTGGAAAAAATCGATTTTTTTTTATTCGTTGCAGTCTGTACATTAGCTCTGTGAAATATGTCGACCGAGATCTATGTTCTTGAGTATTCATTTAGTGCTCTAGCAAAATTCGTCCATAGATTTGAACTGTTAAACATATTTTACTCACAAACGTATTTTTTCAAATTGGGCTGGATCGGAGGGCAAAAACTATTAAACCGATATTGATACACATTTTTTATTAAATGCAATATACTTTATTGGAGTTAGGATCGCTTTTAGTTATTTTTGTAAAAAAGAAATAATTTTAGTAACATAACAATGTGCGAAAAAGGGAGTCAAAAATAAACCTTCATTAACCATGTGGAAAATAGTCAAGAATAGATAGATGTATCTGAGACATATCTGGAAACAATTTCCATATTGATATACCCCACCCCAGGTTTCTATGTTAAGTGGGTCGTGAAATATATATATTTTTACATAAGGATAGATCGCGTACGAATATAAAGTTGGGAACCGCTGCATTATTTTATTGTTTGATTATATAAATTGATCAGAATATATATAAATACGTTTTTACAAAAAAAAATATCATTATTCATAATATTTTATTTTTTAATTGGTGAAAGAGCACCGGAAAAATTAAAGGATTTTTGAGAACTTGTCCTATTACGGCCATGTATTGACATTGGCTGTTGTATGCCGGTATGTTAAAATTTCCGAACCGAAATGCATCATGTGTGTGTTTTTGTTTTTGTATGATGATTCATACAAATATTTTATTATTGAATTGTAATTGATTATTTTATCCTTTAATTTTAAGGTCTATTGCTTTGAGGAATGTACAGAAAGACACAGACATACACATTATAATATGTATAAGCATCGGACAAGGAGATTTTTTTTGTTTGATCAATAATTAATGAACAATTAGATTTAAATCTATATTTATACGCACGGAAGTGTTTCGAATATTATTCTTACTCATATCAAAATCCATCTGCGCCAAATTATGTTTGTAAGCGCTCTCTACTTGTATTTGAACAATTACACAGAAAAGTCTTATTTTGGGGAGGAGGATTAATATTTATAATGTCAATGCCCCTGCACCTTAAAATAATTACATAATGTAATGTAATTATTTTAAGGATATGATTGAAAAGCTTTATATTTTCATGTTAAAATAGCAGCTTTCGTCTACTACTCTATTAGGTTTCTTTAAAAGATTTTGAATGAAACAAAATGCATCTAATGAGAATTAGACAAAATCTTAATATCTAATTAAATAGCCATAGTTTTTGTCTTATTCATATAATCTCATATCATCTAGTTCAAAATCGATATTGACGATATAATAGAGAAAATACTTCTAAAATCATTATATTTAACTAATTTTTAATAGATTTGCTGTCTTGAATATCACGCTTTTACCTAAAACTGCTACAGTGATGTGGCGAGATGCCTTAAAAATATGACCATCTTATTAAACCCTCTTAGACAACTAAACCCCCTTAGATCTTATAAACGTACCCCCTTGGAGGGAAAAAATGAGAAAAGAGGCAAGGGAAGTGCATAATATGAATAAGTGGCCGCAGGAATTATCATCCATATACCACATGAAATGTATTGTCTAAATTTAGAAAAACTACCCCCTCGCTTTGGCACAACGTGGAATTAGGGCTCAGGTGGTATATAACATCAAATAGTGATCACAGAGCTTTAAAACGGTATGCCTCATGTATCAGCAAATTTTGAAAAGATGCACCCCAGGTTTCCAAATATCGAGTGCACCCCCAGATAACATAACTTCCCTCCACTATCTCTCGTTATTTTTTTTAATATATTATAAATAATATTTATCGCAGGGCTCCATAAAAATATCTGATTTAGAATGACAAAAGTACTGCTGTATCAAAAAAGTTCGAAAATTTCCTCCAACTAGGGGGTGGGGGGGCTTCAGGAAGAAGGAAGAAAGGTCCATAATCTGAATGAGTATTCTAAGTGCTTTAAGATAATATATCACATGACGGGACCAAAAAAAGTTTGAAATTTTTCTACCCCCACTTTAGCCCCCTTCAGAGGTGGAGATTTTAAAATCTCTGAAGCACAACTTTAATTATTTTTTAATAGATATTTTTTCTGAAATGTTCAGTTCCTACTTGAAACATTTGCCGAGATATGGGAAGTGTTGGAAATTTTTCGTTCTCCTTTTACACCCCCCCCCCCCCTTAGGGGGCGGATTTATAAAACTGCTGAAACATGTGTTTAATTATTTTTTGAGTATATTTATATTCTGGATTTCCATGCTCCTTCCTATAACGGTAGCTGAGATATAGCAAGATTTTCGATAATTTTTCACCCCCCCCCATTTAACCCTCATAGAGGGACACTTCAAAAATCTCTTCTTAGTGAAAGCTTTTATCATAAGAAGTTTGTTTTCCACAATTTTCGTGCTTCTAGGTTCAGTAGTTTGGGCTGATTATCAGTCCGTCAGGTCAAATAATTTTATATATGTATAGTAAAAATTAAAATAATAAGACATTGTAAACTGCTGTTCACAAACTAAGATAAGTATCATTGTTGTCTTTATAAAGTGATAAAGTTACATCAGTTAAGTTACGTAAGTTACAGATATAATTGCCGCTTTGTTCTTTTTTATTCTTCACAACTTACTTTAAAAAGTTATTTTTTATTATTTGCCGCTACTTATTGTTGATAAAAACATAAAAAAATAATAATAACTAGATAGTTTTTTATAATTTTAAAATTTCAATAAATGCGGAAAATGTGTTTATCTACTCTATGTTAGATTAGTTAAAGAAATTTAAAATGCAATATTGGAAATTAAAATAGAGATTAAATCAATCTACTGGTACTTAAAATGACATATAACTCCTTAAAAAGATATATTTTAAATTATAAATTTTTTTTCTAGCTATAGTAAAATTTCTATAGTTTAGAAAACAATAATCGACCATGAAATGTTACATAAGTTACAATGGAATTGACCGTTTAGAATATTATTCATGCAAATAGGTAAAACCTGCACTTTTATATTACAAATCCTAAAAAATGTGACACTTCCTTTTTAAAAAAGAAAAATATATATATTATTTGACGGTATACGCGTGAGTTTTATTAAAAAATATTTTTCTATATATTTTTTTACTATAGTAATTAATGCGATATACTTTTACAAGCATTTTTTAAAGTCAATGAAAAGCAATCTTTTAATGTGAAATCCCCAGTTCCCGCAGGATCATAAGAGGACTTGATTTCATCTTGTTCTACTTTCAAGATTATCTGTCTCAGTGCTAATTTTTTCCCACAGTTTATTTAAATAAAAAATCCAAAAGTCGTCTTCTTTTACGTAGATTAGAAGAATATACTAATTGTAATATTGAATCAAAAATAAAAAATAATTTATAAACTTTAATTTTCTTTTACTTATAAAATTAAAATTTGGAAAAAGAAAAAAAAACTTTTTTTTCATTTGTTTATGTTGATTTTTTTATATTCATATTTTTGCATGGATTAACGCATTCTGTTGAACAGCATCTACTTTTTCAAAAATAATTATTTTCCCAAAGTGTAATTTTACGATTTTGGGAAAATGTTGGAATTGGGAATTTTTAATTTTTAAAAAAGTTTATATTTTATTTAAAAAGAGTGTTAGATTTTAATTGTTTTTAAATATTAGTGCTTCATAGAAAATAATATTTAGTTAAAGTTATTTTTTGCTTTATTATAAGCTAAAAATATGTGGAAAAACTAATTAAAAATAATCCTACTAGAATTAAATATTGCCTTTAAAATTTTTGTTTGCTAAAATAAATTTATCCATTGCGGATCTTTTTTTAAACTGAATCCATGTTTTTAAAAAGAAAATTGATAGTAAAAAAACATATGTATTTATAAAAATAATTTTACTTTAAACTTTAACTTACTTTGCATGTCCTTAAAAACAACAGTAAAAGAAATAAACTCGTTTGTCTTATGCAATTTTATTTCTTTGTCAAATATTTACGTTTATTGTGTTATATATATATTTATACTTTATGTTTCTAAAGAAAGTGCATTGTTATAGTGAACTTAAAAATCAAAATACTTTTAGCAAGAGTTGTTTAAAGATCAAAGAAGGTAAATTAATAATAAGAATGTCGTGGAAAAAAATATTTTTAATGTATGTTTTTTTCCTTTAACAAAATAAAATGTAATACCTTAATTAAAATTTAGATTAAAATAAAAATGAAATGTAATAAAATACAATAATGATATTTACAACACCAAAAAACAACTGTTAATTGCATTGTATCAATTATCATTCTACTACCAATAATAACCACCATAAATAAAGTAAAATAAAATAAACCAATGACCTATATAATCTAAGTGATCAAATAAAAACATATTTTTTTCTCAATTGTTTTTTTAATGTATATATATATGTAAATATATATAAATATATATATGTATATATATATATATATATATATATATATATATATATATATATATATATATGTATATATATATATATATATATATATATATATATATATATATATATATATATATATATATATATATATATATATATATACATATATATATATATATATATATATATATATATATATATATATATATATATATATATATATATATATATATTCGTTTATTTTATGCATTAAGTAGAAACATTTATATTTAAAGTTTCGAAAACTTTATGTATTTTACAAACAACTTATTTTTAATGAACTAAATATTCTTATTATTTAGAAAAAATGTTGTAACAAAACCTAAACGCGTTATAAAAGAAATAAAGTAATATTGTCTATAGTACTATTAAATAAACGATTAATTGGCTGCATTGAAAAATATTTGAATATTCCTTAAATATATTTCCCTTTAGTCGAATATTACAATTTAAAATAGTTATATGATACATTTTGAAAAAAATGTGTACATTTATATAGATTTTACATTTAAGATATTTTAGAAATAAAACATATTGTAATGTTTCTTAAAATGTTAATAATATGCATTAGTTGCTTATTTGTTTAGACATAAATGAATGTGGTAACGATGTTAGGGAAAAGCAACGTTACAGAATCTTGTTACAGTATCTTTTGCTTTACATTGTATCAAACTATACACACACAAGCACGGATATCTTATTTATTTATTTTATGATTTCATGACATTTATCGTAATAGAAAAACTCTACTTTCTTTTTGTGTTAAATGTTGACTATATTTGATTGGAAAATTACCCTTTATTAATATTAAAATATTATATCGAATGGTATTAAATTAGATAAATTGTGTTACAAGTTTATGTATGTTAAATCCTGGAATTATTATGTGTTTCTCATGACAATTTACATTTCAATTATTCAAAAAATCGACACATATTTTAACAATAGCTTTCTGTAAAGCATTTAAAATACAACATTAAAATATTTATATATTATATATATATATATATATATATATTCAGAATTGTTACGCATTTTCTGTACAGAATGGAAATTTAAAATGCAACAACAGTAATAATAATAATAATAATAATAATAATAATAATAATAATAATAATAATAATAATAATAATAATAATAATAATAAATTAATAATAAATCAGATAATAAATTAATTAATTAATTAATAATGATTGTAGCGAATGAATCTTGTAGAAATACAATAAAATAAAATAATGACTTTTTAGATCTTTTTGAAAGAAAAAGAGAAAAAATGTTGTTTCTTATGATGAATTTTGCTTATAAATTCTCTCAAAAATATTTTCTTTTAGAATATTTCATAGTTCTTAAACATTTATATTTTGAAAAATAAAATAGTATTTATTTTTATTGAGATTTTCTTTAATATTAAATAATAAAGAATTGTAAAAAAATGCAGAAAGATCTCCAAATAAAATTTAAAATAAAGTTAAATAAAAATATATAATTTTAATGAGAAAACAATGTGCTGAGATTCGAATGTATTTTTGACTGGAAATTGCTTTATTTTATAGTGTTGCACGTTAATTATACAGTTATACTTCATGACATAAAAATGGCACGCATTTTTACAGACAACTGTAGTTAAAATTCTAAATTTTACTACGTCTACTCGTAACAACAGGAAAGGAAGGAATGTTGGGGTATTATGATAAATTTAAACTAAAATAATTAAGGACCTAATTAATATTATCGAAAAGAAAACAACTGATTTAGCTCGTTCGAATCGACAATTGAATATTGAATATATTCTTTTTGAAAGGCATTTTATTTAATAGTCTCTATAATACCGAGATAACTATATTTAATTTCCAAAAAAAAAAAAAAAAAAAAAAAAAAAATCATAAAATTGAAAAACTACTGAACTGAGGTGAAGAAAGAAAAAAGAAGAATAATATAATGACTTTTATAGACAATGTGTTATATAAAAGCAGTAAATCTTGATTACGTCCATTAATATCGATATCGTAATAATAATATGTTAATATAATAGGGACACGTGCGTTGGCGAAAATATAGAGGACATGTTTAATTCAAATTCAATGATTATTTGTATTCAGTTTTTTACATTCATTGTGTTTGTAATTCTCTATATACATTCTGAAGATGACTCAATAAAAATGAGCTGAAACATGTCAATTTTTAATATATTTTCATTGTTTTATTATTAAAGTGACGTCTTATAAGCAGTATAATTATTTATAATAAAGGTTATTACCTTTTCGTTCCAGAATATATGTATACATTATTATTATTATTATTATTATTATTATTATTATTATTATCACCATGATACAGACTTTTATAGTTCCAGTGAAAAGTAAAAAGCACGTTTGTTGAAACTTAGTTTTCTTTATAATTTCCTTTATTTATTTATTTTTTTCATTTTTGTACAGTACAGAATTAATTATAATTCGTGACGCTATTTATTTTTATAGACGTTATTCATTTCAAATTAAAAAAAAATAATAAAAAATATAGCTAAATAACGTGAAATCCCCTCAAATTAAAAAAATTAAATGATCAGATTAGATAACTGTGACTTTTATATTTCTAGTGAAAGTAAAAAGAACGCCTTCGTTTTTTTTAAAATTGACTATAATGTTTTAACAATATCTGTTTTGCAATTTTGAACAGCATTGAATTATTTATATATCATATCTATCTTATTTTTTTTGCAATTTAAAGTAGTAAAATAAAAAATAATACCTCTAGCAAGGGAATTATTTAAAAACATAATTACATTTCATAACGCAAATACACTATGCATTTTTTTCTTTTTGTACAGCTGTAGTTAAATTTCTAAATTCTACTAA
The DNA here is from genome assembly GCA_964019185.1 of Maratus speculifer. Taxonomy (NCBI): domain Eukaryota; kingdom Metazoa; phylum Arthropoda; class Arachnida; order Araneae; family Salticidae; genus Maratus; species Maratus speculifer. The sequence goes on from OZ025294.1 coordinate 363,715,185, forward strand.
TACGAAAGCTAACAACACAAAAGGATCGTTTTTTAGGATATTTTGATAAAACAAAGCTTAAATGAGGGAGAGACAAATTAATATTATTGAAACAAAAATGACTGATTTAGCTTGTTTGAGTCGACTGAATATTAAATGTAATTTTCTCGTAAAGTTCTTTCTCTTATAGTGTTAACAATATTGAGATAGCTATATTTAATGTCCAAAGTATTTGATAAATTTGAAAACCCACTGAATTGAGATAAAAAGAAGGAAAAATAGAATAATATAAGGACTTTTATACTTCCAGTGAACGACAAAAAGAAAATAGCGAATAGCGTTGATTAAAATTCATTTTAATATATATATAAATATATATATATAATTATATATATATATATATATATATATATATATATATATATATATATATATATATATATATATATATATATATATATATGTATGTATTTATGTATGTATTGCAGTTTTGCACAGTACAGACGTATATATATTCCATGCTACTAAATTTATATAGACACTATACTTTTCAAATTGTGAAGCAAAATAATAATAAATCTAGCAAAATAATGTAGAAATTCCCGCCTACAGATCAGAAAAAAATACGAGATTAGATAATTGTGATTATTATAAATTCAGTGAAAGGAAAAAGAACGCCTTATTTCTTTTGAAATTTAATTATGGTCTTAAATATATGTACATACATATATATATATATATATATATATATATATATATATGTATGTATGTTTTGCAGTTTTGAACAGCATCGAAATATTTTTATTTCATCTCTCGACTTTTTAAAACTTTTTTATAGAAGACCATACATTTAAAATAATAAAATATAAAGCAATAACACCAGCAAGGGAAATATTAAAACACCATCAAAATTAGGAAAAAACAAAGTATCAGGCAATATAGTTACAGAGAATGCGAGCGTTGCCTTAAATAGGTGATTTCCATTATTAAATTTTAACAATACGGAAAAAGAACGTTTACACACACACACACACATATATATATATATTGTAGTTTTGAATAGCACTGAAGTATACTTATATATCCTATGTCTATTTTTTAAACTTTTTTTTTTGTATATAGCAGGCCATAGATTTAAAAAAAAAAATAAATAAAATAATACTTCTAGCAAAGGGAAATTATTGAAAGAGCACAAAAATCAGAAAAAAGAGAAAATATTTGATAATATAATTACAAAGATGAAAGCACTGCGCCATAAATTGGTGTTTATTCATCGTTAAATTTTAAATATTCTTATTAAAATCCAGAATTCTGTTTCATTAAATAAGTCAAGAAGTGCTATTAAAATTAAGTGGCAGCAATCGGCATCTCTTGTGCAGGATTTCTCCACTGTAGTTATGACCTTTATAATTCAAGCTTTTTTTAACACGTTTTTTATACCAATGTTTGATTGTAATTTCCTTCAGTAAAATTTTTTGCAGTTTATTTAGTACGGAAATATTTATTTTTGTCGTCGTTAAATTTTTATATATATTTATAAAAATTATACATTCTAAAACTAGAATAATAATAAAACTGTAGCAAAGGAATGTTGAAGTGCAATCAATATTAGAATAAGATTAAAAGATAATTATAAAATTTATAATACCAGTGAAAAGAAAAAAAAACGATTTTTTGTAATAAGATTTTATTATAATTTCCTTGAAAAATAATTTTCTGGAGTTTTGTACTGTACTTAACTATTTATATTTCGTGCCATTAAAATTTTATACGTTTTTTATCCATACTCTATATTTAAAATATCAAAAGGTAAAATGCTTTCTACCAGAGGAATTATTGAAAGCTGACCGAAGCGATAAAAATTGGGAAAATATCAGATAATATAATAGTACTCTTCGTAATCCAATCGTTAATAATTAAAAAAAAAATGTTGTAATAATGTTTGATTATAATTTTCTTCAATATAATTTTTTTGCAGTTTTGTACAGCACTGAATCATTTATATTTCACCTCACTATTTTTTATGCATATTTTTTTTTACAGACCAATGCATTTTAAATATTTAAAAATAATAATAACTCTAGGAAAGACCCACATTATTTAAATAAAACTAAAAGATAATTTTGACGCTTATAAAACCATGAAATAAAAAAGTGCAATTATTGCAATGAAATTTCATTATAATTTCATTATAAATTTTTTTTCAACTTTTGTATAATACTGGGACATTTATATTTCACACATCAAAAAATTTTATTCATTTTTGTAACAGTCATAAATTTAAAATATTAATAAAATTTCTAGCAAGGGAATGTGAAAGACTAACGACTATTAAAATAAAAAAAAATAATTATAAATTTAAGAATAGTAGTGAAACGAAAAGAAAAATACTCGATTATTATAATGAAGTTTCTTCTTAATTTCTTTTTTTAACCCACTTTATACAGCAGTGGAGTAATTATATTTGATGTCTCTAAAAATTTTATTCATTTTTATAGCGACAATAAGTTAAAAATACCAAAAAATAAAAGAATTCGTCCAGCAAAAGGAAATGAAATGGATGAAAAGTAATTGAAACGAGAAAAAGAGAGAGAAAGTTTATAATAATGTAATTATGAATTATTGTTTTGAAGTTTGAATGTAATATCCTCTAATTAATTTTTTTGTATTTTTCTGAGCTGAAATATATATATCGTGTCTCTAAATTTTTAATCTTTAAAGAAATAAATAAAATAAATAAATAAATAAAATAAATAAATAGAAACCATAAATTAAAAATACTAGAAAATAAAACAATACATTATTTAGCAAAAAAATGCTAAAAGACAATCAAATTTAGAAAAAAAAAACAGAGAAAACGAGAAAGAGAGAGAGAGAGAGAGGGAGAAAAGCACAGAAAATTTGTGAAAATATAACTTGTTGTAATGAAGTTTGCTTATAATATTCCCTAAACAATTTTTTTTTTCAGTGAGGATTTATAATTCATGTCTCTAATTTTTTATTTATTTATTTATTATATTTTTCTTTCTTTTTTTCGACCATAATTTTAAAATAGAAAATAAAATAATACCTCTAGCAAAGGAATGTTGAAAGACCACCGAAATAAGGTATCCATGGAAAAGCAGAGCTACAGCTGCACAGCAGGACCACATATGGATATGGCAAGTTTTGACAGTTTATGAAAAAGTCAAGTCAATAATGATCGGTTCCGTTTCTGTCAGAAATAAAAGAGACAGTCCGTATCTAATACACATTCCACGGAGTAAAAGTCATGTGTTTTATAACTGTCAAAATGTGTCACTTATTAACTTTTAGCAATTTCTCTTCTGACGTCTTTTATAACGTCTTGTTTCTCTGGCATCGAAAATGTTTATACTTAGAGGTTATGATCATTACGGATATCTGTCAAGCACGTTTTTCATCCCTTATCCCTGCGATGGATGAAAAGGAGAAACTTTTCTATTCCTAGCTAACATCTCCGTTCCCTTTTCAAAGCGGGCTAACATTTATCCCTTACTCCCGCGGTTCCCGATGCTTTAGATGCTTCAGGGTTGCAACAAATATGGGGAGTTCGGAGCTTCCGCCAACTTATCGCCAAGGCAATTAAATCGCCATCAACGTTAAAACGGGCGGGTCTTAGGGTTTAATAGAAGTGGTGATGTAATCTCTTGATATAGACTTAAGCTTTGTAATTGGTGTTCTTTTTGTACTTTTCTGTGGTGAAAAGTCCTAATGCCTTTAAGTGAGAATTTCCTGGTAAAAGCTAGTTTTAGAGCGTTTCTACGTAATGCTGGAAATTTTATTAGCTTTTTTCTTCAGAGTGCATCTTATGGTGATGACTGTTGTTTATCGCATTATGTTACATTCTTTGAATCTATTATGCGAATAATAATTATATTTTAAATTTCAAAATATTTTGTGGTATCATTTATTCGAACGCAGAAATGTGGATTCTTAATTAGAGCTTAAATGTAAAATTAATTAAAATGAATACTGAAGGGAAAATTCTCGATAACAAATATATTACTTTATTGCATAAAAAAACATTTATACGGTATTTATATGAGGATACAAAAGAATTGCTTTATATAACATTTTTTCAGTATTCATTTATGAAGATCTGATTAGTGGACGAATAATAACTAGCATTCAGACTAATAATAAAATTAATCACAAAAAAGATGAGAATGAAAAATAATGGGTAATAATGAAAACAATTTATGCATGAAAGGGCTAAACAGGACTAAATTTTAAATAATTGCTATACTTCATGTATTATCATACACTTAAAACATATTGCATGAATAATTGTAATAATAATATTTTGATTATATAATAATAACTAATTATATAAAATTAAACTAGCAAAAGCCATGCTTTGTTTGGATTCGCGAAGCATTATGCTATCAGATAAATATTTGAAAGTAATAATATATTTTTTCAAATACTTTTGCATCTTACTTTTGCATTAAGCAAAAATGTAATTTAAAGTTTCGGGGCATTTTAATTAAAAAATGTATTTCAACCAAATAACTATGAATTTCCTTATATTCACTGGAAAAAAATACGACTTCTTTGCTACATCGTCACTCCACCGCTTGTATAGAAAACAGTTACTTCAGGCTAACATGGAACATTCTCAGTGACCAAAAGAGTGATATTTTATAAAAGCGGGGGAGTGACGATGCAGCAAAATAGTCATATTTTTTACAGTGTTGTTTATTTAAGATATAAGACTGGTATAAATAAAAATATTTTCGAAGTAGAATTATACAAAATATTAATTAATTTTATTTGTTTACAATTCTTTTATTGCCACTCCACAAAAACATATAAATAAAAATATTTTCGAAGTAGAATTATACAAAATATTAATTAATTTTATTTGTTTGCAATTCTTTTATTGCCACTTCACAAAAACATATTGTAATTCTTTTAAAATTCATAAATATCGTCTGCTTAAATGATTTCACAAAATAAGAATAAATTGTGTATTTGAATTCCTAACACAGAAAAATAGTTTTATAATTGAATGTTAATAAGAGAATTTCCCAAATTTTAATTCATTAAAAATATGCTATAATTTTTCTAAGAAAAAGTATTTTATAAATTTTTCTAAAAAAAAGTATTTTATAAATTTTATAAAAGAAATCATGAAACTAACTTAAAAGGAATGAGCATAGTTTGAAAATCTGAAAGCAGTTTTTGAGATATTTTGTCAGAATAATGAAAATATATTTTGTTTATTTATTTATTTAATGATGATTCTAGCTATAATCACTGACCCCATAATTTAAGTTTTTCTTCTGAAAACGTACATGTTTCACGTTTTATTTGAAAAAATGCTTTCGTAATGGAAAAGCATGTAAAATAAATTAATTAAAATAATTCATTGAAAAGTATTTCTATAAAAAAATGATATTCTGCAAATCTACAGATCATAATTTATATTTGTGTTTAATTTCAAGTCAAAATACTGCACAGTTTTTTTGTAAAGTGTACGACAAAGTGTCATTTGAGTGGCCTTGTAGAGGATTCGCTTCGCTCATCCTAATAATAATAATTTTGATTAAATAATTTCTTAATAGTTATTGAGATGCTTGTTTTTACCACTATATTTATATCGGTTAGGTATTTTTTATAAATCCCCCTTCAAAAATGTTAGTAAAATAATCTTACTTTGCACTTAATCACTTTACAAATCATACTAAAATTATTTAATATTTTCAATATCTAATAGGGTGGGTCGAAAAAATCGAATTTTTTCAAATCCACTATTAATAGTGCGGAAAAGTTGCCTTTTGTAATTAGAAGGATAACGCAAAAAAGGTTTTTCAAATCGGTTAATGTCTTTAGGTCGCGCATCGCACTTGAAGTTCGGAAAATTTGACCAAAAATGACATTTTTTGAAATTAATGATGAAGATAAAAAAAAATCCGAACCTACGTCTAATAGTGCGGAAAACTTTCCTTTTATAGCCAAAAAGATAACGCAATTTTTTTTTTTTTTTTTTGAAATCGATTAATATCTTTAGGTTGCGCATCGCACTCGAAGTTCGGAAAATTTGATCAAAAATGAAAATTTTTGGAATTAATGAGGAAAATTAAAATAAAATCGAACTTGCTTGTAATAGCTCGCTAAAGTAACTTTTTACAACTAAAAAATAACTTTTTTTTTCTTTTTAAATGCGCTCATACCTTTAAATCGCGCATCGTACCTGAAATTTGGAAAATATGATCAAAATTGATATAGGCTGATTACAAAAACAACTGATAAACCGATTTTTTCTATTCAAATTGCTCAGTGCGCATATGAGCTTTGAACACAGCTGGTTTTCAGACTTGTCATGTAATTACCACAAACAGTTACGTTATATCTAGAAAAAATCGGTGTTAAACGCTATCGAAGATCTAATAGAGATGGGCACAATTCTTTAATTCAAGAGCCGGATGATCAAAATATGTTTGTCATCTAACGCCTATGACTGGAACCAGAAAAAATATTTGTGAAAGTATCGTTTTATATCTGCCTCAGAAGAATATCTCCTTAGATGAAGTTATTGTATTTGGATATGATAGCTCCTCTATCAGTACGGGATTGAAAAAAAAACGTTATTCGAAATTTGGAAATGAAGATACGCAGGCCCTTGCAGCGGTGCAGTTACTTGTTGCGTTTCATCGAATTGCCTTTTAGGCACTTGTTTCAATGCATTAAAGATAAAAACAAACGGCCAGCATTGTTTTCTCGCCCTATATGCAAGCAACTACCTGCTTGCGAAAGACAACCTGTCATCAAGTTTGAATCAATCAATTGCACTCGCCCAATAGTGACTGTTGAAAACCCAAATGACCTCAGTAAAGATCAAAAGTATCTTTTTAAAATATCAAATGCTGTGTGATCGGGCTTCTGTCCTGGGGATCTTTCCGTAAGAGATCCAGGGACCATTTCTCATTCCCGATGGCTAACGACCGCCAATAGAATTCGCAGACTGTATATATCCACAGAAAACCCTAGGACTGAAACGAAGCAGTTAGTTTTATTCATCATAGAAACATATTTGCCTGTATGATTTGAAATTAAGAAAAATAATTCCATTATAAATGGATCAAAGCATGTACACAACACAATAAAAACATATCGCTACCAATCAAAAAGTCTGCAGGAATAAAAAGTTAATTAAATTCAATTGATTTTTTAAATCATCAGATTTTAAAATATTCACCTTTTATAAAAACATTTTAATAAAAATTTTAATTTTTCTTAAGAAAGGTGTTATAACAAAAATAAAATACATTGACATGTTTCGGAACCGTCAAATAAGTTCCATAATCATAATATAAATGATTTATGTTATGGCTATGGAACTTATTTGACGGTTCCGAAGCATGTATTTTATTTTTATTTTAACACCTTTCTTAAGCAAAATTAAAATTTTTATTAAAAAGTCCTGAGGAAGTTACAGACCCTGTTATTGAGGGTAACGCTTATTTCACTCATCTATAAAACATACTATTGGCAATGATTGCAGATGAGAGGGAGCATGTGCGAGAGTTAAGATTACGAAAAGTTTTGAAGGCAATGAAACTGGTGACAGAACAAGTGGCAACTGTGAGAGATTTTGTGATACGCAAGTTAAATTTTGGTGCTAAGGTTTAGACTGAACTAATTGATTGGTGGAGCTGCAAAGTTACTTCACCGCCTTTTTACAGAGAATCAGCCCAGAAAGAATTTTCTCTTTTGTTGAATCGAAATCTCTCTCAGAATTGGAAATGAAAACAATAAAGGCGTTTCCGTACCACACACATAAGCGGTGGAATGATGTGTGAAACTTGTGAGTGAGGCTTCTGAAAAAGGATGTGGCTCTAATAGCAGATTAGATCATCTTTGCTTTCGCGATCACTAATGTCAACATTTGATAATAAATCTCGCTACAAGGCTTTACATGAGGTAAAAAATGAAAATAAAAAAGAAAAATAACTGTTTTCTAAAATTAGTATAATGCGAATAGCCTAATATTGATTGAGTAAAACTTGTTTAAAATTCATTTAAATTTTTTTGCTGAAGAATGTCTCATTAAGTAGTGTTCTATATCTGTTCAATATAAATGTTTAACTTTAAATAAATAAAATAGTTAAAAGTAATACTTTTCTAAACTTTTTCGTAATTTATAAACAATGTATTATGAAAAATTGTTAACCAATTTTAAAATTGATTTTATTTTACGTTTCTATACATATAAGGAAATATTTTTATGTTATTATAAAAAAATGAGAAAAGAAGACGACTTTTCATGTTTTATATGAAGCATAGTCAATTTTCATAAAATTTCGCTAACTTAAATGGACTTAAAGATATTAATAGATTTAAAAAAGGGAAAAAAAAGTTATGTTTTAATTGTAAAATGTTACTTTAGTGTACTATTACAAGCAAGTTCGAAAGTTTTTTTAATTTTCCTCATTAATTCCAAAAAATGTCATTTTTGATCAAAATTTTCCGAACTTCAAGTGCGATAGGCGACCTAAAGATATTAACCGATTTCAAAAAAGTTTTCGCGTTATCTTTTTAGTTATGTAAGGAAACTTTTCCGCACTATTAGAAGTAGGTTCGAATTTTTTTAAATTTTCATCATTAATTTCAAAAAATGTCATTTTTGGTTAATTTTTCCGAACTTCAAGTGTGATGCGCGAACTAAAGACATTAACCGATTTGAAAAACCTTTTTTGCGTTATCCTTCTAATTACAAAAGGCAACTTTTCCGCACTATTAATAGTGGATATGAAAAAATTCGATTTTTTCGACCCACCCTAATATCTAACCATTTTCTCATATTTTTCAAAATTCAAGCTTGTTCTTTTAATTATATAAAATATATTTACATAAAGAAAATTAATTTGTAATTTATCAATGCTAAAACATCTTGTCTTAAGATTTTAAATAATTGGTGCTGTAATTTCTAAATCTGGACTGAACTTCTATTAGATTAATTTTTAAACACGATTATTCCATCGCTAAATTAATTATAACAGAGTCATTTATTCCATTTTTCAATAGTGGGTGAAAAAAGTCCGGGCCAGGATTCGAACCAGGGGTGTATTGGCTGAAGCCGCCAATGCTCTACCCGGACACGAACACTGGATGACTATTTCACCCAATTAACCTCAACGATTACTTTATCTGGTCTGATACTCTGGATCAGCACAACAGAATAATTCGAAGGTCAGTATATGGAACTGCAGAAAAATCGCTGCATAAGAAATCACATTAGATTAATTTTTAAACACGATTTTTCAGTCGGTTAATTAATTATAACAGAGTAATTTATTCCATTTTTCAACATTGGGTGAAAAAAGTTCGGGCCAGGAATCAAACCAGGGATGTATTGGCTGAAGCCGCCAATGCTCTACCAACTGAGCTATCCCGGACACGAACACTGGAGGACTATTTCACCCAATTAACCTCAACGATTACTTTATCTGGTCTGATGTTCTAGATCAGCACAACAGAATTATTCGAAGGTCAGTATTGGGTGAAATAGTCCTCCAGTGTTCATGTCCGGGATAGCTCAGTTGGTAGAGCATTGGCGGCTTCAGCCAATACATCTCTGGTTCTCTTCCTGGCCCGGACTTTTTTCACCCAATATTGAAAAATGGAATAAATTACTCTGTTATAATTAATTTAACGATTGAATAATCGTGTTTAAAAATTAATCTAATGTGATTTCGTATGCAGCGATTTTTCTGCAGTTCCATATACTGACTTTCGAATTATTCTGTTGTGCTGATCCAGAGTATCAGACCAGATAAAGTAATCGTTAAGGTTATTTGGGTGAAATAGTCCTCCAGTGTTCGTGTCCGGGATAGCTCAGTTGGGAGAGCATTGGCGGCTTCAGCCAATACATCTCTGGTTCTCTTCCTGGCCCGGACTTTTTTCACCCAATATTGAAAAATGGAATAAATTACTCTGTTAACTTTTATTGTTGCATTTTTGTCATCTCTGCGAAAGAAAGACGCAATGCTTATGTTAAGAAATCCGTATAAGTTGAAATTTTGACATGTTTTCACGGATTACCGACATTTTTATAAATGATTACTAGTTTATGTGATTTCATGATGAGTGATATTTTTGACATTAATGTATCATCCTTTAATTCATCCATATAATTATTATTTTTTAGAAACCACTTTCCTGTAATAATAAATTACATTTTCGACATTTTTTGTTTAAAAATGTGTTTTAAAATCTAATGTATTTAATCGTTTTGTAAGTAAAAATATAACTTAAAAGCAAAAAGTACGACATAAAATAATTGTGAAAAATACCTTGTAAAAGCAAGTTTGAGAAAGTTTTAACGCAATGTTAAAATTTATTATTGATGATAATTGTTGTTACTGTAAAACTTACATATAACAAAGCCTCATCACTAAACTTAAACAGTTCGTTATGAAGGGAATCCGTTAAACAGAAATCAATTTAAAAATATAAAATCAGTACAATAAAATACAGATGCATAAAACAGAAAATACACATGAATGGGAATACTGTAAAAAATCATTTTAATTCTGGGAGTATTGTTTTTAAAGAAATGTAGACACACAGGGGAAATTTAATTAGAAGAATATCTGAAATCAGAATTAAAAAAAACCAAAGTAATTGAACAATGAAGCATTTTGTATCTTTTCCCTTTTTGTCAGTATTCCAAATTATTCACTTAAAAAAATCTTTAATATTTATTTGTACAGATTTCTTTTAAAAACTCACTATTCAAAAATTTTCGCACTTTAGTAATTATTTTAACAATTTATCTGTAACATTTTCATCAAACTCAAATCCCGTTCTAAATGTACGGCATTTCAGTTTTTCTCCATTTGCCTTTTAGCATTATTATTTTTCTTTTTTCCTTTCTTTTCTATTTCTTCTTTCTTTTCATTCTTTCTTTTCCTCTTGTTAAAGGAAAATTGTGGAATAAATAATTTTATTTTTACATAAATCATTGAAATAAATTCATGCATCCATCTCAACATCAATCTCTCCATTTGAAAGTTATGCGCCAGGAAAGTGGATTAAACTTCGTTACATAGAATATCTTTTTCGTAATATGGAGATAAATTTATATGACGATGTAGTTCAAATTCCAGGTTCAGTAGAAACTTTCTTTAAATAGAAAATTTTGTAAAAGAGAGACTTCGTTAAAAGCAAATTTTACTGTATTTTAATTTTTAAGATTATTATTTTCTTAATTTTTTTCTTTAACAAGAAAAAACGTTTTCCTATGCAATTTTTTTCTAAAAAAATTCTATAGGCTTCGATCAAACTTTAAGCATAAAACTTTTTTTTATGTTACTTTCGAAAAATCGTGAAAGATTTCTTAAAAAAAAGGCAGTTTTAAAACTTTTTCACGTAATCTTGAAACTTTTATAGGCTCATACTGTTCCGAGTTTGTCTTAGGCTGATTAAGAGTCTCTTTTTTTCTGCTTTTGTTTTTCGTTTATTGCTTTTTTTACATTTTAGTTATATTCTTGAAGTCACGCATACAATTATTATTTTCTTGAAAAAAAGTATATTCTTTTTTGATAGAAATTATTATTTTAATGTACGCGCTTAATTATTTTTTAATAATAAATTAAATTGTAATCATCTTTATAATTTTTACCGTTTGTGCGAGGATATTACTTTAAAGTAGCATTAAAATACTTTTTTACAAAATTAATTTAATCATTAGATTAGCAGTAATACACTTTTAAATGAGCTCTAGATATTTTATTTTATCTTGTTTCAAAAGCATCTGGTCTAACAAAACAGATTAGTAAGGTTGGAGATTATATTTGAGTAATACACAGACAAATAGGATATTTTTAGAATTTACAGGGTAATTAGAATTCACAGATTTTATGTCCAGCTTACCTTATTAATACCAGATATATCTTATACGTTTTAAAACATATTATTTGATATCCTAACTATATACAAAATCTTTCGCTTTTATACTCTTTCCATTAAACTGAATTCACTTTTAAAATATAAGCTAGTTATGCAGAGAGATTCACAACCATAGTAGATCAAATCCAATTTGATAAAGAAAGGATAGTTTTTTTTTTTTTTTTTTTTTTTTTTTTTTTTTTTTTTTTATGTGCATAATAACGGGTGTCCTAAAACTGATCGATGAAATTTAAAATTCAATAACTTGCAAACGATGGCAGAAATTAAAATTTTTTTAAACAGGTTATGTATGATATCAGGAGTTTTTTATGCTGTGGTTCTTAATTTTAGCTACAAATAGCTACAATAGATGGTGCAAAAGAACAATAACCGCAAAATCCATTCGATTTTTCGACCTCTCTCTTGAAAAAAAGATATTCAAATGTATTGATTGGATCGCAAAGTACCAAAAAATGAGTCTGAAATTAACACCAATAGCTATCGGCGCCATTTAATGTTTGAAATTCAAAAGAAAATAAAGAATCACAGTAAAAAAAAAATCTCCTGACATAATCCATAACCATCCCGCAAATATTTTTTTCTGAAATATATCACCATTTGTGACCTTCACATATTGTGACGAGCTTATTTTTGAAGAGCACAGAACAGCATCATCGTAAAAATAATACAAATGTTTTTTTTTTTTTTTTTTTTTTTTTTTTTTTTTTAATCTATGAAAATTTAAGACAACCATGAATGAAAACATACAATAATCTCTTTTTCCCACGATATCGACAAGGTTTATTTATCATTACAATACAGATTTAATATTAGAAACCAACATGTCCAGAAACGTTTGCGTTTGGTTTTTTAGAATATATTAATCAGATTTTTCAAAAGAGAATATTGATTTTAATTATAGTTATCAATTAAATTATTTCAGTATAAGAATATACAAATGATTTACTTACTAATTCAAGACTAAAACAATTTAATGTAGTTAAGTACAATCACTAAGCTGCGTTAATAATCTTTTAGGTAGTGAACCTTTTGTGCTTTATTATAACACTGAACATCTTGAAATTTTACTAGAGTTTTGAAAAGAAGCATTTCTTACAAGAATTTTTATTTAAAACTATTTAATTTATTTAATTAGACAATTTTTCTAATGTGTTTATTAACCTTCCTATCCTAATCGACCCATAACTATGATTTGTTTTAGACGATTCGAACCAGAATTTTTTCATAAAGATTGTTAAACGACAGATTCGGTGAAATAAGTCAATTAAATATATTAAAATAGTTTAAATAACAATTTTGGTGTGAAATCTTTTTATCAAGATTGAGTAAAATTTGGACAGGGTAGGAAGGTTAAGCGTATCTTGTGAATTAAATTCTGGTTGAAAGCGTGTGTTACTAATTTGGTATAGGTCAAATTAACCCTCTTGACAAATTTGATGTTAAAATTAATTTTAGCCTACAGCTCTAGTTATTATTAAGGAAAAAATTTAAGCTGCGTTAATCAACTGTGAACCAAAAGAGTTAATATATATATATATATATTGCAAAAATTGAAATTTTTTCACAATGGTTAAAAATATTCTATATTAATTTCTTTTAACAATATTCTATACATTATTCCGGCTCATTAAGTTTAAACCCTATTTTTAAACTAACCTATAAATTTTTATATGAAATGTAAAAATTTTTAATATACCTAAAAATATTTTTCCAGTTTGCTTAAATATAAAAATTGGCGCTAATTAAACATAATCTTTAACTAAATCTTTTCTATATTTAAATCCTAATAGAAATCAATGTACTTTTATGTTTATCAAATCCTTTTAAAACGATTTATTTAATTGCTACAAATACATTTGGTAATAAATGATTAATATTGATAATTTAATTTTTTTACACGTGATGTTGCTTACAAATAATATGGTTAACCATCACAAAAAATTCAAAATTTTAACCCAATAAATAGAATTTATTATTAAATTTAAGATCCTTAATCTCGAAAATACATTGTTTTCTCGGCTTTTTAAAGACACGAATCCTTTTTAGATTCATGTGTCAAGGATGTACAGGAAACTCTAGATTAACTGTGACCATATTATCCAGGTTGCGGATTAACCTGGACGGAAACAATCTCAGTTTTCCCCACAATTGTGTTGATGCTGCTGCATGAATATTACTAAAAACAGCTCCACGGGTAAACAAAAAATCATGGAGCGCAATTTTATCGGGTGAAGTAAGGGAAATTCCTACAGATTATTACCTGACAATAATGCTGATTTGAAGAGAAAAATCATATAAGATTTTGGAAAGTTAAACTGTTCTGAAAATTTGAACGAAGAAGCAGTGGAACAATGGATTAACGAAGAATTGGAATGTTACGGAATGCTTTAAATGACGATGATATTGCTTCGCGGGTCGCTTGTGGTTCAGAAAAAACATAAGTTTTGAAAAATACCTTGGAAGTTATGAATAAAATATTGTAACTCATCCAAAATTAAGTCCCGGGGATAAATTAGTACACATTGAAGCATTACTTAATTACTTGGAGTAAGAAGATGAAAGCTCACCTACTGAAAAAATGAAATGATGATGAAAAATTTGAGTTGTAACAATAGTGGAAGTGTAAATGAAAATGACTTTTATCATTTCAGTTTTCACAAAACAATGATGTTAAATAAGTTTCTATTTTTTTATATTGTACTCAACTGCAATTTCTAAAACACAAAAAACACATTTAAAAACAATTATTTTCACCAAGTTTACAACACATTAATGTGCGTAAATCATTTTTGTGATGTGATTGTGTTCTTAATATATTGCAAAAGTGTTGCTATCTAAAAATGCGTACTTAATATGTTGCAAAAGTGTTTCTATCTAAAAAATGTGTTCTTAATATATTAAAAAGTATTGCTATCTAGAAATGGTCTCTGAAAATAGTGCTGTTAGTTTTGTTGAAAAGTGTTCTAATTTGTGTTGATGAAAATTTGTTCTTACATTTGTGCTGATAAGCACAACATTTTCTCAGTTTGCATTACAGAAAAAAAATTGCAGGAGAATACTGATTTAGTTGACTAATTTTTACCAATAAATATCAATGACTACATTTCTGGACAACATGCAGTTTGAACAGCACTTTTTCCCCATCATATCCCTCGACCAACACATTTGAAACACATTCATAAGACAATTGAAAATGATTAGTTAGAATTGTTAATTATTATTTTCAGTTATTTTTGCAAAAGTATTTCACTGCTCTCTTAAAATGTCAGCCAAAAAATAACTCAAGTTTAGCCGAAATTTGCCCATCTAACGTTTTGAAATACAGCTTCTCATAAAGAGTTGAAACAACTCAAGTGAGTGAATTATTTTTAAACAATTTAAATCAAGATGAGTTATTTAAATAAGCAATTTAAATCAAGATGAGTAAAGCAGTTAAAAAACAACTCATTCACGATTCAATAAATTACAGCTCTTTCCTGAGAAGCCAAATCCACTCTTCCATTTTAAAAATGTGATTTGCACTGTAGTTGTAAATCTTACAAGGGGACCGCCAGACATGGTGCTCACAGATATTGATGATTTCAAAGTATGTTGTAGGGGTCATACCACTAACTATTCTGGTGAAAAAGTTCCTTCAAATGGGCCTTAGTTTTTGAGAAATTGGGGGTCAAATTTCAGCGTATATTTCAAATACCTAATTGTACAACATGTGAATGTCAATTCGTGGCGCCGTGCCAAAGCACGTGTTTGTGAATCGAAAGTTTGTGAGTTCGAATCCATTCCCGGCTTCTGTTTTCTTTTTTACACGTTACAAATGTTAAGTATTTTTATTACTAGGGAAATTGCTACAACTTTTATATTTTCTGAATAAATTGCATTTACATTTTTGAAATTTTTCATGAAAATTTATTTTTTTTTTCTGCAATTTTTAAACTAATATTTCTTTTGATAACACAACAAAACTAATTTAAGCCTAGAACTCTTTTTTCTTAAATATTATCTATATTTTTTACTTTATGCACAGTTCTGAAATAATTATTTTTCTTTTTTCTATCGCTTGTTTATTTTATTTTATAGCATTTTAAATGAAAATTTTTCCTTTTTTTATAAATAATACAAAAATGATTAAAAAATGAAGTTTCACATAAATGAAATCGGCGTTTAGATTAAAAAATACTGATTTTCTCTAAAAATTCATAAACGTAAACTTAATTTCTTAAGGAGACAGTTTACCCCAAAATTGATCAAAAAATCGATTTTTGTTTTGAAAATTTAAATGAAAGCCTGTTTAATTGCGAATATTTTAATACATCTTTTTCATCCATACGACAATCATATCTTGACATGTTGTAAATTTTGTTAATACACCTACGCAATTCCCACACAAATGATAACTTTAAACTTTTTTTCCCTCTATGTTTATATTTACTTCGCTTTCATGTTTCAAAAATGTTAAGGCTTTTTTTGTATTTATACAGATATTTAAAATGTTTTGTACAATTTTATTGTTATATTATGTGTTGAATATGCGCATGAAATTAGACTTAACGTTATTATTATTATAATTGTTATTAATAAAAGTATGTATGAAGATGTGTTAGATTTCACCACTTTGCACAACTTATATCAATTAAAAATATATATTAAATGTAGCATTGCATTATCTAAAAATCCATGCACAGTATTGTGTAATTCACATTTGAAAAAAAAAAGTGATCGATTAACCTAAAAATATTATTATTTAAAATTGTGGAGATTTTAAAATATTCAAATTTTCTTATACTTTGAGGTGCCTCTTCGATCCAGAATATTGTTTACAAACTGTCAACAGATGGCGCCACACGCGCATCTCACAAGGACTCCGTGCAGGCTGAAGAGACTGTCGGTGAGTTAGTTACTGAACTGCCGGCGCCCAACTTTTTCAAAATTTTAATTAAATACGCATTTTTATTTAATTATTTGTTCCAAAATGTACTTTTAGTTGAACCCTGAACTGCAGTCAGTTCACCATTTGAGCCATATTTTTAAAAATAATAGTAATAATAAAATATTGAAAAGTAAACTTCCGCTTTAGAAAATATCAAAAGGTTCAAAGCTGTAGAATTCCCAGTTCTGCTTAAAATTTGTAACATATAAAAAATATAAATATAAGTAAAAAAGAAAATAGAAGCCGATGATGGATTCGAACTCACTACCTATCGATTCAAAAACACGTGCTTTGGCACGGCGCCACGAATTGACATGCAGACGTTGTACTAATAGACATTTGAAATATACGCTGAACTTTGACCCCCAATTTCTCAAAAACCACGGTCCATTTGAAGGAACCCTTTCACCAGAATAATTAGTTGTATGACCCCTACAACATACTTGGAAATCATCAAAATCTGTGAGCACCATGTCTGGTGGTCCCCTTGTTAGTTTCATTAAAATATGTTATATTTAAATATGTTATATATGTTATATATGTTATGTTATATTTAATTGTTATAATAATTAAATTATTAATGCCCTATTATACAATGATTTGACAATTGTTACCTTTTTTTTAAACTTTTTCATAAAAAATTTTAGATAATTCTACTATTCGCGATAGTTGTTTATCCGGGTCCTGGCATAGCCCAACCATTCCGGATAATCGAGAATCTACTGCATGACTGCTTTTTGCTTTGGGAATTTTCAACGACATCTTTATATATGGTCTCTGCTGAAAGTAATCTATGGTGAATTACTGCCATGTTTGTCCAATGAGATTACTGGGTCCTGAGTAAAAGGGGGGAAATGCAAGAGTTTGGCGGTCTTTAGAGACGATCGATAAAAACTCTTTTTCTGCATATTAAAGGAAATAATACATACAGAAAATGCGACTTTTTCACTCAAATTTTAAAATATTATTTCCAGGAATCCCACAAAAGATTTTATCTTTGAAATTTAAAAAAGATTTATCAAAATAACTTAATAGCTGCAAGAGATTTTTCTAAAATGTTTCTTATTGGCTTTTAGAATACATTAATCAGATTACTCTATTTTGTAAATAAGTTCTACATATGCTATGAGGTCTCAAGTAAGTATTTTGATGTTCACCAAACATGTTTAACTGAGAAACATTTTAAATTAATATTAAAAAAATTCTGTTACAATTATATAAAAAATTTCAATAAGGCAGCTTGAAATGTTTAGTTTAGGTCTAATAACATTTAAGGACAAAAAGTTCTTTCTGATTGAAAGAACTGATTATTTCTTTGCAAAATGTCGAAAGTATTTCTGTAAATTACCTATTAAAAATTTATTTTTATGAAATTTTCTTTAGCACGTTAAGCCGCACGTCTATCACCGGTGATTGACACTGAAATTAATTTTAGAACGGATTTTCACCGATGACTGAAGGTCTACAATATGATATATAAACTAAGAATTTCTACATTGTTTTGAGATATTGCTGATTTTTTCTTTTTTTAAAAAATTTACTTAACTTTTATTTATTACAGGATTATTTTGCTTAATAATTACTTAAAACATTGTAAGATTTTCACCTTCAGTGGCAGTGATCTGATCATGCATTTAATGTGTTAAACTTACAAAATGAACTTTTTTTCCGAAATTTCTAAAGATGAAAAAAAAATTTCGAAATATTATTCGGATTATAATCCGGAATTATCATAGTTTAAAAAGCATCTGTCTTTTTTATATGTGTATCCTGTAAGTATATCGATGTTTTTAAAATACGAAAAGTTTTTTCTGCTACGAAAGAGAATTTTATGAAACCCCGTATATTATTCATAGCAGCAACAATAATTTATTCAACTCTAAAGAAACAGAGCAAAAATATCATAGATATAGAAGTATTGCACAAAAGTTTCTTAGGAAAAAAAATAAAGAAAATGCTTTGGGTTAGCGAGGTTGTAAATTACTTGGAAAATTGTTGATTCAAATGAATTGTCAGTCTGTAATCATTTTTATGTTTCCTAAAAACAGCTTATTTGTCTGGCAATGACTCATGTACCCGGATGACTCTATAAAATAAAATTAATGTTCAATTAACAACGCGTGTGCGTACAGAAGTGGACATAAGTGCTTATCATACATTTCATGGTTTGCTTCATACTTCAATTTATAAATACTCAATTAAGGATGTTATTTCCTACGACTTCTGCCTAAGATAACAATTTTCTTTGTACGATATGAAAAACCGACATGAAGCATCTTATTCCTTTTTCTTTTATTCCGTAATTGGATTAGTACTATGAGTAAAGTCTGAAACACGACAAACATTATTTAGAGAAAACTGCTATATGATATTGTAACACATTTCCTTATTGTGGAATAAATAAATAAGTGGAAATCGGTTAATTTGCTTATTATGCATAATTTAACTTGTAAAAATTTCTTTAAACCTATATAAATCTAGGAAAATTATTCAAGCGTAATATTGTAATAAATGATAAGAAAAATACTCGATCCAGGTGAAATGGCCATCAATACCCATTTATTTTGTTTCCCAAAAACGGCTTATGAGACTGTCGATGACAGCATGTGCAGACTCTGTAATGATGTATTACAGAGGCATACCGGTATGCCTCTGTAAAATTACATTACCTTCTGACAATCTTGCAAAAGGGCGAAATTGTAATGTTGTTTTCTCTATATTCAGTTTTAAATGCCAAGAAAAGTTTAATTATTGAACATTATACATGTATATATATATATATATATATATACATGTGAAATAACTCTTTAAAGACATACACAAATCAAACTATGTCATACAGAGGAGTTGGCAAAAATTGGAATAATATTGGAAAGTGGTAATTAGCTCGTTATCAAGGGCAATGCTAAATAGACACGTTAATTGCGATTAATTTCTGAATGGAAATCAGGATAAACCTAAAAATGATTTCCATATTGCCTGATTAATCGCTATAGAGAACTTGATTCAAAGAAAAATATTAAAAATAATAAGACAATAATTGTAGATTAATGCAATGGAAAAACTATTTCAAAGAAAAATATTAGAAAAATAATTAGACTATAGTTAAATTATCAAAAAGATAAACTTACAAAAATCAATCGCTACCATGTGATAGTATCAATTTTGCATTCTCATTATATATATATATATATATATAAAACCCTTGATTATGAATATAAATATAAACCTCGAGAGTATTAATCATTGTACAAGAAATTAAAAATCCATTAAATCATTAGATTTATAGTACTTTAAACATTGTTTGTATTGCAGTGAAATCTGGATCGTAATGAACCTATCTACACGGGCTTGTCATTGAGGGGTTATTTAAAATTCACAAACGGTGTGAGTAATGTAGTGAGGTCTTAAGAGCAAATCACTGACTTCATAATCTGCTTCATATTTTAATTCATAAATACACAATTAAGGATGTTCTTTTCAATGGCCTTTGCCTAAAATAGTTTTCTGAGCATGATAAAGAAATTGTCCTGAATCTACATTTTATCCGTTTTTCTTTTATTTTTTAATTGGATTATTACTATGAGCAAAGACGGAAACACGACAAAACATTATTTAGACTAGGCCGCAGTTTTGTATTACAGGGACACACTCTCTTGTTGGATATAGAAAAAAGCATTAATTACTAGTTAGTGGAAATCAGTAAATTTGCTCATTATGCATTATTTCATGTATGAAAATTACTTTAAACATAGAATATACTAGGAAAATTATTCAAGCGTAATATAGTAAAGAATGACATGAAAAATGCTTGATTCAAGAAATATATCTATCTGTACTCATTTATTTGTTATCTTTATCTCTTAAGACCTGATGTATCCTAAAAGATATACGTCTTTACAATTTCTAACGTTTATGAAAAATGTTAAACAAAGAGAAACTCGTGTAAATGGCGATTGACACATAACAAAACTAAACAAAATAGCAATGTGTTTCTTATAATGATTTTTTAACGAGCTACGGGATTTAAAAAAACGGACTTCAGCAGAAATGTACGAAATATACAAAAATTAAAAATTAAATAATTTTTCTATGCGTTAAAATAACAATTGTAGAGCAATTAGTTATAAAAAATTATTAAATAAATATACTTTTTATGTTTTTCAATATAGCAATGCACAAAAAACTAAAATTAAGTTAAAAAATCATAATAAATTTGCAAAAAATGTATTTTTTGCGTCTCATGTATCATTAAATTTTATGTACAAAAAAATATATTATTTTTTTTTCACTGCTCAACCTTTCTTAAATATCAATTTGTTAATATAATTCCTTAACTAAAGTTTATAAAAAAAGGAATATAAATGAACCCCGTGGTCTGAAGTGGTCACAAACGGTTTATATGTTTGCCAATATCGCATGCATCTGGTTGATTCTATAAAATAAAATCAATGTCCAATTAATAAACTGTGTGGGTAAAGTTAGCATGGACAGTAAGCGAAAGTCACAAATTTCATGTTTTGCTTCACAGTTCAATTCATAAATGCTTAATTAAGGATGAAATTTGTAGTACATTGTTTTAATCCCCCTCCCCATACTATGCTATATAATATTACGCATGAAATGTACTTAACCTAGAAAAGTCTATGGAAATCCTTTATGCGTAATGTGGTCAAAAATGACATAAAAAATGCTTGATTCAACTGAAATACTCCGTCTCTACTCATTTATTTGTTTCCTAAAAACGGCTTATTTCAGTGCCGATGACGCATGCATGTATGTTTCAGTAAAGCAACTTTAAATTCCAATTAACGAATGATGTGAGTAGGATAGTGGGATATTATGAGCAAACCATAAACTCCATGATCTGCTTCATATTTCAATTCGTAAATGCTCAATTAAGAAAATTCTGCTTTATGGTCTTTGTCTAAAATGAAAATTTCATTGGTGTGATACGGATAAGTGTCATGTGCCTAAATTTTTTTCTTATCCTATTTATCCTATTTATCACATAACTGGATTATTTCTATGAATAAGAAAGAAAACATCACAAAACATTATTTAGACTATGTCGGAATGTGTTGTTATGTCCTCTACCCTACACTTAAAAAGAAAATCTCTTAAATTTACGGCTATAGCTGCTGGCAGCAATGTTGCCAGCGGTTTTTGCCGTTTTTTAACAGTGTACTGTTAAAAATTTGCAATAAACCATCCAGTCATTTGAATTTTGTTTCAGAAAACGTTTACATAACAGTAATTTAACTTTATTTTTACCATAATATGTAATTGTATTGACTGAACATACTTAAAATAGTGTTATATAAATGTTTTTTGTAAAAACAGTCGAATGGATGGACAATTCATTGCAAATATTTAACAGAACTTTTTCCGAATGTAAAAATAACTTTTGCCATTCCATCGTAAAAATCAGTAAATTTATACATTGTGCATAATTTCACATCTGAAACTTACTTTTCACTGAGAAAAGATGAGGAAAATCATTTATGCGTCATGCGGTCAAAAATGACATGAAAAATGCTTGATTCAAGTTCATCAATACTCATTTATTAAATATTTAATTAGTGATTAATTAAAAGTCAATTCCTAAAAACAGTTTATTTCTCGATGATGCATGTACCAATAATAAATGCCTCTATAAAATAATATTAATATCCAAATAACAAACGGTTTGTCTAGAGTACAGTGATGTCTAGAGCAAATCAATGATTTTGTGATCTGCTTCCTATTTAAGTTCATATTTCAATTCATAAATGCTAAAATTAAGGATTTGAGCAAGGATTTTACGGAATTATTTTTCTAAAATTATGATTTTATTAGTATTATACGGAAAACGGTCATGTTCGTAAATCTTCACTCTTATCAATTTATGTTTGACTTGGATTATTTCCATGAATACAGAAGGAAACACGAAAAAACGTTATTGAAACTAAGTTGGAAAATATTGTTCTGTCCCCCCCCCCGCCCGCTACTGTTTAAAATTTGCAATAAACTTTCCAGTCATTTGACCGTTTTTTTTTTTTTTCCCCGAATGAATGGACATTTTGTTGCATATTTTTAACAGCGTTTTTTTAATGCAGAAATATCTTCTGATGTTTAATCCTAAAAATATAAAATAATGTACTTTGTACATAATTTCACAGCTGAAAATTATTTTTAACATAGAAAGCATAGAAATCATTCATCTGTAATGTGGTCAAAATCACACGATTATATATATATAAGTGATTTATTCATCGATACTGATTTATTTGTTTCATAAAAGTGGCTTTTTTGTCTGTCGATGACGCATGTTCCTGGAAGATTCTGTAAAATAACATTAATTCTCAACTACCAAACGATGTGTGTAGAGTTTGGGATCACAAGAGCAAATAACAAATGTTATAATTTGCTAATATTATTCGAACCCACCAGTGGCCGAGAGGTTCTGACCTCCAAACTGGTAGACGGTAGGTGCTGGGTTCAAACCAATCGCGACCGTCGGCCTAACTGTTTGGAGTTTTCCGTGGTTTTCTTCGAAACTTGCGTAAATATGGGTTAGGTTCCCTTAAAAAGACCCCCACGGAGGGCATCCCACCCCTTAGGGCCTATATCCCACAGTGTAGATAATTGGCCGACATAAATACAAAAAAACAAGCTAATATTATTCATAAATGTTCGAATAATGATGTCCTTTTTTATGGTCCTTACTTAAAAGAATAAATATGATTTTGAAAACTGTCCTGCTGATTAATCTTATTTTTTATCCTTTTTGTCCTTTAATCCGAATATTTCAATATGTAAAAAACTAAATATGGCAAAAGCATTATTCAGACTAAGGTGGGCTGAAAAGTGTTATTGATGTACAACATTCCCCCTCCATATTAATGTTAGATATAACATTTTAAATTAGATAATAATGATCAGTGCACATGCTCTTTGCAATGTAATTTACAAATGAAATCTACTAAAAAGAAGAAAAAAAAATAGTCCTTCCGGCAGTGCCGGGAGGAAGAGGTAGCTTTCATATACTTATATATTTATTTATTTATTTTAAATTAAGTTATATTATTCAAAAATACTAAGCTCAAATTAGTAGAACCTGATTATGAGCTGGGTCGAAATCTTAATTCAGGTGCACATGCACACTCATATTGAAATCGATTAATATATATATGTGATAACTCAGCCATTTTTTAAGATACAGAGGAAACAAACAATGCTCTGGAATCTTTGTATCAAGGTCAAATGCATAAAATAAAAATTTTTTTCAATTTCTCACTTTCTTGTACCTAATTTTAAATTTTAAAATTTATAAAAAATTTTAAATGGCCGCCATTTTGAAATAAAATGGCGTATGGAACTGAGTATATAACTCGATTCAGGCCTTAGTATATACTATGTACACATCAAGTTACATCCAAATCGATTCATAAATACGCGTGTTATCACGTGACAAAAATCAGATCGTTTCAAAATGTCAGCCATAATAAAAATTCAAAGTGCTATAACTCAATCATTTTTTAAGATATAGACAAAATAAAAAGTGTTCTGGAATCGTTGTTTTAAGTTCTAACACGTAAAAGAAAAATATGTTTCAAGTTATAATTTTTTCGCATTTAATTTTAAATTTTAATTTTTTTAAAATTTTTTAAATGGCCGCCATTTTGAAACAAAATGGCGGATGATGCTGGCCATCGAACTCGGTTGAGACATTTGTATGTACTATGTACATACCAAGTTTCATTCAAGTCCGTTCATAAATACGCGTGTTACCACGTGACAAAAATCAGATCGTTTCAAAATGTCAGCCATAAGAAAAATTCAAAGAGCTATAACTCAATCATTTTTTAAGATATAGACAAAATAAAAAGTGTTCTGGAATCGTTGTTTTAAGTTCTAACACGTAAAAGAAAAATATTTTTCAACTTTTAATTTTTTCGCATTGAATTTTAAATTTAAAACTTTTTTAAAAATTTTAAATGGCCGCCATTACGAAACAGAATGGCGGATGATGCTGGCCAACGAACTCGGTCGAGACATTTGTATGTACTATGTACATACCAAGTTTCATTCAAATCGGTTCATAAATACGTTGGTTATCGCATGACAAAAATCAGATATATATATATATATATATATATATATATATATATATATATATATATACAGGGTGATTCAGCTCGTCGGTGACAAACTTTAAGGATCGATAGAGCACACCTAGACGAACATTTTTGAATAGGGAATGTAGGGTCCCTGACGCGATGGTAAGGCGCTAGGCGCTTTCGAAAATTTGGGTGCCGAAATTCGAAACGTCATAAAAACTAGGGAAATGGTTAGATTTTCTTGCTTGTTGCGTCGAAATGATTCTGTTTGTTTAGACTTTCTTCAGTACCAACTTGATAAGCGTATCTCTTAAAACATGGATAGGGGGCTCTGCAGACTTTGGAGAGCTAGACAACAACTTTAAGCCCGTTATTTTGATAATTTAACACATGCTCGCCAAAGTTTATACTCTAACTTAAAGTTTGAACACAAAAGTAGAGCCCTGCAAAAAGCGTAAGAGCCGGAATAAAATGTCAAAGTACAGGGTGGTCGAAACTCGAAGGCTCCTAAGAGATAAACAAACAGATTTCTTGACTTATGGCATGCATTTTCATGATTCTGTTTGCTGGGGCTCTCAAACTCAGTTGAACGGTACAAAAAGAAACATCGATAGGGGGCGCTTTGGGCAAAAAACATAATTCGTTGACATTTCGGACGCTAACTGGAAACGGGGCGCTACGATCAGTTAGTAATAATGAAAACACATTTTCTACCTCTGCTCAACACTTCTGAATAAATTTAGATCAAAAACATCAATGATACTGGGAATTTATTTACAAAAAATAACACTACAGAAGATGCTCGAAATTTCGACCTTGGGCCATGATGCAGGCTTCGCACCTCCGTCGCATTGAGGAGTGTGTGTTTCCAACAATGCCAGGACTATCTCTGATCTGCCCTGCAGCTGCCACAATGCGCGCCACAAGTTCTTCAGCACTGCTGACAGGTGTATGGTATACCTCGGCCTTCAGGTAACCCCAAAGGAAGAAATCCAAGCAGGTGAGGTCTGGTGATCGGGCAGGCCAGTGAACTGGACCCCCACACCCGATCCACCGCTGGCCATACCTTGCGTTTAGATGGAGACGCACGTCGTTCGTGTAATGGGCCGGAGCTCCATCGTGCTGGAACCACATCTGGCGACGCGAACCTTCGGGTACGTGCGCCTCCTCCAGAAGCTGCGGCAGCACTTGATCCAGGAAAATCAGGTAATTTCCACATGTCAGCCGTTCAGGTAACAAATAAGGGCCAATGAGGCAATCCCCCAGAATGCCGGCCCACACATTTACTGAGAAACGCTCCTGGGCTGCTCGGCTTCTGGTTTCATGTGGATTTTCATCACACCACACATGACTGTTGTGGGCGTTCCACATTCCCTCCCGGCTGAAGGTGGACTCGTCCGTAAACAAAATGCTGTTTACAAAACGGGGATCCCTGGATCTCATCGCCAAGTACCATCTTGAGAATTCCACTCGAGGGCCAAAATCCTGCTCTCTGAGCAACTGCACCCGCTGGATGTGGTAGGGGTGCAGATTCCGGGAACGTAAGATGCGCCACGCAGTTGCTTGCGAAATGCCAACATGTCTGGCGATATCTCTCGTGCTAAGACCTGGGTTGTCCTCAACCAGGTTAAGCACAGCCTCTTCGTTGTCGGGGGTGCTCACTGATCGCTCCCGTTCAGGCCTGCCTCCGTCGAAAGATCCCGTTGTGGACAACCTCTGGTGTACTCGAGCGAAGAAGACATGGCAGGGGATTTGCCTGTTGGGGTAACGCTCGGCGTACAACCGCTGAGCGGCTCGTCCATTACAACCAGCAGCGCCATACGCCAAATGCATGTCAGCCAATTCAGAGTTTGTGTACCGTTCCATCCTATTACCGATCTGCAGACAAGTAACCCGAAGCTTAAGTAGGTACCGCACATTCAAAAGACGTGTCTGCGCATACAACTACGTCATCTCGCGTTGTCGTCTACGCATTACGTATCTTTTGCATATCGATATGGTACGATATCTTTTGCATAAATCAGCAAAAAGCACCTTATGTAAATTTTATTGCGCGCATTGTGCATGATTGAAACCAGCTATGTTTGTTAAAAAAAAAAAAAAAAAAACTGCAGTTTTAATAGCTTCTTATGATAAGTAAATTACTCTCTTGTTTTGTTTCTAACTGATCGTAGCGCCCCGTTTCCAGTTAGCGTCCGAAATGTCAACGAATTATGTTTTTTTCCCAAAGCGCCCCCTATCGATGTTTCTTTTTGTACCGTTCAACTGAGTTTCAGAGAGCCCCAGCAAACAGAATCATGAAAATGCATGCCATAAGTCAAGAAATCTGTTTGTTTATCTCTTAGGAGCCTTCGAGTTTCGACCACCCTGTACTTTGACATTTTATTCCGGCTCTTACGCTTTTTGCAGGGCTCTACTTTTGGGTTCAAACTTTAAGTTAGAGTATAAACTTTGGCGAGCATGTGTTAAATTATCAAAATAACGGGCTTAAAGTTGTTGTCTAGCTCTCCAAAGTCTGCAGCGCCCCCTATCCATGTTTTAAGAGATACGCTTATCAAATTGGTACTGAAGAAAGTCTAAACAAACAGAATCATTTCGACGCAACAAGCAAGAAAATCTAACCATTTCCCTAGTTTTTATGACGTTTCGAATTTCGGCACCCAAATTTTCGAAAGCGCCTAGCGCCTTACCATCGCGTCAGGGACCCTACATTCCCTATTCAAAAATGTTCGTCTAGGTGTGCTCTATCGATCCTTAAAGTTTGTCACCGACGAGCTGAATCACCCTGTATATATATGGTTATATACACTATATGGCCATTGATTATTGGACACTTGCGATTTTAGACATTTTGTTAAATATCTACAAAAATACACGAGGAATCATCTCGAAACTCTTAGTGTATAAATATAATAGTATAAGTCATACATCTCCGTGAAGATTTCTTCCCGAAACTCCATAGGGGACCGTCAACAAATTAAAAAAGAATGAATATCTTTTGAATAACCTTGTCAAAACTAATATAGCAAAAGCACTCAAACTCTAGAATATGATTGAATGCCTTATTGTAATACACTGTGTTCATTTTTATGCAAATAGCATGCATACTCGCAGAGTAATTAGGGTTTCTTTTTAAAACGGTCCCAAATTTTTCCAAGTTTTTCCCTTATAATTTTCAGAGTTCTTAATATAAAATAATATTTTTTTCAGAAAATATGGCAAACAACATTGCACACAGTACCCTGTAATCAGAATTAAAATATAATGAAAATTGTATAAAAAATGAGTTGGTTTACTAAATAATTTTTTACTGCGCATGCGTCAACGATATTAAAATTTCATTTGCATATTATGTTAGATAAATGTATAGAGCAACTTTTGTGAAAGTCACAAAATCATAACTTGAAAATTCTGAAAATAATCGTCAATTGAATAAGTTGAAAATCCGTTATTCTCAAAATGAAGCAAAAACAAGAGGGGTTGTATACATATATTCATTGGTTAGTGTCAATGTAGAATACACAATACGGGATGTACTACTACATTTGGATAAAATCCCTCATTTTTTTGCTTCATTTTGGAAACAACGGATTTTGCCATTTTTCTACAGGCGATTACTTTCAGAATTTTCAAGCTATGATTTTGAGACTTTCACAAAAGTTGCTCTATACATTTAGCTAACATAATATGCAAATGAAATTTTGATATCTTTGACGCATGCGCAGTAAAAAATTACTTAGTAAACCTACTCATTTTTCATACAATTTTTTTTTTATTTTTTTTATTCTGATTACAGGGTACTGTGTGGAATGTCGTTTGTCATATTTTCTGAAAAAATATTATTTTATATTAAGAACTCTGAAAATTATAAGGGAAAAACTTGGAAAAATTTGGGACCATTTAAAAAAAACCTTAATTACTCTGTGAGTATGCATGCTATTTCCATAAAAACGAACACAGTGTATTACAATAAGGCATTCAATCATAATCTAGAGTTTGAGCGCTTTTTCTGCATTAGTTTTGACAGGGTTATTCAAAAGATATTCATTCTTTTTTAATTTGTTGACGGTCCCCTATGGAGTTTCGGTAAAAAATCTTCACGGAAATGTATGACTTGTACTATTATTTTTATACGCTAAGAGTTTCGAGATAATTCCTCATGTATTTTTCTAGATATTTAACAAAATGTCTAAAATTGCAAGTGTCCAATAATCAATGGCCATATAGTGTATATATATATATGTCAACATTTGAACGGAGGGTGGTTTTGGGGTCTGGGGGTCATGATCGGTGAAAATATACCAAAATTTTCCGGAATTGTTTTCCTCCGGACGGCTGCAATAGGTAGCTTTTTACTTTTTGTAATGAAAGCTACCTTAAAAAAGCTTACATAAAGCCATTGTACAGCTATACGAATTAGATTTTTTTTAATCCAAAAATTATTTTATAGAAATAGAAAACATTAATCTCCCTCAATCCTACATTATATTTGTTTGCCATTCTTAAATATATTCTACAAAAAATATAAGAAAATAAATAAACTCATAAAATAACTGCTTAAAGATATTATTTCATTTAAGATAATATTTTGCTAATGAAATCAGCATGATGATATTTACACGGCTATATTTGTGATTCTATTTGTCAAATGTTACCGTTTTTCTGAAAATAATTAATTATAATAAATTATCAACAATAGAAATGCATGCATTTATTCGTTCGAAAAATCATCATATTTTATAAATGCATTTTATGTATTACATTAATCACTTTACACTTTTTCTAAATGACTATGTTTCTTGTCTAATTAATATTTTAATTATTTAAGAGAAAACGTATTTATAGAATTAGTTTACAAAAAATATTCTTATTTTATTGAAAATAATTCTGTGCTTAATCGAATTTTATAACTTATTTTACATAGGAATATTTAATAAATGTGTTTATAATTCCAAATTAGTGATACTCTATTTCAGTAAAATATCAGTATAAACAAGCTTGCAATTTTTGCACTCATGTTGTGAGAACTTCATAGATATCATGTATTAATATTCTAAAGTGCTTACGAACTTACTGGAGTATTTTTCAACTTAGCATAAATTATATTACTAAATTTGATCAGTGCACAATACTAATTAATCAATGAGACTTTAACTATTGCATGTTTCATATCTTTTATTTCTTTATTATAATTTAGTGAGATAAACTACAAAATTTTGGATTTAATATATATCTATGTATATATATATATATATGTGAGGAGCCCAGAAGCCAAGGGGTACAAGTGACAAAATGTCGGTTTGGAGTAAATTGAGTTTAAAGATAATTGATGTTAAAATGGAACATCAATAACAATTGACTGAATTGAAATACAAGACATCTGCTTGTTGCATTCTAATCTTTGAACTCTCATTTCAATAACTGTTAAAAAAAATAGAGTACAATTTTCTTTAAATGGTCACTGGCCTCTGGTCAACAGCTGTTTTGGTGCCGGGATATTTTTAGCTGATTTTATATGAATTTGATGTCCTGAATTCAAATATGGCATTAGTTTTTCTCTATCAGCTCAGTTTTTTAAGATAAACAACTTTTTATGAAATATATGTTTCATTATTTTAAGGTAAATCCATGTATTAAAAAATGTATATAAAAATAAAATAAATACAGGATTTTTATTTTTTATAATACACAAATGTTAGTTTTTATTATTATGATATACACATATTCAAATAATAATTTTTTAATTATATTATACAAATAGTTTTACTCACAAAAATAGAGAAAAACGTCACTGATGAAACTGATACTCATTGAATGCTTCGGAAGCTTCTTTTCCGTGACATTCTGGAATCTATTTCAGAACAGTGTTTTTTTAAACTCAAACTGTAATCTGAAACCCTCTGCATATCTCATCTTTTTTGGTAGAGGTCCGAGCCTTAATATTGTGGTGAAATTTTCGGGCTGTTTATCACTTGTGCCTTCTTTATTTTCAAGAAAATGCTCTAAGTCGCAATGTAAATAGTGCACATTAATGCTTCTAGTACACTCAAGAGATTTAAAACTATTATGGTTTTCATTTACCAGTTCTACATAGATTTCTCCTTTGCATTTGCCCGGAATGATTTTGTGAACTGCCACAAAAGAAGTCCAGGATTTTTATTCAGCCTCATTCGTTAAATTTACGAAAGCAGGATCCTTAATCAGTTTTCGTATTTGTTGTCCGTTAAATATTCCTGCTTTAATATCTCCATAACTCAATTCGGGTGTTTTTACCTTATATATGCAAATCATGACCCGTTCTTATGGAGAATTTACACAAATTGCTTTATAGGACAGAGCTTGATATGCAGTGCAGAAAGTATGATTTTCTTTCGCCCAACTAAAGTTCCTTTCTCCAACATCCATGTTTTCTTTCTTAGGCCTCTCTTTTCTAATCTAGTGGTGTGTTTTACCCCTGCTATCCCAAAAATATAAAAACAATAGTATTTTGTGTAATTTCTTTGCTGTCCAAGGACAATCATCTGAAAAATATTTAGGAAGAACCAATTTTTCTAACAGTCCTCTAAATTCATGACAAAATACAAGATTGTTTTTTTAAGAGAAGAAGGGTAGTAGACAATTTTGTCTTGTGTGATAAAATGTAAGCTTGGCTCTTTGTTCTAATAATTTTTTGTCTTTTAATCTTGAAACCAACCAGTAATTCAGAAGTTTCTTTTAAAACATTGAAATCTCTTTTGAAATCATTTAAATCAACCTGGTTGAAAAATTTAGGCATTGATGACGTTTCCTCATAATCTCTGTTACCTTCACAGCTATCTAAAAGATGATCAGAAGGACAATATTCATCCTCACTAAGCTCTGGTAGCTGATGAAACGTTGGGATCGGTAGTTCCTCTGAGTGAGGAAATGGGGGTCTTGAAGACACTAAATCAGGATAAGTTTTATTATTACAATTGTTTCGATTAATTCAAATAGTATTCCAGTGCTAGGTAGAAATAATAGTCATAGAAATGGTTTTGGAGTTCTCTCCAAACCATTGGTAAGCCGAATTTGAAACTTATTCTTTTCCGTCAGCTCACTGTCATAAATGTTCTGTACAAGTTTTACAGACCTGTTGCGGTGCGCAGATTTTATCCTGATCGCCAAGTCTAACCCCAAAGTATCCAAGATAAGCTCTCTAGCTCTCTGTACTAAGTCAGTAACATATTTTCTGTGTTCTTTCAACTTTTATTCTCCGCATATGTAGCAAAACTTATCTGGATGATTTATACAACTTTTTCTATTTGAACTCTAAAAATTCCATTCTACAACGCAAACACAACAATCTACAACACTACGAGTTTTACGTTAAATTGATACGAATTCTACCTTAAACACAAATATCATGGAAGTTGAAAAACTTTAGAAAGTCAAAGAAAGCCAGTTTTGTTTCCATGGAGCGAACTCTGAAACTAACCTTGTCTCTTGGAGGCTTTTACATTTGGCTTTATGGATGAGCGGCGCGAAATCATAAGCATGCGCAGATCCTCAGTTTTGCTTGCACATTTGTTTTTTCAAGATCTTGTGGTATTTCAACGTCCTTCTAATCGCTTTGAGCGTCGTTACAGGGCTATGTATCATAAGGTCAGTTTAAGTGTTCAAGGTCACTTTAGTTCTAAAAAATCTTTAGTTCACTTTGCATATCTAAAAAAGTAGAGCTGATAGAGAAAACCTGATTGCATATTTAGAATCAGCGTCCCAAAAATATCCAAAATCACTTGTAAAATCTCAGGCACCAAACAAAAAAAAAATTTTTGTAGGCCTGTGTAATTAATCAATATTGTTTGTTTTTCGAAAAAAGTGTTTATCTCTATAACTCCCCAAATAATCAGAAAATGACCTATATTTTTTTTACCTGAAATGAAAAAAAGCATATTTCGAGATATTCTGTGCACTTTTACTCAATTTTTTCAATTTTGTCACTTATACCCTTTGGCTTCTGGGGTCCTCATATATAACACCATTAATAGTACACAATATTAAACATTTGAAATTAACCATATACGTATGTATATATATATATATATATATATATATATATATATATAATCAATGCAAAAACAATTAATATTTTTATATTTTGCACGTTTTAAATAAATATGTAAATAACAGTACCAAAACGTTTGAAGTAATTATTAAAATAAATGTCTATAAAAAAACTTTTTGGTACGGACAAAATAAGGATTTTTTAAATCGTTACATTATTACTGTGTCATTATTTTCGATTTTTATTATAATAATTCAAAGATATTTTATTACTCCATATAAGTTTTAACTAAAAATTTCGACAAACTTCAAACATTAAGAACCCATTTTCTAACAAAAAATATTTGTCTTCATTTCTAAAGAAAGTACTTTCCCAAATATTTATTTTCCACTAATCGGAATTAACTCATACAAAAAAGCTTTTGTAGTGAAACATCATTTGCCGGAGCAGCGATAAGATGGAATCCGCTGAAATCTAACCATCCTTAAAGAATATCTAGCGGAGCCACTCTGATTGGTGTCATCCGAAGTCAGGTTGATCACATGATGAAAATCCTAGCGTTGCCATGACAACGGAAAGAAGCGGATTGGAGCTTTTCATCGTTTTTGTGGTTGACGATGGCTTCTTTTTGGTCAATGCTAGCGAAGCGGATTAAGAATGGCAGTTATTTTTTAAGAATGGCAGTTATTTATTATTTTTTTGTCTTTTTCCGATAAATGTCGTTAGGTTGCAATAAATACGAAAATCGTTGGAAGTTTCGGAATTCTAGCATTATTTTTGTGCGTTATGTTTTTGAAGGAAAATACTAATTGGGAAATAGATTAGAAGCATTAGATTTGCTGAAAAATAATATTAAAGAACAGAGATTTTCTTTTTTCTAAGTTTTCTTGAGGGAGGTTTTTAAGCCTTAATAAGATACGAGTAGAAAATAATTGCATTGTAGTTCAACTTTGTAAGAAACCAATATTGGTTATATTAGTTTTCAATATGTGATCAGTATTACATTAAAAGAATATACACTTAAAAATTTCCGAAAATTATTAACACCTTGCGGGGTGATGTTATGCCTATGAAACCGCTTATTTTTGCTTCCCAAAGACCATATTGGCACAAGTAATTTGCTTTTAAAAAAATTGGTTTATTAGATGCATGAAATATTGCTTTATTGTTATTATTATCAAATAGGGTTGTTTTAAAATTCCGGAATCATTCATTAATTGTAACACAGAAGCAACGAATGTGCTCTGAGCCGTGAAGGGTTAAAAATCCGATATTTGTTTCATTAAAAAATCAAAGAGTACTTTAATTATCAGTTTAACTTTTCAAGATTTATAAATAAATTTAGACATTACATCTGTTTAATTTCGATGTGTTATACTTAATTGTTAAAAAATATTTAAAATATATCTATTATTTTCTTACATTATTACTTTGCCATCTATTTTCGAACCTTATTACAATAATTTAGAGATATTTTATTACTCCAGATAAATTTTAACATGAGAATGTCCGTAAACTTCATAAACCCTTTTTTTAAACAAAATGATTTGTTATTATTTCTAAAAAAATACTTTCTACAATATTTACTTTCCACTAATCTGAATTAACTCATACCAAAAAAGCTTTTGTAGTGAAACATCATTTTCCGAGCAGCGATAAGATGGAAACCACTGAAATTTAACCATCCTTAAAGAATATCTAGCAGAGCCATTTTGATTGGTGTCATTCGAAGTCAGGTTGACCACGTGATGAAAATCGTAGCTTTACCATAGAAACTCAAAAGTAGCGGATTGGCGCTTTTCATCGTCTTTGTGTTTGACGATGGCTCCTTTTTGGTCTATGCTAGCGAGGCGGATTAAGAATGGCAGTTATTTTTTCTTCTCCCTTTCGATTCCATGTATTTCTTAGTTCTTGTCCATTTTTATTTGGATTCTTTTTTTAGCTATTTCCGATTAAATGTCATTAGGTTGCAATAAATAGGAGAATTGTTGGGAGTTTCGGAATTGTAACATTATTTTGTGTTTTTTTTTTTTTTTTTTTTTTTTTTTTTTTTTTTTTTTTTTTTTTTTTAAGGAAAATACTAAAAGGGAAATAGATTGGAAGCATTAGTTTCGCTGGAGATAATATTAAAGAATAGAATATTTTTGTGGAGCAGATTCATAAGCCTTAATATGATATAAGTAGAAAATATTTGTCATCCAATAATAGTTATATTTCGGTTCAATATATAAACAGTACATTATTAATAGATTTTAACATTCAAGAATTGCAAATAAATGTAGACATTACAGCTGTATTATTTTGGTATGTTATGCGTATTTTATAAAAAAAGCATTAAATGTATCATTTTAATTTGTATTTAATCGTTTTAACTATCCCATCTTTTTTCGAATTTTAGTGTAATATTAAAAAATATTTTATTAATAAAGATAAATTTTAACATGAAAATGTCGACAAACTTTAACATTAAAACTCGTTTTCTTACAAAAAGTATTTGTTTTCATTTATTAAAAGTACTTTCTCCAAATATTTATTCTCCTCTAATCTGATTTATCTCATACCAAAAAAGCTTGTGTAATGAAACATCATTTGCTGGAGCAGCAATAAGATGGAATCCGCTAAAATTTAACCATCCTTAAAGAATATCTAGCAGGGCCACTCTGATTGGTGTCATCCGAAGTCAGGTTGAACACGTGATAAAAATCCTAGCGTTGACATGGCAACGGAAAGAAGCGGATTGGCGCTTTTTATCGTCTTTGTGGTTGACGATGGCTTCTTTATGGTCAATGCTTGCGAGGCGCATTAAGAATGGCAGTTATTTTTCCTTCTTTCTTTCGATTTCATGTATTTCTTCGTTCTTGACCATTTTTATTTGGATTCTTTTTTTGTCTTTTACCGATTAAATGTCGTTAGATTGCAATAAATAAGACAATTGTTAGGAGTTTCGGATTTGTAGCGTTATTTTTGTGTGTTATGTTTTTGATGGAAAAATACTAATTGGGAAATAGATTGGAAGCATTAGCTTTGCTGAAGATAATATTAAAGATTAGAATATTTTCTTTTTGCTATAAGTTTTCTTGGGGGAGATATTTGAGACTTAATAAAATATAAGTAGAAAATAATTTTAGTGTAGCTCAACTTTGTAAGAAATCAGCATTAGTTATAATGTGCTCAATATGTTGAACAGTATTAGTTTAATAGATTATACACTTACAAATGACCGATAATTATTAACCCCTTCAGGAGTGGTGTTGTGCCCATGAAAACTCTCATTTTTAATTCCCAAAGACAATATTGTGACCAGTAATTTAGTTTAAAAAATCGTTTTTTAGATGCAAGAAATACAGGCTATTTTTAGTACTATTAAATGGAGTTTTTTCAAATTCCGTTATCATTCATTAAATTTAACCCTGAAGCAATGAAAATGCTCAGCGCGGCAAAGGATTAAAAATCCAATGATATTTGTTTCACTAAGAAATCAAAGAGTACGTTTAATTATCATCTTTTCTAGTTCTACAAATTGATTTAGACATTATAGCTGTATAAATTAGATTGGTTAAACTTATTTTCTATAAAAATATTACAAATATTTCATATATTTTCTTACATTATTGCTATGCCACTTCTATTTTTGAACTTGCTATTTTCGAACTTTATTTCAATAATTTAAAGTTATTTTATTACTCCAAGTACATTTTTACATCAGAATGTCGACACACTTCATTAACCCTTTTCTTAAAAAAATATTTGTTATCGTTTTTAAAAAAGTACTTTCCCAAATATTTATTTTGCACTAATCTGAATTAACTCATACCAAAAAAGCTTTTGTAGTGAAACATCATTTGCCGAGCAGAGATAAGATGGAATCCGCTGGAATTTAGTCATTCTTAAAGAATATCTAGCAGAGTCATTCTGATTGGTGTCATTCGAAGTCAGGTTGACCACATGATGAAAATCCTAGCATTGCCATGGAAACTGAAAGAAGGAGATTGGCGCTTTTCATCGTTTTTGTGGTTGACGATTGCTTCTTTTTGGTCTATGCTAGTGAGGCGGATTAAGAATGGCAGTTATTTTTCCTTCTCCCTTTCGGTTTCATGTATTTCTTAGTTCTGCCCATTTTTATTTGGATTCTTTTTTTAGCTATTTCCGATTAAATGTCATTAGGTTGCAATAAATAGGAGAATTGTTGGGAGTTTCGGAATTGTAGCATTATTTTTTTGTGTATTATGTTTTTGAAGGAAAATACTAATTGGGAAATAGGTTGGGAGCATTAGTTTCGCTGGAGATAATATTAAAGAATAGAATATTTTTCTAGAGCAGATTCATAAGCCTTAATATGATACAAGTAGAAAATATTTGTCATCTAGTTTAAATTTGTAGCAAACCAATAATAGTTATGTTACGGTTCAATATATAAACAGTACATTATTAATAGATTTTAACATTCAAGAATTGCAAATAAATGTAGACATTACAGCTGTATTATTTTGGTATGTTATGCGTATTTTATAAAAAAAGCATTAAATGTATCATTTTAATTTGTTTTTAATCGTTTTAACTATCCCATCTTTTTTCGAATTTTAGTGTAATATTAAAAAATATTTTATTAATAAAGATAAATTTTAACTTGAAAATGTCGACAAACTTTAACATTAAAACCCGTTTTCTTACAAAAAGTATTAGTTTTCATTTATTAAAAGTACTTTCTCCAAATATTTATTCTCCATTAATCTGAATTATCTCATACCAAAAAAGCTTGTGTAATGAAACATCATTTGCTGGAGCAGCAATAAGATGGAATCCGCTAAAATTTAACCATTCTTAAAGAATATCTAGCAGGGCCACTCTGATTGGTGTCATCCGAAGTCAGGTTGAACACGTGATAAAAATCCTAGCGTTGACATGGCAACGGAAAGAAGCGGATTGGCGCCTTTTATCGTCTTTGTGGTTGACGATGGCTTCTTTATGGTCAATGCTTGCGAGGCGCATTAAGAATGGCAGTTATCTTTCCTTCTCCCTTTCGGTTTCATGTATTTCTTCGTTCTTGTCCATTTTTATTTGGATTCTTTTTTTGTTCTCTTCTGCGATTAAATGTCGTTAGGTTGCAATAAATAGGAGAATTGTTGGGAGTTTTGGAATTGTAGCATTACTTTTGTGTGTTATGTTTTTGAAGGAAAAATACTAATTGGAAAATAGTTTGGAAGAGTTAATTTTGCTGAAGATGATGTTAAAGAACAGAATATTTTTCTCGGGCGAGATTTATAAGCCTTAATAATATAAGTAGAAAATAATTGTAGTCTAGTTCAAATTTGTAGGAAATCATTATTAGTTATATTTCGGTTCAATATGTAAACAGTACATTATTAATAGATTATACCTTTCTAGAATTATAAATAGATTTATTCATTACAGCTACATTATTTTGATATGTTATACTTATTTTTTAAAAATTTTTAATGTATCATTTTAAATTGTATTTAGTAGTTTTAACTATCCAATCTATTTTAAAATTTAATTATAATAATTTAAAGGTATTTCCTTACACCACATAAAATTTAATATGAAAATCTCGAGCAAATTTAACATTAAAATCCACGAATTTCAACAGCTGTGTCATATATACGTTAGACAGCACAATTTGGTTTAATTTAATTTAATTTAATTTAATTTAAATTAAAGTTTAATTATAAAAGACATTTATTTCTCTAAAATAAATAATGTATATCATTTCATGTTATATTTTATGAAATAAGAATTTTTTAAAGCTTTACATTATTACTATGTCATTATTTTCGATTTTTATTATAAAAATTCAAAGTTATTTTATTATTCCATACAAATTTTAACCTAAAAATTTTCACAAACTTCACACATTAAAAATCCATTTTCTAGCAAAAAACATATTTGTTTTCATTTCTAAAAAACTACTTTCTCAAATATTTATTTTCCACTAATCTGAATTAACTCATACCAAAAGAGCTTTAGTAATGAAATATCATTTGCCGGAGCAGAGATAAGATGGAATCTGCTGAAATCTAACCATCCTTAAAGAATATATACCAGAGCCACTCTGATTGGTGTCATCCGAAGTCAGGTTGACCACGTGATGAAAATCCCTAGCATTGCCATGGAAACTGAAAGAAGCGGATTGGCGCCTTTCATCGTTTTTGTGGTTGACGATGGCTTCTTTTTGGTCAATGCTAGCGAAGCGGATTAAGAATGGCAGTTATTTTCCCTTCCTCCTTTCGGTTTCATGCATTTATCCGTTCTTGTCCATTTTTATTTGGATTCTTTTTTTATTCTCTTTTCCGATTAAATGTCGTTAGGTTGAAAGAAATAAGAGAATTGTTGGGAGTTTAGGAGTTGTAGTATTATTTTTTTGCGTTGTGTTTTTGAAGGAAAATATTAATTGGAAATTAGATTAGAAGCATTAGATTTGCTGAAAAATAATACTAAAGAACAGAAATTTTCTTTTTTCTAAGTTTACTTGAGGGAGATTTTTAAGCCTTAATAAGATATGAGTAGAGAATAATTGCATTGTAGTTCAACTTTTTAAGAAACCAATACTGGTTATATTAAGTTTCAATATGTGATCAGTATTACATTAAAAGAATATACACTTAAAAATTTCCGATAATTATTAACCTTTTGCGGGGCGATGTTATGCCTGTGAAACCGCTTATTTTTACTTCCCAAAGTCCATATTGGCACAAGTAATTTGGTTTAAAAAAACCGCTTTATTAGATGCGTGAAATATTGCTTTATTTTTATTATTATTATTATTATTATCAAATAGAGTTGTTTTAAAATTCCGGAATCATTCATTAATTGAAACACAGAAGCAATGAATCTGTTCTGAGCCGTGAAGGGTTAAAAATTCGATGATATTTGTTTCATTAAAAAATCAAAGAGTACTTTTATTATCAGTTTAACGTTTCAAGATTTATAAATAAATTCAGACATTGCATCTGTTTAATTTCGATGTGTTATACTTAATTGTTAAAAAATATTTAAAATATTTCTTTTATTTTCTTACATTATTATTTTGCCATCAATTTTCGAACTTTATTACAATAATTTAGAGATATTTTATTACTCCAGATAAATTTTAACATCAGAATGTCCGTAAACTTCATAAACCCTTTTCTTAAACAAAATTATTTGTTATCATTTCAAAAAAAAAAAAAAAAAAAATACTTTCTACAATATTTATTTTCCACTAATCTGAATTAACCCATACCAAAAAGGCTTTTGTAATGAAACATCATTTGCCGGAGCAGCGATAAGATGGAATCCGCTGGAATTTTGTCATTCTTAAAGAATATCTAGCAGAGCCATTCTGATGGTGATGGGTGTCATTCGAAGTCAGGTTGACCACGTGATGAAAATTCTAGCTTTGCCATGGAAACTCAAAAGAAGCGGATTGGCGCTTTTCATCGTCTTTGTGTTTGACGATGGCTTCTTTTTGGTCTATGCTAGCGAGGCGGATTAAGAATCGCAGTTATTACTTACCCATCATATGTAGTATAGGGTAAGTTTGCAATCGTTTTGAAAATCGGAAATTTTTTTTGACGGATTTACACGTTTTAGATAGTGGAGATTCCGAAAAACATATTTTTAGAAAAAAATTTCTGCCGTCCGTCCGTCTGTCTGTCTGTAAACGCTCTATCTCCCGAACAAATCAAGATAGAGACTTGAAATTTTGTATGTAGTTAGTATGTAAGAATGGGACGAACCCTGTTTAATATCAGCAACCTCGATTATCCGGAACAATTTTTTTCGGATTCTCGAATAATTCGTTCTGATGAAAGGTATGTAAAAATTTTCGAATTTTTTTGTTATAAGGAATGGACGTAAAAGACAATAAAATAACACACATTTTGCATACAGAACGAAGTCGATCGGATTATTAGTTGCCGAGATATTGGTAATCTTGTTTTCCACATTCTTCGATTTTTCATGACCCTGTATTTCATTCAAATTTCAATTCAGAAGTATATTTTAATTGGAAATGAGACGCTTAATCCGACGCAGTTAATTGTTAGTTAAAAAAATTATTATTTTTGGAGTTATAAGGATGTTTCTTTTACGCAGTTCGGTACTACTTGAGTAGTTTGGCGTTTTATATAATTTGTCGAAATTGGTACATCAGCAGTTCTTTAATATAGCATTACTATGTATATTAACAATATTTAAATTTTGTTTATGAATTGCAATCATTGTATAAATAGTTTCACATGTTTTATTTTCATATACATATCCATGATGGGTAAGTATTACGGTGGCCCCCAACGACAAGTTTTTCCTTCTCCCTTTCGGTTTCATGTATTTCTTAGTTCTTGTCCATTTTTATTTGGATTCTTTTTTTAGCTATTTTCGATTAAATGTCATTAGGTTGCAATAATTAGGAGAATCGTTGGGAGTTTCGGAATTGTAGCATTATTTTTTGGTGTGTTATGTTTTTGAAGGAAAATACTAATTGGGAAATAGATTTGAAGCAATAGTTTCGCTGGAGATAATATTAAAGAATAGAATATTTTTGTGGAGCACATTCATAAGCCTTAATATGAAATAAGTATAAAATATTTGTCATCCATTTTAACTTTGTTGCAAACCAATAATAGTTATATTTCGGTTCAATATATAAAAAGTATATTATTAATAGATTATAACATTCAAGAATTGCAAATAAATGTAGACTCTTACAGCTGTATTATTTTGATATGTTATGCGTATTTTATATAAAAAAAAAAGCATTAAATGTATCATTTTAATTTGAATTTAATCGTTTTAACTATCCCATCTTTTTACGAATTTTAGTGTAATATTAAAAGATATTTTATTAATAAAGATAAATTTTAACATGAAAATGTCGACAAACATTAACATTAAAACCCGTTTTCTTACAAAAAGTATTTGTTTTCATTTATAAAAAGTACTTTCTCCAAATATTTATTTTCCACTAATCTGAATTATCTCATACTAAAAAAGCTTGTGTAATGAAACATCATTTGCTGGAGCAGCAATAAAATGGACTCCGCTGAAATTTAACCATCCTTAAAGAATATCTAGCAGAGCCACTCTGATTGGTGTCATCCGAAGTCAGGATGACCACGTGATGAAAATCCTAGTGTTGCCATGGCAACGGAAAGAAGCGGATTGGCGCTTTTCATCGTCTTTGTGGTTGACGATGGCTTCTTTTTTGGTCAATGCTAGCGAGGCGGATTAAGAATGGCAGTATTTTTCCTCCTCCCTTTCGGTTTCACGTAATTCTTCGTTCTTGTCCATTTTTGTTTGGATTCTTTTTTTATTCTCTATTCCGGTTAAATGTCGTTAGGTTGCAATAAATAGGAGAATTGTTGGAAGTTTCGGAACTGTAGCATTATTTTTGAGTGTTATGTTTTTTAAGGAAAATACTAATTGGGAAATAGATTAGAAGCATTTGATTTGCTGTAAAATATTATTAAAGAACAGATTATTTTCTTTTTTTTTTTTTTCTAAGCTTTCTTGAGCTTGATTTTTAAGCCTTAATATGATATAAGTACAAAATAATTGTAGTCTAGTTCAACTTTATAGAAACCAATATTGGTTAAAATTTGGTTCAATATGTGAACAGTATTGTGTTAATAAAATATATCTAAAAAAATTACCGATGCTTGTTTAATAAAGACTTCGAATTTTGTATGTTGACAAACGATTTTTTTTTATTATACATATATTAGTCTTATATTTCATATATATGGAACTAGAGCTCAGTATAAGGTACCCTGGGGTAATAACGCCACATTAAGGTTCTACCAATTTTCACGGCTCAGTTTTAGTTTGTATTTTTCAAACAAATGTATGATTTGATACAGCAACTCATTGACTATCTATATAAAAAAAATAATTTAACAGACATGTATTCATAAAATGTAATGGCGTGATTTCTTGACCAATGCTATTTGGCGTTATTACCCACCTATATGGGTAATAACGCCATGCAAACAAAACTATGAAATAAGATGGAATAATTGCATGTAGATTGCCCAATTCTAGAAATACAAACTTGACAAACTTAGATATTGACAAATATCATTCTAAGCTTTTGAAAATGTTTAATTTTTTGTGAAAGTGTAAGAAAAATAAAGGTGTGGTGTGTGGGGGGGAAGAGGGGAGGATGAGGCAAAAGAATATCAGACCGTGAGCTTCTTTTTGCTTAAAAAGACCGCTTAAATAGAATTATTAGAAACATTGCACAGTTTTAACTGTGTTTATTTGAATCAGTATTTAGGATGTAGCTCGGCCACAGTAAGGAATCAACCGGGGTATTAATTCCAAAGATTGGCGTTATTACCCCGTTATAGTTATTGCGCTGAACATTTTAAATTACAAATTATCTCGAGAAGATATCCAAAATTTTCAACAATATTTTGAAAGTCCATGAAATGTACTACAAATTTGTGTAATTAATAAAGTATTTCCGGATGAAAAAAATAGTCT
Organism: Maratus speculifer; assembly: GCA_964019185.1. NCBI lineage: Eukaryota > Metazoa > Arthropoda > Arachnida > Araneae > Salticidae > Maratus > Maratus speculifer. Next base: position 363,758,638 of record OZ025294.1, read on the forward strand.
TCACATCACAAAACGTATCTCGCAAATTTTAGATCAAGCATTAATTTTAGTTGCTTGTAAAAACAATCAGACTTAAAAATGAAACAAATTAACTTGAAGCTGTTTTTTGCGATTTAAATGACTCAAAACCCTTCTGCGCAGAGCACGTGGGTGTTATTTACCAGATTATTTCATAATTATGCAAAATATTAGCACTTGGCGTTCTTACCCCGCCTGGCGTTATTACCCCAGGGTACCTTAATACAAATACTGGATTTTTATTGGAACTTTTCAGATGAGACTCCATTTTTTTTTTCAATGTACATTTGAGACATCAACAATAATATAGTAGAATATTCTTTGCAATATTTTTACAGCGTCGTCAAATTGCAAAAAACGCAATGTTTGTTCAGTATTCCATGCGTTTATTGGACAAAATATAGGCAATGTGCTTATGGAAGAATGTCACTTTTGTATATTTCGCTTTAATATAGGAAACAGGTTGTATTAAAAGAAAATACTTTTAAAAATACAAATGCTTGTTAAATATACATTCCAGATTATATATATCGTATTTACTCGTGTATATCACGCACCGAGTATTTTAGAATAAAAAATGGCGATTTTTTGTATCTCGTACCGTAATGCTATATCATATATCACATGGTACGTATTATACCATGATACCATATAATACCATAATACCATATCTCGTACCATATTTTGTATCGCGCAGCATAAATAATCAAATGAATTTCAGTATAGAATATCAAAACAAATGTTACGTCAAATTAGAAAAGAAGTTGATTTTTTTTTTTTTAAGACTTCGTGTAGGGAGTGAAAGTTATGATACGGTGACGTTACTTGCGAACGAGATACCTGAGAACGTCTACTTTGTAACATTGTAAATAAATAAATATAAAACCAATAAAAATATATTTAAAAAAAATATGTAATTCTACAAATGTAAAGTGGCAGAAATTTGTATTCTTGCTAAAGTTTTATCGTACACTATACAATAATAATATAAATAATAACAACAACAATAATAATAATAATAATAATAATAATAATAAAGAGAGCGAGATAAATTAAAAAAAAATCTTTTGTAAATCTATGGGAATCTGTAACTTTGCAAATGAATCTAGTAAAATTGTACTAATCTAACAACATTTTTATCTGTAAATTGGGTCGCAGTTAGATAAAAAGTTTTAGGTCTCCCAGTTTCCTAAAAACAATTCATAAGAATTTTTTAACCTTTTAGATTATTTTATTTATAGTGCGAATCTGTATCTATTACATGAATTTTTGCTGTTAAAGTTACATAAAAAGCAGTAAGGACAATGAGCATTGCTAAGTAGAGTTTAAGAAATGTCACTACCGTTTTTGAATAAGAAAGTGCAAGGAGTGAAATAAAGATGCAGGAATACTTCTATTCATTTAGATTCAACTTTTAATTTCTTCTATTAATCCATTTCTTGATTCATAGGTAATATCGTGTGATTACATAAAGCAGTAAAAAATATTCCGTGTATAACGCACATCCAGGGTTTCTGTCCTAAATTTTGGGAGAATAAGTGTGCGTTATACACGAGTAAATGAGGTACTGATAATGGCATTCGTCTATTAACACATATTAATTTTATATTTCACATATTTGGAATGAGACACCAATATCACCGAAATTCTGGATATTTATTGAAAATTTTTAGAATGAAACGCCAATATTCTACAACGCACATTGCGAACATCGATAGTAAAATTGTGGAATACTTCTTCCAACAATTTTACGGCATTGACAAAATACAAACGCCTTAATATTTGTTCAATATTACATGTCAGAATTTGACAAGATATAGTCAATATGATCAATATCGGCACATTGTCACCTTGGTTACACTTCGAATCAAAATGAAAGAAATGTTGCATAAATCGAAAATACTTTCAAAGAAATTGCAATATTTGTTAAAACATTCACTTCGAATTCGATGCATTTACAATGAAATTCCTTCATTGCACATATATTGGTTTTACCTTTCATATAGTTAGAATTAAAGTTCAAAATAATAGATTGTTTTTGTATGCATTCTAATATGCACATCATTCTGTTTCACACCTTCATTTTATAAAAATTGAATAACTGCTTAGCTGTTCCTCTTGTGTGCTACGTGCAGTGGTGGCGCCATTTTTATCTTTTGCACCTCATTCTCAGAGCCATCCTAGGTTTATGTACGACAGGTGCGGCTGCACAGAGCCTCACACCTAGAAAGGTCTCGAACTTTGACAAAAAATATTTTTTAATAAAAAGAAGAAAGTATAATATAAAATCTTTAGTATAAATTTAGGATTATTTTCAAGAAAATATAGTGTTCTTGACATAAAGTATATCCTATATTGGGAGAAGGACTTTCATCGTCAGGTTTCCACCATTACTTTTGAAATTGGTTCAGTAGTTCCAGAAATTACTCCTACTAAATACAAACAAACGCTACTCTTTTATAATAGTTAGGGAATCGAACCCTGACTCTCTGGGAAGAAGTATATAGGTGAAGGCATTTCCTTTTCATTGATAGCGTACATCAGATTATATTAAAAGTCTGAAAGGAAAGGTGCTCGTAAAATCCTTGCAATGGGCCTCGCTTTGAGCTGTCCTCCACAAGGACTGCTCTGCTCATTCCCAACCCTATCTACCGGCACTGTGACATACCACCAGAACGGGAAGAGTTTGCGGACCGTGTCTGCCAATTTCCAGCCACCTAAAACAAAAAAAATAATAATAATAATTTTAGTGACAGTCTTGTAGTTCTAAATTTATTTTAGATATATTATATATAAAAATATTTATAAAGTTTTTAAATTTATTATAAATGATTTTGCTAAACTTAGTTAAGAAATGTTTTAAAATTATAGGATCTGTTTCGAAAAAATTATATTTAAGATTATGTTACAGTTTTTTAATAAATGTCTGACCTCACACCAGAAAAATTCAACAGGTGATTTCTTTTTCATTTTAAATACTGCTATTAATTAAAGCAAATATTGCTGCTTTAATTTCCTACTGAGAATTAAAATATACGAATTAAAATATCTCAAATTATCTCGGGCGGTTTGAGATCCAGAGTTTTAAATGCACATGCTCGTACATATAAAAGATTGTTTGATATTTTTACATATAAAAAATAAATGCATTATCTGTACTTTTCTCAAAACAATTCGGCCATTAAATGTAAGATATTAGAAAATTACATTATGATATGTAGTTTTTAAATTGTAAATGCATGTAAAATATTACAGTTAAAAAGATGAAAAGATACATGGTAAAAATATTATTTTACGTTGTGATAATAAAACTAATTTATATGTCATACACAATCTAGTTTTTCCACGTTTCTTATCTTAAAATAACTTTGTTTACCAGGAGTTGCCAACCCATTTTGCCGTAATCCTCTTAAAAGAGTCTTAACTATAGGCTATTTTTATATTATTATTTAAAGGAATTTTATTTACAAAATATATATTTTTAAATTTTTACATAAACACATAATACTTACAAATTTATCCCTTTCGAAATTGACTTAGGACTGTATGTAAAACTACAATGTAAAATTAAAGAATTCAGTAAATCCTTTTTAAGTGTGTTAAAAATAGAAAACATACTTGTTACATTGTACTAATTACTCTATAAATAAATAGAGAATCTCTTATAAAATCGCTTTTGAAATAAGTATTTTACGACTTCCGTGAATCACAATTCTTCGAATACTTATTCTATGAGTTGAATTTGAAAAAAGGCCAAAGTTAGATAAATATATCCCAGTATCTGTACAATGTACAACTAACTGAATCTCAGTAATGCTGTTGGACCAAAAGATGGCAATACAAATAATCATTTCATCGAATTCACTACAGAAATTCCAAAATTATTTCACACTAAATCAAATTTTATAAATTATTTTACATAATAAAGTAGAATTAAGAGGTTTACAATTCAGATTAGTGCTGCACTAGATCAGTATCTTCAAATCACTTTACACATGTGTGTAAAATTTTTTTCTATTTCAAAGTGATAAGAATTTATTGAAGTCATTTTTAACTCATCATAAATTATATTAATTAATTTCTAAACTTCAGAAAGTTAGTTTACCATTGATCCTTCCGCTATTGTATGTTTTAAATTATTATTATTATTATTATTATTATTATTATTATTATTATTATTATTATTGTTATTATTATTATTATTATTATTATTATTATTATTATTATTATTATTATTATTATTATTATTATTATCATTATTATTATTATTATTATTATTATTATTATTATTATTATTAGAAGAGATTACTATTGTTTAGCAAGATATGATACGGAATTTAGAATGAAATAATACAAAATTATAATTCATGCAAAATTTATTCTAGCTCTTTTTAATAGTTAGCACGTTTGAAACACTTTTTACGCAATATCTGCAAAATATTTGAAGTAATTAATAAAATAACTGTCGAATTACGTATGCAGTCGGATGATCCTGAAAAAAAAAAATTCTGAGTTAACAAAAGATATGAGTAGGGTAGTGGATCATGAACTTTATGGTTTGCAAATTCATAAAAGCTCAAATAAGAATGTTTTTTTCTATACCGAAAATACTAATTTTATTAGTATGATATGGGAAACTGCCATGCACATAAGTTTTATTATTACTGTATGTAAAGAATAAAATATAGCAAAGTGTTAATTAGACTGCTTTTGAACGGAAAGTGCTTTTATGGCACATCATGTATCCCTCTCGTTAATTACACAAAAGCTTTTGAAACTATATCTTAATGGTCAATACATACATCCGTTATATGTAAATTAACGTATGAAATTTATTTTAATTTATTTATTATTATTATTATTATTGAAATGCAGCTTACAAGGAGCCATCGTAGAGCTATAAAAATTAGACTTTTTTTATACATTGTACTACGGAATTAGAAATAATATAGCTCCTGTATTACATTATAAATTCCAAATTCGTAAAACACTATTGAGACACCAAGTGAACATAATAAAAAATGTAACTTTTGAAGAATAATACATGAATTCAGACATTGCCCTTGTATTATTTCGATACATTATACTTATAAGTTAAAAAATATTAAATATATCATTTAAAATTCTATTTAATTGCTATTATTTCTTTACATTAAATATATCACTTTAAATTGTAATTAATTGCTTTTATTTCTTTACATTATTACTGTGTCATTATTTTTGATTTTTATTATAATAATTCAAAGATATTTTATTACTCTATATAAATTCTAACCTAAAAATTTCGACAAACTTCAAACATTAAAAACCAATTTTCTAACAAAAAAAAAAAAAAAAAAAAAAAAAAAAACATTTGTTTTCATTTCTAAAAAAGTACTTTTCCAAATATTTATTTTCCACTAATCTGAATTAACTCACACAAAAAAAGTTTTTGTAATGAAGCATCATTTGCCGGAGCAGCGATAAGATGGAATCCGCTGGAATTTAACCATCATTAAAGAATATATAGCAGAGCCACTGTGATTGGCGTCATCGGAAGTCAGGTTGACCACGTGATGAAAGTCCCAGCGTTGCCATGGGAACTCAAAAGAAGCGGATTGGCGCTTTTCATCGTTTTTGTGTTGACGTTGGCTTCTTTTTGGTCAATGCTAGCGAGGCGGATTAAGAATGGCAGTTATTTTTCCTTCTACCTTTCGGTTTCATGTATTTCTTCGTTCTTGTTCATTTTTATTTGGATTCTTTTTTTTTTGTCTTTTTGTGATTAAATGTCGTTAGGTTGCAATAAATAGGAGAATTGTTCTGAGTTTCGGAATTGTAGCATTATTTTTGAAAGTTATGTTTTTGAAGGAAAAATACTAATTGGGAAATAGATTGCAAGAGTTAGTTTTGCTGAAGATGATATTAAAGAACAGAATGTTTTTCTCGGGCGAGATTTATAAGCCTTAATATTTTAAGTAGAAAATAATTGTAGTCTAGTTCAACTTTGTAGGAAACCATTATTAGTAATATTTCGGTTCAATATATAAACATTACATTATTAATAGATTATACCTTTCTAGAATTATAAATAACTTTATTCATTACAACTACATTATTTTGATATGCTATATTTATTTTTTAAAAAGTATTAAACATATCATTTTAAATTGTATATAATTGTTTTAACTATCCCAGCTTTTTTCGAATTTTAGTGTAATAATTAAAAGATATTTCATTACTAAAGATAAATTTTAACATGGAAATGTTGACAAACTTCAAACATTAAGAACCCATTTTCTAACAAAAAATATTTGTCTTCATTTCTAAAAAAAGTACTTTCTCCAAATATTTATTTTCCACTAATCTGAATAAACTCATACCAAAAAAGCTTTTGTATTGAAACATCATTTGCCGGAGCAGCGATAAGATGGAATCCACTGAAATCTAACCATCCATAAAGAATATCTAGCAGAGCCACTCTGATTGGTGTCATCCGAAGTCAGGTTGACCACGTGATAAAAATCTTAGCGTTGCCATGGCAACTGAAAGAAGCGGATTGGCGCTTTTCATCGTTTTTGTGGTTGACGATGGCTTTTTTCTTTTTTGTCATTGCTAGCGAGGCGGATTAACAATGGCAGTTATTTTTCCTTTTCCCTTTCGGTTTTATGTATTTCTTCTTTCTGGTCCATTTTTATTTGGATTCTTTTTTTGTTGTCTTTTTCTGATTAAATATCGTTAGGTTGCAATAAATAGGAAGATTTTTGTGAGTTTCGGAATTGTAGCATTATTTTTGTATATTATGTTTTTGAAGGAAAAATACTAATTGGCAAATAGATGGGAAGCATTAGCTTTGCTGAAGATAATATTAAAGAATTGAATATTTCCTTTTTTCTATAAGTTTTCTTGAGGGAAATATTTAAGACTTAATAAGATATAAGTAGAAAATAATTGTAGAGAAATTCAAATTTTGTAAGAAATCAGTATTAATTATAATGTGTTCAATATGTTGAACAGTATTAGATTAATTGAATATACACTTACAAATTACCGATACTTATAAACGTCTTAAGGGGTGATGTTATGCCTATGAAACCGCTCATTTTTAATGAATGCGCCGCGAAGGGTTAAAAATCCGATGATATGTGTTTCATTAAAAAATCACAGAGTATGTATAATTATCAGTTTAGCTTTTCAAGATTTATAAAAAAATGTAGACATTACAGCTGTATATTTTCGATATGTTATAGTTAATTGTTAAAAAATATTAAATATATTTTTTTCTTACATTATTACTGTGCCATCTGTTTTCGAAATTTACTACAATAATTTAAAGTTATTTCATTACGTCAGGCAAATTTTAATATGAGAATGTCGACAAACTTTATAAACCCTTTTCTTAAACAAAATTATTTGTTATCGTTTCTAAAAAAGTATTTTCCCAAAATATTTATTTTCTACTAATCTGAATTAACTGATACAAAAAAAGCTTTTGTAATGAAACATCATTTGCCGGAGTAGCTATAAGATGGAATCCGCTGAAATCTAACCATCCTTAAAGAATATCTAGCAGAGCCACTCTGATTGGTGTCATCCGAAGTCAGGTTGAATACGTGATGAAAATCCTAGCGTTGCCATGGCAACTGAAAGCTGTAGATTGGCGCTTTTCATCGTCTTTGTGGTTGACGATGGCTTCTTTTTGGTCAATGCTAGCGAGGCAGATTAAGAATGGCAGTTATTTTTCCTTCTCTCTTTCGGTTTCATGTATTTCTTCGTTCTTGTCCATTTTTATTTGGATTCTCTTTTTTTTCTCTTTTCCGATTAAATGTCGTTAGGTTGCAATAAATAAGAGAATTGTAGGGAGTTTCGGAATTGTAGCATTATTTTTTTGTGTGTTATGTTTTTGAAGGAAAATACTAATTGGGAAATAGATTAGAAGCATTAGCTTTACTGAAAATAATATTAAAGAATGGAATATTTTCTTTTTTTTTATAAGTTTTCTTGAGGGAGATTTTTCAGCTTTAATAAGATATAAGTAAAAAATAATTATCGTGTTGTTCAACTTTGTAAGAAATCGGTATTAATTATAATGTGTTCAATATGTTGAACAGTATTACATTAATAGAATATACACTTACAAATTACCGATACTTATAAACCCCTTAAGGGGTGGTGTTGTGCCTATAAAAGCGCTCATTTTTAATTTCCAATGACCATATTGGCACCAGTAATTAGATTTAAAAGAATTCGGTTTATTAGATGTGTGGAAAATAGCCTTTTTTATATTATTATTAAATAGAGTTGTTTTCAAATTGTTGTATCATTCATAAATTTTAACATGAAGCAATGAAAGTTCTATGCGCCGCGAAGGGTTAAAAATCCGACGATCTGTGTTTCATTAAAAAATCACAGAGTATGTTTAATTATCAGTTTAACTTTTCAAGATTTATAAAAAAATTTGGACATTACAGCTGTATAATTTTGATATGTTATACTTATTTCTTAAAAAATACTTTTTCTCTACATTATTACTATGCCATTTATTTTTGAACTTTACTACAATATTTTAAAGTTATTTCATTACACCAGGTAAATTTTAACATGCGAATGTCGACAAACTTCATAAACCCTTTTCTTAAACAAAATTTTTTGTTATCGTTTCTAAAAAAGTACTTTTTCAAATATTTATTTTCTACTAATCTGAATTAACTGATACCAAAAAAGCTTTTGTAATGAAACATCATTTGCCGGAGCAGCGATAAGATGGAATCTGCTGAAATTTAATCATCCTTAAAGAATACCTAGCAGAACCATTCTGATTGGTGTCATCCGAAGTCAGGTTGACCACGTGATGAAAATCCTAGCGTTGCCATGGAAACTGAAAGAAGCGGATTGGCGCTTTTCATCGTTTTTGTGGTTACGATGGCTTCTTTTTGGTCATTGTTAGAGAGGCGGATTAAGAATGGCAAATATTTTTCCTTCTGCCTTTCGGTTTCATGTATTTGTCCGTTCTTTTCCATTTTTATTTGGATTCTTTTTTTGTCTCTTTTCTGATTAAATGTCATTAGGTTGCAATAAATAAGAGAATTGTTGGGAGTTTCGGAATTGTAGCATTATTTTTGTGTGTAATGTTTTTGAAGGGAAATACTAATTAGGAAATAGGTAAGAAGCTATAGATTTGCTAGAAAAAAATGTTAAAGAACAGCATATTTTCTTTTATTCTCTAAGTTTTGTTGAGAGAGATTTTTAAGCCTCGGTAAGATATTAGTAGAAAACAATTGTCGTCTATTTCAACTTTATATTAAAACAATATTGGTTATATTTCGGTTCAATGTGTGAACATTATTACAATAATAGAATGTATTTAAAAAAAATACCGATACTAGTTATAATCCAAGAGCCGACCGCACAAAAAGAAAAGTCATCAAGCACAAGGAAAATTCATTATTTTATAGAAGAGTAGTAATAGAGGAATGTAATGAACCATGTCTACCGGAAGCGAAGTGGTGCATAAGACAAAAACTAATACCACTTGTTGTTGACTCGTAGACTTAGCTTTGTGTTTGCTGTACAGTCAAAAGTATGAAAACATGGAAAACTGGGTTCAGGAAAACATAACATTAAGTCTACTAGTCAACCACTACACTGTAAAAAAAAATCTGTAAAGATACTATACTTTATCTAGGAAACTGGGATTCCAAGAATTTTTCCTGTAACGGTAACAACAAATACTCAAGTTTTAGAATCGGTTACATGGATTTTTCCTGTTATCGTTACATGAAAAGTTCTTGGAATCTCAGTTTCCTGGAAAATGTTTAGTACCTTTACAGATTTTTTTACAGTGTACTGGTGTTAATATTTGGATTATGCACCACTTCGTTTTCGGCAAACGTGGATTTATAGATTCCTCTATACTACTCTTCTATAGAATAAAGGAATTTTTGTTGCACTCGAAGACTTTGGATTTTATGATGTTCGGCTCTTGGACGATTAAATATCCAGTTCGAAATTTTTGAAGTGGAAAAATGAAATTCTCTATTATACATGTATCAATTTGCTATTTCACATATTCAGGATGGAGCCTAACATCATACAAGTAGTGAATTATTGGACATTTTCGAACGAGATGCCAATATTCCACAAAGTGCATTTGAAAAATGGACAATAAAACTGTGGATTATTATTTTGCCCTACTTTAACACCGTTGGCAGTTTGCAAATACCACAATTTTCGTTCAGTATTACATGCCAGTATTGAGCATGATATAGTTAATATCAACAATATTGGCACAATGTAGCCTTGGTTATGTTTCGGCCTAATATAGGAATAACGTTGAATTAACAGGAGCTGCTTTAAAAAATTACGAATGCTTGTTAAATATACATTTCGAACTATGTGCATTAAACATGACATTCGTCAATTATATGTATATCAATATTATATTTCCCATATTCGGAATGCGAGACTAATATCAAAGAAATATTTATATTTATTGAAATTTTTTTGTTCGAAACGCTAATATTCCACAACGTATATTGCGAATATCGATATTAAATTTGTGGAATATTTCTTGCAACATTTTAACAATATTGACAGATTGCAAACATATTACTGTTTGTACAGTTGCATGTCTTTAATGTTTGTCATGTCTGTCAGTATTAGACAAGATATTGTCAATATAAACAATATTGGCACATTGTCATCTTATCATTGTCGTCTCATTTCGGATCAATATGAGATCTCTGTTGTATTAATTGAAAATACTTTAAAAAAATAGCAATATTTGTTAAACATTCACTTCGAATTTGGTGCATTTGCAATGAAATTCCTTTATTACACACATATTAGCTTTACCTTTCACACAATATGCATTAGAGTTCAATATAACTGTTTGCTTTCGTCTGCATTCTACAATGGATATTAACCTTTTTAACGCCTTCACTCTATAAAAATCGAATATCAGCACAGTTGTTCATCTTGTGTACGAAGCACAGTAATGTCGCCATTTTAAATCATTTTCTCCCCACTCAGAACCTTATTTACCAACAGCGCGGCATAGTACGAGATCGGAAAGATTTTGTAGACCATGTCTGCTGATTTCCAACCACCTAGAACCAAAAAAAAAAAAAAAAAAAAAAAAAAAAAGCATAATTTTAGTGATTTTTTTTAGTTTTCAATTAATTTTTAAGATGTTATTTATTTATAATATTTATAAACATTTTTTTAAAATTTATTATAAATAATTTTGCTAAACGTAGTAAAGGAATTTTTTCAATTTATAGGATTTGTTTCCAAAAGTTTTATTTAAATTTTTATTGCAGTTTTTTAATAGTTATATTGCATGTTTTACACTTAAATGTACATGCTCGTTCATATAAAAGATTATTTGGATGTTTTTATACCTAACAAAATATGTGCATTATTTATCTTTTCTCAAAAAAATTCGGCTTTTAAATGTAAGATTTTAGAAAATTACATTACAATATGTAATTTTTAAATACTAGATATATATATATATATATATAAAAGAATAAGCTAAAAAGAAGAAAAGCTACCCAATAAAAATATTATTTTACGTCGTGATAATAAAACTAATTTATATGTCATACACACTCTAGTTTTTCCTCGTATCTTATCTTAAAATAACTTTGTTTACCATGAGTTGCCAACCCATTTTGCGGTAATCCTCTTAAAAGAGTCTTAACTGCAGGCTATTTATTTAATTTTTTAAAGAAAATATTATTTACGAAATATTATTTTTAAAATTCTATACAAACACATAATACTAACAAATTTATCCCTTTCGAAATTCACTTAGGACTGTATGTAAAACTACAAAAATAATATTCAAGAATTCAGTAAAACTTTGAAGAATGTTAAAAATAGAAAACATAATTGTTACATTGTATCGTATTCTATAAATAATTAGAGTTTCTTATTTTGAAATAAGTATTTTACGAATTCCGCGAATCATTATCACTTGAATACTTGATCTATGAGCTGAATTTGAAAAATGAACAATGTTAGATAAACATATCCCAGTATTTGTACGTGCAATCATCTCATCGAGTTCGCAGCTGAAATTCCAGAATTAGTTAAAACTCGATTCGCATATTAAAACGCAATCATTATGCCAAATCAAATCTTGGTGGAAAACACCTAAAAAACCAATATTAATGGTTTATTCGTAGGTTATTACCATTGTGTTTTCCTGTTCCCAGTCTTCCTTGTTTTCATATCTTTTAATAAAATAGTATCAGAAGCCTTTGTTTTGTGTCATGTCGGTATACCCGATTTAAAACTCGTCAGGATTACGCCAATTGTTTTCAATTCCAACGATGTTCTGTACCGGTTGACTTTATTATTTTTTGACTTTACGCATCCGTTTGACTTTAGAACGAGAGTCTAAAACTTACGAAATCTGTGTTAGAACTAGATTCTTGTATCAGGTCGGTATATCTATTTTCATCCTCGTCTGGATAAAGCCGATTGTTTTCAATTCGAACCGGAATCGGATCCGGTTGACTTTATAATTTTTTTTTCAGTTTCGAATTAATTTTAGATCAACGTTTAACTCTTGCGAATCTGGTTTCAATTAACTCTATTTAAAAAAAAAAAGTCTAGAATATTTACCCATTTGAAATAAACATAAATTTGATTAATAATGAATACGTGTTCATTTTTAAAACATACAAAATTAAAGAGATGTTAGAAATATAATCGTACACTACATATATATTTTTTATATACTTGCATTAAAATCATGATTCTTTTTTTTATTTCATTTTGGGTTTTGGTTAAAGTATGTTAGGTTCAGATAAAGTTTCATGCGCTGACGAAACGGAGAAACGTCGCGTTTTTTTTTTAATTGAAGGTAAAAAAATTCCGGAATCCCGAGTTGCCCATTCGTCTGTCTGTTCGTCCGGCCGTCCGGCCGTCCGTCTGTCCGCATATAACAACTCAAAAAATAACCAACCGAATCGTTTGAAACTTTAAATATATAAATATTAGATAATTTTGTCGAGCCATTTTGAATTTTATGAAAATATGATGCATAGTTCAATTACATGGGCAATCAAAATTATTCCGATACATTACGGTCAATGGGGAAAATTTTAAGTGCATTTTAATAGTCTTACATCATTCCGAACATAATAAACTTGATATGCATCTATGAAGTATATACTATAAAATACATTCTGTACAATCTGTGGTGCAAATAATATTTCTTATTGATTTACAGGGCCACACAAAAGTATTCCTTGCATACTTGTATATTGAGCCAATGTTTGGTATGCATTTTAATAGTATTAAACTGTTTAATAATAACAATTAAACTATTTAATGACCGTAATTAATAAACTATTGTGCTATTTAAAGCCCGCCTGCCTGTCTAAACCGACCAACGTAGCGGACGAAGACCAATATTAGTGATTTATAAAGCATTATTGCCAGTTTCCACACTGTACCTTCTAGAATCTATATTTCAAGCTTTTATCTCTCCCCTCGTTTCTTTAATCATTGTTTTAATCTTAAAATAACGGCATTTATTAGAATATATCCAAATAAATTACCATAATCACCTAAAATAGTAATTAATGTACTATCAAAAAGTTTCTTAAAAGGGAAAACAAAAGAAATATATATTAATTTAATCATAATTTACGTAATACTTCTAAAAGTAATAATTTCATTGACATCTTGAAACTCAGTTAAATATATCATATACAGTGTCTCACAAAAGTGATGGAACACTTGTGCTTTATAAAAAGAAACTGCAATAAAATAAATAAACAAACATGTGCAAAAATTTTTTGGGTGTGTTTCATATTTAAAGTTAGTAACAATTATTACAAAACATACATTTTTTCAAAATATTAAAATATTAATTTAGTAAAAATACAATTGTTCAGAACGGAGCAAAAAATGGCTCACATAAGTGATGGGACACTTACTTTTCCATCAAATATTTATCCAAAAATTTTACTTTTTAAAAGGTTTTAATATTTTGTTGGATTTTCTTTTACTTTTAAAACATGATTTAATCTTTATGGGATGGATTCGACTAATTTTTTGTGATTTCTGGAATGATTTTATCCCCATTCTTCTTGAAGCACCGATTTCAGTTATTGTTTTGAAGAAATGGTGTGTTTACGAATTCTTGATTCCAATTCTTGCCAAATATTCTCTATGGGATTTAAGTCTGGAGATTGTGGTGGTGTTTTTATTATTTCAGGACAGTTATATAGCAGCCAGAGTCCAACGTTCAGAGCAGTGTGCTTGGGGTCATTGTCCTGGTAGAATTTAAAATCGTTATGAAGGTTCAATTTTCGTGCTGAAGATTCCAAATTTTGCTTTAAAATATCAATATATTTGTACTGATCCATTATACTGTCAATAAAAATAAGATTACCAACTCCAGCGGACGACATACACCCCCATACCATAACTCCTCCTCCACCATGTTTTACTGTTGGTACCAAGTTCTGTTTGCGAAATTCTTCCCTGGGTTTTCTCCACACCAATATTCTACCGTCAGAACCAAATATATTAAATTTACTCTCATCAGCAAATATAACTTTATTCCAGTAATCAGAATTCTTATTTATGTTGGATTTTGCGAAAGCTAGTCTGAGTTTTCTATTCTTTTCACTTATGAAGAATTTTTTTCCTGGCTACTCTACCGTGATATCCAGCAGATCGAATTACCCTTCTAATAGTCTCAGGATTAACAATTATTCCATATAATGCTTGTAAATCAGCTGCAACTTTTGAAGCACTATTTCTTGGATTTTTTTTTTACATTTCGAACGATAATTCGCTTTATTCCATTGGATAGCTTTGATGGTCGGCCAAGTCTTCTTTTATCCTGAATCATATGATTCTTTTTATATCGTTTAATGATATTGAAAACTGTTGAACGACTCAAATTACCTGTTTCAGCAGTTTTTCTAATAGATTTTCCACGTTCAATATGCAAATTAATAACTAATTTTCGAATTTCAGGCGAAGTTTTTTTCGTTTAGCATTCATGGCTACACAGAGCTAAAAAACACAAAAATTTCTAAACAAACTAGAGAGAAATACTGCAGACGATTTTATAAATTATTGCCAATTGCTTTTAAGTAAAAATAAAAACCCCAAAAATATTTTTATTGCTTATTTCAGACGATTTTTGTTGCATATATAATGGTGTCCCATCACTTATGTGAGCTATTTTTTGCTCCGTTCTAAACATTTGTATTTTTGTTAAATTAATATTTTAATATTTTGACAAAATGTATGTTATGTAATAATCTTTACTAAATTTAATTATGAAACACACCCACAAAAATGTGTACATGGTTATTTTAATTTATTTGATTAGTTTCCTTTTGTAAAGCACAAGTGTCCCATCACTTATGTAAGACACTGTATATGAGGTTACAAAAATAATACCCTAGTATTTGTTGTATACATTTAGGCTTGCTATATAATTATATCTCAATTTTTTGTTTAAAAAATATATATATATATATATTAACACTTCCCTAATCCACAGTTTCGGCATACAAGGCTCGAGCGAAAAATATGGTGCAAACCAGCTTAAGCTTTTTTCAGAGATCTTACAGTAAATTGAATTTGATTATCACTGTTTCCAAAACACAGCCTCGTGTAGCCAGCAATGCCTGGATTTGAACTATAGGCGGTTCCACAGTTTCAGATCTTTTGCCTCTTCATTCACTGAGAAAAAAATACCATCTTTACCTAGAAGGAATAAGTAGTCATTTTCTGGATCCTTGAAATAAGAAATATAGATTTATGAGTTAGCGAATAGTGTAAAAAACTAAGATAAATCTAGATGATCTAGAATTAGTAGATCTAGAATTAGTAGTCTTTTACTTTCTAGAGAAGGAAACGATATTGAATCGTTTCCGTAATAAACAACTGACGTTTGATTTCTAGAATGGTTTCGTAAATAGAATTCTAGCTATTAAAACCAACCTCTTGTTTTCGCATGTATTTACAGAGACTTTTAAATAGGTGGAAACAAGAGAATATAGTGAAACCCCCATGAATTCTGGCAGAAAACTGTGGAATTATCTAGCAAAAGAACCTAGAATTTATAAGGATGACGTGAAACTATTTTTTCTAAAGCCACAGTTAAGATTCTAGATGCCTCAGAGTTGTTTTCTCTTTTTTGACTGTTTATTGCATCATTCCATACCCGTATTTTCTTCACTGAGTCATGGTCTACAGTGGAACACATCTGTATTTTTTGTTATCTTGCAGTCGGTCCTTTTGTCCTTTTGACTGGTCAACAATAGCAGAGTACACCGCATCCAAATGTAAATCAATCACGACGAATTATATAAATGCGACATTTCTTCCGTCTCTTGATTTCCTTCACTGCAAAATCTTGAATTTTTTTTACAACACTAACTGAACATATTAGTGAACACTTCTAGCAATTTTTTTATTGCGTTGTGACTGTGTTGCGATTGCGAACTTGCTGTGTGAAGAAAAAGATTTGTCAAAAATTGCATAATTTTTCCAGAAATACATTTATTAATATTTCTTTGCAAAAGTAATCCCCAGCAATAAAAAAAAAACTATCTCTTATTTCATTTTAATAATTGTATAATTTCAAATGTACCATGCAGAAAGTGTTTTGAAACTGCTTTGCATGTGTTTTTATAGTGTTTTAAATTGTGTAATGTTTAGAATGTATTGTTAATTTGGTGACAATGTTGGTTTCGTACGTTATTCCTTTCTCAATAATCTTGACGGAATGTGGGTTCTCAGTCATCCCTATTTTTTTGCCGCCCCTTCTTTTTTCTTATCTACCATCCATGTGTTTTATCGGCAACAGAGCCCGTTGCAGCAGAGATTTTAATAGCATACCTTTGATTTGCAAAAGAATGAACAAATAATTACGCCACTGAGACATTCCTACTGTATCTTCATTATTTTATCCATTATGGGAAAGCAAATGCTGTTATATTAAGAATATTATTCTTGATCTATCTCTTAACACGTTCTCTGGCCGCTTACGTAAAAGGTGTGTTAATAGTTAATGCCGCACTGTAGAAGTGTGTTTTTCCCAGTAGCCGCTTTACTTTTTATAACAAAGAATCAGTGAAAGATTTTCCTGCGCCAGCGCGTCACTGGCTATTGAGACATCACTCTACATCTCGCACTGGCGTGTGAGTGGCCCCTTAACGTTGGCGCTATATCACGTGCTGGCGCGTGATCGACAGCGAATGTGTTAACGTGTAGAGAAATGAACTTACGAATTGTCGGCAATTGGCTTGTTTATTTTGGCGACGCGGTGTTTTTGATGTTTAACGTTAAGCTGCAAGAAGGAGTCTGATGATAGGTAAAACATAAATCTTTCCGTCAAGTAGGGTTGCGTTCCTATCTTCTGACTGTTTGCTTATCCCCCCTCGTTCTACTATGAAGAAACTGCAAAAAGATCCTATACAAAGGACATACAACACCTTTTCCTGGAATTCAGCAGATCGGGACAAAGAAAGCATGTGCCTTCAGTCTGAAAAATATATATAAAATTTTATCATCTAAATCAATGGTACTGAAAATCAAACGTCGATGTAAAGACCGAGAAAAGTAGGTATTCAACAGTCGCCTTCTTTTAAGGCAACAGTTTGGGTTAGTAATCTCCTAGACATGCACTAAGAAAATAAAATTTCCCCTTTAACTAGAATGAATAGATAGTCGTTTTCTGAATTCTAGATATATTCTAGAATTCTAGAATTTAGGGTCATGCTAATAAAGTAAACAGCTAAGCTAGACGAAATAATCAAAAATATCTAGTATCTTGTTTTTAAAGCGACGGAACGATAATGAATAGTTTCAGCGGCCAGAAATTATCGCTTGATTTCTGGTATGATTCATAAACTAGGATTATTGTTACTAAAACTAACCTGTTGTGTTCGCATCTACTTGCAATGATTTTAAAATAAGTTTGATCACGAGGATATATTTAAAGGCTCTTGAATTCTAGTAGGAGACTCTAGAAGGTTGACATGAAACTATTTTTTCTACAGCTGCAATTTAGATTCTAAATGCCAGAACCATATATTTTTTTTCAATATGAGTACATTTTATAACACAAGATCAAATGTTTCCGAAAATACATTTATGTATTCTTTAGTTAATAAAAATATGTTTTTAAGAAATATTAAGGACACGACGCATTGACTTTTACGTCATTCACGTTCTAGTTTTTAACTTCCAGTATCTTAAAATAACTTTGTTTATTAGAAGATGACCACTCACTTTGCCGCAATCCTCTTAGAAAGTATTTAGCGTGCTATTAATATGTCTCTTTAAAGTAAATAATCTTTTCAAAATATATTTTAAAGTTTTTTATGCAATCACATAATGCTTAAAAAATATTCTTTTTAGCTTTTTCTTAAATGTAGGTCTAAATATCATCTATGTCAGACTGCAAAAGTAATACTCAGGAAGTAAAAACATTAAGAATTGTCGAAAAAGGAAAATATACATTGCTTTAAGCATAGATTATGAATCACTTCCAAAGAGTTCTAGATCACAGCCAAAGAAAAAAAAACTTTATCATTTAACAAGGATGCTATCTAAATAAACAAAAGATGACTACTTGGGTACCTCATCTTTAATGTATAAATGCAATTCCGGCGGGAAAACACAACACCCACTGCTTATTTTAAAACACATTAACATTACAATTAACACATATTATTAGTACTCAAAATATACTAAAATAGTTAATAATTTATAAAGCAATTTTGAAACCAAATTAATGTTTTTACGGATGAATAGTATATTTAAGACAAAATTCAATATTAATGTTTATATTAATGTTCAATTCAATATTAGTGTTTAGATAATGTTATTCAATATTAAATACCAAATTAATGTTTTTACGGGTGAATAGTAATTTTAAGACAAAATTCAATATCAATTTACGTACAAGGCTAAATTGAAAAACACTAAGTTATTAACATATAATAAAATGTACTGACCTTTGATTTCTTTAATTTTAATAACGTACACCATGATTTGCACTTATTGACAATAAAACACGCATAATACATAAACCGGGAGGCAACAGAACACACAGTAACCCCATAGAGTTCACGTATAAAAATCTGAGAATAGTTAAATCTCGATTCGCATGTTAAAATGCAATCGGTGTGCCAAGTAACATCTAGTAAATCGATTTCAACGGTTGACTCGTAGATTTACCAATGTGCTTTCCTACACCCAAAAGTAAGAATGAATGGAGCACTGAGAGCAGGAAAACATAATGGTAAACCTATTAGTCAACCGCTTAAATTCGGGTTTTTATGTGTTTTCTATCAAGACATGATTTGGCGTACCGATTGCGTTTTTATATGCGAATGAAGTTTTAATTAGTTCTATTATTTCAGACGTGAGAGTTCGATGAGGTAATTGTCTGAGCTGCCGCCTCTCAGTCCAACAGTTGAACAGCAATTTGAGCAATATATGCCAGCAATGGTTAGGCTATTCATATAATTTTGAGAACCTGTGTTAGATTTTTTGCGCTCAGTGTAGAATTTAGGGGTTGGCATGAGGATCAATGAGATGCTCCCCCCCCTCCCCCGAAAAATTTGAGATTTTATATTTTTAATGTTCAATGAGTGTCATTTCCCTAATAGCATGCATGGTCACAGTGACGTCACTGTGAGTCACTTTGGTCACATCACATCTGTGACCAAAATGCCACCACTCAGTGACGTCACATTGTGACTTTCTTAAAAATCTTTAGAAATTTATAAATATCTTTCAAAACATGTTCTTTACTATAAAAACATGTTTCTGGCAATTTATATACCGCCGCTTTTGTCACAGTTTCGTCACAATGTTAATATCAAATAAGTCACAAATGAAACATTTTTCACAAATTTGTCACATTGTGACCATTTTGTGAAACGTCACAAAAGAGCTCTAAAACGGCCATAACGACTTCACATTTTAGTCACTGTGACTTCACATCGACGTCACGTGACGTCATATCGACAATCGATGATCACAAAGTCACGATGTGACTTCACAATGACGTTGCAGTGACGTCACCATGCTTTACGGGTTCACACCTTCCCCCTCACCCGGAATCTACAGAAATCTCTCAGAAAATGTTGACTGAATTCAGTACTGCTTATACTCTACATCAGGATTGCCATTTTAGTCTCTACTTTTATTTACAAATTTCAAATTTACACCAAAAATTATAAATATTATTCTTTTATTTGTAAAATAATAGACATATCTTGATCACATAAAGTATTAATTTCTTGTTTCAAAACTACCAGTATGGATTTCAGTTTTTGAATAAAAATTGAGTCCAAACTAACAACCTTGTTCTAAATTTTTTGTGAAATTTAATTCAGCTACAAAACACAAAAACACTTGAATATATTTTTTAAGAATTTATCGCCTGATGTAGGGACATGAAATAAGTTTTTGAGCTTGGTACATTATCTACAGACTTTTATACACTCCATATACTAAGCTAAAATTTAATTTAGATAGGAAATTCCTAATACAACTAAAAATTTCCCTTCTAACAATTATCGTCAAAACCGGAGGATGAAGCCGTAAACGAAAATTATTTGATTTTTGATTTAGGTATTCCTAAGTATTTGTCATCTGAATTAGAATTATATTATGTTAAATAATAAGACATAGAAGGTTATTATTTATAATAAATTAACTAGTCAAAAAACAAAAGAAAAAGAGAATTTCATATACTAAGCAGCATAAATAAAAAAAAATAAATAAAAGCTACCAAAATTGATAAAAAGCAAAGCAAAGTATTAAGACATTTCTATTAATATAGATGATTAGAAATTGAATGATTTCAAAATAAATATCCCTGGATTAAATATTTTACAATATTTTGAAAAGTTATTTCTAATCTCAAACTAGTAAACGGGAGATGCTGTGTTTTGATACAATCGAGGCAGTCAACGTAATTGTTTGCATTTCTCCGTGTTTTTCTTCAAATCTTGGATACTCTTGTATAATAATATGTGTTATGATACTTTAGAAAGACCATCGTAGAAGGCACCACTCCCCCCACTTCGGGCCTATAACCCTATTGTAGATAATCCGCCGTTATATAAAAAGATGGGTACTACTCTGTTATCCCGTCGACCGATTTCGCAAAATCATACAAATCGCCAAACTACTAGCCAAATTAAACATATTGACATTATTTTAGTTTTAAATAACGAAAAAAAAACACATAATTAGTAGAATATTGATAAAAGTACAAATAAAAAGTAAAAATAAAAATCACTTAATGATATTTTAAATACGTGAGCCGTATTTAATGTCATTGGATGTGACATTCACGATCATCCATTATTGGCATTTAATCTTATAATTTGGCGATAATTTTTTGGTCGACGGGATAACCTAGTAGTACCAAAAATGCAAAGTCAACCTATAATTTTAAATTAAAATTAATAATAGAACACTTTTAAAACATACTCTGCGTTTTTATTAATATTTTTAAAAAACTTTTTACCATTTAAAATGTTTCAATGTTGCAGTATCACAGCAGCTTTCCCGATTTTGTGAGCGGGCTGTGGCGCATATTAAAATTCATTGCTTTTTCCACTCGTATACTGCTATCCGAGATACAGCGAATGTTTGTCGATTTAGCACTTGAAAGGACAAATGGAAAATTTTCATAAGATAAATTCGTTGATTTATAGCGCAGATTGAAAGATCATACCATATTGTATTATTATTAGAAATACATCTGTGAGCATAATTTAAATCATTACAAAATATCAAAATTTGAGCTAAAAACGGATTAAATAATTCCATTTTTAGATACAAAAACAAAATTAAGTTAAATAAAAGAAAATAAAACAGAATCTACGGTATTATATCAATTATTTTATGTGTCTAGATTTTTTTTTAAATTATAAAACAAGCGTTTTCCATTCTCGTAAACCTAAGTACACATCGTAAAAGGAGAATTTGTTTCGTCTGAAGACATGTTTTATATTGGCATTGTGTTCTTCACACGCTCTTATTCTACGATACATGATTACATAAATGTTTCATTACAGCGTTTTACTTCATGAAAAAGTTAGAATAAAATTAATAAATTCTTTACTTTTTTTTCAGTTAGAAATATGTGCTGGTATTACGTTAGGATATATTAATTTTTCAACACTTTTTTTGATTGTATTATTCTGAAGAAATGTTCTTTTGATCGTTAAGTTTCCAATTTTTTTTTAAATTTAGGACAAGCAAATTAATTTATTCGTTTAGTAGTAAACTCTAAGCACATTAAAAGCCGTTATTTACGTATTTATTTTTCATTAATTCAGAAAACATTTTGAGTTAAGTAAATGTGAATGAAAACAAATTCTAGAGGATTATATCAATTATTTTGTGTATGATTTTTCTTATTTTAAACTAACATTTTCCATTCTAGTACACCTAGTACATATTGTAAAAGTAGATTTTCTTTCGTTGGAGTTCATGTTTCATATTGGCCAAGTATTCTTTATACACATTTATTTTAGGACCATATGATGTCGCAATTGTTTCATTATAGCGTTTTACTTTATAAAAAATTTTGGCTAAAATTGATAAACTCTTGACAAAAAATTTCTTTTTACTTAGAAATATGTGATATTAATACTTTATAGTAGGTTATTTTTTTAAATAGCTGATTATTATTCTAAGAAAATATATTTTTGATTTTGTAATGTACAAAGTTTCTTTTTTTTTCAATTTTACGACAGTTAAAGTAATTTTTATACTTATTTATTAAACTGTATGCATATTAAAAACTGTTACTTTCACATTTACTTGTTCATCAGCTCAAAAACTATGTTGAGTTACGTAAACGTGAGTTGAAACAAATTCTGGAGAATTATTTCATGCATTTGTGTATGAATTTCATTATTTGAAACAAGCATTTTCAATTCAAATAACCCTAAGTACGCATTGTAAAAGTAGAATTTCTTTAGCCGGAGCCCATGTTTGATACTGGCATTGTGTTCTTTTTAATTAGTATTTTAGGATATATGATGACGTAAATGTTACATTACCGCGTTTTCTCCCATAAAAAATTTGGCTAAAATTGATACATTCTTGACATACATTGTTTTAGTAGTTAGAAATATGCGCTATCAATATTTCATACTAGAATGATCTTTCAATGATTTATTATGTTATTCTAAGGACATATTTATGACTGATTGTAATGCACAATACTTCCTGTTTATTTTTTTATTTTATTTTATTTTATTTTTATTTATTTATTATTTTTTTTTTTACAATTGCCAAAGTAATCTATATTTTTATTTATAAAACTGCATAAATATTTAAAAAGTTAGTTGTATATTTATATGTTCATCAAATCAAAACCTTTGTTGAGTTAAGGAATTTCATTATTTAAAACGAGTGTTTTTCCATTGCTGTTTGTCTAAGTACACATTGTAAAAGTAGAATTTCTTTTGTCGTAGGCCATGTTTTATATTTCCATTATGTTCTTTACACAAATTTATTTTAGGATACATCATGACGTAATTTTTCCATTACAGCGTTTTACTTCATAAACAACTTTAGCTAAAATAGATAAATCTTGATATACATTTCTTTATAGTTAGAAATATTTGCTGATAATGCTTTATGCTAGATTAATTTTTGAACAATTTAACTAATTATGTTATTCTAGGGACATATTCTTTTGACTGTTTGTAATGGACAGTTTCCATTTTTTTTTTAAATTTTACGACTGGAAAAGTAATTTATATTTTTGTTTATAAAAATGTATACAAAAAAAAAAAATTTTAGTTATATATTTATCTGTTCATCAATTCAAAACCCTTGTTGAGTTAAGTAAACGTGACTTAAATCAAAATCTGGAGCATTATGTCAAGTATATTCTGTAGGAATTTCATTATTTAAAACGAGTGTTTTCCATTGCAGTATATCTAAGTACACATTGTAAAAGTAAAATTTCTTTTGTCGTAGGCAATGTTTTATATTTCCATTATGTTCTTTACACATATTTCTTTTAGGATAGATCATGACGTAATTTTTCCATTACAGAGTTTTACTTCATAAAAAAGTTTAGCTAAAATAGATAAATCTTGATATACATTTCTTTATAGTTAGAAATATTTGCTGATAATACTTTACGCTAGATTAATTTTTGAACAATTTAACTGATTATGTTATTCTAGGGACATATTCTTTGACTGTTTGTAATGGACAGTTTCCATTTTTTTTTTTTTAATTTTACGACTTGAAAAGTAATTTATATTTTTATTTATAAAACTGTATACAAAATAAAAAATTGTTAGTTACATATTTATCTGTTCATCATTTCATAAACCTTGTTGAGTTAAGTAAACGTGAGTGAAATCAAAACCTGGATCATTATGTCAAGTGTTTGGTGTATGGATTTCATTATTTAAAACAAGCGTTTTCCATTGTAGTAAACTTAAGTATACATTGTAAAAGTCGAATTTATTTACCGTAGGCCATGTTTTATATTGTTATTATGTACTTTACAGATATTTATTTTAGGACAGGTGATGACGTAATTGTTCCATTACAGCGTTTTACTTCATAGAAAAGTTTAGCTAAAATAGGTAAATTCTTGGCATACATTTCTTTATAGTTAGAAATATGTTCTAGTAATACTTTATACTAGATAATGTATCAATAAATATCAAATGTAGATAATGTATCAAAAAATATAATTATTTTTCAAAAAATTTAGCTGATTATGTTATTTTATGGACATATTCTTTTGACTGTTTGTAATGGACAGTTTCTTTTCGACTGGAAAAGTAATAGACATTCATATTTATAAAACTGTATACATATTAAAAACTATTACTTACATACTTTCTGTTCATCAATTCAATATGTATGTTGCGTTAAGTAAACGTGAGTTAAAACAAAATCTAGAACATTATATCAATCATTTTGTGTATGAATTTCGTTATTTAAAAGAAGCGTTTTCGATTCTAGTAAATATAAGTGCACATCGTAAAAGTAGAATTTTTTTTTCGTCGGAAGCCATGTTTTATATTGGCATTGTGTTCTTTATACACGTTTATTTTACGATAGAGATAAGATAATTGTTTTATTACAGTGTTTACTTCCTTAAAAAAGTTTGGATAAAATAAAAAGAAAAGTGTTGAAATGTAATTCCATTTAATGTAATGCAAATAAATAATGAAATGTATCCATTTCGTTTAATAGCCGTTCTTTACGATTAGCGAATATATGCTCGTATTACCTGATGCTAGGTAATTTTTTAATTTTAATTGTTTTCTTATTTTTTGCATATTTTATTTAACTATTTCTACAGCATAAAGCTTCCCATTTTGTAAATTTTCCGACTGCCAAAATAATTTATAAACTTTTAAAACATTCTACATACTAAAGAATAATACTTATATTCATTTCATTAATTGCATTCTATTAAAGTTTTATTTAATAACATTTCTTTATAGATAGTAAGTATGTGCTCTTATTACCTTATGCGAGAATATTTTTTCAACTTTTTAACTGTTTTCTAATTTTATGCTGATATTCATTTGACTATCTCAATGCACAAAGTTTCCTATTTTGTAAAATTTACGACTGTAAAAGCAATTTATTCATTTATTTATAAAACAAATCTTCATATTAAAGAATATTACTTATATATGTATTTGCTCATCATTTAAATACAGACGAAGATTATGGCATCTAAAGTTGATTATTCGACCACCGCATTCTTTCATTTCTCTTAAGAATTCTTTTCTCATCAAAGCCATACTTCATGAGAAAATGAAATATATATTAAGTAAATCGAATAAAAATATTAGATAAAGCATTTTACTAAACTTTGAGATTTTCTTAAGTAGAAAATATTCCCCGTAAATTTCAAATTTGGAGAATTTTTAATAGTGTAATTATAAAAAGGATTATTATTTTTCAGATTTATAATTTTTATTATAATTTAATTATAATGAAAATTATAAGTTTTTCTACTAGTAAAGTAATTTATGCAGTTACAAGTTAAACTCTCTACACATTAAAGAATATTTATTTGATATTTATTTGTTCATCTACAAAATACAACTGAAGATAGTGCATCTAAATTTGATTATTCCACCATTGCATTCTTTTCATTCTTTCGTTTCTCTTTAGAATTTCTTCCTCATCAAAGCCATACTTCCCGGGAAAATGAAATAGAAATTAGGTAAATGGGATAGAAATATCAGATAAAAAATTTTATTAAAATTTGAGATTTTCATAACTAAACAATATTCTCCAAAAATCTCGAAATTTAAAGAAGTTTTATTATTGCTATTATGAAAAATGATTATTACTTTTTCGACTCATAATTTCATTATAATTTAATTATAATAAAAATTATAATTTAATTATAATTATAAATTTTTCGACTAATAAAGTAATTTATGCACTTTAAGTTAATGTCTCAGCACATTAAAGAATATTACTTTTATATTTATTTGTTCATCAATTAAATGCATATGAAGATTATGGCATCTAAAATTAATTATTCGACCATTGCATTCTTTTCGTTCTTTCCTTTCTCTTAAGAATTCTTTTCTCACCAAAGCCATATTTCATGAGAAAAGGAAATAGATATAAGGTAAATGAGATATAAATATTAGATAAAACATTTTATTAAACTTTCAGATTTTCTTAAGTAGAAAATATTGTCCATAGATTTTGAAATTCAAAGAATTTTTAACAATGTCATTATGAAAAAGGATTATTACTTTTTCGACTTATAATTATAATTTTTATGAATATTTAATTTTAGTGAAAATTACAATTTAATTATAATTACATTTTTTTCGACTGGCAAAGTAGTTAATGTACTTACTTATAAAACTGTCTACCTATTAAAGAATGTTACATTTCTTTGTTCATCAATTAAATATACATGGCGATTATGGCATCTAAAGTTGATTATTTGACCATCACATTCTTTTCATTCTTTCGTTTATCTTACGAGTTCTTTTCTCATCAGAGTCATACTTCATGAAAAAATGAATTAGATATTAGATAAAGGGAATATAAATATTAGATAAAGCATTTTATTAAGAGATGAGATTTTATAAGTAGAAAATACTTTCCATAAATTTCGAAATTAGAAGTATTTTTAATAATGTCATTATAATGAGGATTACTGCTATCGGAAGTTTTCAAATTTTTTTATTTTAATTTGTTTAATCAGCTGTATATTTGCCTGATTTTTATTTGTAATTAAATTCAGTAAGTATATTTAGAATTCACTAGAGTATGTTTAAGGATTTTTAATTTTTTTTTAATTGATTTTAAAAATTGAAATAAAATATTTATTGATATCATTAGAAGTTTTTATATTTTATTTGATTTTACATACAATTATTTTTCGAATTAATTTTAATTAAGGTATAGATAAAATCTTTTCTTTTGAATGCACATTTTTCTATGGGTATCATGTGTGACACAAAGCTATATATTCGTTGCAAAAACCTAATTTTAATGTACTATTTTCAAACCTTTGTTAACTCAAAGAGGCATACAGAGCTCTTATAATATAAATAATTCTGCAAAATGTAGCGTTATCTTTGTAGTAAAGTAAAAAACGGAAAAAAATTAACTGTTTCAAGCATTTTACAAAGAGTAATAATAATAATAATAATAACAAAGCAATAGCCTATCTTCTTATTTCCATATAAGTTTTTTAGTCTCATTAACCTTCCCACTGCCGCTACCGGATATATCCGTTCACTAGGCTGCAGGTTTTACTGCAATTGAAGCTTTATTTAAATTAATATAATTCTACAAATATAATCCAGTTCTAAGAAATTAAATTATGATTGATACTTTCAAGGCTTATAAGCATATACGTTACTAAAAAGGTATACCATGTTAGACAATCCTTTTTTTATTAACATTTTGAAAAAATTAAGGAGAAAACAACATTACATTTTTGTGCTTTTGCTCGGCGGTCAGGGGGGTTTAAAACGTAATTTGTGCATTGAACTACTTGAAAACATAAATTTTGAGGAAACAGTTAAAAATGCTTAGTACTTTAATAATACACTTAAATTTTGAATACATTCGTGTTTATGGAAAGTAGTTTTTAAAATCATTTTTAAATAATCAAAAGTATTTTTCCATAAAAAAAAATAATAATACATTCCATATATTTTTCTGTTACATAATAAATATAACTGAGATTATTAATTAGACTTTTAGTTGGAGTACGACATATATGTTGTTGCGCTACCAAAAGTAATGTTTTCGAGCGGATTTTCAGTGAGTGAAGGAAGTTTGTTAGAATAACTTTGGTCACTGTAACTGCACGATGGCATCTTTTGATAATTCGCAAGTTATTGATGATACAATAGCTTAGATTGCCATTGGCGAACTTATTACTAATTTTAAAGATCAATTTCACTCAATTTTATCAAATTTTGAGGATTATACTGCTGGTATCTTGGTATTTGTGGACAAATATATCCATGATTTAAAGGCTAAACCTCATTATCCAAGCTTAACAGATGATCATACTGAGGAAAGGAGAGTCTGTTTTGAAACACTTTTCTCTGCTTAGAGAGCCAACCTTTAATAACTTACTTAATTGTAGCCTTTGTTTATTTATTTATTTATTTATTTGCTGTATAAGTTATAAAAAACTTGTCATACTCTCATTACTAATCATCCTTGAAAGATGAATTACTCACTGCCGTTAAAAAAGGGCATTAAACGGAAATCTACCAAGGAAATTTCAGCTATTCCACATAATATTTAGTACAAAAACTTGTCTAATGATGTTACACTAAAGAAAACAACCTTTCTGATAGTACTATTAATGATAATTCCCAAATGGATCGTTCTTCTACTTCTGAGACTAATGATAGCTGCTCTGGTAACTCAAAAACTAGTATCAACCCCTTTTATGAGTAAATTGATGAAAATTGAACGATTGTAGCCCAACAAGTAACCGAGTTAATATCGAAAAGTCTAAAATCGCGCTAAAAGGTAAACGGTTTATTATTAACTGTAAAATTGTTGAGGATTTTAGGAAAACTCAGCTCTGGCTTGACCAAAACGCCAAAAAATATACTACTCTCGATTCTCGGGAATTACAGCCCCAAAAAAATAAAATCTGTATCAGAGGACTTTTGTACTATACTGTTACCAAATTAATTACTGATAGCCTAAAAGAGTATGGTTTCATGGCTACTAGATTAGCCATGCTTAAAAATCGTAAAACTGGCAATCCAATGCCATTTTATATAGCAAATATCTTACCTTGTAAAATGTTTGAGTAAATTAAAGAAAACCCAATTAAAGAAAAGAGAAAAAAATAAAGTAAGAGGAAATTACCAAATTAAGACTATTCACTATTTGTCAGTTAAAATTTAAGCTTTTTCTAGCAAACAACGAGTTAAGCAATGTTACCGTTGCCAGGGGTTTGGGCACGCCTCGGAGGCACGCAGGTTTCATTCTAAATGCGTTAAATGTCGACAGTTACACTTAAGCACTGAATCTACACACAAAGGATGTATTATTTATTATGTATATCCATGGCTATCTGTTTGGAAATTAGCCAATAGACACAATCGAGAGTGACACCCTGTATATAGAATATCGGACATAATTTCAATTTCATGGTATTCACCTTTATTTGATAAGATTATTCACTCCCAATTACTTAACAAAATAAAAATCTTAAAATTTCGAATGCAATACAAATGTTGTAACTTGTAAAGTGTTTCTTAATACAATAGAATTTCGTAAGATAATACAAAAGATGCAACATTTTCCTTTTATTTAAGTGAAAAAAAATCTATTATTTTTATTATCCCCCTAGACGATTCAACTGATTAAAATCTTCAAATGTATTTTCGAACTCTTAAATACGTTAAAAGAGAAATAATAATAAAATGCTCAGTTACTTCAGAAATGGTACTTCATAGGTTTCCTTTCTTAAGAATTAGTATTCGTGGAATCTATATCTTCCGATGAGATTATAGCTGATTTAATTTATACGAAATGATTTAAGTGTTTAAACCAAGGGTTGTTGTAATCAATTCTAAAAATAAATGATAAATTATATTAATTTTCATTCCAGAAAATGAAAAACACAATTCTTTTTACTATCTCTTATCCTTCGGTCGTGCTTTTATTTGATTTAATTTATACTCTTTGAAAAAATCGCTAAATTTACGGCAAAAAGTGCTTTAAAACTAGACGTAATAAAAAATATACATCTAATTTTACTGCAATTGCTGATTGCTGCCAGCAGTTTTTACCGTAAACTTAACGGATTTTTTTTTTTTTTTTTTTTTTTTTTTTTTTTTTTTTAAGAAGAAAGAACCATAAAACGCTCGTTTTCTTAAAAAATGTCACTTTATAGATTTTCTATCGTAAGTAGCGATATCCGTAAACTATATCTTTTCCAGCGAGATTTCATCTGATTTAATTTATATAAAGGAATTTAAGTGTTTAAATCAAGTATTATTGTGATCAGTTCTAAAATAAAAATTAAATATTAATTTTTTTCCAGAAAATGAAAAACCACAATTTTCTTCACTATCCCTTAAAAGAATTTAACTAATTTAAATCTCTAGATGTATTTTAGAGTTATTGAATGTATACTTGTCGATTAATGATTGTTTAAAGTTGAAGCATTTTTTTTTTTTTTTTTTTTTTTTTTTTTTTTTGTGAAATAGAGGTTAGTCACAAATTTATAGCAAATATAAATAATTAACAATAATGCAAAATATATCCCTTCCAATGTGATTTTAGCTGATTTGATTTATATTAAAAGATTTTAATAATTAAAAAGGGATTATTGTAATAAATACAAAAATAAATAAATAAATAACATTAATTTTCCTTCTTGAGAAAGGAAAATTGCTTTTTTTAATCACATAAGAACATTGCTATTTTTAATCACACACTGTTTGAAATCTCCTGGTATATTTTTGAGCCACTGAATGCGTTAAAGTAGAAAAAAATCATTAAATGCTCAGTATCTTCAGAATGCCATTTTATAGATTTTCTATTTTAGGTAATATTATTGATAAAACATATCCCTTCCAATGGAATTATAGCTGATTTAATTCATACTAGCTGACCCGCCCGGCGTTGACCGGGTCCGTATTAACAATATTAAACGAACTTGAAATTTATATGATTTTATCATTAACTCGAAACATGCAGAAATGCATTGTCTGAAATACGTGGCCACTGAATGTGTGAAAAATTGGTTTAAAAAACCGCTAATGTTAAGCTCTAAAAATACTCAAAATGAGCGGTGAGAAACGCGGGAGGGAATATGTATCCAACGACTGCGTGATTTTGGTGTTAAAGTGTTGCTATTTATCAAAAATCACTGTTAAGTCACGTAACTAATTAAATTTTTTACATAGAAATCACAAGTGAAATATTTTGAATTTCAAACTAATTATATCACTCTTAAATCCGACTATACCATGAATAAAATCGATACTCACTGGTAGCTAAAATGTTGGTAAGCAGTATTTATAATTTCAGAGGCATTTAACAAAAGTAAGTGTTATTTTTAATCAAATCATGCGTAATGTTCACTCTATGGATAAATTCCTAACCGTAAACTTTTGTACCGTAACCATAACCTGCCTGTAACCTAACTTTGACTTAACAGTACCTTACCGTAAATTAAATATAACATAAATCTAACCTAACCTTCACTTCATTGTAACATATCCTTATTCTAACCATAACATAAATGCAATTTAACTTTAACCTAACTTTAACTTAACCGTTATCTAACTGTAACCTAACGGGAAATTAAATATAATCAAAGACTTACCGTAATGTAATTGCAACCTAAATGTTACCAAACCATATATTGGTTTCATGTCCATGGAAATTATTTTGTCTTGTTCGGATCTGGTTATGATTCATTATAACATTTTTGTCGGGTTCAGATTTCGTTCGGTTCAGATTTTAGGTATTTTTTGATATTGAGTTTTAATGTTCGGGTCGTATTCATGTCCATGGAAATTATTTTGCCTTGCTCGGATACAGTTATAGTTCTTTGGAATATTTTTGTCGGGAATAGGTTTGTTTCAATTCAGATTTCGGCTTTTTCTTCAAATGGAATTTTTGGGTTCGGATTTTCTTGCGTGTTCACGGAAATTATGCTGCCTTGTTCGAATAAGAACATACTTCACTGGAATATTTTTTTTTTCAAGTTCAGATTTGGTTCAGTTCAGATTTCGTGATTTTTTCAAAGAAATTTTTTAGGTTCAGATTCGGTTCATGTGAATGGAAATTTTTTGTCTTATTCATATCCGGTTACGATTCTTTGGAATATTTTTATCAGGTTCCGATTTAGTTGGATTCAAATTTCAGGTATTTTTTCAAATAGAATTTTCAGGTTCTGATCTCGTTCATGCCCACAAGAATTATTTTGTCATACTCGAATCCAGTTATGATTCTTTCGAATATTTTGGTCAAATTTAGATGTGGTTTGGGTCAAATTTCAGTTTTTTCAAATCGAATTTTTTAGGTTCGAGTTGGGTTTATGTCCATAGAAATTATTTTGTCTTGCTTGGATTGGGTTATAGGTCTTTGGAATATTTTTGTCGGGAACAGATTTGTTTCAATTCAAATTTCGGCTTTTTCTTCAAATGGTATTTTTGGGTTCGGGTTTTCTTGCGTGTTCACGAAAATTATGCTGCCTTGTTCGAATAAGAACATACTTCACTGGAATATTTTTTTTCAACTTCAGATTTGGTTCAGTTCAGATTTCGTGATTTTTTCAAAGAAATTTTTTAGGTTCACATTCGGTTCATGTGAATGGAAATTTTTTGTCTTATTCATATCCGGTTACGATTCTTTGGAATATTTTTTATCAGGTTCCGATTTGGTTCGATTCAAATTTCAGGTATTTTTTCAAATAGAATTTTCAGGTTCGGATCTCGTTCATGCCCACGGGAATTATTTTGTCAAATCGAATCCAGTTATGATTCTTTCGAATATTTTGGTCAAATTTAGATGTAATTTGGGTCAAATTTCAGTTTTTTTTTCAAATCGAATTTTTTAGGTTCGAGTTGCGTTTATGTCCATAGAAATTATTTCGTCTTGCTTGGATTGGGTTATAGTTCTTTGGAATGTTTTTGTCAGGTCCAGATTTGGTTCAATTCAGATTTCGGGTTTTTTCTTCAAATATAACTGTTGAGTTCGGATTTTCTTGCATGTTCACGGAAATAATTCTGTCTTATTCGAATAAGGACATGCTTCACTGGAATATTTTTGCCAAGTTCAGATTTCGTTCAGTTCGCGATTTTTTCAAAGAAATTTTTTGGGTTCGGATTGTGTTCACGTCCATGGAAATATTTTGTCTTGTTTGGATCCGGTTGCGTTTCTTTGAAATAGTTTTGCCAGATTCAGATTTGGTTCGATTCAGATTTCGGGTTTTTTCTTCAAATATAACTGTTGAGTTCGGGTCTTCTTGCATGTTCACGGAAATAATTCTGTCTTATTCGAATAAGGACATGCT
This sequence comes from Maratus speculifer, assembly GCA_964019185.1. Taxonomy (NCBI): domain Eukaryota; kingdom Metazoa; phylum Arthropoda; class Arachnida; order Araneae; family Salticidae; genus Maratus; species Maratus speculifer. The sequence goes on from OZ025294.1 coordinate 363,792,194, forward strand.
TCACTGGAATATTTTTGCCAAGTTCAGATTTCGTTCAGTTCGCGATTTTTTCAAAGAAATTTTTTGGGTTCGGATTGTGTTCATGTCCATGGAAATATTTTGTCTTGTTTGGATCCGGTTGCGTTTCTTTGAAATAGTTTTGTCAGGTTCAGATTTGGTTCGATTCAAATTTCAGGTATTTTTTTGAATGGGAGTTTTAGGTTCGTATCTGGTTCATGTCCACGGAAATTATTTTGTCTTACTCGAATCCGATTATGGTTCTTTCGAATACTTTAATCAGATTTAGATGTGGTTTGGGTCAAAGTTCAGGATTTTACAAACTGAGTTTTTTAGGTTTGATTCGGGTTTATGACCATGGAAAGTATTTTGTCTTGCTGGGATCGGGTTGTAGTTCTCTGGAATATTTTTATCGGTTTCAGATTTCGTTTGAGTCATATTTCGGGTTTTTTTAAAGAAAATATTTAGGTTCGGGTCAGATTTCATGCCCACGAAAATTATTTTTCCTTGTTTGAATCGAGTTATGCTTCACTTGAACATTTCTGCGGGATTCAGATTTGTTTCGGGTTAGTTATCAAATCCATAGTTTTTTCCAAACAGAATTTTTTGGTCAGGGTCGGGTTTATACTCATGGAAATTTTGTGTATCACGGATCGGAGTGTGGTCTGGTTTTTTTTTTCTGGTTGGGATCGGGTTATGTTTAAATTAGTCTAAACATCAAGGTTATAATCAGTTTTGCTGCTATTCTTTTTATGGCTATTTCTAATAGATAATTTATTTTGCTATTTGATAATTTATCATGGTGAATGAATCGTTCGCGGATACAAACAATTGTATGCCAAACAGCTATTTTATTTTTGTTTTAAAAACAAATTAAAGCCATATTACAATTTTAAATTGAATAGAACACATTTAAATTTAATCAATGATTAAAAAAATAAATTCATAGAAAAGTGTTGTGTAATGTTTTTTACTTCAACACAGCTAATGACTCATACATTCTAATGTTCGAAATGCCAAAAATATGCGTACAACCATATAGTAAAAAGAAATTAATAGAGTGGCAGTATAATGTCTTGGGATGACGCAAAAAATGTAACTCTAAAATCCGCGACATTAAGTCCAAATAAGCACCAAAAAAACCATGTGCTTTGAGACTCCGGTCAATTCAAACTGGTTTATATCAGTATTTCATTGTTTTTGTTTTTTACCTTTTAAACTGTTATTGAATAGATGACTAAAATTTCGTTTAAAAAATAACGTTTTGGGCCATTATTGCCTTTAATACACGATCAGAATGCATGAAAGATACAATTAGATCAATCATAGGCAAGAATATTTGATTATTTTTATCATATGACTTTGAAATATCAATATAGAAGCATCATTTAAGACTTTGCTTGAAAAATCAACATTCTTTCGTTAATGTCTTAAAATCGTCTGCACTCTGAAATCTAGATTTTAGATTAATATTATTTTTTAAGTGCATGATTTTAAAAGAATATTTTCGTCACTATATTTTATATATTGATATGGAATTATAAATATGTTGTTAATTCATAAACATCTTTCATCTACGTTAAAAGTATTTCTGGAAAAAAAATTTCTGGAAAAAAAAAAAAAAAAAAAAAAAAAAAAAAACTTTTAGTAATACAATATTTTACTTCAAATCATATGTTTTCAATATTTTATTTTATTTTGTTTTGACATTTAATTATTTTTAATTTTCCAATTTCAATTATTTTAAAAGCAAACATTTATTTTAATAAATAATATAATAGAAAAAAACATTTAAAAAAATTACTATTTCTTCGTAAAATATGCCTCAGCTGTAATTCATTTCTTCCAATCCGTCTTATTAATACAAAATTACTTCCTCGTGCTTTATTTTGAGACATTAAAATTTCAGCGATAAATGGTTTCATATTGCAAACCTTTTTTTTTCGGTTTACTTCGCCACCACCTATCTTTTTCCTCCATGGCGTACAGCAGCTGTGATTAAAAAAAAATCCTCACTTAAACTGACAGTTTGCCGTTTGCCAGTCTATAAATTTTAAAGGTCGGCCCCAGTTTTTAAAATTATTTCTGCGAAAATTTTATGCAACCAACCTACCATAAGAGAATGAAAAGGAAGAAAGCTAAAAAAAAGCGATTTTTTATGAGAGTGAGGTTTGGAATTTAATTACTCAGTTAATAAATAGAATTTTGAAATTCTGAGCGTCAGGTGCATCAGGAGAGATATTGGGCTACTCTTAGAAAAATTTTGAGCTTCGTACGTACCGTAGTTTTCGCTAACTATCGCAGACACACACACACACAGAGAGAGAGAGCGATTTGTTATTTTATTAATATAGATAAAATGATTTAAGAATTTAAATTAAGGATTATTGTGATAAATTGTAAAAATAAATAAATTATATTAATTTTCATCCCAGAAAATGAAAAACACAATTCTTTTTACTATCCCCTATCCTTCTGACGTGTTTTTAGTTGATTTAATTTATGCACTTTAAAAAATCGTTAAATTTACGGCAAAATGTGCTTTAAAACTAGATGTAATAAAAACTTTCCGTCTAATTTTACTGTAATTTTACGGCAAAAATTGCTGCCAGCAGTTTTTACCTTAAACTTAACGTTTTTTTTTTTTTTTTTTTTTTTTTTTTTCAGTGTATGAAAATATTTGAGTACTTAAACTAAAGGATTGTTGTAACGAAGTAAAAAAAAAATAAATAAATAAATAAATACTATCAATTTTCATGCCAGAGAAAAAAAGAATCCGCAATTTCTTCTATTATCCCATAAGAGAACTTAGTAGATTAAAATCTCTAGTTGTATTTTCGAGCTATCGAACGTGTTAAAAAGGACCATAAAACGCTCGGTTTCTTCAGAAATGTCACTTCATAGATTTTTTATCGTAAGTAGCGATATCCGTAAACTATATCTTTTCCAGCGAGATTTCACCTGATTTAATTTATATAAAGGAATTTAAGTGTTTAAATCAAGTATTATTGTGATCAGTTCTAAAATAAAAATTAAATAATATTAATTTTTTTCCAGAAAATGAAAAACCACAATTTTCTTTACTATCCCTTAAAAGGATTTAACTAATTTAAATTTTCAGATGTATTTTAGAGTTATTGAACGCGTTAAAAGAGTAAGAACCATAAAAGGCTCAACGTCTACTACTCCATAGATTTTCTGTCTTAAGTAAACCGATCGATTAATATTTGTTTAAAGTTGAAGCATTTTTTAATTGTTGTTGTTGTTGTTGCGAAATAGAAGTTATTCACAAATTTATTGCAAATATAAATAATAAAAGATATTGTAAAATACAGCTTTTCCAATGTGATTTTAGATGATTTTATTTGCATGAAAAGATTTGAATACTTTCAAAAGGGATTATCTAAAAAAGTTCAAAAATAATTAAATAAATAAATAACATTAATTTTCACTTTAAATAAAGAAAAATCGCAATTTTTTTATTAGCACATACGGCAATTTAAATGTTTGAAATAATCCTGGTACACTTTCAAGCTACTGAAGGTGTTAAACAAGAAAAAAAAAACATAAAATGCTCAGTATCTTCAGAATTGCCACTTTGTAGATTTTCTATTTTAGGTAATAGTATTCATAAATATATTCCCTCCAATGGGATTTTAGCTGATTTAATTTATATGAAATAATTTGTGTGCTGAACTAAAGGATTACTATAATTAATTCAAAATAATAATAATAAAAGCAATAATAATGATTTTCATTCCAGAGACAGAAAATCCGCAACGATTCAACACATTAAAATCTTCAAACATAGTTTCGAGTTATTGAATGCGTCAAAGAAAAAAATATCATAAAACTTTCAGTATCTTGGGAAATGTCATTTCATAGATTTTCTATCTTAAATAATAATATTCGTCAAACGTATCAATTTAGAAAGATTTTAAGTATTTAAATTAAAGTAGTATTGCAATGAACTCTACAAAAAATTAAATAATATTAACCCATAACGACAAGTCTGTCTCTCTTTCTTTCTTTTTTATTTTTTTAAAGCCTTTCGCCACTAGTTTTTCTAACGTTGTAATTCTGAATTATGTAATCGCTCAAAATTTGATATTAGATAATTTGAAAAATAACAAAAAATACAATACCAATAACGAAATTTAAAAGTTTTTTTTTCGCCTTACATGGCAAGTTTTCTTGCTAACCAGCTTTAATGAGTTGCGATAAGTTTAGCGTTTGTTAAGCAGGGGATTTAAAAAACACCTAAATGGACTGTTTAGTTCGCGCAAAAGCACCCGCTATAGGTGCTTTCGTGCGCTATTTGCCCGCTATAGGATATTAACCCTATAGGTGATTTTTTTGTAAAATATTTAGTTTTCATTTTTTTCCATTGCATAGCAGAAATTGATATCTACAAACGCCTTTTCCTCAGCCTTCGATTTTGTTTATATGTATTTTAATTGTACGTTAAAATTGCAATACCATGTTTTTGTACGTTAGTAATTGTATAAATGTGTAGCACTTTATAGCAGGCATTTTGTCCGCCCATCTGTCTGCATATAACAACGCCACAAAAACGACCCGTTCAAATTTTTAAATTTAATTTACATAAACATATATATATATAATTGTTGCGCAATTTTGTTGAATCCTTTCATATTTTATGGAAATTGAATCAAAACTTTAAAATATATTAATAAAAAATTTTCGCATTTCGATTAAATCGTATCATACGTAATTATTTCAATGATGCACACTGATACGTAAATGGTGATTACTCCGATTTTAGAATATAAATTTATAATACTGCATTAATTGCGTGAAATTACGTAAATGAGAAACATGCAATACAATATATTATATTATTCCTTCAATTTGTTTACAAGATTTAAGAATTGAAGTAGCTAATTAGCTGGTGTTTAAAATATTTAATATTTAAACAATGTCGTAAGATATTCAATATAATTTTAAGTAATAAAGATTTTTAGATATTTTTAAATCTTTTTTTTTCATATACATTTATATATATGTACACCATATGATCATTAATGAACTGATACATTAAATTTTAGATATTTTGTCGAGTATTTAAACATACATTTTTTGGATTAATTTTCACGTCGGAACTTAGGAAATATGAAGATTATGTTCCATTTGACATTTACCTAAGGCGATTTGAACAGAAGGACAATTAGAGACATAACAACAACAAAAAATGTAATAATGTATGGGATCACTCGATAAATTTAAATGCTTGGAATAATATATGGTTATAGATTACGAATATATAGATATTGTATAAAATATGTGTTTATTTATTGAATAATAGAATGATATTAAGATATATCGATTTTTTAAAGCTAAAAAGATTCTTGCACATTTTTTATTTATACCTTTCAGGAATTTTTACCAAATTTAATGCTAGTTACAAAAAGTTTGACAAAATGAAATACAAATAATACAGGGCAATTAGAACGTAAATCTATTAAATATTTTATAAAATGGGAGCGGTTGTATGAAATATTTTTTATCTACATGCCCGCACGAAAAAAAAAAATCATGATATGATAATTAATTCTCCGGAGCAACTCATAAAAAAGACAAATATCGCGAATATTCAGAAAGATATCGACGATAGATTGAATTTTAATTGTTCCTTAAAAGAAGTTAATCCACGTAATGCAGATACAGATGATAAGGGTTTTTTATAAAATGCCATTTTTTATATTCATTTTTATTAATGCTATAGTTCATTTTTGAAAACCATTAGAAAGAACCTATTCAAAGTAAAACAAGTCGGAATTTGTACGTCAAACTTAACGAACGAGGTGCGTTAGTACAATAACAAAGTTTTAAAAATATTCAGATCTTGGTGTAATAGTATATAGTATAGTAACTAAAAATTTTTATGAGTCCCTGTAAGTCCTATCTGTTTTCTATTATACAGGAAATAACTTGTAGTAAACCTCAGCAACATATAGCAATTTCATAAAATGTGAGATTTTTTAATATTATTAAAACGCCCCCAAACAGTGTTTTCTCCTATACCATTATGTAAAGGAATACTTTTGTACAGCTTTATAAATTAATAACAAATAGTCTTTGCGTCACAAATTGTACGGATTGTATATTTTAGTATGTACATCATAGATACATATCCATTTTATTATGATCGAAAGAGTGTAACGGACTTACGGACAGACGGAAGAGCTGAATGACGATTATAGGTGCTACGTATTTACATAATTACGAATGCACTTAAAAAGAAGTATCAAAATTTCAGCATTTCTTCTTAATCTATTCGTTTACATTCCGTAAACACAAATTCCTTTACTGAAAGCCTAATAATAAAAATGACAATTTGTGGAAAATCCATTGTCATACAGCAGCCTTTAGAAAATAACTGAAAATCCGCTGATTATATTGCCGATATCTTTCCGAATTTTCAATATATGTAACAAGCTTATTTTTATGAGTTTCTGTATAAAGTTGACTATGAAATAATGAAAAAATTAATTTTTTTATCGTGCGCCCATGAGGAGATAAAAGATATTTCATATAGCTACTCAAATTAATCAAATATGTATGATATTTACATTCTAATATTGTATTATATTATTTCTATTATTTTATGACAAATTTTCTAAAACTTGCGTAAAATTTTGTTAAAATTTTGTTAAAACAAAACATTTGCACGAATTTATTTAACTTTTTAAAAAATCAATATATCTCCTTGAGTAGATTTTTAATTTATCTATATATGAATAAACATATTGTGCAATATCAATATACTTGTAATCTATAAACATAGATCATTTTATGCATTTCATTTTACAGGGTGACCTCAAACACTACTAATTTTCTTTGATTTTTTGCTGGCCCCATAATTGTCTTTCTGAACGAATCGGAGTTTATAAGTATGAAGTGGAACATACTCCTTATTCTTCTGAAGTTTCAAAAGAATTCGCCAAATATGTTCTTAAATATTCGACAAAAGTCTAAAATTTCTGTCATTAATAGCCATATAAACCACAACTTTCTTTATTGCCCTTTAAGACGATTCAAATGATTGCTATCTCAAGATATATTTTCTGGCTGATGACAGAGTGAATGGGAAAAAATAACTATAAAGTGCTCGGCATTTTAGAAAATGTTACGTCATAGACAATCAAAGTACGTGTATTTCATTGTAAATTATAATAACGTAAAATGTATTCTTTCTGTTATAATTTTATTTTCTATACTTATACATTCTATTCTTCTATAAATTAATACATGTATTGTACAATAACAATATACTTGTAATCTATAGCCTTATCCATTTCATGCATTTTTTTACAGATTGATCCCCAAAATTCTTATTTTTCTTTGATCTTTTGTTGGCGACCTAATCGTCTATCTGACGAAATCGCAATTGATAAATATGAAGTGTAACACATTCGTTATATATCTGAAGTTCCAAAAGAATCCGGCAAATCTATCTTTAAATATTCGACAAAATATCTAAAATTGAAAGTGTTCTGTCATTAATGTATATATAAAACACAACTTTCTTTATTATCCTTTAAGACGATTCAGCTGATTGCTATCTCAAGATATATTTTCTGGCTGATGACAGAGTTAATGGGAAAAATAACTATAAAGTGGTCAGCATTTTAGAAAATGTTACTTGGTACCCATTCAAACGCACTACGTGTATTTGATAGTAAATAACCATAACGTACAATATATTCTTTTTGTTATAACTTTAATCTACATGCATATACACTCTATTCTCCTATAAATGAATACATACATTGTACGATAACAATATACTTGTGATTTATAGTCATAGATCATTTCATGCATTTTATTTGACAGGGTGATTCAAAACATTATTCTTGTTCTTTGATTTGTGATTCTGAATAAATCACAATTGATGGATATAAAGTAGAACATATTTTTTATATTTCTGAAGTTGCAAAAGAGTCCGGCAAATATATCTTTAAATATTCAGCAAAATGTCTAAAATTAAAAGTGTTCTGTCATTAATAACATTATAAATCACAATTTTCTTTATTATCCTTTAAGACGATTCAGCGGATTGCTATTTGAAGATATATTTTATGGCTGATGACAGAGTTAATGGGGAAAATAACTATAAAGTGGTCGGCATTTAAAAAAAAATACTTCATAGATAATCAATTACAGTACATATATTTTGTTGTAAATTATAATAGCGTAAAATATATTTTTCTGTTGGATCTGTATGTGATTTAAATTGTGAGAAAGGACTTCAATTGTAAAACATAATAGTTAATTAAGTCATTTCCTAAATAATAACATTACACAATTTTTCTTCTTAGAATTTTTAAGTTTATAATATCCATACCCTGATTTTTAGATACAATCGTAGTTCCAGTTTAAGTGCGTAGTTGAAAAATATTTTTCTGCTACTGCAATTTCAATTGTTTTAATTTATAATGTTAGGTGTCAATTTAAGAGGGTGTCGCACATTCAAATATTTTACAAAATGAGAGCATTGCATAGACTTTCGTAGCTAGTGCTTTTAATTAAAAAGATAGATACCAGCTTGTTATTGTAAGCTTATAATTATTTAAATAATAGTTTAATTTCTGCAAAAAAGGAGTTTCAGTGGTAATAGTATTCAATAAAAGGTGTTTCAAAACTGTATATCTGAAATGTAAATCAGTTATTATTCCATTATTCATATTCCATATTCCATTGATTAGTGCCTACACAATATTGCACGCACTACTATATTTGGATACAGCTCCTTTTCTTTTTGCTTTTTTTTAGAATAAAAGATTTATATTTTATATTTTTCGATAATTTTCAGAACTTTCAAGCTATGTTTTTGAGACTTTCACAAAAGTTGCTCTATACATTTAACTAACGTAATATGCAAATGAAATTTTAAAAGCGTTGAAGCATGCGTTGTAAAAATTATTAAGTAAACCTGCTCATTTTTCATACAACTTTTATTAGTTTTGTATTCTGATTACAGGTTAATATGTATAATGTTTATTGTTATATTTTCTAAAAAGAACATTGCGTTTTATGAATAACTTTGCTAATTATAGGCAGAAAACTTGGATAAATGTGAGACCGTTTTTATAAAAACCTTAATTTCTGTTCGAGTTTACATGCTATATTCATAAAAATGAACACAGATTCTTACAATAAGCTATTTAATCGTAATCTGCAGTTTGAACTCTTTTGCTTCATTAGTTTTGACAGGGTTATGCAAAAGACCTTCGTTCTTTTCTAATTTGTTGACGGTCCCCGGTTGGATTTCAAGGAAAACTCTTCACGAAAATATATGACGTGTACTGTTTTGTTTACACACCTGGAGTTTCAGATTTATTCCTTATATATATTTCTAGGTATTTAACAAAATCCAAATTCGGAAGTGTCAAGATTTTTTTTTTTGTTGAGGCTGTATTTAAAACTGTATCTTATATAGTTTGAAAGTAATAGAGCACAAACTCCAAATTAAATAAGATAAAAACATGCGTTTAAAAGATTCAATATTTGTAAACATTAAATTGTACTCTATATTTTTTATAATTCAGAAAATAATGCAGATTTGTAAATACGGTTTTTTGCATATTGTTGAGAAGTTTTGTAAAATTCAGAATAAAACTAATATTCGAAAACTGATTTTTTGAAAATTTCAAGTTTCTGAGCCCCCTAAGATGAAACTTACGATGTATTATACTTCTTTAGCAGTCTAATATCTAAAAACATAGCTAAAAAGGGATGTAAATCATAGCTGTGATACATTAACCTAAATACTCTGAAATTTACGTTAGATATATTTGTTAAGGTCACATGCTTATTTTAATAATTGTAATGAAACTTTTTTATTAAAACAATGCACAAATGAAAATTTGTCAAAAAACTCTATAAAAATGTGTCAAAAAAGCCCGACAAAATTAATTATTTAAAAATTAATATAAATTATTTTCCTCATGTCATAAATATTTAGCTATATGTTTTATTTAATAACAGTCTACACATTTTATTACCATTTTTAATTGCTGCCAAACATTCATATTTAAGGATCTACGAGTGATAAAGCATTAAATATCTTTTATATATAGACTAATATTTAAAATTAACAAATGCATGCGCAGGAAAATACCGAGATTATAGGATTAAATTTAATAGAAACTGTGGAAACATATGTTCAAAGATATATTTCTTTGTGTTTCACCGTGCTGTCATCAGTCATCATTAAGAAAAAAAATTAAAAAAAAATTCACCTTTCCTTTCGTTGTGGAAATAAAGCCAGAAAAAACATTAAAAGGATGCAACAAAAATTGCAAATTCTTATAATATTTTTCAAAGTATTCATTTGTCGGAATTTCCTCTCTATTTCTCTGTACCACCCTTCAGTCAAAAGGAGGAGAGCGATTTCCCGCCAATTGGCAGCGTATTTTCCGGGCTATTTGGCACCTGTGGCAACCCTCGGAATCTAAAGCATTATGATTCGCGGGAAAAGGAATAAATGTTAGTCTAGTGGATGAGGAGAACAGAAATGCTCCCCTTATTAAAGAAGTGTCGTTCGTATAATGCTCCGGAAGCATTAAAGCGTGGCTAAATACATTTTATTGGTTCAGATATATGAAATCGGGTATGGGACTAAGACTGGAAATGATTTAGACGAAAGTTATACCACAAAAAATAGCAATAAGAGAAATTGGAAGGAAAAAAATACATAAAAGAGTTGATGAAAAGTCATAAAGTCTTCTTCATGAGACTTCTGTTAACGCAGTTGTTGCCGTACGGACAATCACAGAGGGTTAAAGAGAGACAATCTTGAATTCTGGAAAAGATTAATTGAAGTTTTCAGAGCTACATATGTGGTCCTGTGCGGTTATCAACGCTTTTGTTCTCAATGGATATTTTATCTTCGTTTTCTTCCGCCAGATTCTTGCTAAAGGTAAAAATAATTATTATTAAAGTTATAATATATATGGAGATTTATTAGATTTAAAATGACAGTGAAACATACTTCAAATACGCTATTTTATAAATAAAAAAATAGTACCATAAAAGTCATAAAATTTTAAAATAAAAGTAAAGTTTTTATGAAACATCTGTTAACGTAGTTTAATCATAAGGGCTATTACAGAAAGTTAAAAAGATACAATCTTGAAATATTTGAAAAAAAAAAGAATTGGAGTTTAATACCTACATATGTAGTCTTGTGCGGCTATCAATGCTTTTGTTCTCAATGGATATTTTATCTTTGTTTTCCTCCGGTAGATTCCTGCTAAACGTAAAATTAATTCTTATTAAAGTTATAATGTATGTGGAAATTTTCTAGATTAAAAACGGCATTGACACATGCTTGAAATATGCTATTTTATGAATATTAATTTAAAAAAAAAAAAAAACACCATAAAAAATCATAATAATTTAAAATAAATGTAAAGTTTTTTTATCAGACGTTTGTTAACGCAGTTTTATCATAAGGGATATTACAGAAAGTTAAAGAGATACAACCTTGAAATTTTCAAAAAGATTAATTGAAGTTTTAGAGCTACATATGTGGTCCTGTGCGGCTATGCACGTTTTTTTTTCTCAATGGATATTTTATCTTTGTTTTCGCCCGGCAGATTCTTGCTACAGGTAAAATTAATTTTTATTAAAGTTATAAAGTGTGTGAAATTTTTTTAGATTGAATACAGCTATGAAACATGCTTTAAATATGCTATTTTATAAAGAGAAGAAAATTACATCATAAAAATCATAAATTTTAAAATAAAATGTTAGTTACAAAGTTATTATGAGATTTCTTTAAAGCAGTTGTTGTCTTACAGTTTATCACACAGAGTTAAAAAAATGCAATTTTGAAATATTTGAAAATATTATTTGGAGTTTAATAGCTACATATGTGATCCTGTGTGGCTAACAATATTTTAAATCTCAATGGTTCTTTTATATTTGCTTTCTTCCAGCAGATTCTTGCTAAAGGTAAAACTAATTCTTATTAAAGTTATAATATATGTAGAAATTTTCTCAATTAAAAGCGGCAATTAGACATGAATGAAATATGCTAATTTATAAATATATATTTAAAACAAATTCACACCAGAAAAATCATAAAAATAAAAAAAAAGAAAAGTCATAAAGTCTTTATGAAACTTCTTTTAAATGAATTGTTATCGTACAGATTATCACGAGGAGTGAAAGCGATACAATATTGAAATATTTGAAAAGATTAATTGAAGTTTAGAGTTACATATATGGTCCTGTGCGGCTATCAACGCTTTTATTTTCAATGGATATTTTATCTTTGTTTTTTTCCGGCAAATTCTTGCTAAAGGTAAAATTAATTTTTATTAAAGTTATAGTACATGATAAAATTTTTTCGATTAAAAACGACAGTGTGATATACTTAAAATTTTCGATTTTATAAATATGTTTTTTTAAAAATTTCACACCATAAAAAACATAAAATTTTAAAATAGAGAAAAGTCATAAAATTCTTTTAAAGCAGTGCTTATCGTATAGGTTATCAAGAGGAGTGAAAGAGATACAATATTGAAATATTTGAAAAGATTAATTGAAGTTTTAGAGCTGCATATGGGGCCCTGTGTGACTAGCAACACTTTGTTCCCAATGGATATTTTATATTTGTTTTATTTCGATATATTCTTGCTAAAGGTAAAATAATTTTTTGTTATGATTATGATATATGTGAATTTTTTCTAGATTGAAAACGGCTAGAAACATACATAAAATACGCTATTTTATAAATATAAATAAAAAGCAATTTACACCATAAAAATCATAAAATTTTAAAGTAAAAGACATTTTAAAGTCATGTTAACTCAGTTGTTATCTTATTGTTATCACCATCGATTTAAAGAGGCACAATCTTGTAAATTTCGAAAAGATTACTGAGCTACATATGTGGTCCGGTGCGACTATCAACGCTTTTGTTCTCAATGGGTATTTTATTCTTTTTTTCTTCCGATAGATTCTTGCTAAAGGGAAAATTATTTCTTATTATAATTAGAATATATCTGAAATGTTTCTAGGTTTAAAAGTCCAGTGAAATTTACTTAAAATAAACTATTTTATGAAATAAAAAAAAATCGAACCAAAAAATTCTGAAATTTTAAAATAAAAAAAAGTCATGCTGTTTATGACACTGTTGTGGACGCAGTTGTTTCCGTACGAGAATCACAGAGGGCGTAAAAACACAATCTTAAAATTTTGGGAAAAAATTAATTGAAATTTCAGAGCTACATATCTGGTCCTGTGCGGCTATCGACACTTTCGTTAGAAAAGAAAGGTAATATATATATATATATATATATATATATATATATATATATATATATATATATATATATATATATATATATATATATATTACCTTTCTTTTCTCCCGTCAAATTCTTGTTGAAAGTAAAATTGATTATTAAAACTGTTATTTATGTGAAAAAGTTTTAGATTAAAATTAGCAGTAAAGCATTCTTGAAATTTGCTGTTTCATAAATGGAAGAAATACCTTCCACATAAAAATCATAAGAGTTTTAATGAAATGATTTTTTTTTCAAATTTTATACCAATACTTTTTCTGTAATAAAATAGTCTCTTCAGTATTTTAGTTACACTTTTTCGTTTTGTATGGTGTTTTAAATTTTAAGCACAACATTATGTAATTTTTTGTTAGCTAAAAATAATATTGTACTTTGTAATGAAATTCAAAATTTGTCTACGATAAATACAATCTTTTTTTTAAAGATAAATTATGGAATTTTACAATTTTTACGCAAATGTTTTTTTAGAAAATTAAATAATCATCTTAGTACTATGTATTTTCTTATTTTGTCATAAGAAATTGAGAATGGATTGATCAAGAGTCAAAACTAATACCGGAAATAAACTGTAAAAGAGTTTAAAGGGAAAAAAACACAGGAAAAATTACAAAGTCTTCTCCGCAAAATGTATGGGAGCGCATTTGTTACTATACGAAAGGGTTAAACTGTATTACTTAGATTGAAACTTTGATGTTATACAGTATATAAATAAAATTCTATATATGTGGTCCTATGCGGCTCTAAATGATTTTGTTTTCAATGGATATTTTATCCTTGTTTTCTTCCAATAGATTTTTGCTCAAGGTAAAATTAATTCTTATTAAAGTAATAATATATGTGAAAATGTTTTAGATTAAAAAAGGCTTTTACGTGTACTCAAAATATGCCATTTCATCATTAACAACAAAAAAAAATCTTAAACTTAAAAATAAATATTATTTAAGAACATTAACTTTGTACTAAAGTTAATAATTTCATAATTCTGCATGACAATGCAACATTCGCTATAAAACGCAAAATCGACTTTTCCTTTTTGTATCCTGTTTTAAATTTGAGCCTCAAACATTAATTAAAAATTCCTGATAGTCTAGCAGAGTGACAAAATTGTAATGTTGTTTTTAATGTACTTAGTTTTAAATGCTAAAAGAAGATTGTTCTTTCAATAATATTACTCATTATTCAAGGTATTAAAAATGCATTGAATCTACATACTTATAATACTTTGAATAATGCTTATATTGCAGTGAAATGTGAAAATTAATGAACGCATTAACGGAAGCGTATCAGTGAGATGTTAAGGTAAATTTTTAATATCTAAAAATAATAAAGTTCTTTATGAATGAAATCCAAAATTTGAGTGCGATAAATACAATCACTTTTAAAAGATACTCTAAGGATTTTTATATATTTCTTTCCAATAATAATAATAATAATCACCTTGCTATTCACTTTTATTAGTTATTTATAATAAATTTGGTAGGGGGCTAAGTGTCGTAATCTTTCGAACGAAAATCATACTAAAAAGAGAAAGAAAAAAATAATTAGACGAAAAATAAAGATTGGCGAAAAGTAAGAGCGTAGATAATTCTGTGAGAGTTGTTTTTATACGAATTGTGACAAAGTGACAGCAACATTTTTATTAAAAAATGAATACATAAAATAATGCAACTCTCAGAGCTAGAAATACCATACTGTGCGGCTAACAACGCTTTTCGGCGTGAATGACAATTTATATTAGTTTTCTTTTGATGCATCATGCTAAAGGTACAACTAATTCTTACAAAGCTATTGAATGTGCGAAAATTTTATAGGTTAATAACAACAAAGGTTAAAAAAACAAATAGATTTAAACATAATAAAACAATATTTTAACATTATTTTAATATTTTAACATTTATTTATTTTACAAAATCTAACAATATAAAAAAAAATTACACCGTAAGAATTGTAAAATTTAAAAATTAAAAGTAATATTTTTTTTTTTTTTTGTAATATGTTTGCTCTCTTAATTTACATACTGCATGAATCACTCTACAATGCAAGTTGTAGTTTTCATTTTTGTATCTTGGTTTGAAATTTTAACTGCAAACATTAATTAAAATACCTTGGCAACCAAGAAAAGGGACAAATTGTCAGTTTGTTCTATTTGTACCTAGCTTTAAATGCTAAAAAAAAAAGTAATTATTTCAACAATATAAAAAAAAACATAATTATGAATATAATGCAATCTAATGCAATATCATTTATTGTTCAATGTATTTAAAATGCATTGAATTTACTTAGTTATAATACTTTAAATAGTGCATTGCAGCGAAGTCTGAAATTTAATTAATGTATTCACTGGCTCCTTAGTCAGAGGGAAATTTTTAGGATTAAAAAAAAATTAGATGTAATTAATGTATCCACGGGTTTCTTAGTGAGAGGGAAATTTTTACAATATATGTATAAAAAATAAAGTACATTATGTGTAGAACTCAAAATTTGAGTAATATAAATACGACCTTCTTTTTAAAGATAGCTTGAGGAATTTTACAATTTTTTACGCTGATAGATATATGGAAATGAAATAATTTCCTTTGCGCTATGCCTTCTATTAGTTAAGTGCAATAAAATAGATGTGTATCTAGGAGATGTAATAAATCGGTCAAAAGTCGTAGCAGAAACATACAATAAGAGAAACTAAAGGGGAGGGATGATGAAGAATCGTAAATATTATCCCTTAAGACTTCAGTGAACGCCGTTTTTACTGTATGAACTGCCACAGAGCAAGTTTACAGATAAAAATTTCAAATAAATAAATTAAATTAAATAAGTAATAAATAAATAAATAAAATAAATGAAAGGTCAGAAATACCTATGTGACCCTGTGTAGCTAACAATGCTGTTGTTATCAATATATATTTTATCTTTTTGTTTTTTTTTCCGACAGACTCTTGCTAAAGATAAAATTCTTATTACGTGAAATGACGTAAATTTTAAATGAGTATAAAGATATAAAGCATTGCGAGAGTGAAATTAATAATTTGAGTACGATAAGTGAAATTTTCTGAGTGGAATTTTGCAGTTTTTTACACTGAAGTTAAATACATTCATATTATGAATTTTATTATATATGGACAAGAAATTGTGTAAGGGTCAGGAACTGTAATTCTTTACTCTAATGTCATACCATTAAAGAAATAAAAATCTAGAAAGAGAGAACAAATGAGGAAATTTTATAAAGTCTCATTTTTTAGACGTGAGTTAACTATGTTGTTGAAGTACGTACTGACCAGAGCTCTCGCTGTCGCTCGCCATTGCGCCCAAATGCGACTAAATTCTTCATTTGGCGAGTCAACAAGCGATTAGATTCGCCAAATTGCTAGTGCGCAATTTTTGATTTTTCTTTTTTTCTCTTTTTCGTTTTTCATACATATGCATATATACATATTTGTAATATATATATATATATATATATATATATATATATATATATATATATATATATATATATATATATATATATATATATATATATATATATATATATATATATATATATATATATATATATATATATTATATATATATATATATATATATATAACAAAACCAAAAGAAATTCCATATCCCCAAAATACATGGAAGTCTTCATCAGGGAGGCCCCTCCATGTAGGGGTAAATAAAGAGAAGTTTCTGGCAATAACCTTAAAGTTTTAGATTTTTTGAATGATAACTCTTGGAAAATTACTTCTGTAAACACTTTTGACTTTGAGAATCTGTTTGGCAGCATTCCTCACAATTTGATTGTGGGGGTATTTGAAAATATTTATGTTGAATTTGAATATGTTTTAAAAGTAGATAAGAAGTTTTGGATTGATTTAATTAAGTTTATCCTATTTGAAAATGTTTTATTTAATGGAATTAATTATTTTAAACAAAATAAGGGGGTGCCAATGGGAACAAGTTTTTCAAGTGCGTTCTCTAATCTATTTTTATATTTTTACGAAAAAAATTTCAATAATATTTCCTTCTTTAGATATGTAGACGATCTTATAGTATTTAACTGCAATAATTTTGAGGAAATAAGCCTTAACATTTACCCTAAAGAGCTCGTCCTGAACCGAACCGATGATGATGAACAAATTACTTTCTTAGATCTTAAAATTAAGAAAAACAAGGAAAAATGGTTGATTGGACTTTATGATAAAAGGAAAGATTTTAATTTTGAAGTTAATAGCCTCACTTACTGGTTTTCATGTATTAGCAATAAAGTTTTAAAAAATATTATGTATTCACAAGTTAATAGGATCCGTAGGATTTGCAATAACAAAACAGATCTAGAATTGGCTATGAGTGGTTTAAAAAAGATTTTAATGGTTAACTGTTATCCATCTTATATGTTAACTGAAAGTTTCTGAGTCTCAGTGTTTCTTTACTTACGGATGCTTGATTTCAATTTAGGGCGAGATTGAAGCGCTAGTGAATGGCCCCACTAGCTGAAGAGGGTTTTGTATTCCTGGGGGTTTGTATTTTACAATTTTATTTTTTATATTTAGTTTTGTAGGTAATTATCCTTTTTTGTTTGTGTAATTTTTGGCCTTGTCCTTTGGTATTTTTAAAAAATTTTTGTATATATTTATAATATTTTTGAAGGTTTGAGTTTGATTTCTGAAATCTGAGAAGTTGGGGGCTAAGGATGTAATTTAGCTTATGAGCCTACATCCTTTCAGAAACTTCTCTTTATTTACCCCTACATGGAGGGGCCTCCCTGATGAAGACTTCCATGTATTTTGGGGATATGGA
This sequence comes from Maratus speculifer, assembly GCA_964019185.1. NCBI lineage: Eukaryota > Metazoa > Arthropoda > Arachnida > Araneae > Salticidae > Maratus > Maratus speculifer. The sequence goes on from OZ025294.1 coordinate 363,810,316, forward strand.
ATTTCTTTTGGTTTTGTTATATACATTTTTTACATTTCTTTTTGTAGCATTTTGCGCATTGGTCTGTAAAAAACTGTTTATTTGTTTCTTCATTTTTTAAAAATTAATTGAATGGTTTTAATAAAATTGTATATATATATATATATATATATATATATATAATTTGGTTATTTTAGAACATATTGAAAGAAAGGGGGTACATTAAAAGATTAAAGATACTTTTTGTATGCTACACGACGAATCTATTTTGCTAATACTTTTTTCATTTGGCGAATGTTTTTTTATGTTTAATTAGCCAAATTAATAACATTTGTCAAATGTTTGCCAGAATACTGGTACTGACACATAATAATGCATATATATATATATACATATTTAAATTAGTAAAACATTGACTAGCGTTTTTGAGCTGAATATGTGATTCTCTGTGGCTATTCAGGCTTTTTTTTTTCTCAAATTTTATTAGTTCAGATATGCCGTTTCTTTCGAGAAATAATTCAAATGTGTCTAAAAAATTTTCCGTTATATAAGTTAGCCATAAATGAAGTAAATGTATCATTGTACGGTTACATACTGATAATATTAACTGCAATTTTTTAAACTTCTAAACATCATACTTATAAATTTTTATACCGTCGTGTTTGGAAAAAAAATTTAAATTCTATTTGTTTAAAAAATTGTATATACGTTCGTTTTTTAGATATAAATTTTTCTGTAATTTTTTAAACAAATTTATTTAATTGTGGCAAATGATGTATTCCATTCCTGTAGAAAGTAAATGGAAATAGTACGGAACAGCATATTACTATACTTTTTGTTGCCATTTTATCATACAAACTAGAAAAAAAAATGTACTTAAAATGCGTGCTATTCTAAGAATATTGTTTGTCATAAAAATTTATTTTAAAATATATATGTGTGACTTTTTTCCGGATTTAATTAATTCCTATCAAAAAAACTGTAATAACGCCATGTTATTAATACGAATGTCATAAAATATTCCGAATTTGGAAAAAAAATATGAATAAATGATTTCTGATAAAAAAAAATGGTGGTATTATAAACTATACATAATTTTCCGTATTCCTATTAATGTTGCAAACCAATGAAGGCTTGTGAATCATTAGCTATCCGACTTTTGTGTTAAGTTTCTTGCTTGCTTGGTTGGAATATTATTCCATGATAGTGACGTCATTTGCATACTTTTCTATAGTTTTTTTTGTAATACTGTATTGTTTAATCTTAATTCTTCAGTTGTTGAAGATGGACTCATTCTATATAAAACAAAAGGGTATATTCAATACATAAAACTGATATTTGTTTTGTGCTATCTATCTATCTATCAATATATATAAATATTTATTACACGACACTATATTCTGAAAAAGCAGTATCTTTGTTTTCTAGTCTTTACTTTCTTTCGATAGGTTCTTGAAAATAGTAAAGTAATGCCTCATTATAATATCAATATATTTGTCCATTTTCCAGTGTAAAAATCACCCTTGAAATGGGCTATTTTATTATAGAGAAAATAAAACAACAACAGCGAAATGATAAAGACTCACTAAATCGTGAAAGAAAAAGAAGATGAAATATTTTTTAAAACTGAAAATGATTTATTATTTTATTTTTTGACTAATGTAAATAATAGTATATATTATTTTTAGTAATAAGTTTCTATTCGATGTTTTTGATGAAAAAAAATGAGCAGGTTTACACTCTCGGAAATAAAACTCTCACTATCTTGACGATACAGCAATCCTTGGGCTGTATTTTGTCGTTTTTGAGGATCATTTTTTATCAAAATTACGTGACTTTTAACGAAACGTAAGCCCTCAAATATTTGACGAAACTATTGTCTCAGTCATTGCCGGATTCAATGCACTTTAAAGAAACAGTTGTGGTAAGTTTATTGCAAAGGGCACACTACTGTATTTCCGCAAATCTTGCGATTTTAGCAAGCAGATTTTTGGTTGTTTATGTCAGTCCTGTAATAATGTATTTAAAAACAGTAATTTTTAGCGCTTTTCAAAAAATACTGAAATATGGGAAATTATTGTTTCTGCATTAGTTATTGTTTAGCTGTTAAAGTTTTTAGGAGTGTTTTTTATTTATTTATTGTTGCTGCTTATATCCGTTATGGCTTAATTCGAAAAGAATAAATTAGTTCTGTTATGCAAAATCGTTAAAAATAAAATTTGGTCACTTACATTTCAAAATTCTAGAATCTCTTTTCCATTCAAGAAATATATTCTTTTTTTTCAATTAAATTAAAATATACATATTTCATCCCTCTCCGTTTTATAAACTGTAGTGTTAAAATCTTAGCATTATCTTATAGATTATCTTATAGCATATAAAAACCTTCCCAATATGCACATCAAAATTCGTTATCTCCGCGCAACAAATTAACCAGACCATATTATAATCATTCATTGAGTAAAGAAAATTTCTCTAATAACATATATTAATCAAGATATATTATAATTATTCGTTAACCAGAAGAAAAGCCATAACAATAAATTAGCCTTATTTAGTAAAACTTACAAGATATATAACAAAATCGATAAAATTACAAATTACTTTATAAAAATATAAACACGCAAAGAATCCATTATATGCCTTTAGAAATGATCCTATTCCAGGCCGCTGTGGCTTAATAGCTAAGCCAGCGGACTGTCGTACCGAAGGTTGTTAGTTCGAATCCCCTCGATGGCGCTATTTTTTCACCTCTGTCAAAAATTTCGGGTGCTTCTAAATTTATCGATAGATGGCATCACCAGCGCTGTTTTGACGAAACTACTTAAGAAATTAGTATCGTCAAATAAGCAAAGAAACTAATTTTGTCTTTCTGACGAAATATTCGCTCGGAGCATTTCCCAAGAAACGGTTTCGTCAAAAGCGAAGAAAATTTCGTGAAATCTGAGTATCCATTTCTGAGAGTGTACTAATTACCATTTCTCGGTACATTCAGTTACATCTGTCAATTAAATTATTATGTAAAAAGATTTGCATAATGTATTAATATAAATAGAGTTACATTTGTGAAAGTCTTAAAAATTTAGCTTAAAAATTTCGAAAAATATTGTCGATAGGAGAAACTTCGAAATCCAGAGATAAAGCAACATTATTTTGTAAACCTGCTTATTTTTCACCCTATTTTTATTATTTTAAAATTCTGACTGTAGGGTATTGTGTTGTTTGTCATAGTTTCTGAAAAGAAGATTTTCTAATATAAAAATTTCTGCAAATTATAAGCAAATACCTCAATTTTTTATGAGTATAAAAGTTATCACATAAAGAAGAACACAGTTTATTATAATAAGTCTCTTAATTATCTTCCGCAGTTTCAACGCTGTTGGTACATCAGTTTCTTCTAGGTTACCCAAAAGTCAGTCGCCCTTTTTCATTGTTTCGCTCTTTTTCAATGTGTTAACGGTCCCCAATAGGTTACGGGAAAAAAAAAATCTTATCAGGGCCTATATCAAGGATTAAGAAACTTTTAACTTCAGCGTGCCGTTTAAATATATATATGCTTTGCGTGATCTTGACGAGCCAACAAACAAGAAAAGTTAATAAATCAAAATGTCTAATTTTTTAATTAAAAATATGTGCAGTATTTGGTGTATAATTTTATAAAGTAAATTAAAAGTACTACATTTTCTGTTCCGTGTCAGAGAATAAATGATTAACCAAATTTCAATTTATCATCGTCATTTTTGCATAAAATACTTTATAATGAAATTTTTCCTTTTCTTTTTCTATAATCACAAACACTAAAACTTTTTCGAGCCTATATTGAGGTAGAATTAAATATTGAGTATTTATATTACTGTTTCTCTTCAATCTGTATAACAATGTCCACCAATTGAACTAATCTAATTCAGACAAACATAGATAATCAAAATTTATTTATTTCGTTCTGTTTCAGTATTATTTTATTTAAAATATTTCAATATCTTTTGACTTGAGAAATTAAATCTATGCTGCGCCGAAAGTAACTGATATCGTGCCGTAGGTTCGCCAAATTTGACGTATACTATTCTATTTATACTCTTAGAGTTACAGAAAAATTCATCATGTACTTTTTAAAATATTAAACAATCCGCCTATAACCCTTTGAGCTCTGATGGTAGAATTTTTTTACCACATAATATTAATTCCAAAATTTTACATCGGCAATAGAAAATTCGACCAGATTTATTTAAAAAAGGTTTAATGCATTTTTTCGTGTATATCGTAAACCGGTTTTATTCTTTGAAAAATACTGGTGCCAATATGACATTTGGAATTTAGAAGAAATTTACCCATCAGAGCTCAAAGGGATAAACGACACTGACCGGTCATCATTGCCAATGTAGTGTATATATTTAAATGAATCTCATCATACTTTTCTTTGCAGAACGTAAGTTAGCTTTTCCTATTTTATCTATTTTGCATTGAAAAACTAAAATTTAAAAAAAGTCACATAAAATAAAAATACGCATAATGTAAAATTTACAATTAGAATATGATGTATACAATGACATTTAAAGATAACTTCAGAATGTTTACAATTTTATGCATTCTCAGGATTATTTGGAAATGCAATAATCGGATTAGTACTAAACATTTTATTGAATTTTTATGTGGTATAAATCTAATAGATGTTATTATTTTTTTAATGCATTCTATTTTTTTCCGAGACATGTACTAGAGGCTTAGAGTTAGTAAGGAAGGTGAAACAATAGGCTTAAAAAATATTGTATATACTTTTAAATAATAATGATTATTTTTCTTATCATATATGTAACGTTATTTTTTTAACTCTACAATTCCAGCTAACCTCACGAAAATCTCAAACAAAAACATTAATTTTGGACAGTTGATTGTCAAACGTTCTTTTATAAACATTGCCTTGCGTTGTCTGTAACTATCATCAGTATTTATTTTTATTTTATTAAAAATGAATGCAATAACACTAAAAACAAAAAAATATTTATTTAGTTTTTTATGCTAATTCATTTTTTTAGTTCTAAATTAATCAAAGTGGCAATATCTGAAAGTGCATTCATTAATTTTATTCAGAAAAGAACTTGCTTATGATTTATAAAAAATGTTTTGATGTAAAGCAAATATTTTTATTAAGGACTTATTTTTAATTTCTAGAATATGCTCTATGAGTTTTATTTTAATCGGTCGAAATTTTTCTTAAACTGATGAACAATCAACATATCTGAAAACGTACAAAATAAATAAATAAATAAATAAATAAAAAATAAAAAAAAATAAAGTTTTACACTATTATAATTAAAGTCTACCACATAACATCCTACACCTGGATTAATGTGACTGCTGCTTATGCCGGTTGTATATGTGTAATCCAAGTGTATTTGTGAGCAAAACGTTGGACCAAAGGCCCAAGTTCACACTTTGGCCTAAATATTTTTCATGCTGTTGATTTTACAATTCGTTCTTAATGTCAATAAAAAAATCCACATACAATGAAAAAAAAAATCGCTAAAGCTACTATTTTTTCCCTAGGAAATTGGGATTTCCGAAAATACTTTTTATGAAATGGCGGCACTTTTCCAAAATCTATACGATTACTATGAATTTTTGAGGTACCTGGGATGCCTATAACTGTTTATGTAACTGCAACCCTGGTTACAGATAAAAGTTTAGCAAGATTAAAGAAAATTTAGTAGATTCTTTTACAATGTTACAGATTTATGTAACTTTACAAAAACTAATTTCGTAGATATATATATACATTTCTGCACATATATGTATCATATTTGTCTACAGATAAAATTAAAGTAACTATACGGAATTTTTTAAACTTTACATTTCTTGAATTGTATAGACTTTTTTACTGTTTAATTAAATTATTTTTTCCGGCGTGATTCATAGTTTACATTATTACATACACAAAATACATTAAAAAAAATAATTATATTTGCTTATTATATAATTTATTTGGGTGTGATAAATAACATAATAATTTACATACACTTAAATGTCAATTTTGATTCTTTCCCATGAAAAAAAATCCATTTTTTCCGTTTTTCTCCTCATCTGCTTCGGAAATAATTATTCGTACACGTACTTTAAAATAAAATTTAAATGCCAAAAATTTATGTAGAATTTTTTTATTAACGTTTGTAGTGTAAAAGTATAAAGTGTACATTTCTCTATTTCGAAAAATGTGATCTGCGAATCTTGCGTGCATCCACGTTCCTAAGTTTTCTTTCCAAACTTCAATAACACTTAAATAAAATAGCATATCTATTTGAAATATTAGTGAATTGCAGCCTGAGGAAATGTAAAGAAAATATCCAAATTTTAGTACATAAAATTTTGCTGTTACGTAAGTTTAAAGGGAAATATCACGATATGCGATAACGACAATAAATGAAAAATGATATTCATATCTTTCTATATTTTATTTTAGTTTGTATGTAACTGCGAAGAATATATTTTCGTTTCGGTGATACCCTTGAAAATTTCAGGCATTATTAGCACTTTCATGTATAACATGAAATGTATGCATTATTTTTTTTTTAAATCTTGCTTTGTTTTGTATAATAAAATACTTTGAATTTTGCAAAAAAAATATTTAACATTCTAGCTACATTTAATGCTCTTAATTTCCACAAAATTGCTCAAAATTTCCTCAAATTGCTCTGTCATTTAGTTTGCAATGAAGAGCTTGCTTTTGCAATAATACGTTAGAAATTGCACGTCAAGCGTTGCAAATAAGGTGCGTTCGTACAATAAGGTTGTTTTTGAAATATTCAGATCTTGGTGTAATAGTATACAGTACTTCGGATTATCCGGATTATCCGAAATCTTTTGTTTATTCCTGTAAACATTATGTTATTTCTATTATACAGGAAGTAACTTGTAGTAAACTTCAGCAACGTATATCAGTGTCATAAAATGTGAAATAGTTTAATGTTATTAAAACGCGCCCCAAACAATGCCCCTCCCCTTTATCATTATATTTCAGGGGTAAAGGCAAGGGGTCAGCTAGGTGGAAAGGCCTACCAATTGGCTTAAGCTTAACAAGCCCCACCGAGCAGGGTGTAACGACTATGCTAAAAGCCCAACCATGGACAAAGAGAGGATTGCCAAAGGGAAAGGAGATACGGAGCCAGGAGAGACCAGAGGCACTACCGAATGGTCCCCTGCCCGCCGTCAAAAATATATTAGATGACAAATGTAAGAATATAATTTAAGCACAATGACAACGCGTAGCCCTATCTATTCAGGGTCCGCTCAAAAAGTAAGCGTGATTGAAGAATTCTTCCCAGTGATAAGTACAAAATCATATGTACAACATAAATAATTAAGATAAACCTACGAACATATACATAACCAGAAGTTGCAAGAATCATATTTCCAATTTAAATAATACTTAATGATGATAAATTTATTTAGCTCTCAAAAAGTTAAAATAGTAATAGGTTAAGACAGTTGAGAGATATTTGAATAAAGTAAATAAAGTAAACAGAATAATATAATTAAGAGCAATAAAACAACAACAACAAGATGATAATGTAAAACTTGTTAAGTAATTTTGCTAATGATAATTTAGTAGGTTAGAGTTCTATTTAAAATTGTTCTTATCATATTCTAAATGTCCTCATCATCTATTAAGTCTAATGGTGCCAATTGAATTGGCCCTTGATTTCTTTCCATTTGCATATTAAAATCCGATTGGTTTGCCCTATCATTTCTTATTAGAAAATGCCTCAAAACTTGATTATAGTGATTGAGTTGTAAGTTTTTCAATTGTATTTTCTGCTCCCAGTCCATCTAGTTTTTATACTTTTATGTATAACACAATGGTAAACCTAAGTCACCCGTTTAAATACTTTTTTAGGTATTTTCTACCAAGATGTGACTTGGCAGACAAATTGCAGTTTAATATGTCAATCAACTTTTAACTTTTACTAAAATTTTAGTCTTGAACTCGGTGAGGTGATTATCTGTACTGCTGCTTTCCGGTCCATTTCCTTCAACATTTTCATCAAACATCCGATATCATACGTGTATGTTGTTAGGAATCACAATTCTAATGAAGATTAAATCGCTTGACTGATGACAGAAAGGACAGTTGGGAATAAATAAATAGAATGTGAAATTTATCATTAAAAATGTAAACAAATTACTTCAAATAATGGGGAAAATATTTTACAAGATGTTAAATTATTATAATACATATACTCTACTTTAATTCTACTGTTCACACAGTATTTTCAGTTTTTACAACATTTTTGTTTTCTCTGACAAAGGCTGTGTTTACATTTGAAAATACTAATAATTAAAGTAAATCAACATACTTTAAAATATTTTTCTCATCATATACGCATGGGACAATTGTGAAATTCTAACACACAGACTTCACCGAAATACCAACAACACATACAGAACTCATCTATATCAGTTCATACATGCTGTTTGAAAAAACGATGTTCATATGTTGTCCGAGTGACCCAGGAGAATCACATGTGTAAATAAAATTTTGAACTTCCTTTTACATTTTGTGTAATACCTATTTATAAATTCTTTTTGATTAAATAGTCATAGCCGTTTGTAATCGCTATATTCATTTTAAATTACCCTTTATACTCAGAGCACAGTTATATTATACTGTCTATGCATGTATGTATGTATTAAATACGGGTATAATAAATAAAATAAAAAACACACTCATTACACTTGGGAATAATAAAAACATGTAAACAATATCTACTTACGTATTCTTATTTTATCGACATTTATTTTTGAAATAATTTATAATCTACATTTGAGGCACGTAATTCAAAAGAAAACTGTTGATATCCCTTGAATAAGTTCATTTCTAAAGAACATGTTAAACTGTCATATCAAATAACAATTCCCATTAAATATTTCAGAACAGATATTATTCAGTATAAAGTAACATTAAACATTTGTTGACTGTCAATTTGAATAATTGTTCGACGCGTTAATTCAACCGCTTTAAAAGTACATAAATTTTAATATTATTATGCTTGGTTGGATTATATCACATTTATCTTCTTATATTTGACTGATAAGCTTAAAGGAACACTTAATCTGAATAAATCTATCGATGTAAACATTTGTTTCAACGTGTTAAATTTTCAGCAGTGAAAGATTAAATTGTGATAAGGTGTTTATAAAGATGTAATTAATTTTGAAACTTTCGATATAATGAACTGTTTGAGGGTTTTATGACTCTAATAAAGACAGAAATAAATGTAAAGTTGCATGACTAAGCAAACTCATTTTATATCAATTTACTCGTTGTAATAATAATAAACTGCAGTGAGTGGTAAAATTATTAGTTACACACCAAACTTTGCATTGCTAAGAACATGAAGCTTTGATTTGATGTCGTTTACTTGTGGATTGTTAATTGTCTGGATTGAATGCTTTCACTGTAAAATAAATGTTCAAAAATAAACTGCCTACTCAAAATGCTAATTTAAAATATACACAAATGCACACTTATGTCTTAGTGTATATGGATGTATGTATTAAATACAGCTATAATAAATAAATAAACACACACACCCATTTAACTTCAAAAAATTAGTAATAACATATAAACTATACTCTCTTTAAGTATTCTTATTTTAACTATATTTATTTTTGAAATAATTTATAATCTACATTTAAGGCACGTAATTCAAAATGAAAACTGTTGATATCTCTTGAATAAGTGCATTTCTAAAGAACATGTTAAACTGTCATATCAAATAACAATTCCCATTAAATATTTCAGAACAGATATTATTCACTAGTTTATGCTATAAAGTAACATTAAACGATTGTTGACTGTCAATTTGAATAATTGTTAGAAGCGTTAATTCAACCGCATTAAAAGTACATACATTTGAATATTATTATGCTCGGTTGGATTATATCGCATTTATCTTCTTATATTTGACTCATAAGCTTAAAGGAACACTTAATCTAAATAAATCTATCGATGTAAACATTTGTTTCAACGTGTTAAATTTTCAGCAGTGAAAGATTAAATTGTGATAAGCTGTTTTTAGAGATATAATTAATTTTGAAAATTTTGAAACTTTATACTACTTGAGGGTTTTATGACTGTAATAAAGACAGAAATAAATGTAAAGTTGTATGATCATACAATTTCATTTTAAATAATTTTTAACCCTTGTAGTAATTGTAAGATGCTGAGGATGGTAAAATTTTTAGTTACACGCCAAACTTTGCTATGCTAACAACATGAAGCTTTATTTTGTTAAACTACTCCAAGATTAAATACATATGCTGCTAAAAGAAAGTAATTTTAAGTAATTTTGAGCTTCCCTTTACGTATTATACTCCATATGACCTTCTACTGTAAAATCCGTAGTATAACAAGCACATGTGCGGACATAACGCCGGACCGGCTACGCACCGAATATTACATTTATTAAGGTGTATAACCTAAGAAAAGTAAACATGTATGACTATGCAAATTCCTTTTGTAAATAATAATAATAAGCTACAAAGAATGGAAAAACTATTAGTTACAAGCTTAACTTTTCATTTCTAAGAGCATGAAGCTTTGTTTGGTTGTCATTTACTGGCGAATTCTTAAACTACTTCTGGAATAAATACTTACACTGTAAAAAAAATGCTCAAAAATAAACTGCCTACTCAAATTGCTAATTTAAAATATGCACAAATGCACACTTATGCCTTAGTGTAGATGCATGTATGTATTAAATACAGCTATAAGAAATAAATAAACACACATGCACATTTAACTTGAGAAAATTATTAATAACATCTAAACAATACTCACTTAAGTATTCTTATTTTATCGACATTTATTTTTGAAATAATTTATAATATACATTTAAGGCACGCATCTCAAAGAAAAACTGTTGATATCCCTTGAATAAGCGCATTTCTGAAGAACATGTTCAACTGTCATATCAAATAACAGTTCCCATTAAATATTTCAGAACAGATATTATGCACTAGTTTATGCTATAAAGTAACATTAAACGATTGTTGACTGTCAATTTGAATAATTGTTAGAAGCGTTAATTCAACCGCATTAAAAGTACATACATTTGAATATTATTATGCTCGGTTGGATTATATCGCATTTATCTTCTTATATTTGACTCATAAGCTTAAAGGAACACTTAATCTAAATAAATCTATCGATGTAAACATTTGTTTCAACGTGTTAAATTTTCAGCAGTGAAAGATTAAATTGTGATTAGCTGTTTTTAGAGATATAATTAATTTTGAAAATTTTGAAACTTTATACTATTTGAGGGTTTTATGACTGTAATAAAGACAGAAATAAATGTAAAGTTGTATGATCATACAATTTCATTTTAAATAATTTTTAATCCTTGTAGTAATTGTAAGATGCTGAGGATGGTAAAATTTTTAGTTACACGCCAAACTTTGCTATGCTAACAACATGAAGCTTTATTTTGTTAAACTACTCCAAGATTAAATACATATGCTGCTAAAAGAAAGTAATTTTCAGTAATTTTGAACTTCCCTTTACGTATTATACTCCATATGACCTTCTACTGTAAAATCCGTAGTATAACAAGCACATGTGCGGACATAACGCCGGACCGGCTACGCACCGAATATTACATTTATTAAGGTGTATAACCTAAGAAAAGTAAACATGTATGACTATGCAAATTCCTTTTGTAAATAATAATAATAAGCTACAAAGAATGGAAAAACTATTTGTTACAAGCTTAACTTTTCATTTCTAAGAGCATGAAGCTTTGTTTGGTTGTCATTTACTGGCGAATTCTTAAACTACTTCTGGAATAAATACTTACACTGTAAAAATATGCTCAAAAAATAAACTGCCTACTCAAAATGCTAATTTAAAATATACACAAATGCACACTTATGTCTTAGTGTAGATGCATGTATGTATTAAATACGGCTATAAGAAATAAATAAACACACACACCCATTTAACTTCAGAAAATTAGTAATAACATAAAAACAATACTCATTTTAAATATTCTTATTTTATCGACATTTATTTTTGAAATAATTTATCATCTACATTTAAGGCACGTAACTCAAATGAAAACTGTTGATATCCCTTGAATAAGGGCATTTCTAAAGAACATGTTAGAATGTCATATCAAATAACAATTCTCATTAAATATTTCGGAGCAGTTATTATTCACAAGTTTATGTTATAAAGTAACATTAAACGATTGTTGACTGTCAATTTGAATAATTGTTCGAATCGTTAATTCAACCGCATTAAAAGTACATACATTTTAATATTATTATGCTCGGTTGGATTATATCACATTTATTTTCTTATATTTGACTGATAGGATTAAAGGAACACATAATCTAAATAAATCTATCGATGTAAACAATTGTTTCAACGTGTTAAAATTTCAGCAGTGAAAGATTAAATTGTGATAAGCTGTTTATAAGGATGTAATTAATTTTGAAATTTTAGATATAATGTACTGTGTGTTTGAGGAATTTCATAACTGTAATAAAGGCAGAAATATATTTAAAGTTGTATGACTAAGCAAATTCGTTTTGCAAATAATAACAATAAGCTACAGTGGATGGTAATACTATTAGTCATAGGCATAACTTTGCTTTCCTAAGAAAGTGCAAATTTTTTTTGTTGTTTTTTTCTCGTGGATTGTTAATCTTTCGGTATATATGGATTGAACACTTACACACACAAAAAAATCTGTAAACGTACTATTTTTGTAAAAATTTTTATTAATTAATTTATTTTTTTGCAAACTGAGATTTCTAGAATTTTTCATATAATGGAAACAGCAAACATTCGTGAAATCGATTATGTTACATTAAGTTTTGCAGTTCCATTACATAAAAAATTCTAGGAATCCCAGTTTCCTAGAAAAAGTTTAGCAAATATATATATATTTCAGTTAATAAATGCAATTTAGCTTTCGCTAGTAAAGTAGGAAAAATTAATTGAGAAAAAAAATCAAGACTAATACTGCATGATAAATTCTTCATGATTTCATTGAACCACTCTTTACGAATTATCCACATCTTGATTAGCTACCGCAAAATCCTGCTTACGCCTATAATCGTACACTCTTTGAGACTTTGTATTTTTCTATTTTTAGGTATATTGGTCGTATAACGCTCACATTTTCTACAGGAAACTGGAAATGTACGGAGGCATGTGATGCTCTAATATTTTTAAATCATTCATTTAAAGAATTTTCATTGACTTTCGAACCATGGTATAATGACATAACGGACAAACATAACGCGATTTCTGAGATTTTCTTTCGAACTTCTTTTGGCTGGTGAACTTTAACTTTGAAGGGTTAAACTTTAATTTTGTAATATTTATTCTAATTTTATTGGATAACGAACTAGTTATTGAATCTGTTATCCGACATATATTTCAGCAATTTTATCTTTTGAGCAATCATAATTTGCACTGGTGACTTTACTACCGACGGGCTATCTAAACTGATTTGCAATAAAAAAAGTATTTTGCTGTTTTAAACGTTATTTTTTATTTATTTATATTGTACTGCGTTAAGAATATTCTTATTCTTATGGTTATCTGTTCTTTAGATTTTTTTTTCAAGAATATTTCAATGCATAAAATTGAGTTTCTGAAAAACATTTTCTATAATTAATATTCGTAAAGAATAAACTGTGAAATAATACAGTTCACATACTTATAGGAAGAAATCAAATGTAAATGTTAATAATTTGATTAAAAAGAATAAAGAATAATTAACATTTATTTTTAATTTTCAAAACTTTGGTTTTTGATTTTTTTTCTATTTTCTTAATATTATTGAATTGCTTCAACTTATACAATAATTTTCAAAATGTTTTATTTTATTTTTCTGGTTAGTAAATTTGTGATACACCTATATTTAGACAAAAATCATTTTAGAAGTATATGTAAACATAGAATTCACAAAAAATCAGATTTTTTAATAGTTCTTGATTAATTCCTGTATTTATTTAACACTTTTCACAAAACAAAAATCTTCACCTTAGTTAATGAAACAATTTTTGCTATTAAATAATTCATAATTTGCTTTTCTAAAATGGTGGTACTAAAAAGTTGAAACATTCTGCGACCGAAAAATAATTCTCATTTTCGACGTAATCTTACAAAATAATGTAAATCATCTTATAATTATTTGAATTTCAGTTTTTTTTTTTTTTTTTTGGAGATGCGAACACATGAATAATCTTCCTTTCGTTTACCATAATAGGAAGTAGATGAATACATCTCAGTTGTTACATAAAATCTAAAAGTTCACTTTAAAATATCAAATTATTTTTAATTGCTGTAAGTGATTTATTAAAATAACATAATATGGAAAAAAATACCTTTTTGTTTTACATGTTTCGTTGCTCTGACGGCAACTTTTTCAAAAACAATAAATGATAAAAGAAATTTTTCGCTAAAATAACTTCAAATTAAAAATAAATAGAAAAACATAAATCACGTGAACATGAGCATAATGAAGTAAACTGGAAAAAAAAACAAATAAATAAAAATAAAAATAAATAAAAATAAAAATAATTGTGAACGTGAAATATTACAAATTATTATCTTAAAAACCTTTTAACCATTTCCTTTCAAATTTTAGGGTGATCCATGGAGACAAATTCTTGCAAATATTGTCTCTACATATGGAGATTTCTATTGATTCTCTGATGATTGATTGAAAATATGATGTAGAAGGGTATATTATTCTGCTATTTTTAAAATCTATTTGAGGTTACATTATTCTGCTATTTTTAAAAATCTATTTGTAATGGTTCTTTGCCATATAATCTTGAGAACATTGGTGAAACAAGCAGAAAGCTCAGAACTAGTATTAAAGAACATGTAGCAGACATCAAGTACAATAGGAAAACTACAGCTCTCTCAAGATTATATGGCAAAAAAACCATAACAAATAGATTTTAAAAATAGCAGAATAACATACCCTTCTGGATCATATTTTCAATCAATCATCAGAGAATCAATAGAATTCTTCGTAGAGACAATATTTGCAATGAATTTGCCGTGATGGAGCTCCCTAAAATTTCGAAGGAAATGCTTCAAAGGTTTTTAAGACATTAATTTGTAATATTTCACGTTCATAATTATTTTTATTTTTATTCATTTTTATTTTTTTCCAGTTTACTTCACTATGCTCAAGTTCACGTGATTTATGTTTTTTCTGTTTATTTTTAATTTGAAGCTATTTTAGCGAAAAATTTCTTTTATCATTTATTGTTTTTGAACAGATTGCCGTCAGAGCAACGAAACAATAAAATAAACGTAAAAATAAGCGTATTATTCGCCATATTATGTTATTTTAATAAATCACTTATACACTGTAAAAAAAAGTGTCGATCTACTAAAAAAACTTTAGTGATCCTTGTAATTACTAAAAATTTTTTAGTAATCGTAGTCGGTTACAAGAAAATCTGTAAGAATTACTAGAAAAAAAGTTAGCAACTAATAGAGTTAATAATTTTATATTTTTAATAGCTATTACTAAAACTCACTCGCTGTGGCCTTGATAGCATAGTGGTTATAGTAACGGACTCCAGGCTAAGAGGTCCCGGATTCGATACTGGCCACTGCCAAATACGCCCCGAATGAATACAGTGTAAGTACTCGTTAATAAAGAGATTATGAATATCCTGACGGGGCAGTAGCAATGGTTGGTGCTGCCATCTATTGCGGTTTTGCCGAAAATCTTCCGCTCCAGAAGTCTGGATGTAGCTCGAAGGAAGCTCCTGCCCTTTGAGCCCACGTAATGTTTATTAAAAATAATTTTGGAGCTATTACTAAAATTTGCTTGGTGGCTCATACTAAAAATTTTTAAGTTAGTTATACAAAAAATTCTTTTGTTCAGTTTACAAAAGAAATGCTTGTTTCACTTGCAAAAAAAAAAGTTTGTAATGGTTACTAAAAAATTCTATGGAATACAAATTTACTAAAAAATTTTTAGTAACCTCTTGAATTTTTTTTACAGTGTATCAATTAAAAATAATTTGATCTCAGTTGTTTATAATCGGAAAAGAAAAGGATTTGTTTATTGTAAATTCATCTATAGCTTATCCTATTTTGATAGAAATATAATTGCATCATTAAATACACAAATGACAAATGTAATCAAAACATACGTCAAATAATAAAAGTAAGATATTATCAATAAGAAAAGAAATAGACGAATAAATCAATAAAGAAGAAGGGTAAAATAACGGATTGAATCACTTATCTTATTTATTTTGTATTTTTTTATGATTGATGATATCTTTTGACATTAAGTCGCCACAGATAATGTGAGCATAAACTTTTGTTGTCTTTGTGTTTTATTCTACAAAAAGGAAAAGCGTATCTTCTAGAACTACTGCTTCATTCTTTCCTGATAATTTTTGTGTTCCGAAAAAACTCTCTATTTTTAAAGCTTATTAAAGCAAACAAACAAGAAAAAAAAAACTTTGGATTCTACATTAAGCAACAATAAAACAATAGATGTACTGTGTGGCCATTTTATGATAGTATAAAATAGAACCAACTTATGAACTTCAATAAGCAAAATGGTTTTCAAATGTAAGTAATAATCTTTAGCTATAACGAATTTGCATAAAGTGTTATCTGTAAAAATCAAGTTAATATTTTTCTAAGGAAATGTCATGTTAATGCAAATCAGATATTGCAAAAGAGTAAATAAATAAATAAAATAAAATAATATAAATAAAATAAAAATTCTTTTAGATGAGTTGAGTTTTCTAAAGCAATACTGTCTATGCCAATGTTAAATATTATATTCACTCAAGACAACTCAATAACTTTCGAAATGCAGATTAGGAGCTTCAACATTATCTATACAAATTGCATTTTTCTTTTCTATCGAATGTATTTAATATTTTGAATATTTTAATTTTAGTTTCGTTTCTTTTATATTATTATAACTGCAATAAAAGTTTTTACTTATTCAAAGAGATTTAACTCTCTTTAATTACTTTGATTATGATTTAATGCAAAGATTTTATAATACTATTTATATTCTTTAAAACTTTTTTTTTAAATGAGCGTACATAATAACCCCTCTCCTCAAACCCCAATTGCCTCATTATTTGATAAGAATTTTCTACAAATTTCATTACATGAAAAATTTTCTTTAAAACGATTAAAATGTTCATTTTATCGGCATGGACATAGTTAGGACGATTAATTACTGTCATAAGTAAAGTACCCTGGAGTAATAACGCCACGTTAAGGTTCTACCAATTTTCACGGCTCAGTTTTAGATTGTATTTTTCAAACAAATATATGATTTGATACAGCAACTCATTGGCTATCTATATAAAAAAATAATTTAATAGATATGTATTCATAAAATGTAATGGCGTGATTTCTTGACCAATTCTATTTGGCGTTATTACCCACCTATATGGGTAATAACGCCATGCAAACAAAACTATGAAATAAAATGGAATAATTGCATGTACATTGCCCAATTCTAAAAATACAAACTCTACAAACTTAGAAATTGACAAATTGCATTCTAAGCTATTAAAAATATTCATTTTTTGTGAAAGTGTAAGAAAAATAAAGGTGTGGTGTGGGGAGGGGGGAGGATGAGGCAAAAGAATATCAGACCGTGAACTTCTTTTTTTTAAAAAGGACCGCTTAAATAGAATTATTAGAAACATTTCACAGTTTTAACTGTGTTTATTTGAATCAGTGTTTAGGATGTAGCTCGGCCAGTGTAGGGAATCAACCGGGGTATTAATGCCAAGGATTGGCGTTATTACCCCGTTATATTTATTGCGCTGTACATTTTAAATTACAAATTATCTCGAGAAGATATCCAAAATCTTCAACAACATTTTGAAAGTCCATGAAATGTACTACAAATTTATGTAATTAACAAAGTATTTCCGACTTAAGATTCCGACTTAAGATTCCGACTTAAGTATTTCCGTATTAAGACTTCACATCACAAAACGTATCTCGCAAATTTTAGATCAAGCGTTAATTTTAGTTGTTTGTAAAAACAATAAGACCTAAAATTGAAACAAATTAACAAATTAAACCAATTAACAAATTAAGTTTTTTTTGCGATTTATATGACTCAAAACCCTTCTGCGTAGAGCACATGGGTGTCATTTACCAGATTATTTCATAATTATGCATAATATTAGCACTTGGCGTTATTACCCCGCCTGGCGTTATTACCCCAGACCACCTTACTTTCATGATTAATTATAATCTTAGATGCTTAATTCATGAAAAAATGCTTATTAGAATGATCCAACATTTTTCAATTGCTAAGTCACTGTAATGAAATGATATTTTACCCGTAAGGCATGGTGACGTCACTACGACATCGTTGTGAAGTCACATTGTGACTTTGTGACCATCATTGCCGATGTGACGTCACGTGACATCGATGTGAAGTCACAGTGACTAAAATGTGAAGTCATTATGGCCGCTTTAGTGGTCGTTTGTGACCTCACATTGTGACCACTTTGTGAAGTCACGGTGTGAGAAATTTGTGAAAAATGTGTCATTTGTGGCTATTTTGACATTACCATTGTGACGAAACTGTTACAAAAGCGACGAAATTTAAATTGCCAAAAGCACATTTTTAAAGTAAATAACATGTTTTTAAGAAATTTACATTTTAAGAAAGTCACATCTCAGTCACAATGAGTCACTGAGTGGTGGCATTTTGGTCACAAATGTGATGTGATTGTGACCATGCATGCTATGAGGGTTAATCAGCATTCGTTAATGTTACGTGCTGTGGCTAATGGAAAATTATCCTTTTAAAAATATATACAATCTTTAGATTACGGGCTCGTACTGGGGTCTATTCACCGTAAAATTCTGCATATAACGTGGTCTTTTAAGGCAGTCCGGGACAAAAAAATTTTCAAACCTTCAAAAATAACTACATTGCTCTAAAATTTTATTCGTTTATTTCTGCTGAACAAATGTTTAAATCAAGTGTATATCTTAATTGAAGCAAGAAATATTAATTGTCTTCGTTTTGGATTGGTTTCAAAATCTAGTTTTCAAGCGCAATGCTTGCCATGATTTCTTGTGAAATTGGGTTTTTCTTCGTGATGGTTTTCTTTTACCATTTCTCGCATTTAAATTTTTATAACTCAAAAACCGAAAAATATAAAAACTTACAACGTGAAACATATATTTTGCAGCAGTTTTCCTTTTATTTTCATTTAAAAAATTAAAATATACATATATATCTATGGAGATTCTTCTTTAAAAAGTTCTTTTGAACACATAAGTAAATAAACTCGGAGGTAAATTAAATTCTGACACCGTTTTTAAACTTTTAAATGACTTATATTAAACGTTAATATTTACAAAAAAAGATATTTACATAAGACTATTTACAAAGCAAACAATCATAACTCTAATTAATCAATTACATCTTATACGGGAACTCGTCTTCATCTTACGTTCTTTTTACACCAACTTAAAACTAAAAACATTCCATTCTCCTTTCTTCCGTTCAGTTCTTTTTTCTACCGCTTAAATCGTCTGGCTTCTTAGGAATTAATAGCAGCTTCAAAATCGTCTGCCTCACTGAGAGCGTTTTCATCGGAGTTGCGATGCGTAGAAAATAATATGCAGATCTAATAGTGGAGGAGATTTCCCATATTTCGGCCATACTGATGAGGCATTCGTCCTCGAATGTATTCTTGTTGGCTGGAAACAGCAGCTGGATCATCTGAAAAGATAAAGAAAAAAAAACACAGCAGCATCCAAAGTCTAAATTGAAAAAAAGAAGTCATCATGATGAAAATTTAAATAATTTTTTTCAAAATAAATTCGTATTCTTTTTTTTTCTTCTTCACGTCTTTTCGTCTTCTTTTTTCTTACGTCTTTTCGTCTTCTTTTATCTTACGTCTTTTCGTCTTCTTCTTTCTTACATCTTTTCGTCTTCTTTTATCTTACGTCTTTTCGTTTTCTTCTTTCTTACATCTTTTCGTCTTCTTTTATCTTACGTCTTTTCGTCTTCTTCTTTCTTACGTCTTTTCATCTTCTTTTACCTTACGTTTTTTCGTCTTTTTCTTTCTTACGTCTTTTCATCTTCTTTTACCTTACGTCTTTTCGTCTTTTTCTTTCTTACGTCTTTTCATCTTCTTTTACCTTACGTCTTTTCGAGAATAAAGTTAAAATTCTTTTAGTTGTCAATCCAGTGGTTTGTCATAGTTGGTATAGTGTCACAATCGGTGAAATTCTTTTTTTTTTTAAGCTTCGTCCGTCCACGGCTTCATGTACTCTGCACATGTACTGGTGACCATGGGTCCTTCGTTGAATCCAAGTTTCTTTACATCGTAGGTGTCATTATTTTTTACTTTTATGACTTTGTACGGACCTAAATATTTTGGTTTTAACTTCAAACCTGGACCTTGTTGTGTGCGTTTTATAGCAACCACATCATTAATCTTAAATTTGTTAGCTTTCTTTCGTCTGAGATTGTAAGTTTTACGGTTCTCTTCTTGGACTTTTAAAATCTGTTTTTTAGCATTTTTTCTCATATCTTCGCGATTATTTGTAAAATCAGATTGTATTTCAGCATTCAGAAGACTAGTAATTTCAATGTTTTTTTTTAGTTTCATTTTAGTACCAAACATCAATTCAAAAGGAGTTGTGCTTATACTTCTCTGAAAAGTCGAATTTATCACCTGTTGGACGTTGCTTACATGTGTAAAGCATTTTTTAGGATTATCGACAGACAATTTAGACAGAACAGATATTATGACAGAATTTAGACGCTCAACTTGGCCGTTAGACCTGGGTAATCCAGTGGTAATCGGGATATGTTTAATATTTTCATTGATGCAATAATCTTCAAAAGCTTTAGAGGTAAATGCAGGACCTTTATCTGATATAATTCGAACTGGATTTCCAAAGATAGATTTTTGGATTTCTAATTTAGAAATTACTTCTGCAGCATCGGTAGATTTTGTGGGATACAACCAAACAAATTTTGTGAATGCGTCAATGACCGAAAGGATATGTTTGTAATTTTTATTAGTGCTTTCTAATGGACCTAAGTGATCAACATGGTACGTATGTAATGAAGTTTCTTCTTTTTCTATTGGGTGAAGTAAGCCTTCTTGTTTACCACATTTTCTATTAACTAAAATACAGGGAACACAATTTGCTATACATTTCTCAATTTTTTGTTTAACTTTAGGAATGTAAAAATCATTTTCTAAACTTTTCTCTGTTCTTGCAACTGCGTAATGACCTTTTTCGTGAGCGGCCTTGATTATATTCATTTGCATGTCTTCCGGTACAACTAATAAATCATTACCATTAACACATTTATAAAGAACATTATTTTTAACTAGATAATCATCATAAGATTTCACCTTTAGGATTTCTTTTATTGTTTTAATATGGTCATCGGTTTCTTGAGCTTGGATAATTTTTAAAGTTAAGCTATCTTGGATTACCATGCAAATAGGATACCTACTTAATGCATCGACATGTCTCATACTGCTATCCTGTCTATGTTCAATAACATAATCAAAATCGGATAACATTATTGCCCATCTAGCTATTTTTGTACTCATTTTTTTTTTATCCATAGTCATTTTAAATGCATTACAATCGGTTACAATTTTAAATGGGATACCTAGCACATATACTCTAAACTTTTTCAGGGCTTCAATTACAGCTAAAACTTCTAATTCGTAACTAGTGTACTTTCGTTCAGCTTCGGTGGTTTTTTTACTTGCGAAATAAACTGGAGATTGTTGCATTAAAACAGCTCCATAGCCATCAATACTGGCATCACAATGGATTTCGGTCGCACTTTTGGGATTGTAAATTAAAAGTACTGGTTCTGACGACAAAATACGTTTGAGTTCATTAAAAGCTCTTTGTTCTTCTATATCGAATTTAAATTTTGAATCTTTTCTTAGCAGGTCACTTAACGGTTTAGCTATAACCGAATAATTTCTTATAAATTTTCGAAAGTATCCTGTCAATCCTAAATAACTTTGAACATCTTTGGTACACTTTGGTTCGGGAAAATTTATTACTGCTTTAGTCTTCAGTGGAGAGGGATACAATTTACCATTTATGATTCTATACCCCAAGAAATCAATTTCACGCTTCAAAAAATTGCATTTTTTAAGATTTAATTCTAATCCATATTCCGATGCAGTTTCGAGTACAAGTTTTAATTTTTCTAGACCTTCAGCTTCGTTTTTAGCAGGTATTATTAAATCATCCATATAAATGACAACAATGTGATCTTTTAATAGATTTCGAAATACATTATAAATATACTTTTGAAAAACACTAGGGCTATTGGTCAACCCGAATGGACATTTCAAAAATTCGTATTGTCCTTCATGAGTAACAAACGAGGTGTATTTCCGCGAGTCTTCTTCAACATCTACATGAAAGAAACCGTTTTTCAAATCTATGGTGGTAAATACTTCGGCAGAATGTAATTGGTCTATTACATCATCAATAACTGGCAAGGGGAAATGCTCGCGTACTGTCTTTTTGTTAAGACATCTGTAATCAACACAAAGTCTCATTGTGTTATTTTTTTTCTTGACTAAAACAACCGGCGAAGAAAAATTAGAAGAACTTTCTCGAATTATTCCCTGAGCTAGCCACTCCTCAATTTGGTTTTCGACTATTTTTTTCTCGCACGGCGGTAATCTTCGAGGAGAAGAACAAACTGGGATTTCGTCAGTTAAATTAATTTTCATTTTAACATCTACTGTTTTAGTTTTAATTGGTACATAATTTTCAATTAAAGAGTATAACTCTGAACGTAATTTTTTGTCAGCAATGTGAGTTAAATCAATTTTAGGCTCATCCAAAACATTTACAATATTAACTAAAAAGTCATTAGACTGAACTTCAGCTTTAAACAGTTTCACTTTATTCTCAGAAATAGTTAATGTACCTTGATGAATAACATCAGTGCCAATAATTAAATCGAAATTAATGCAACTGTCCTTAACGACAAAAATAGTAACTTTAAATTTTGAACCATCTAGTTCGATTTCTGAATTGAAACAACCTTCTGGTTTAATTGAGGCTTTTCCTAGACCGGTCAAAGAGATACTCGTAGGTTTTAATTCTACAAAGTTCTTCAAATTATCATAAATACTTTTCTTTAAGTATTATTTAAGTACACTTATGAGTAGGGCTTTTAATTTAGACCACGAATTAATATTTGTTTCACTTTCAAGAAATAATTTTGCTTTGCCTGTCATACGGCGTTTAGCCAAAATCAATTTGTGCAAATCACTAACGTTAAATAATGAAACGATATCTTCAAAATCGGCGATCCATTTATTAATATTTTGTACTTGAGTACCTTCAAACATTGTAATCATACTTTCAATATCATTAATAGAAATGCTTGGTTTAATAACATAATCAGGAATTAGGATTTTCTGATTTTCATTACTTTCACAATTAGAACTACCAGAATCATTTCTCATATTAGTCTCAAAAACAGTTGAAATATTTTTAGTTTTATCTTGTAAATCATCATTAAATTCATCGGCACTCTCGTCATCACTAAGAGTACCTTCATCGGGTATCATATTAATTTTTAAAATATTAAAATCACATAAACTAGAAATTATTCTGGCAGCAATTTCATCAAAAGTTCCCGAATTATTTATACACAAAACATTGCAAATGGTAATTAAGTCGTTAACAGAAAAATTATCTTTAATTTCTTTGAATTTAGTTTGATATTCATCGGAATCTACTTCAAACGTAAACCCAGTAAAATTCCGAATTCTATGTCGATTATTTCTGTCACCGATTTCTCCAAAAATTAATTTGTGCAATATCTTAATACTAGCTGATTTTTCAGTTTTCAAAGAAAACTCTAATTCCTTTAAATCAACTAATTTTTCCATTATTGAAAAGAAAAATGAAATAAAAAACTCACTTCATAATCAGATGCTCAGCTTCACACACTTTGATTTCACTTTCATCGCAAAATTTTACCTCTTCTGAAATAGCTTTGTAGGCTTGACATTCCATCACAGTTCTAAAAAATATCGGCTTCCAAGATATTAAAAAAAATATATTTCCATCTCTGTGGGCGTGCGTCTGTATCTCACTTACTGAGACCAAAATTTATGGAGATTCTTCTTTAAAAAGTTCTTTAGAACACATAAGTAAATAAACTCGGAGGTAAATTAAATTCTGACACCGTTTTTAAACTTTTAAATGACTTATATTAAACGTTAATATTTACAAAAAAGATATTTACATAAGACTATTTACAAAGCAAACAATCATAACTCTAATTAATCAATTACATCTTATACGGGAACTCGTCTTCATCTTACGTTCTTTTTACACCAACTTAAAACTAAAAACATTCCATTCTCCTTTCTTCCGTTCAGTTCTTTTTTCTACCGCTTAAATCGTCTGGCTTCTTAGGAATTAATACCAGCTTCAAAATCGTCTGCCTCACTGAGAGCCTTTTCATCGGAGTTGCGATGCGTAGAAAATAATATGCAGATCTAATAGTGGAGGAGATTTCCCATATATCTACGTTTGAGAACATGATTTTTTTAAATAAAATTTATACCACTTTTTTAATGATTTTTTGTTTTCATTTAAATTAATATTTTTTTAAATGCTGAATCACAGTTAGAGCTGAAGTATTTTTTGTTTATTTAAAAGAAAAAAAAATGTCATACAATATTTAGAATCATGACGATTTTAAATCACAGTATTTTAAAAATAAATTTTAAATTTCATGTTTTTTTAATTCTGAGAAGTTTTATCATGTGATTTTATATACAATCATCACAAAAAACTTTAAAATTTTAATTCAATAAATATAAAATACTTTAAAATGTGTCCCAGACCCTTTTAATGCCAAAAATCAAATTGAAATTTATGGTTGCACGTAAATAACTGAGTATAAAAATTATGCAGCGAGTATAAAAATTATGCTAACAGGAAAAGATGAACATAAAAAATTTGCTTTAATAATTATGAAACTTTATTATATAAAAAGTATGTAAGTGAATAACATGATATATACATATATATTTCATATTATTAAAAAAAAAACTCTGTGTTTTATTTTATTTTATTTACTTATTTATTTATTTATATTTTATTTATTTTTATTTATTTATTTATTTATTTTTGTCAATTCGGTATACAATTCTTCGGTAGCGAAAGAAAATTCGCGGAATGAATGACTTTAATCCTCTGAGAGTCTTGCAAATGGGTAAAATTGTAATGTTATTTTCTCTGAATTTTATTTTAAATGCTCAGAAATATGATGTTTTCAACATTATATATATATATAACAAAATATGGATGTAATCCTTGAGAATATTCATAATTCGAAATGCATTGAAAATTCATTAAATCTATAGAATTGTATTATCTTAAGTAATGTTTATATTGTAGTGAAACCTGGATTTTAGTGAACGGAATATTACGTTCCCAGAGCTGCCAACTTCTACGCCTTTTTAAATGAGATAAACGGGTTTTTAACCAGAAAATTCATTAAGTAATATGCATCATGAAGTTATTTCAGAATATTTAGCACTGCTTATTTTCTTAACTTGATAGACAGAATTTCTGGTTTGAATGTGTTTGTTCAGCCGTAAAAAGGGTAGTAGTTGGCAGCCATGCGTTCCAAACACTTAGAGAGTTAAAAGGTAAGAATATTAATTTCATACTTAAATTCCAAAAGATTTTTTTTTAAGTAAAATGTGCGTGTTCTACGGGAATATACTTAGAAATAGAAAAATACAGTCTCAAATCGTAGATGTGCATTATACAACGGTGTACGTTATACGCCGGATATTACGGTATTTATTCACTCACACCATATCTTATAAAATAATTCCTTTTTTAAGGTAGTTTTTGAAAGTATTCTAGTTAAGTGTATGGCACAGAATTTCTTTTCAAAAAGTGGTGCGAACAGGATAAAGAATTAGTCGTTGTGACGACTTATGTCCCGAAACCGAAAATCAAAGGTTTAAATAACTTAAAATTACATTATGTTCAAATTACTCAAAAAATGAGATTTTTTTTAAATGCTAATCTGCTTTAATTCTTAGTACTTTCAACTACAAATACAATCTTCATCAGAGTAAACAAAACTCAGCTAGTTGATTTCGAAGATGCAATAATTTGAAGATTTTTCCTTTGAAGAATTACCATGAAGTAATTCTCCTCGAATTAATAGATATTATTACTAACGAAATTAGTGTTTGCAATGACGATTTATGTCACAAAATACTCAAAATTTGGATCAGTTTACAGAAGGAATCATAAAACAAGTAATATTCTACGCTCCTCAATATCTGTATTTTAATTACCCTATATTTCCCGAATAATTTACTTTCACTGCTTTCGACAAGAACTACGACACATTTGAAAAATAATACACTGATAACAGTATTTTTTGTATTTCCTGATGAAGGTTGTCAGATGAATTTATGAAGGTTAATTTATAGTTTAAAGTGCTAATAATTAAAGTAATTTAACGTCTTTTTAAATGTCTTTGTCATCTTTTAAGAAGTTTGCACATAATGTAAACTGGTGGGTTTTTTTTTTCTTCTGACGATTTAAAAAATGAAATTATGCTATACTGGAAAGTTTTGTAGGTGCAATTAAAGCTAAATCAAATCTACATGTCATTTTCACCCTTGCTCATTATTTCTTGAAATAACTACTGTTCAAATGTGAATTGCGAAACCGACATTAATGCCTCATAAAATGTATTGGTACAAGGTGACTTTTCTATATTTTCTTTCTATCTTTCCTTTTTCGTATGCAAACAATATTAATTTTTTTATATGAACAGTATTACCGGTCAACACAAACCCTTAAATATAAAAAGAAAAGTCATAAAATTGATGTAATTTCCAAAATTTGTTATCACTGATTATTTTTAAGTGAAATAAATTTATTTCTCAAAATAGATTATTCGCTGCTTTCTACGCTTATAGTCTGTTTAGATTATGTAATCGAGACATTAATTAACTTGTATCACTGAAAAAACATTTAGGCTATAGTTGTAGTTTTCTGATTTATAGAGATAATTCAATTACATACACCTATACAGTCTCTTTTTATACATCTGTATGTTCATGAACATGCAGTTTCTGATGAATACTAACTAGGCTATTTAAGAGGTGAATACTGTTCATCTTGCAAAAAAGGTCAATTTTGGGTTTTCAATTAACAATATAATTCATGTATATATATATCCAAACTTGAAGTCAATCTCTCAATGCGGGTTAATGCATTTACAAAGAGGTACCTGAAGATAGATACGTGGACATGACTTTGAAAATTTAAAAGTTTCAAACTTTCAAAACTAAATTTGCTCTTTTACTGTACACACTAGTAATCAGTCTCTGTCCATCAATTTTTAAAAGGTGTCTCAATAATTCACTTTTTGATGACTGTTCGAAATGCATTTTAAAATCAATGAAATTCGATAAAATTCAAAAACACATTCGTCTTGAATAAGTAAAATGTTGTCTATGTATTTGTAAAAAATGCAAATCTTTATTTAACTGTAATCCATTTTCATACATAAATAGATAAATATCCGCCAATATAGAACTACAACTACCACCCATATGTTTTCTTGTAATCTGATTATAAACTTTTTTCCCTCAAAAAGGTAGTTTTTATAAACAATAAAATTAAATTAATAGGAGAAAAAGAACAATGTCGATATCATGTACATTATATTTCTTATAAAACACCATTAGTTTGTTCTTTAATTCCAATAAATCAATACTTTTATAAAGATCCTCGACATCATACGTATATAAGCTGTTATAGTTCTGAATTTTAAACGTTCATAGCTGTCTTGAAAATGAATGACTTTTTTCCCATTCAAAGCATAATAACTTCTTTTATTTTTCCAATAAAGTTTTTTTAACCTCCTCCAAATAGGTGTTAAAATTACAGGTAACAAACAGCTCTTTTTATGCAGAAATTTAACTCTGTTTGTAATAACCTGTTTGCCAGAATTTACAAGTTACAATTAATCATTACCATTATATTACTAGTAACAATATTTCACTATTATTCATTTCAATATATAACCTTTAGATTACGATCTATTAATGGGGACTATTTACTGTAAAATTCTTGATATATCGTGCACTGTTAAGGTGGTCTGGAACAAAAAAATTTTCAAGCCTTCTAAAACAAATATATTGCTCGAAAAATTTATTTGTTTATTTCTGCTTAAAATGATTTTTAATCATGTATATGTTTTAATTGAAACTTTTTCGTTTTGTTTTGTTTTAAAAATCTAGTTTTCATATGCAATGCTTGTCATGATTTCGTGTGAAATAGCATTTTTCTTCAAGATAATTTTTTACCATATCTCGCATTTAAATTATTATAACTCAAGAACCGTTGAATATAAACACTTTAAACATGAAACATATATTTTGCAGACGACTGATGTGTGAACATTAATTTCCTTTGGACATTAGGATGCTAATATACATTAATTTTGATTCAGAAAGTTATATATATATATACTTTTGAAAACCTGATTTTTTTTTTTTAAAGTAGAAGTTGTATCACTTTTTTAAAGATTTTTACTTTAAATATTTTTAGTTTTCATTTAAATTAATATATTTTTTAAATCACGAATCATAATTTGAGCTTAAGTAATTTTGTTTATTTAAAAGAAAAAATTAAATTTTCCGTATAATATTTAGAATAATAACGACTTTAAATCGCACCAACCAATCTATACAAACCAGAAATCAATCTCTTAATGCGGGTTAAAACATATACAAAGATGTTCCTGAAGATAGATATGTGCACATTGCTTTGAAAATTTAAAAGTTGCAAACTTTTAAAATTATAATTGTTCTCTTATCAAACACACCGGTCCGTCCATGTCTATAAAATTTCAAAAAGTATCTATATAATTAATTTTTGATGACTATTGGAAATATATTTTAAAATCAATGAATAATAAAAATCTACAATAATAATGATGATAAAAATTAAAAAGATAAAATGAATAAATAAATGAATATAAAAATGTCTAGAATAAATAAAATGTCATTTATATATCTGTAACAATGTAAATCTTTATTTAAATGTAATCCATTTTCATACTTAAATAAATTAATGTCGCCAATATAGAACTACAACTACCACTCATAAGTATTCTTGTAATCTGTTTATAAAAAAAATTCCCTCAAATATATAGTTTTCAGAAATGGCAAAATTGAACAAATCGGTAAAAATGATCAATGTCGGTATCATGTACATTATTTTTTGCATAAAACACCATTATTTAAATCCAATAAATCAATGCTTTTATAAAGATCCTCAAAATCATACGCATATAAGATATTATATTTCTCTATTTTCAAATGTTTTAAATCTCAATAACTGTTTTTGAAAAAAAAAAAAAATTTCTCTTCAAAACACGATCAAATAACTTATTTTATTTTTTAAATAAAGTTTTATTAACTCCCTCGATATAGGTGTTATAAATACGGGTAACAAACAACTCTAAACTTTTTACGGAATTTATGAAATTTAAGAAACAGACTAAATATGGAAGATCTGTAATAATTTATTTTAACTGAACCTTTTAATGAAGAATATTTACTTTGTTTGTAATAACTTGTTTGCCAGAATTTACAAGTTCATAATCATTATTGCCATTATTATTCTAGTAACAAACTTTTATTATTTAACTTACTTTTGTTCTTTCTCTGCATTGCAAAACCATTATTTCTACAGTGTAAGATAAAGAATGTGTTTGCCGAAATATGTATACTTACTAATATTTTACTTGTGTACTGTACAACAAAATATGTAAATCTAGAAAACAAATTTTTGCAAAGCTACAGAAATCTGTAATTTTGCAAACGAATCTACTAAAATTACGGTTATCTTAAAAAAAAAAATCAGTAACCTGGGGTTGTAATTACATAAAAATTCCTAGGAATGCCAGTTTCCTAAAAAAGTCTTAGGAACCTCGAAGATTTTTTGATTTTTAGTACCAATCTATACATGTTACATGCATTTTTGCTTTTGCCGTTGCATAAAAAGTTCTAGGGATTCCAGTTTCCTAGAAAACTTTTAGTAACTTTACAGACCTTTTTTTTACAGTGTACACTCGTCAAACAAAAAAACCAATTTAAAATTTGTGCATGTTATATATAAGTAAATTTCGTTAAATAGTTTCAGCCAATTTGATTATAATATCCTTGACTGATTTGAAATAAATATAGATAACATCAGAATTGTGGATTACCGCATAAAATAAACTAATTAGCGGGCTTTCTTTAATTTATGATGTAATACAATTTAAACAATTGAAATTGTATGCATGCTATATATTATTAAGTTTCATCACTTAGTTTAATCCAATTTGATTATAACATCCTTAACTGATATGAAATAAATACAGATAACATCAAATTTGTGGATTAACACATAAAATAGACTTACTAGCTTGCTTTCTTTACTTTATGATACAATACAATTTAAATAATCTAAAATTTTGTGCATGTTATATATAAGCAAATTTCGTCACTTTGTTTAAGCCAATTTGATTATAATATCTTTGACTGATATTTAATAAAGATAGATAGCATCAGATTTGTGGATTAATACATAAAATATACTAAGTAGCGTACTTTCTTTACTTTATGATGTAATACAAATTAAATAATTTTAAATTTTGTGCATGTTATATATAAGTAAATTTCGTCACTTAGTTTAAGCAAATTTGATTATAATATCCTTGACTGATATTAAATAAATATAGATAACATGAAATTTGTGGATTATCACATAAAATACACTAATTAACGTGTTTTCTTTACTTTATGATGCATTATAATTTAAACAATTTAAAATTTTTGCATGTTAGATATTACTAAATTTCGTCACTTAGTTTAAGCCAATTTGATTATAATATCCTTGACTGATATTAAATAAATATCGATAACATCAAATTTGTGGATTATCACATAAAATAGAATAATTAGAGTGTTTTCTTTACTTTATGGTGTAATACAATTTAAACATAAAAATCACTCGTAAATTTCTATTGTCAACTGTTCACTGTCAACTGTCATAGCTATTTTCAACTGTAATCCAAATGTTAATCACGAAATTGTATTTATCCAATTTAAACTGATTGCAAGTATCGCACATAATGTTACCAATTACGATTAAAATACGTTACCCATTGGAGTGTTTAAAAGAGTTTTACACGAAACGTTTATAATGAAATTGAATTTTATACTAATGTACAGATAGAATCTTTAAAGCTAATTTGCAGATTTATGTTAAGTAACAAAGATATTTTGAATGGACAAGTGTAAAAAGAATACACCTCTACTAATTCTGGTTTTTAAATAAAATATTTGATGAAGGATGTTACTAAACAAACTTTTATCTACCTTAAAACATTTTATTGGTAAAAATTATAGATCTAAAAATGATTCAACAACTATATAAATTGTGTATCTATTTCAGATGTTATTAAAATGTTTATATAAAAGGTGAATATTTTAAAATCTAATGATTAAAAAAATCAATTGGATTTAATTAACTTTTTATCATGTGATACATATTTTTTTAATTTATTTTTCTTTCATATGAATTTTGACAGCTTTAACACACACATATACACATATTCATGTGTATATTAGTTGTTACATTTTTTCTTATTTTCTTACAAAATCAAAGTATTTAAATTTTCAGCTTTCAGTTGTTTAAAACAATTCCTTCCTTTCATGAAACATCCGCATATAACGTTCAAAGAAATAGGTATCTTTTTATTAACATTGACGGAGAAAATGCTGTGTTTGAAATAATTTACTTTGTACTTCTTTCAATAATCGGCATTGAGTGAATAACTTCTTTCTACGCTATTAAATGCATTGTTAGAGTTTTCGCAAATGCAAATATATGAAAAGTTTGAAATATAAAATATATTCATGAAATTACTTCCAAATAGAAAGTCTAAGATTTGCTGGATCTCTAAGATTTTGCTGGATTAAAGTATTTCAAAGATTCTCTTTCATGGTTTTATTAAAAGAATTCCAAAGATAACGACTCTCTTCCTTGTCTTTTATTAAAAATATTTCAAAAATAATGATTCTCTTTCTTGTCTTTTATTAAAGTAATTCAGAAAAAAAATACTTCGAAAGGAATCGACGAAGAAAAATATAAGATTATTTTTTATTAAAATTTATTTACTTTTTTATTTCATTTTATTTTTATTTTTTTTTTTTCAATTGCATATCTGATAAATGGCTGCAGTGCAATCTGTTATAATTAATTTCTCAAAATTTCAAGATAAAATACCAAGTAAATTTGTTGATTAACGTACAAATGCCAGTAACATATTTACAGGTATATTGTGTGTATTGATACATATTATTTCAAAAGTTAAACCGAAAAATAAAAACATGATATTTTCGAGAATTGTGTGTCATATATACATATGTCATATATATATATATATATATATATATATATATATATATATATATATATATATATATATATATATATATATATATAATATATATATATATATATATATGTTAAAAGGATTCTAATTTACTTTCTAAAAAACAGCAAACCATTCAAATTCCTATGATTCAGTCGTTTAAAACAATTCCTACATTTTATGAAATATCATATATGACATTTAAAGTCATATGTTTCTTTTTATTAACATTGAGAGAGAAAATGACTTTATTTAAATGAAAATTCTTTGGAATCCTTCTGATATTTGGTATAGAATAAAATAAATTCATTCTACGTCATGAAATGCATCATTAAATTTTTCGCAAATGCAAATATACGTATAATGACTCTCACATATGAAATATGTTCATAAAATGATTTGGAGATACAAAATGTAAGGTTATTTTTTGCTGCAGAATTAAAATAATTCAAAGTTATTAATCATTTTCTTGTATTTGATTGAAAATACTTCAAAGATAAAGATCCATTTTCTCGTCTGTTATTAAATGTATTTTTTTTTTAAATAATGAGTTTTTTATTGTCTTTTGTTAAAAGCATTTTATTGATAATGGATCTATTTCTTTTCTTTTATTATATGTATTTAAAAATGAATATCTTTCTTATCTTTTATTATGGTAATAAAAACAAAATACATCGAATGGTGATGTCGTATAAAATTATAGGCTTCATGTATTGTAAACCTCTTAAACAAGCTGCTTTGACTAGATTCTAATTAGTAAAATTTGATGATTGAATACTAAGTAAATTCATTAATTATTTTAAAATGAACATACCGTATTTACTCGTATATTTTGTGCGTTGATGCATATTATTTCAAATGTCAAGCCAAAAAATAAAAACGCGATATTTTCAAGATTTGCGTGAGCTTAATATGAGTATTGACATCTTTAACACACTCAAATATCAAGTTAGTTAAATGATTTTTTTTACAAATATGCAAATTATATTTACTCGTGAATTCTGTGTATTGATATATTTTATTTCAACTAGTAAATTAAAAAAGAAAAAAAAATGATCCATTCAACATTTATATGACCTTATTATTAATACTGACATTTTTGACACACTCGAATGCGTAGTAAATTAATTGATTATTTTACAAATGAGTATATCGTATTTACTCCTGTATTTTGTTGATTACGATATTTTATTTCATAGTTAAACTGAAGAATAAAAATGCAATATATTCGAGATGTGTTTGTGTTTTAATATGAATAATGACAATTTTAAGATACATATGTATTTTTTATTCCTTAAAAATATAAAATAAATAAATTTACAGGTTTTTTATTATTCTGAATATATCCTACATTTTATGAAATATTCGTATGTAACATTCAAGTAATTGCGTCTCTATTTGACAGAGAAAATCGTAATTTTTAAGCGAGATTTCTTTTGAATCGTTTAGATATTCAGTATACATTCGAATATCTCCCTTCTATGACTTTTTCTCAAATGCAAATATACATACGAAGACTTTGAAATATGAAATATGTTGATGAAATTATTTTCAGAAAGAAAATATAAGGATAACTTTTTATTCAAGATTAAAAACTTTCTATTCATAATGATTTTTTTTCTTGTCATGTATTAAAGTAATACAGAAACAACTATATCGGAAGGTAATGACGAAAAAACTGTAGTGATATTTATTTTATTAAAATTCATTTTAATGAGTTCAACATATGACAAATATTTTTAATAAGTTGTAGTGAATTTTAAAATATTATCTATCTCGAATCTTGAAGATAGAATATACAAAGCAAATTAATTGATTATTTTACATATGAGCATACTATATTTACTCGTGTATTTTGTGCATTATTGCATTTTATTTTGAAAATTAAAAACCGAAGAACAAAAACACGATATTTATTTAATATGTATGTCCAAATATTTGTGTGTTTAATTTGAATATTGAAAACCTGAACACACATGCATATTATCACCTAAAATAAGTCAATGAAAAAAATTTAAATTTACAGGTTTTGGTTCTGTCTGAAACATTGCCTACATTTTATAAAATATACGCATATGACATTAAAAGAAATACGTTTCTATGTCTTAATATCGACAAAGAAAATTACTACATTTGATAGAAAATTCATTCCAATCCTTTTAATATTCACAATAGAGTCGAGGAACTTCATTCTACAATTTATATTTTTTTCAAATGAAAATACACGTACAAAGAGTTTCAAGTATGGAATATGAGCGTAAAACTGGTTTTTAAAAGAAAATATGAGGATAACTTTTTTGTTGCAAGATTAAAGTATTTCAAGGATAAAGATTCATTTTCTTGTCGTTTATTAAAACAATTCAGAAATAATATATCGAAAGGCAACGTCGTATGAAACTTTAGGCATATTTTATGAAATATTCGTATGTAACATTCAAATTTTTACATTTCTATTTGACAGAGAAAATTGCAAAATTTCTTTTGATTCTTTTAGATATTCAGTATACATTCGAATATCTCCATTCTATGACACGGAATGCATTGTTAATTTTTTCTCAAATGCAAATATACATACGAAGACTTTGAAATATGAAATATGTTGATGAAATTATTTTCAGAAAGAAAATATAAGGGTAACATTTTTTTTTTTTCAAGATTAAAAACTTTTCATTCATAACGATTTTTTTTCTTGTCTTGTATTAAAGTAATACAGAAACAACTGTATCGGAAGATAATGACGAAAAAACTGTAGTGATATTTATTTTATTAAAATTCATTTTAATGAGTTCAACATATGACAAATATTTTTAATAAGTTGTAGTGAATTTTAAAATATTATCTATCTCGAATCTTGAAGATATAATATACAAAGCAAATTAATTGATTATTTTACATATGAGCATACTATATTTACTCGTGTATTTTGTGCATTATTGCATTTTATTTTGAAAATTAAAAACCGAAGAACAAAAACACGATATTTATTTAATATGTATGTCCAAATATTTGTGTGTTTAATTTGAATATTGAAAACCTGAACACACATGCATATTATCACCTAAAGTAAGTCAATGAAAAAAATTTAAATTTACAGGTTTTGGTTCTGTCTGAAACATTGCCTACATTTTATAAAATATACGCATATAACATTAAAAGAAATACGTTTCTATGTCTTAATATCGTCAAAGAAAATTACTACATTTGATAGAAAATTCATTCCAATCCTTTTAATATTCACAATAGAGTCGAGGAACTTCATTCTACAATTTATATTTTTTTCAAATGAAAATACACGTACAAAGAGTTTCAAGTATGGAATATGAGCGTAAAACTGTTTTTTAAAAGAAAATATGAGGATAACTTTTTTGTTGCAAGATTAAAATATTTCAAGGATAAAGATTCATTTTCTTGTCGTTTATTAAAACAATTCAGAAATAATATATCGAAAGGCAACTTCGTATGAAACTTTAGGCATATTTTATGAAATATTCGTATGTAACATTCAAATTATTACATTTCTATTTGACAGAGAAAATTGCAAAATTTCTTTTGATTCCTTTAGATATTCAGTATACATTCGAATATCTCCATTCTATGACACGGAATGCATTGTTAATTTTTTCTCAAATGCAAATATACATACGAAGACTTTGAAATATGAAATATGTTGATGAAATTATTTTCAGAAAGAAAATATAAGGGTAACATTTTTTTTTCAAGATTAAAAACTTTTCATTCATAACGATTTTTTTTCTTGTCTTGTATTAAAGTAATACAGAAACAACTGTATCGGAAGATAATGACGAAAAAACTGTAATGATATTTATTTTATTAAAATTCATTTTAATGAGTTCAACATATGACAAATATTTTTAATAAGTTGTAGTGAATTTTAAAATATTATCTATCTCGAATCTTGAAGATAGAATATACAAAGCAAATTAATTGATTATTTTACATATGAGCATACTATATTTACTCGTGTATTTTGTGCATTATTGCATTTTATTTTAAAATTAAAAACCGAAGAACAAAAACACGATATTTATTTAATATGTATGTCCAAATATTTGTGTGTTTAATTTGAATATTGAAAACCTGAACACACATGCATATTATCACCTAAAATAAGTCAATGAAAAAAATTTAAATTTACAGGTTTTGGTTCTGTCTGAAACATTGCCTACATTTTATAAAATATACGCATATAACATTAAAAGAAATACGTTTCTATGTCTTAATATCGACGAAGAAAATTACTACATTTGATAGAAAATTCATTCCAATCCTTTTAATATTCACAATAGAGTCGAGGAACTTCATTCTACAATTTATATTTTTTTCAAATGAAAATACACGTACAAAGAGTTTCAAGTATGGAATATGATCGTAAAACTGTTTTTTAAAAGAAAATATGAGGATAACTTTTTTGTTGCAAGATTAAAGTATTTCAAGGATAAAGATTCATTTTCTTGTCGTTTATTAAAACAATTCAGAAATAATATATCGAAAGGCAACGTCGTATGAAACTTTAGGCATATTTTATGAAATATTCGTATGTAACATTCAAATTATTACATTTCTATTTGACAGAGAAAATTGCAAAATTTCTTTTGATTCTTTTAGATATTCAGTATACATTCGAATATCTCCATTCTATGACACGGAATGCATTGTTAATTTTTTCTCAAATGCAAATATACATACGAAGACTTTGAAATATGAAATATGTTGATGAAATTATTTTCAGAAAGAAAATATAAGGGTAACATTTTTTTTTTCAAGATTAAAAACTTTTCATTCATAACGATTTTTTTTCTTGTCTTGTATTAAAGTAATACAGAAACAACTGTATCGGAAGATAATGACGAAAAAACTGTAGTGATATTTATTTTATTAAAATTCATTTTAATGAGTTCAACATATGACAAATATTTTTAATAAGTTGTAGTGAATTTTAAAATATTATCTATCTCGAATCTTGAAGATAGAATATACAAAGCAAATTAATTGATTATTTTACATATGAGCATACTATATTTACTCGTGTATTTTGTGCATTATTGCATTTTATTTTGAAAGTTAAAAACCGAAGAACAAAAACACGATATTTATTTAATATGTATGTCCAAATATTTGTGTGTTTAATTTGAATATTGAAAACCTGAACACACATGCATATTATCACTTAAAATAAGTCAATGAAAAAAATTTAAATTTACAGGTTTTGGTTCTGTCTGAAACATTGCCTACATTTTATAAAATATACGCATATAACATTAAAAGAAATACGTTTCTATGTCTTAATATCGACGAAGAAAATTACTACATTTGATAGAAAATTCATTCCAATCCTTTTAATATTCACAATAGAGTCGAGGAACTTCATTCTACAATTTATATTCTTTTCAAATGAAAATACACGTACAAAGAGTTTCAAGTATGGAATATGAGCGTAAAACTGTTTTTTAAAAGAAAATATGAGGATAACTTTTTTGTTGCATGATTAAAGTATTTCAAGGATAAAGATTCATTTTCTTGTCGTTTATTAAAACAATTCAGAAATAATATATCGAAAGGCAACGTCGTATGAAACTTTAGGCATATTTAATGAAATATTCGTATGTAACATTCAAATTATTACATTTCTATTTGACAGAGAAAATTGCAAAATTTCTTTTGATTCTTTTAGATATTCAGTATACATTCGAATATCTCCATTCTATGACACGGAATGCATTGTTAATTTTTTCTCAAATGCAAATATACATACGAAGACTTTGAAATATGAAATATGTTGATGAAATTATTTTCAGAAAGAAAATATAAGGGTAACATTTTTTTTTTTTTCAAGATTAAAAACTTTTCATTCATAACGATTTTTTTTCTTGTCTTGTATTAAAGTAATACAGAAACAACTGTATCGGAAGATAATGACGAAAAAACTGTAGTGATATTTATTTTATTAAAATTCATTTTAATGAGTTCAACATATGACAAATATTTTTAATAAGTTGTAGTGAATTTTAAAATATTATCTATCTCGAATCTTGAAGATAGAATATACAAAGCAAATTAATTGATTATTTTACATATGAGCATACTATATTTACTCGTGTATTTTGTGCATTATTGCATTTTATTTTGAAAGTTAAAAACCGAAGAACAAAAACACGATATTTATTTAATATGTATGTCCAAATATTTGTGTGTTTAATTTGAATATTGAAAACCTGAACACACATGCATATTATCACTTAAAATAAGTCAATGAAAAAAATTTAAATTTACAGGTTTCGGTTCTGTCTGAAACATTGCCTACATTTTATAAAATATACGCATATAACATTAAAAGAAATACGTTTCTATGTCTTAATATCGACGAAGAAAATTACTACATTTGATAGAAAATTCATTCCAATCCTTTTAATATTCACAATAGAGTCGAGGAACTTCATTCTACAATTTATATTTTTTTCAAATGAAAATACACGTACAAAGAGTTTCAAGTATGGAATATGAGCGTAAAACTGTTTTTTAAAAGAAAATATGAGGATAACTTTTTTGTTGCATGATTAAAGTATTTCAAGGATAAAGATTCATTTTCTTGTCGTTTATTAAAACAATTCAGAAATAATATATCGAAAGGCAACGTCGTATGAAACTTTAGGCATATTTTATGAAATATTCGTATGTAACATTCAAATTATTACATTTCTATTTGACAGAGAAAATTGCAAAATTTCTTTTGATTCTTTTAGATATTCAGTATACATTCGAATATCTCCATTCTATGACACGGAATGCATTGTTAATTTTTTCTCAAATGCAAATATACATACGAAGACTTTGAAATATGAAATATGTTGATGAAATTATTTTCAGAAAGAAAATATAAGGGTAACATTTTTTTTTTCAAGATTAAAAACTTTTCATTCATAACGATTTTTTTTCTTGTCTTGTATTAAAGTAATACAGAAACAACTGTATCGGAAGATAATGACGAAAAAACTGTAGTGATATTTATTTTATTAAAATTCATTTTAATGAGTTCAACATATGACAAATATTTTTAATAAGTTGTAGTGAATTTTAAAATATTATCTATCTCGAATCTTGAAGATAGAATATACAAAGCAAATTAATTGATTATTTTACATATGAGCATACTATATTTACTCGTGTATTTTGTGCATTATTGCATTTTATTTTGAAAATTAAAAACCGAAGAACAAAAACACGATATTTATTTAATATGTATGTCCAAATATTTGTGTGTTTAATTTGAATATTGAAAACCTGAACACACATGCATATTATCACCTAAAATAAGTCAATGAAAAAAATTTAAATTTACAGGTTTTGGTTCTGTCTGAAACATTGCCTACATTTTATAAAATATACTCATATAACATTAAAAGAAATACGTTTCTATGTCTTAATATCGACGAAGAAAATTACTACATTTGATAGAAAATTCATTCCAATCCTTTTAATATTCACAATAGAGTCGAGGAACTTCATTCTACAATTTATATTTTTTTCAAATGAAAATACACGTACAAAGAGTTTCAAGTATGGAATATGAGCGTAAAACTGTTTTTTAAAAGAAAATATGAGGATAACTTTTTTGTTGCAAGATTAAAGTATTTCAAGGATAAAGATTCATTTTCTTGTCGTTTATTAAAACAATTCAGAAATAATATATCGAAAGGCAACGTCGTATGAAACTTTAGGCATATTTTATGAAATATTCGTATGTAACATTCAAATTATTACATTTCTATTTGACAGAGAAAATTGCAAAATTTCTTTTGATTCTTTTAGATATTCAGTATACATTCGAATATCTCCATTCTATGACACGGAATGCATTGTTAATTTTTTCTCAAATGCAAATATACATACGAAGACTTTGAAATATGAAATATGTTGATGAAATTATTTTCAGAAAGAAAATATAAGGGTAACATTTTTTTTTCAAGATTAAAAACTTTTCATTCATAACGATTTTTTTTCTTGTCTTGTATTAAAGTAATACAGAAACAACTGTATCGGAAGATAATGACGAAAAAACTGTAATGATATTTATTTTATTAAAATTAATTTTAATGAGTTCAACATATGACAAATATTTTTAATAAGTTGTAGTGAATTTTAAAATATTATCTATCTCTAATCTTGAAGATAGAATATACAAAGCAAATTAATTGATTATTTTACATATGAGCATACTATATTTACTCGTGTATTTTGTGCATTATTGCATTTTATTTTAAAATTAAAAACCGAAGAACAAAAACACGATATTTATTTAATATGTATGTCCAAATATTTGTGTGTTTAATTTGAATATTGAAAACCTGAACACACATGCATATTATCACTTAAAATAAGTCAATGAAAAAAATTTAAATTTACAGGTTTTGGTTCTGTCTGAAACATTGCCTACATTTTATAAAATATACGCATATAACATTAAAAGAAATACGTTTATATGTCTTAATATCGACGAAGAAAATTACTACATTTGATAGAAAATTCATTCCAATCCTTTTAATATTCACAATAGAGTCGAGGAACTTCATTCTACAATTTATATTTTTTTCAAATGAAAATACACGTACAAAGAGTTTCAAGTATGGAATATGAGCGTAAAACTGTTTTTTAAAAGAAAATATGAGGATAACTTTTTTGTTGCATGATTAAAGTATTTCAAGGATAAAGATTCATTTTCTTGTCGTTTATTAAAACAATTCAGAAATAATATATCGAAAGGCAACGTCGTATGAAACTTTAGGCATATTTTATGAAATATTCGTATGTAACATTCAAATTATTACATTTCTATTTGACAGAGAAAATTGCAAAATTTCTTTTGATTCTTTTAGATATTCAGTATACATTCGAATATCTCCATTCTATGACACGGAATGCATTGTTAATTTTTTCTCAAATGCAAATATACATACGAAGACTTTGAAATATGAAATATGTTGATGAAATTATTTTCAGAAAGAAAATATAAGGGTAACATTTTTTTTTTCAAGATTAAAAACTTTTCATTCATAACGATTTTTTTTCTTGTCTTGTATTAAAGTAATACAGAAACAACTGTATCGGAAGATAATGACGAAAAAACTGTAGTGATATTTATTTTATTAAAATTCATTTTAATGAGTTCAACATATGACAAATATTTTTAATAAGTTGTAGTGAATTTTAAAATATTATCTATCTCGAATCTTGAAGATAGAATATACAAAGCAAATTAATTGATTATTTTACATATGAGCATACTATATTTACTCGTGTATTTTGTGCATTATTGCATTTTATTTTGAAAATTAAAAACCGAAGAACAAAAACACGATATTTATTTAATATGTATGTCCAAATATTTGTGTGTTTAATTTGAATATTGAAAACCTGAACACACATGCATATTATCACCTAAAATAAGTCAATGAAAAAAAATTAAATTTACAGGTTTTGGTTCTGTCTGAAACATTGCCTACATTTTATAAAATATACGCATATAACATTAAAAGAAATACGTTTCTATGTCTTAATATCGACAAAGAAAATTACTACATTTGATAGAAAATTCATTCCAATCCTTTTAATATTCACAATAGAGTCGAGGAACTTCATTCTACAATTTATATTTTTTTCAAATGAAAATACACGTTCAAAGAGTTTCAAGTATGGAATATGAGCGTAAAACTGTTTTTTAAAAGAAAATATGAGGATAACTTTTTTGTTGCAAGATTAAAGTATTTCAAGGATAAAGATTCATTTTCTTGTCGTTTATTAAAACAATTCAGAAATAATATATCGAAAGGCAACGTCGTATGAAACTTTAGGCATATTTTATGAAATATTCGTATGTAACATTCAGATTATTTCATTTCTATTTGACAGAGAAAATTGCAAAATTTCTTTTGATTCTTTTAGATATTCAGTATACATTCGAATATCTCCATTCTATGACACGGAATGCATTGTTAATTTTTTCTCAAATGCAAATATACATACGAAGACTTTGAAATATGAAATATGTTGTTGAAATTATTTTCAGAAAGAAAATATAAGGGTAACATTTTTTTTTTCAAGATTAAAAACTTTTCATTCATAACGATTTTTTTTTCTTGTCTTGTATTAAAGTAATACAGAAACAACTGTATCGGAAGATAATGACGAAAAAACTGTAGTGCTATTTATTTTTTAAAATTCATTTTAATGAGTACACAAAGCAAATTAATTGTTTCTTTTACATGTGAGCATACTAAATTTGCTCATATGTTTTGTGCATTGTTGTATTTTATTTTGAAAATTAAAAACCGAAGAACAAAAACACGATATTTATTTGATATGTGTGTCTATATTTGTGTGTTTAATTTGAATATTGAAAACCTGAACACACATGCATATTATCACCTAAAATTAGTCAATGAAAAAAAATTAAATTTACAGGTTTTGGTTGTGTTTGAAACATTCCCTGCATTTTAAAATATATACGCATATACTATTAAAAGAAATATGTTTCTATGTCTTAATATCGACAAAGAAAATTACAGCATTTGATAGAAAATCCATTCCAATCATTTGGATATTCACAATAGAGTCGAGTAACTTCATTCTATATTTTTTTTTAATGAAAATATACGTACGAAGAGTTTCAAGTATGGAATATGCTCACAAAATTGTTTTTTTTTTTAAACAAAATATGAGGATAACGTCTTTTGTTGCAAGATTAAAATATTTCAAGGTTAAAGATGCCTTTTCTTGTCGTTTATTAAAGCAATTCAGAAATAACATATCGAAAGAGAACGTCGTATGAAACTTTAAGCATATATTTTTTCTACAATTTATTTTTCTACAATTGCATGCGTGATAAATGCCTCAAATAATTTGTAATGTTTTATACTATATAAACATTCTGATAATTTGAGTCTAGAATATCAAATATATTAATTGATTATTTTGTAAACAGGCATTCTGTATTTATTGGCATATTTTGTGCATTGATTCTAAAAGTAGCGGCTGTAAAAGATGCATTCCTATATATATATATATATATATATATATATATATATATATATATATATATATATATATATATATATATATATTTTTTTTGTATATTGTTTTCGAAAAATCCTTTTACAATAAAAAAATAATTAACTTGTTTAAAGAATATTATAAATGTATAATAAATAATTAAATTATTTAAGAAAAATGTATACCTGTTTCAAAAATTAGTAGGATTTTAATTTTCTTTCTGGTATTTCTCAATAAAATATAAAAAGGTATTTTATGCGTTAGAGCATAAAAACGACTAGTTTGTTATATAGGATGCGTTTCTTCCAAGATCTCTGGATTTAAAATTTGACACTTGATTCATTTTTCCTTTCTTCTTCTTCTTCTTTTTTTTTCTTTAGTTGATGCGTATTGATTCAATATTAATATCAAATAACTGTTTGATTTCACTCTTAATCCCCTTCCAATTACTGTGTTATGAATATAAAAAAGTGCCTAAACAAATCAGCACTTATGTCAAAGAATCGTTAATATGGGTTTAATACCATCTTCACACATTTCTGCTGCTTCTGAAGGAAAGACATCGCGTTGAAAAAATATATATTGCAAAAAACACAATTGAAGCACTGAAAAAGGGCAGCTATCAATAATAAAACGCTTAGTTTCTTCCGTGATTTTTTTTCACAGATATCTGGATTGAAAATATCGCTAATGATTTTTTATTACCAACTATTTATCAGTACTTACGTTATTTTATGCATTGGATTATTGATGGTATCATTTTATTATTTATACCAAATTTGTACAAAGGTTAAGACAACATGATAATTTTGTTAATAAATTTCGGAAAAGAATTATGCAATTTGAATTCAGATATAAATATCTGATATTGTGAATTTCATTCATTTGTAAAAGTAAAAAAATAGTCTTTCTTTCCATGTTTGAAGGTTTTATGATAATCGCACCTTAATGGTTGCATTAAATTATCGTTTAAAATGTTAAATTGCTTATTGCCACCACATAAAGAAATATTCACCTTAATTTATTGACAAGTAAAATGATGCTAGAATAAAATCAATTACAAAAGTTTTATAAAACTGGAAGCAATCTAAATAAAAGACACAGCCTGTGAATATCACCGAGCAATAACTAAGGGCTTAACAAGGGAAATGAGTTTAGGAGCAATATCTTTTTAACACTTTCCAACAAACTTGAAAAACGATAATCATTCGATTTGTCGGTCTGTCTGTTCGTCTGTTCACGCTCTAACATCCGTCAATATATTCGGATTTTCATGCAATTGATAAAACCTTATTAAGGTTCTCCTAAGCATGTTTGGCATTGTATATGGAG
Source organism: Maratus speculifer (assembly GCA_964019185.1). Classification (NCBI taxonomy): domain Eukaryota; kingdom Metazoa; phylum Arthropoda; class Arachnida; order Araneae; family Salticidae; genus Maratus; species Maratus speculifer. Next base: position 363,855,249 of record OZ025294.1, read on the forward strand.
TATGTGACATTAATAGTTCATTTACAAGGGCACCCAAAAGAATTCCATAACATTATGAACTATTGGGAAAAAATCGTTTGTAGAGTATTTTAATGACATGCTATTGCAAATGTATGGAAATTTATATAAATCACTGGATTTATCTACGATTACGTTAGAACAGGAGATTCATGGCATTTCTAATCCATTTACAGGGACACTCAAAAGAAATCAGTTACAATAGTGTTTTTCAAGAATATTTGCTGGAAATGCGCTTTCAATTTTGGCATGTGCTTTTAGATTTAACTTTATTATGTGAATTTATAATTATTTAAATGCGTAACACCTATAGCTGTCGTCTGAGCCGTCTATCTGTCTTTTTTTTCGTCCTTTCTGGCCGCATATAACACCACAAAACTATCCAACCGAATCACTTAAAATTTAAAATGTATAGTATTTGCATAATTTTTTTTTGAGTCACTACAATTTTTTGTAAAATCAGATGAATAGTTCAAATAGAGGGACAGTCAAAAGTATTCCGTTACATTATGAATGATGATATAATATAATTTCAAGTGGTTTTTTACTGATGTTATACCCGTAGAAACTTAATGAAACTCATATGCGTTTATAAAGGGCACTAAAATATACATTTTGTATAATTCGCTGCTAAAAGAATATTTTTTATTCTTTGATATATAGAAGGATTCCATTAGATAATGGTATAGGGGAGGAATATCATTTGTGGCATATTTTATTTACGGCAAAATATTTCACATATGATAAAATTTAAATACATTGCTTAGGTTTACTACAAGTTGTTTCCTGTCTAATAGAAAATGAATTTCATATTGTTGTAATAGATATAATATTTTAACTTAATAAATGGTGCAGCTTTGTTACATTACTATGAACATGTTGGACAGTGTTTCATAATCCATGTTTGTCACCCTTATTAGTATAAATAATTTACTAAGTGAGCAACACCTATGTTGGAAACGTGTACAGTATGGTGGCTCAGTCGTGGTTTGTGTAGGCTTTAATGCAAAAAAAAGTTTGGAGGACAAAAGGAAACAAAAGTGACAAAAGTTAATTACCATTTGACCATCAAGACATTCTTCATAATAATTTTATTCAACTTAATATTGAATTTATGGATCAGGATTTGGAGCAGACATTGCTTCAAGGTAACTCTTCTATTCGCATATCTGAGTAAACTTCAGATCGTTTATCTGTGAACAAATTCAAAATTTTAAACCTTTAATCTAAAAGTCCCGACATAAACTCTATAGGAAACATGTGGGGAATCTGCTTCGTGTTTTTTTTTTCAAACAGGGAGTGGTTTGACTTTATTTGTAAACTGAAAGCAGTCATTTTGGAAAAATGGAAACAAATACCCATTTCCATGTATAAAAACCTAACCAAAACATTCTTAGAGAAATCAACAGTATCAACAGAAATCAACAGTTTTAGAAATCAGCAGTATTAGAGTAAGAAATAAAATTTATTAAATCAATGTAAAAATTTCTTACATGTGTATTTTAGATTTTAAATACATTAATCGTAAACTTTTCCCTTGAAATTTTATTGTTTTAAAAATATCGTATGCTTATTTATATATATATATATTATTGTATGTTAAAACAAATAACAAACTTGCATAACTTTGTGTGTTTAACTTACCAATTACATTGTTTTTTCATTGAAGTAAGAAGTTTGCTGTTTTTGTTGATGGTTCTTAACTTTTATTCAGCACTAGAATACTACATTTGTGTTGCGACTAAAGAAAAGTTGTCGCTAAAAATAGTCTTAAATACAAAACGAAAAATTGAAGGAAGGAAAAACATTAGAATACCTACAGTAATATTTTTTCTTCCAAAAATTTAATTGTGGGATCAGACAGTTGCTTAAAAAAAGGTTGCGAAAGACGTTTTAATTGGGTCCACTTTTAACAAGTTCCCTTTCAGTTAGACGCACTTCAAATATTTTAAACAATACTATTACATACAACAAACTAACACTGTTTCTTTTTGTTTAGTATATTAAGATAAATTTAAAATGAATTAGAAAACATACAAAAACGGGTTTGTTTGTACTTTTTTATGTTCTTATAACCTTATTTACTCGTGTGTAACGCGCACGTTTTTTTTTTTTTTTTTTTTTTTCAAAAAATTAGGGCACAATTTCTAGGTGCGCGTTATACATGGAATAACATTTTACTGCTGGATATAATCATACGATATACATATGAATCAAGAAATGTATTCTAAGGAAACATAATCACTTATTTAATTGAAGTATTATTGCATCTTTATTTCACTCATTGCACTTTTTTATACAACAGAGTAAGTAAAATCATTTAAACGCTAATTCTCAACTCTCATTGTCGTCATTCACTTCCTATCAGAAGTCTAAAAATGTATTTTCGCCTTGTTTTCTGGTCATCTGTAATGTTTGTTTCGACTTTCTTTTCTGAAATTCATGTGGTCATTCATTCACTTGCATGTCAAATTTACGGTGCCCGTTATATACGAGATTATAAAAAATCGCCATTTTTCCTTGTAAAGTAGGGGGTGCGCGTTATATTCGAGATTATAAAAAATCGCCATTTTTCCTTGTAAAGTAGGGGGTGCGCGTTCTATATGAGATTTTAAAAAATCGCCATTTTTCCTTGTAAAGTAGGGGGTGCGCGTTATATACGAGATTATAAAAAATCGCCATTTTTCCTTGTAAAGTAGGGGGTGCGCGTTATATTCGAGATTATAAAAAATCGCCATTTTTCCTTGTAAAGTAGGGTGTGCGCGTTATACTCGCGTGCGCTGTATACACGAGTAAATACGGTATAAATTTCTGCATTTTATAAAACTTTAATTCAGAAAAAAATACATTTACCCATTAATATACATAGAGAAAAAAATGCTGTTTTTTTTGAAAGATTTTTCTCAATAATTCCTTTGACATTTGGAGCAGAATCGAATAAATTCGGTCTATGTCGCGAAGTACGTTTCTTGAATAAAATATGTGAGAAGAATCTCCAATATTAAAATAGCTCCTAAAATTACTTTCGGGAAATGAAAAATAACAGGCTAACTCTTTCGAAAGCATTTCCTAAGTAAAGAGTACCTTTGTGTTATATTAATGTAATTCAGAAAGATAACAAACATAATGCATATTTCTTTCCGGATAATTTACCTTCGAAAATATTTTGTACTTCCTGATGCATAACTGATGTATCAGATAAGAAATACCAATGGATTACATTTTATTTCCTTATGTGAATTTAAAACATAGACGTATTATTTACATCACGTAAATTTTTATATGTAATAAAAATACTAAATAAAAATGCTAATAATAAACTAAATTTAAAAGCACGAAAGGATATTATGTAGTTAAAAAACTAAATCTAAAAAAATAAATAAAATACACCATTTCGAATACCATCATAAGAATGCATCTCCCTGAGACATAATTTACTACGTTTAATCATGAACCCTGACATTTACACTAAGAATTTAAATTTTAATTAAATACATAAATGAAATGTATAAGATAAGACTTTTAAAACATTAAAAATACATAAAAGTTTAAAATTTAACAGTCTTAAAATTATCAAGTTTGCGCTACGCTGCAGCCATCATCAGGATTACTCTGATGGCCTAAATAAGTCCGCATTTTCACCGAAACTTGTTGATTTTAAGATATTTTATTTTTTAACGTTCATAGATTTCAAAAGCTTTAAAAACTTTATATGTTTTATCTGCAATGCAAGAAAACTTCTTTGTGTATGTGTCAAATTTCATGATTAAAATTACATTTTAACATGTAAAAGCCATGTAGCTTATTTAATTTATATATATTTTTTTACCTGACATAGTTGTCGTTATAAAAATAAAAGTACAAAGAAAGATATTAATACATAATTTATATTCCTTAAATTATTTTTACTATAATATATATATATATATATATATATATATATATATATATATATATATATATATATATATATATTAGTGAAAAAGGAACAACAAGTACAGGAAATGACAACATAATTTTGTCTTTTGAAACAGACATGATATAAGAAAAATGTTTCATACGTTAATTCATAAATAATTGATTGGTCCTTTTAAATCACTTTAAAAAGATTCTTAGAATCATATTACAAAATTTTTAATAATATACTCGTATATTTATTTTTCAATGTTTTGGGAAAACCACTAAAACATCATTTATATTCATGCAAATAATTTTATTAACAAAAATAACAATATAGATTATTATACAAAATAGAACAACAAGTATGAGAAATGATAATCTATTTACATCTTTCAAAGCAGACATAATACCTAAAAGCTTATTTTCATATAGTTTATTAATAGTTGTTTATCTCTCTGCTAAAATTAATTTAAATGGATTTTGGAAAACCTAAAAAAAAATCTTCGCACAGAGTTTTATGTCCTTTAAAATAATATCACATTTCTTTAAAGTATTTGAATGTAATATTCAGAGAGACAACATTTTATTCATCAATTTTGACAAGGAAAAAATGCTGTATTTCAAGGAATTTCTATCGGAATCTTTCGATATTCGGTGTAGATTAAAATAACATCATTGTACGCAAGGGAATTCATTGTTAAAATTTTCTCGAATGCAAATATGTAATAAGAATTTCAAATATGAAAAATGTGCATGAACTTATTTCTAAAAAATAAATAAATAAATAAAGCGTACTTTTTTGCTACTAGCTTTTTGCTAACTAGTGTGTTTCCTGCATAAAAATTATGTTTCTTATATTTTTATAAAATAATTAGAAATATATTGAAAGAAATGTTGTATAAACCTTTTAAATAGCTGATGCATAAAATTTATTTTAGTAAAGTTGCGGTTACAGTGATAGTATCATACAGAGAATTAAAATTTATTTCATTTTATTTTATAGCAGAAATTTCTATCACAATGCTCGTACAAAATCTTATTTGTAATTAAATATTCAATATTTAATATTGTGTGAGTATTACTAGAAGAGCCAATTCTAAAAAAAAAATATTTCTTATACTGTTGAATCTATTTTTCCTTATTTTCAATTTAGAATTATCTATATTCCTATAAATTGCGCACTGAAAGAACTCTTGAACAATATATTTTCTATACTAAAGCATGGGAAATATAAATTTAAGTTAGATTACAATAAAAGTATCCCCAATAGTTTTTTTGACATAACTTAATCAATTGAAACATGAAGAAATTTAAATAGAAAAAAATATTCATCAAATATCATTTTAAAAAGTTTTAAAGTAAAATATTAAAACACATTTCTACATTTAAAGACATTATTAATCATTTTTTTATAATTTTAACAAATATCATTAAAATTAAATTTAAACAGTAAACATTCTTTAAATATTCAAAAGCTTTTTTTCTCCAGCGCTGTTACATAAGAGGCGGAAAAATGTCCCACACGTGATGCTTACATTGATATATCTATATCTTTAAACTTAGAAGTTGTTATAAAATAAACTACAAATTGAAGTTAACATCGTAAACTTTATTTTCATATTTGCATTTTTGTTTTAATTAATTATAATACTATTGATAAAACGGCAGTAATGTGTAAAAAGCTGTTTCACACGCAGTATGGAATGGTCCTTTAATGTGGTTAAAAATTGCCACAATTTTAATCCTATGCGTAAGTAAGCTAAAAATTTTTAAATAATAAAGAAATTTAAAAAATAGCAGATATAAAATCTTAGTATTTGAAATGCTAGTCCTAAATATTCTGCCCATTTTAAAGCCATTCCATGAAAAAAACTGACAAATTGTCTTGCGCGCAACACTTACTAAAATAACTGCATTTATTCGCTTATGAGTTTTTAAAACAAAATCTATTTATTAATAATAAACGATTAATTCCGATGTTAGGGGGTAACCCTTAGGGGATTCCGTACAATAAATATACAAAATTATTTATTGCATAATTAAAAAAAATCGTTACTAAAAGAATAATAAAACTTTGTGTAAAAACTAAACAATTAAGGGTTGTGTATAGCTGTATCTAGTAGAAAAGTATAGAAGGATATAGGCATAAAAGTTCAAAGGGATATGAATCCTAAATAATTTGAAATATTCGAAATCTTACATGACCATTTTTAATATTATCCTATTCTGTCTTTTTTATGAACTTAATTGCAGTGACAATAAATCACTATACATTTAAACTTCATTTGGCATTTGATAAAACTAAATTCAGTGTACTAAAACACTTTTCTATTTACATTGTAACTAAAATAAAACCCTTGTTCAAAGTTTAAGCTGGCATTGTGTTAAGCGCGCTTCGAAAGGTAGTCACAAATTTGGTATGACTCCTTGCTCCGTACCGCGATTTTCGGAAATGGTTTTCAAATAACTTTTAAAGACACGGGATGTGTATTTACAGATACACTCAACGCAAACTAGTCTTCAATCCCACAGTATTTATATGACTAACTCTGATTAAATTAATCAGTTTTTAACGATTTGATGATTCTTGCTTTTGCACTTTATCATTAAATGTTGTTTTCTAGGCTTTAAAAGCCTACACATCACAGTATTAATGATCGAAGCGTACACTCCCGATGTACACCTCTTTAATATCCCCGTTATCTTTTCCTGGCGTTGCCTTTGTGCAGAATAATATCTCATTTCGACAGTGAGGTCACATGTATTTAAGTTCATATCCCGGGAATGAGTACCTTCGGCGGGTCAACTGTTTTTTTTGATGTTGCGAAAGACATACCAAATGGATGCTCAACAAGTTCTCTTTATGTAAGATGTACTTAAAATATTTAACAGCTTATTAATTCCTATAATGAGTTATGATTGTTTCATTTTCCTTAGTTTATTAAAATAAATTTACCACGAATTCTGATAACATATTAATTAGTTTTTATTTTCATGGTTTTTTGTTCGTGTAATATGTTTCTACATTCTATAAAATATTAATTCGGAATGTTCATAAAAGTATGCAACTGTTCGTTAGAATATGCAGAAGAAAAATGCATATTATTTGAAGGAAATTTTTTAATAATACATTTGGTATTCGGTGTAGAATCGTATAACTTCATTTATGTCGCGAAGAATATTTGTTAAATTTGTTGCGAAGCACTGTTTTCTATTCAAATACATAAGAAGAATCTCCAATATTAAAAATAGTTCCTAAAATTACTTACGGAAAAAAATAATATCAGGCTAACCTTTTTGATGATAGATGAAAGTATTTTCTAAATAAAGACTAACATTGTCTTTTATTAAAATAATTCAGAAAATAATACTTAAGATAATGCATATTTCTTTTCGGATTATTTACTCTTGAAATTTTTTTTGTCATCTGCTTTTTACATAATTTATCATATAAGTAGTAGCAATGAATTTAATTTTACTTCCATGCTCGAATTTTAAACGTAAACATAATATTTACATCACGTAATTTTTTATTTGTAAATGACTGAATTTAAGATTCCATGACTATAAGATGGAGCAGAATAGCAGACTGAAAAAAATCCCTGTCGGCTGGGCCTATAGGCGGAGGTAGATTTCGAAGAGTGCTCATTTCAACAATTATATATATATATATATATATATTTGTTGATATAATCATAAATATATAATCATCATAATACAATCATATATGTATAATCATATATATATATATATGATTATATATATATGATTAGAGATAAACCCAGTTTAATAACTTCATTTGGCCTTTTCTGAAAAATTTTTAATTTCATTTTTCTGCAAAAACTGGTTTTATCAGAATCATCTTAAGAACAATTCAGCTCCAATGCCCATTTTGACAACATATTTTGAAATAGATTCTGAATTTATTAACAAATCGACCAAAACAGTACATTATATAGTTCCTAAATAACAAAAAACTGTCAATTGAATGCATTTGAGAAAAAAATTGAATTTAAAAATGAGTCATAAAATAACCGATTTGTTGTTTGAATACATCATTAATCATGATTGCCTCGGAAATTTTTGTGCGAAATACTCACTTTGACAGCATTTTTAAAAATATATTCTATCTTTATCAAAAAACTGACCAATGCGTCACAATATATAGTTTCTAAATAAGAGGATCTGTAAATTGGATGCGTTTGAGAGCGAAAATGGATTTTAAAACGAGTCATAAAAAACGCAATATGCTATGTGAAAACTTCCTTAAATTTTTAAATCACGAAGAATTAGGGAAATTCTGTTCAAAATACCCTTTTTGGTAGCCTTTTTCAAAATATATTCTGTCTTTATCAAAAAACCGATCAATGCATCACATTATATAGTTCCTAAATAAGAGGATCTGTAAATTGGATGCATTTGAGAGCAAAAATGGATTTAAAAACGAGTCAGAAAAAAACGCAGTTTCTTATTTGAACACTTCCTTATATTTTCAGTCACGATGATTTCGGAAAATTCTGTTCAAAATACCCTTTTTGGTAGCCTTTTTTGAAATATATTCCGTCTTTATCAAAAAACTGACCAATGCATCATATTATATAGTTCTTAAATAAGAGGATCTGTAAATTGGATGCGTTTGAGAACAAAAATGGATTTAACAACGAGTCAGAAAAAGCGCAATTTCTTATTTGAATACTTCCTTCAATTTTCAGTCCCGATGACTTTCGGAAATTCTGTTTAAAATACCCTTTTTGGCAGCCTTTTTTGAAATATATTCTGTCTTTATCAGAAAATTGACTAATGCGTCTCTTTATACATTTTCTAAATAAGAGGACCTACCATTTGGATGCGTTTAAAATCAAAAATGAATTTAAAAATGAGTCAGAATATAAGCAGTTTGGATTTGAAGTTTCTTTTTGCTATACGAATTGGTCCTATGAAAAACTTGTCAATATAAAAGTTGTAGATATTTTTGAGAAGATGTAAAATAAATTTAATCAGATTTCATATCTTAAAAATTGACGGAGTTATGGATTTTTCTCTTTTTTTAGCGCCCTTTTTCTTTTCGTTTTTAATTTTTTTCATCAGTAAAATTTGGTCCTATCAAAAACTTGTAAATACAAAAGTTTTAGATAATTTTAAGAACATTTACAAAAAATTTAGTTGGACTTGATATCTTAAAAACTGACGAAGTTATGAATTTTTTTCTCTCAAAATCCCTGTTTTTTTCGCCCCTTGAGCCCACTTCTAAATTTATCAAAAACCTGTCATGCATATACTTTTGGCCCATTTTTAAGAAGTAATATAAACTTTAAACCGATTCGAAATCTACTTTAATTAAGAAGTTATTGCGTTTTTTTGGTTTTCCCAAAAACGCCCCCTATTCCGACCCCCTTGGTCCGATTTTGCCCATTAACGAACTTAGCCAAGATTTTATCCCCTTTGATTTTATGTACCAGTTTGGTGGAGATTGGTGAAGAATTATAGAAGTTATCGTGTCCATGAAAAGTGATATATATATATATATATATATATGTATGTATATAAACTGGTGCGTTTGCAATAGGTAGTATTTCTTACGAAATCTACCTAAAAAGTACTATTTTGTACATTACCATACTAGCGCATTTGTTCAAGACATTAAAAACTACATTTAATCTTGAACTTTGTTTCATACACAAAGAATCTAAGTTAAAGACATAGATGAAATATATGAGGTAAAACTTTAAAAACATTTAAAAACTATAAAAGTTAAGAAGTTAAAAATCTTAAAACCAACAAATTTCAGTTACGATGCAACTATCTTCAAGCTCTGATAACACAAAGATGTACGCATTTTCAATGAAAATTGTTAGTTTTAAGATATTTTTTTAACTTTTATAGTTTATAAATGCTTTAAAAGTTTTATATGTTTTACCTACAGCTTCAAGCAAACTTCTTAGTGTATCTATCAAAATTCAAGATTTAAAGTATATTTTAACTTGTAACAGTCAAATACTTTTTTATTTTATTTATATTTATTTTACTTGACACAGTTCATGTAATAAAAATAACAGTGCCAAATAGAATAGATACACGAATAAAAACACCGCATTTCATTAGCATCCTTAGGTACGTATTTTTTTCAATGTTTCAAGAAAGATATTAATATATCTTTTGTACTCTTTAAATTACTTTTCTTAAAAAATAATAAATATTAAAGAAAACGGAACGACGGTTACAGGAAATGAGGACATAATTTCATCTTTTGAAACGTACATGGTACTTAAAAGCACATTTTCTATATTAATTTATAAATAATTAATTGGTCCTATTAAATTATTTTAAAATGATTCTTAGAATCCTATTAAAAATATTATTAATAATATTTTTGTAAATATATATTTTTTTCAATGTTTCAAGAAGACACCAAATCATCATTTATATTAACGCAGATATTTTTATTACTATAAATAAAAATAAAATTTATTAAACAAAATAGGATATTAATTATGGGAAATGACAGTCTATTTACATCTTTCAATCCAGACATAATATTTAAAAGCATGTTTTCATATAATTAATTCATAAATGCTTACTTCTCTTCTAAAATTTATTTAAATAGACTTTTGGAAAATTTAAACATTTCTATTTTTAGAGTTTTATGTCCTTTAAAATAATTCCACCATACTTTCAAATATTGTCATGTAATATTCAGAAAGGCAACTTTTTATTCATTACTATTGGCAAGGAAAAAATGCTGTATTTCAGGGAATTTCCTTTGGAATCTTTACGATATTTTGTGTAGACTCAAATAACAGCATCGTGCGCACGAAAGTTCATTGTTAAATTTCCCTCGAACGCAAATATGTAATAAGAATTTCAAATATGAAAAATGTGCACGAACATATTTCTGAAAAATTCAAAGGATAATTCTTTTGCTACTGCTTTAACGTGTTTCGTCTATAAATATAAAGTTTCTTACATTTTATTAAAGTAATTTAGAAAATACTGGAAGTAATGATTATTTTTTTAAAATTGTTTATACTTAAAATCTATTATGAAGCAGCTGCGTTTACGGTTAATGTATTATCAAGAATGACTACGATGTATTTTATTTTATTATCTGGTGGATTTTTCTAAATCCTCACATGTAAGTAAAGTTATTTGAAACTAAAAGTTCTACATTTAACAGTGCCTGGGAATTAGAAGAATAACCTTTTCTCAGAAAGATAACTTTGTATTGTTGTGCTATTAAGATTATTTTTGCTATATTCTATTATGTGCACACCACACTAGTGATCGAGATCTTCTGATCTCAAAGCTGGTCATAGTTTCGATCCCAATCGCAGACGTCAGCCTAATCGTTAAGAACTTTCTGTTTTTTTCTTTTCGAACCTTGGATTTCCTTGTTGATCGAAGTGAAAAAAAATCTCTAAAACAGCATATAATAAAATAATATGCTTGAGGTCTTTCGAAAGAGCAGAGTCTTTCTTCGTCAGGCGCAAAGAATACGTGCGTCTACTATCAATGTAGCGGCACGACTGAAATGAAAAGGCGGAAAGGGAGCAAGATGAAGGGAGAACCAACAGGAATGTAGAAGGCAACAGCCAATCACGGAAAAGTAGAATCAAAACGTACGACGGATAAAGTGAAATAGGAGAAGGAAGATTCAAAATCTCAAGAAGAAAAAAAAAACAGATTATGTTAAAAGTAAATACAGACAAGTAAAAAGGCTCAGTAAAAATAAACAAATAAAAAATAAGTAAATAAAAATTATATGTATATATTTCCTTTTCTCTTGGCTGTTCCTTCAGCCTGCTCCCTTTCCTGCCTTTTCATTTCAGTCATGCCATGCCACTACATTTATAGTCGACGCACATTTTTTTTCTGCCTGATGAAGAAAGGCTCCGTTCTTTCAAAAGGCCATGCACATTTTAGTTTATTTTATGATGTTTTAAAGATTTTTTTTTCACTTCGGTTGATTAATACCAGTTTTAACTTATTATCTTTCTTCTGTAAGTACAGGTTAGGTTTCCTTAGGTGGACAACCACGGGCGACAATCCTCCCTTTGGTCCTTGTTGGCAAGATCTAGACAATTACACAAATAAAAGCTAAGTAAAAATATTTAACTTGGTTTCCTACCTTTCAATCCCCCCCAGCACAAATGTAACATAGGTGTTGGGTGCACCTATACCCCGGGTTAATTCCATAACTAAAACCCAAATAATGCTATCTTGTAGGGGCATCTAATTTAGCAGGACCTCGTAATCGGTCGGCCTAGTCAGGTAATGGACAACTCCGGAATATACAGTTACCAGTTGTCATTGATAAAGAAAATAAATTAGACATTGCGTTGTGATATTTTAGAAGATTACCCAACCTATGGCCCTATTGAATAGCTAAGAGACAAAGTAAGGCTTAAAATACATTAAAATTAAATTTCCCCGTACTTAGCGACCCAACCCTACAAAATATACTTAATAACTATTAACTTTAGACCGAAAGAAAAAAAAATCTAGAATTTTATAAGATATGCAAATATGGTTGGCTACTGAAAAGAAATAAAATAGACAATTAAAAAAAGCTCTCATAAATGACAACTAAGTGTTCTAATAAACACAGTTCATTTATTAAATATACTCACATTAATAATATCTTTACAAAAAGATCAACAAGTGAAACGTACTCCTTAAGTAAAAGATTACACCTACAGCCAAAAGAAGCTATATTTTATATTTACATTTGGCATATCGCTCAAGTTGACAAAGTCTCCTGGGCAAGATATTGCTTAAATTGCATTTATAAATTGGCATATATGTACATATTGAAGAACATTATAAACAAAAAGAGGAGTACCTGATACTCCACTGAACGTAAGGAGCATCACTGATACCTGGCCTCGTGTATATCCATTCATGTATTTCACAAGCTAAGAGGCCAAGCCTTAATGGTGAACACTGGAAATTTTGGGCGTAAAAATAAACCAAGCTTCACCATAGAAAATATATAAAAACAAAACATGCTCAGCAGCTCGTTCCTCTTCCTCTATAAGATCTCTCTTTTTTTTCGAGCACGAGGAAAACTCACTGTGAGCCCAAAATTTGCATAAAGAGTCCTGATTGGTGAGAGAAAATTAACATACACATCATAATTCTACTCACCAGCCAATCGGCTCTCCTTGTCCACGCCCCCCCCCTTGCAACTAAGGGTTAGAGGGCCCCCCCTTATACTCCGGGGCCCTTCACCCCTCGTATTTCCCACGAGACCAGTTGGGCCCCACACATAGCCTTTACTCGGCCATAAAACATGGGGTCATAAAAGACCTACTTTTTTGTACTCACTATCAGGGTACGACTTTTATGACTTTGTATTACATTTGGTCATATATCTATACCTCGTACCCTGCAATTAAGTCTTCCTGAATACAAAAAACAGATACATAATACTGCCCTTGTAAAAACCTAACTACTAACAATAATACTATTCATTTAAAAGACACTTACATTAAAAATATTCAAATAATAATAATAATAATAATAAACATATGTAATAAAACAGCAGTGAATTTATATACAATTATTCTTTTACGTTTAAAGCACCCTAAAATATTGGAATCCCACCAACAGTCCTATATCCCTTTTTATAAAATCTTTGGCCATGAACAACACCAATCTATTTAATACACCTCTATTCAAATATATAACGCGCGGAAAGAGCATTTGTAGAAATTTTCTATTCTAAAAAAAGGAAATCTAGAAAATTATTAAAACGTTATAAACAAAAGATTCTCAGTGGGTTTTTTTATATAATATAACCAAATTATGTCAAGAATTTAAAATGCAAATAAATAAATAAATAAATAAATAGATAAAAATTAAATAAAAATCATCAGGGGTCATTTTTCTAAAAAAACATTTTAAGGAAAACATTAAAACATATTTATATTTTTAAATTCATTTTTTTAAGCGGGTGTTTTTTCATATAAAATAAACAAAAGTCATTGAAAAGGAATTTAAACATGAAACAGTCTTAAAATTTTGAAAAGCTTATTTTCTATAGAGCCATTCTATCAGAGAGGAACAAAATGTCTCACACGGGGGGGGGGGGGTATATATACCTATATCTATTTACTTTTAAATCATTATAAAAAAACTGTACTATATTTAATAATATAAGCAATATTTTATTTTACACTGTTGAAAGTTTCGTATAAACCCAGGGAGAAAAAGCTAGACACTGTAAATTTACTCTAGTTCTCGGTTAAATGAATTCGATCGAGTTTTTATTTCATCTTTTTGACATACATTCCCTTACCTTGTATCTAATTCTATGTTGGGATTTCCATGTGTTTGTTTAAAGAGATTTTTATCATTATTAAAATTTGTAACTAAAAACAAACACTTTTAAAAGTCTTTCGAATTTTCATTAGAATTATTAACTTAACATACTTTAAAAAGCGAAAAATAATCTCCATATAGTTAGTTGGAATTTTTATCAATAATCACTTTGCAATAGGCATAGGTTTTATACGTTTGGGCCCGTTAAATCATAAAAGATATTCTTGGGACGAAATAACGCCAGGCCCCTAGCTCTGTCAATAAGATGTTCTTCTTGTCTCAAGATAAAACCCAAGGATTGCTAGATATAAATTGTGTAAAAATTAAATGATACAAAAGTTGAAATTTTTCCTGAAAATTCTTTAACCCTATGTTAGAAAACAAAAACTACCATCTTTTTTACCATCTTTTACCATCTTTTTAGAAAACAAAAATTACCATCTGGGTGTCTGTAAATGTTCTATCTCCCGAACAAATAGAGATAGAGACTTGAAATTCGGTGTGTAATTAGTACCTAATAATGGAAAGAAAGCTATTGACTATCATTAAACTCGATTATCCGGAATTTGTTTCGAACTCTCGAAATATTATTTCTGGTGAAAAGTACATAAAAGTTTTCAATTTTTTAAAAATGTAAATGATAACTGGATGTAAATGATAACAAAATAACACGAATTTTGCAAAAATAATGAAGTCAATCGGATAATTAGTTGCCGAAATATTTCTAATCCTCTTTTCCACATTCTGTAATTTTCCAATACCCTGTATTTCAGTCAAATTTCAATTCAAACATATATTTTAATTCGATATGAGACGCTTAATCTGACGCAGTAAACTTTTAGTTATTATAACTATTATTTTTGGAATTACAAGGATCTTTCTTTTACGCCATTCGGTACTACTTGAGAGCTTGGCTTTTTATATAATTTGTCGAAATTGGTTTTCCAGCATTTCATTAACATAGCATTATTATGTGTTAAAAATATTTAAATATACGTCTAATTTTTTTTTGTAACTTTGATGCATTTTATAAATGGTTAACACATGTTTTAGTGTCATATATTATACTATGCATATCCATGATGGGTAAGTACTACGATGGTCCCAAAGTACTAGTTTATTATAACGATAATCATGAAGTTTACTGATACTGGCTATGGGTCTAGAGAGTTAAATCCTCTTCTCCATACTATAAAAACTATATCCGTTACAAAGTCTGTGTGTGGAAGAACATTGAGGTGTATGAATAACATTATGCCCGATGCGAGAAATCCACTCTTTATCAAAAAAGCCAGTTCACTTACATGCATCAACCGCGCAAGACCTCCATTAACCCTTTCAGGGTCGCCGTAAAATCTGCAAACGGTTATGTTTTAAGGCCAAAACTGCCAAATAGCACCAGTAATTTTTTATTTCAATTTCGATTACATAATATATGTCGAAAGAGGGTTTTTTTTATTATTTTCAAAAACATTTGTTCAAAAATTGCAGTGTAAATTAATTATTTGAAAACTGTTTGAGCAGAAATGACATCACCCTGAAAGGGTTAATAAAATTTTGTGCTAAATCATATATGAAATCTTCGTTCTGATAACAAAGCAAATTATCAGACGAGACAACTTGTTAAATAGCATAGAAAAAGCATCTCTCATTTTCGTTCTTTATTGAAACATCTGGGGTAATTTTATTATTAAGTAATGCATGGATCTATTTCTATTATTTCAATTAAAGTTTGATTCATAATAGAAAATGTTAATATGCAATTGAATAAATATTTCTTTTGGATAAAGGCTAAACAAATACAATACTATAAAAACTGGAATATAATAATTGGAAACGTTAATACTAAGAAGTCGACCGTTGTATAAATGTTTCAAACTGGCTTTTTGCTTATTACAATTCTAGTAGGATCAAAATCTGCTCTATGAAAAAATAAGTTCCCACAAATAACTTTGCAACTACAGCACTGTTCTTATAATATAAATATGTAGATAACTTGAAGCATACATCACGTGGAATGATCCAATACTTAATGACAAATACTTCTTTCTTTTTTTACTAAAATGATCCTTTTTTTGTGTGAAAAAAAGAGAAAAAATTAAACATTTCTATTCTTACAAAATTCTTATCTTTAAAATTATCTATAAGTTATGCAAAATATTCCAGAGTTATTTTCAAATTATTGTGTCCTATAAAAATCAATTATAAAATTGGAGAAAGAAAAAAGCGCACTGGAACGCATTTTATTTAATTTTTTTTCTACATTGGCTGAAGAGTCAAGTAACTTTTTCCTATGGCACAATGTGCTTTATTAATTTTTTTTTCAAATGCAGATCTATAAGAATAAAAAATGTGTTTAGAATTTCTTTAAGAAAAAAATGGAAGGGTCTATTGTTGTTGCTATTTAAATTTTATTATGAAAGAAATATTGTCCTTTTTATCTTTTATAAAAATAATTAAGCAAGCATTTTGAAATATAAGATAGCACGAAACTCTTTGGATAATTTATACTGTATTTTTTTCCTTGCAAAGCTGAATGCAAGTTAAATATATAAAATAATCTATAAATTATAGTCAATTATATTGTCTATCGTGAAATTCTAAACAGCAACTTTAATGTTTTATTATATTTGAATTTACGAACTGTAAACAATATTAATTATAATGTTTAACTGTATTTCTGTATGTAAATAATTTAAAAAATATATATAGTTATTAAATTTATTTAAAAAAATTTCATTTTTTTTAAATGAAAAAAAAATGTAAAATAATAATAATAATAATAATAATAATAATAATAATAATAACAGTAAACTTTCCCCGGTAATTGAAAATTCTCAGAAAAATCTTATGACAGATGTAAACAAGCTGATTATACAGCTCAAATGTCTAGTGGATTATATTAAAAAAGATTACATTTAGTACTATGTGAAGTTATATCTGCAAAAATGTCTAATACAAAATTTAGAATAAAAATGATGGAAAGGAAACTTTAACAAGCGCGATAAACTTCGAATATAATAATTCAATAAAACTTTTCTTTATGTCTCTATACTTATAAATTTGATTTTACAGTATATAAGTAGTGATTTTAAATGTCTTTTTTTTTTTTAAACTTACCACTACACAATGATAAGCGAAAAGTCTAGTTATCTAATCCTGTGGAAGACATTTATAAAAATATCTCGTCTACATTTCAATCTGTTAAATAATTTTTTCTTTGTATAGCTGCTATTGATCTTACAAAGGCTGTTTTTTTATTTTTTCGATTTTGTTTACAAGTATTTTCAATGATGTTTTATGAAATTATTTAATATGCAAAAATAAAATAAAGAACATAGTTCAGAATTTTAGACATATTCTTTATATTAACCCATTATAGCCAAGTGGTATAATTTTAGTATATTGTTAAATTTAGTAGCAAGAAGCTCTTTTCACACCATTAAATATGAAGATAAATATGTATTTTCTTTCACGACAGAAGTTTATTGATAAAATAAGAAAAAAATTACTCTTCTTTTTAATGTGGTGGGAAATCGAAAATTTAAATTTTAACGTAAGGGAATATATAAGACGTTAATAGGTTAATGTTATGCGAATTTGAGTACCATGGGAAAATCGATAAGTATTAAAATAAAATTTTTAAATTAGTACCGAAATATACGATAGTGGTTCCAAATGTATTTGAATGTGCCAGTGGCGGTTTATATTATTTTCCCATTCCTTATCTTAAATTCGGTACTTATGCTTAGAAAGTTGAAGTTTATTTCTTATACACACTGTTAAATATGTATATACCGGGTATACCAAAAATGACTAATGGATTTTAAAATTCAATAACTTGCAAACGATGACAGCTATTTAAAAAAAATTTGCAGGAGAGTTATGTATAATGTCAGGAGTTTTTTTTTTTTTTTTTTTTTTTTTTTTACCGCAATTGTTTATTTTAGCTCGCATCTCAAACAATAGGTGGCGCTGACGGCAGTTGAAGGCCAGGTCGGCGCTTCACTCAGCACTGATCACCTGGCCTTCAAACGCCGTCAGCGCCACCTATTGTTTGAGATGCGAACTAAAATAAAAAATTACGGTAAAAAAAACTCCCGACATTATACATAACCCTCCTGCAAAAATTTTTTAAATAGTTGTCACCGTTTGCAAGTTATTGAATTTTAAAATCCATCAGTCATTTTTGGGTCACCCGGTATATAGCAGTTTGGGGCTTGCAAGCAGTTTTTGCCGTATAAATTAGATGTATTTTTTTATTATATCTAATTTTACTGTAATTTTTTCGGCAAAAACAGCTGCAACATTGCTGCCAGCAGTTTTTAGAGTAAATTTATCTTATTTTTATTTATTTATTTATTTATTTATTTATTTATTTTTATTTTTATTTTTTTTTTTTTTGCACTGCACTGGAAAATGATCGATAAAAAATGAACAGTATATTTTCATGCATTGCTCTATTTGAAAAGAATAATATCACTGGAGTTCAAGAAATTTAACTGCTGCACTGAAATTTACTAAAAAATGAGGTAACTGTTTAAATGAGTACATACTGTGAAATAATACAACTTTTCTTTGATTTTAGAATACCGATCATGATCGCCACATTAAATTTTAGGCTAGTGAAATTCAGATTTAAAAGATCTAGTTACTTAAGAGTAATTGCTGTACCGTACATTTGGCGAAAAATGACTAAAATGTTATAAATTCTTTAATTTTTTTTTGCTTAAATTACATTTTATGATCTTTTGTACATTCTGAAGAAGTTTCATAAAAATCCCAGTGTTATAAATACAGTTTAAAATGTTGTTATAACGCAGATTCCTCATTTAAATGCCACAATCCACTTAAGAGCAAGAAATCTCTTTTCACACCATTAAATATGAAGATATGTGTTTTCTTTCACGACAGAGTTTATTTACATTTCAGCATGTTAAATATTTTTTTTCGTTGGATAGCTACTATTGATCTTACAAAGGCTGTTTTTTATTTTTTCCATTTTGTTTACAAGTATTTTCAATGATGTTTTATAAAATTATCTAATATGTAAAAATAAAATAAAGAACAGAATGTTAGACATGTTGTTGATATTAACCCATTATCGCCAAATGGTATAATTTTAATACATCGTTAATTTTAGTAGCAAGAAATCTCTTTTCACACCATTAATTATGAAGATAAATATGTGTTTTCTTTCACGACAGAAGTTTATTGATATAATAAGTGAAATTTTACCCTTCTTTTTAATGTGGTAGGAAATCGAAAATTTAAATTTTAACGAAGGGTATATAACGAAGGAAAAGTGATTTTTCTACGTTTGAGTTTTTTCAAAGTGTAAAACCTTTATGAATATTATCCATTACACTCATTTTTACTTTCTTTTAATGAAAGTATTGGATTCGTAAAAGTATTCGAAATTCAGTTTTCGACGGATTTACATGTGTTAGGCGACAGAGAACCCCAAAAACATGTTTTTACAAAATGTCTGTCAGTGGGTCTGTCTGCCTGTACGTGACTAAAATTTTGTGGGCGCTCTATCTCAAAGCCTAATGCATAGAATTTTACAAAACTTTAGATTCTGTTAGACCTTGATATAAATTACATCTGATTCATTTTTGTTGCATATCGCTCAACAGGTAGCGCTTCTATATTACATTAGTTACAATTTTCATAATAGTCATGTCTCAAGAACTAGAGCATGTATTTTCATAAAACAATAGATTTAGTTAGTACGTGATAAAAAA
This sequence comes from Maratus speculifer, assembly GCA_964019185.1. NCBI lineage: Eukaryota > Metazoa > Arthropoda > Arachnida > Araneae > Salticidae > Maratus > Maratus speculifer. The sequence continues at coordinate 363,875,234 of OZ025294.1, forward strand.
TTATGCTGATTACGTTTTCATGCAAATCGCTCAAATGGTGGCGCTGCCATAGTGCATCATTCGTGATTATCGAAATAGCTCTATCACAAGAATTAATGTATGAATTTTTCTAAATAAGTTAATCACTCATATAAGTTAATCACTCATATTGATTATTGTTGTTTAGTTTTTGGTGTAAATTGCCATGCAGATGGCACTGCTATGCTGCATTTTTCACGATTTTGCATTAGCTGTAACTCGGAAACTAATGGATGTATTTTCATCAAACTTCAGATTAAGTTAGTATGATGCAAAAATGATCCAGATTAGTGTTTGGTGTATATCACCCAACATGAGGCGTTCTTATGGAGATTTTTTAAAAAGTTTTTGCAATAGCTATATTTCAAAAACTAATGCACGGATTTTCAATAAACTTCAGTTTCAGCTATAAGATAATATACGTTGTTGCTGACTAAATTTTGGTTTAAAATGCCTAACCGGTGGAGCTGCTATGCTACATTTTTTCAAGAAGTATTAAGGCCACAGTGGACTTTCAATAACGCAAAAAATCATCAAATTGTCGAATTTTCATTTTTAGCATAATAACATTATATGAACTCCCTGCTATTGAACAGAAAAAGAATTTTTCAATTTCGACTATTTTTACTGGAGTTAGAAGCATTTTTGTCCAATCAGCTGATTGTGCCACGCCCCTTTGTTTACTTTTTTGCCGATTCACGTCCGTAAAATTTAGCCTAGTTTTTTTTTTTTTTTTTTTTTTTTTTTTTTTACCATGCAAAATATTATTATTTTGCCCTGAAATTATTAATTTTGTGATTTGGCAAAACAATACTTTAACTGTAAATTTAACTGTTTCTTTAATCATTCGTTTATAATGTATTTAGAGGAATTGCTTTTTGTCCCCAATCTTTTTAGCGTAAATTAAAAAATATTAATATATTTAAAATATTAAAAATATTTAATACATTTAACAAAAATTTGTACAATATGAGGTATTTATACCATGAATATTTCTAGTAAAATTTGAAATTTTTTTTTATTAGAAAATACAAAATGTTACTTTTGAGAAGATTTTTTAAAATTCGGATACTTCATGTCCGTTGCATGAATTACTGTCGAAGCCACACATTTTATATGAATTTACCATAAAAACATAAAACACTTACATATAAGCTAGAAATGATATTATATCCCTTAATAGTTGAAACTGTGTCAGTAGGAAAATATTAAGCAGTTATAACCACTGTAGTTACTAAAACCTGTTTTTCTCAGAATGAATATTTTCGTCGTTTTCATGATTTCAAAATGTTCCATGCGAAATTCTTTATGCACAATTTTTCTGATTTTTTGTTTAAAATGCCCTTTATGTGTGTGTTAACAAATGTTACTAGAAATAATTTTTTTAGACGCATGTAATGTTTTTAAATTACAGTTATATGGAATTTTTAATGATTTTTTAACGGAAAATACAAAAGAATTAAAGTTAAAATCCTTTTTTTTAATGTTTTACAAGTAATATGCTAAGAATGCTTAGTAACATTTGTTAACACATACATAGAGAGAATTTTAAACAAAAAATCAGAAAAATTGGCCATAAAGAGTTTCGCATGGAGCATTTTGAAATATTGCCATTTTTTTATTCAAAAAAAGAAAAACCTGTATCTCAAAAACTATTGAATAAATTTAAAAAAAATGTCGTGAAATAAGAGATACATATATTATGATTATTTCCAGAAATTTTAAAAAAATTCATTGAAAAAAAAAAAAAATTAGTTTTGAGAGTCCACTGTAGCCTTAACATGCATATAATTTAGGGATTGCCACCATTTAATAGTTTTTACTTGTTCCTTGTGATCTATTTGATAAAACTAAGTACCAGATATACTATAAAACATTGAAGTTTTTATTTATTTATTTTTATTTTATGGTATTTTTACTCATAAAATTGTAACATAAATTCAGAATTTTATGTAATTTTACACATACTTTCATATTTCATATTTTTTCTACCAAACTAATTACCATATGATAAATCTAATAGTTAATATTATACAGTACACGCTTATGAATATTTTAAAACAAGTAAGAAAAATCATGCGTTAAGCATAGATTATGAAGAACTTTCGAACGCTTCATGAAATTTTAAACAAAACTTCGATTTTTAGGTAAATAAGGTTATAAAGCCAAATACAGCCAAATATGTATTCCAGTACTGTTGAACAGCCCTGTATTTGATCTGTCAGCTAACATACATACTAAATAATGGGAAAAATTAGTTTAGCAAAAAATGCCAAGTAGATTGAAATTTCTCTTTCAGCAATTTCTACTAATAGATGGAAACTAATAATAGACAGAATACTTTGCTCAGCCTTGTATTTTGCCTGGTATCTTTATTACACATCAATGTTAAGATAAAATTTATTTTAAACTAAAATACTCTTAAAACAACTGAAATCACTTTCTCATAATTTATCTTTCATAGACTCCATGTACCCAATACTTTGCGTGGCCCTGTATATCATTTTATCAATATTCTGCAAATATTTCTTAGTAAATTTAATGCAGTTCAGCGTAAAAATGCTTAATTTATTTAAGAATCCCCTTTTAGTAATTTATGCTCATATTCAGCAACGTTGGCGAACTTTTCCTAATAGGGCGCAATGTAATGTGAAATTTTTGATTCTACCAGTAGATAAACTAATCATGGTGGAAACTTCATTTTTAATAGAGTTTGTTCTAGGGTAATCGTCAATAACTTCCTAAAATTTTATGGCAATCCGAGTACATTTACGTGAGTTAGAGCGCGGACAGACGGCCAGACAAACCGAATGCATAAGCACTTTTCAACTTTGTTGGAAAGTGCAAATAAAAATAGTTGAAAATTGCAGGAGAAGATAAATTTTAAAATGTACTTGATTGAAAAAAAAAAATGATAATAATTTTTTGTATTTTGGCCAGGGAAATCGAACAATTTCTTGTTAGAATCTTTTTCCTTCCATGTGTTCTTTTTTATAAAAAATGTATGGCTTATTATATTAAATAGCTATATTATATAAAATGCTTAGATTAAAAAAGGTAATAGTTCAAAGGGTACCAAATCCCCTTTAATCAACTTTGAAAAGGATGTGTATAGAGTTTTTAATTTAGCATGTACCACGCTAAAAAAATATCTGTGCATCCTTTTAGCATATTTTTAATATAAGTATAACCATCTGAAAGAAAAAATAACATGCCAATATGGTTTTTATTTATTTCATTTTTTATCTACTGCATAATAACAAATAAAAATTTAAACTACATTAATGATCTCAAATTTTCCACTGAAATAGTATACTGACATAGATCAAAGAAAGCTGACAGATTCTTTCATAACAAGTTATTAAATCTTTTAGATTTTTAAATCCCAAGAATTTAACAAATACATCTTTTACATATAAACATTTCAATAAATAATTTTATTTTACTTGTGAGAGATGTGTAAAGAAAAATTAAAAACAAATATTATTGACATGTTTCGATTCCATCTAATAAGAACCATAATCATAATAAAATAAAAATAAAAATACAAATAGTTTTACTGTCAATACAGAATTTTTATTTTCATGAAAGCAAATTATGTTCCATATCAAATTGTCGTCGTAAATCCATTATAAGGGATATTGAAATTTATACACCTTAAAATTTTGTTTGTGATGATAATTTTTCTTTTAATATAATTATAATATTCTTTTAATATTTATGGTTACAGTTTATAAATGAATTTCTCTTGAAAGCTTGAATAGGATGAACCAAGTTGATAATTAATTTTGATTCATGGCCTATTTTTAATTTGTTATTACTTACCCATCATACGTAGTATAGGGTAAGTCTTGCAATCGTTTTGAAAATCGAAAAAAATTTTTTGAAGGATTTACACGTTTTAGATAGTGGAGATTCCAAAAAACATATTTTTAGAAAAAAAATTTTGCCGTCCGTCTGTCTGTCTGTCTGTCCGTCTGTCTGTCTGTCTGTCTGTCTATCAGTCTGTCTGTCTGTAAACGCTCTATCTCCCGAACAAATTGAGATAGAGACTTGAAATTTTGTATGTAGTCAGTATGTAAGAATGGGACGAACCCTATTTAATATCAGCAACCTCGATTATCCGGAACTATTTTTTTCGGACTCTCGAAAAATTCGTTCTGATGAAAGGTACATAAAATTTTTCGAGTTTTTTTGTTCTAAGGAATGGACGTAAAAGGCAATAAAATAACACACATTTTGCATATAGAACGAAGTCGATCGGATTATTAGTTGTCGAGATATTTGTAATCTTGTTTTCCACATTCTTCGATTTTTCATGACCCTGTATTTCATTGAAATTTCAAATCAGAAGTATATTTTAATTGGAAATGAGACGCTTAATCCGACGCAGTTAATTGTTAGTTAATAGAATTATTATTTTTGGAGTTATAAGGATGTTTCTTTTACGCAGTTCGGTACTATTTCAGTAGTTTGGCGTTTTATATAATTTGTCGACATTGGTACATCAGCAGTTCTTTAATAGAGCATTACTATGTATATTAACAATATTTAAGTTTTGTTTATGAATTGCAATGCATTGTGTAAATAGTTTTCACATGTTTTATTTTCATATACATATCCATGATGGGTAAGTATTACGGTGGTCCCCAACGACTAGTTTTTACAATAGTGCGCGTGGTTTTTTAATTTACATCTCGTTGTCGCGAGCCGTTTGTATTCACAGTAAAATGATTTGTATTTTTATTTTTATTTTATTATGTATACACTGTAAAAAAAAAAGGATCGATCTACTAAAAAAACTTTAGTGATCCTTGTAATTACTAAAAAATTTTTAGTAATCTTAGTCGGTTACTAGAAAATCTGTAAGAATTACTAGAAAAAAGTTAGCAATGGATAGAGTTAATAGTTTTACATTTTTAATAGCTATTACTAAAACTCACTTGGTGTGGCCTTGATAGCATAGTGGTTATAGTAACGGATTCCAGGCTAAAAGGTCCCGGGTTCGACACCGTCAAATACGTCCCGAATGTATGTAGTGTGAGTACTCGTTAATAAAGGGATTATGAAAATCCTGTCAGAGCAGGTAGCATTTTTGGTGCTGCCATATATTGCGGTTTTGCCGAAAATCTATAGCTTAAGAAGTTTGGATGCAGCTCCTGTCCTTCGGGCGCACGTAAAGGTTATTAAAAACAATTTTGGAGCTATTACTAAAATTTTCTTGGTGACTCATACTAAAAATTTTTAAGTTAGTTATACAAAAAAATATTTTGTTCAGTTTACAAAAGAAATGCTTGTTTCACTTGCAAAAAAAAAAGTTTGTAATGGTTACTAAAAAATACTGTGGAATACAAATTTACTAAAAAATTTTTAGTAACCTCTTGAATTTTTTTTTTTTTTTACAGTGTATGTTTCTTATCAGATGGAATCAAAACATGTCAAAAAAATTTTTTTTTAATTTTTTGTTACACCTAACTTAAGTAAAATAAAATTATTTATTGAAATGTCAGATTCTTGTGTTATTAAACCCATTAAAGTTATCTGCATAAAATATTTATTTGATTTGACTTTTAAAAAGAAGCTTCTACATTCTTTTATTTTGTCCGATAGCATTATTATATCCAAAAGCTCAGGTTGCAAGATATGAAATATTCTTCTTTTTTTTTAATCGATAGTATTTCAATTTGAAAGGGAAAGAATAAAACTATTCACTGATAACTTGAAAAAAAAAAGACGTTGGTTTGAACGATAGGGGTCGCTTATATTTGAATTCCTGAATAGGTAAGCAGAAATTTTATACTGAATCGTAAGAAAGTCTTCTATGAATAAGATGCGAAACAGTACACAACTTATTCTTACATTCTGCATTTTCTATAATGGAATATTCGTAAGAAATTGTACATGACGAAGAAACTAAAGGACTCTATACATGCACATAATATAAAATAAAATAGACGGGTTCTTATTTTAATAGAAATTCCATTTAGACATATTTTAACATATTGATAAGTTATATATTTTTAAAGAAAATGCAAAACACGCTTCATGTAATACTGATGAATATATAGAGGAAAACTCAGAAGTTTGGCATGAAATTTCTATTGTTTTCAAATATATTCTTATTATCTATCGATGCTGTGAAATGAATATCTTCACTGAAATACTAATAATCTCTCATGAATTCTTTTCCCCTAGTATGTAATTTTGTATTCAACCTTTCCCTGATAAAAATCAACAGAACTGCATAGAAGTTACGTGGGCGTTCAAATTCTCAGTATTTTTCTTTTTTGAAATTATTCTGTTGTATAGATGGACTTATAATATTTTTAGTTAAAATATGGTATTTTATGATGTTTTTGTTTAATGGAATATGCGCAGTAACCTCATTTCCTTTAATACAAATTGCGTTTTCCATTAATACAAATCAACGAAAATGCACAGCAGTGTGAAAAATTGCATATTATTCGTAGTTTGCATTCTTTGACATAGAAGTATGTACATACTTATTAGTTAAAATATCATAGTTTATAGTGTTTTTATTCATGGAAATACATTCAATAAACTCTTTTCTCTGATAAAAACAAACTAAACTGTATAGAAGGGCTCATACGTGCGGATTATAAGACTATTCATTCTAAAAATTATACATGTTCTGTTATACAGATGTTCATACATACATTTTAGTTAACACACGATTGTTTATGATATTTTTGTTTATGGAAATATGTGCAATAATCTGTTTTCTTTCATAAAAAATCACTTGCATTTTTGTCTGATGCGAACTAACGGAACTGCATAGCAATGAGAAAACGTGCAGATTATTTGTAGTTTTCATTCTTAAAATCATTTTTTATATAGATATACTTGTATACTTTTAAATTAAAATAGGACAGTTTATGATGTTTTTGTTTATGGAATTATGTTCAATTACCGTTTTTTTTATAAAAAAATTATAATTTTTTCTGATAAAAACCAATAGCACTACTCTCTGATAAAAATCAACAAAACTACACACCAGTATGAAAACATGCAGATTATTCATAATTTTCATTTTTAAAATCATTCTTTTATATAGATGTATATATATATAATTTTTAGTTCAAAAACAATAGTTTATGAAGTTTAGTTTAGGAAATATGCGCTATAATGTGTTCTACAATACTAAATTTAGTTAAATCAATGCATGATAAAATAGACATACATGTGCATCGAATTGAATTCAACATTATAAGACTTCCATTAAAGATTCTCATAATTACATTTAACTTTTACATAAAAAATTATTTTCCATTCATAATTTTCAGTATTTTTAATAAAAGTATAATACTTGGATTAAAAATTAATGTAATTTTTATATTTTTGAAATATATAACAATCTACATAAACTTAAATTCGGTTTACGAAACCAAAATTTTAAAAGTAATTTTACATAAATTTTAGTCAATGAGAAATGTCTAATTTCTGCCTTTTAAATCATCTGCATAAAATATTTATTCGGTTAAACTTTCAGATTCTATTTTGAGGGATCGCACTATCATGTCCAAAAGCACAGCCAGCAAGATATGAAACATTCTTCTTTTTTTAGTTGATAGTATTTCAAAGTGAAATGAAAAGAATAAAACTATTCACTCATAACTTGAAAAGAAAAATACGTAGGATTGTAAGATAGGGGCCGTTTATGTTTGAATTCTTGAATAGGTAAGCAGAAATTTTATGCTGAATCGTAAGAAAGACTTCTATGAATAAGATGCGAAACAATATACAACTTATTCTTACATTCTGCATTTTCTATAATAGAATATTCATCAGCAACTATACGCGGCGGAAAGACTAAAGGACCTTGTGCGTGGAAATAATACAAAAGAATATAAATGAATTTTTACTTTAATAGAAAATTCGTTTAGGCATATTTTATTATATTCGTAAGTTATTGACATTAAAAGAAAAAAGAACACACGCTTCATGTAATACAGTAAAATATATAAAGTGAGATTTAAATATTTAAACTGATTTTTTTGTGATTTTCCTTATTGTCTACTTTTGTTGTAATTTCTGTTATAAGGGTTCAATTTAACAAAAACCTTCGATGGTTGTATTTTTTTACTTTTTGATAATTACTTTAGATTTATTTTTTATCACTGAATCCGAATATATCCTTCAATTTTATTCATCACTAATTCTATTCATTCTAATGTATCAAACATCGTAAATTTCAAAATTTGATGCAATAAAAATGATGTAATGTTTACATTCATTATCTTTTGTTAATTTATTTATATTTTTTAGCGTCGAATTCAAAATTAACATCCAGTCTTAACTACCTCGACAGAGTGTTTCGCAAGTCATACAATTCCTAGATGAAAAATTAAAAAATAGCAAATATCTAATACTTTAAAATACATATAATATAAGCATCACTTTAAAATATCAATTTATTTTTAAATGCTACAAGTGATCTATTAAAAATAACACAAATACCTTATATATATTACACAAATACCTTCATTGTTCTTACGGAAACATTTTCAAAAACAAATAAATGATAAAAAGAAATTTTTCGCTAAAATATCTTCAAATTAAAAATAAACATTATGTTTTATGCAAACTTTATCTTAGATTTATGTTTTTCTGTTTATATTTAATTAAAAATAAACGTTATGTTTTATATAAACATAGTTAGATGTATGATTTTCTGTTTATTTTTAATTTGAAGATTTTTTAGCGAAAAATTTCTTTTTATCATTTATTTGTTTTTGAAAAAATTGCTGTAAAAGCAATGAAACATGTAAAACTATAATGTATTTGTGTTATTTTTAATAGATCACTTATAGCATTTAAAAATATATTTATACTTTAAAATAGACTGACTTATAATAAGATTACTTAATGTGTAAATATTCTTTCATAAAAATTTATTCAATATTTTCGGCTTATATTTTGAATTTTTATGGCTAAACTTGACCTAAAGAACAGGAGAAGAGGTTGATTGATCTTTTGGAGATATGTAGATTCCCATATAGAGACGACAGCGAATACTCAGATGGTAGTGGTCGATTCCATATTATATAACTGATTCAATAAAAACGGCTCACGGTAACGGCAGACTATAGTCCTAGCCAAAAATAATAGGGAATTTTTTAAACGTGATTATCCGCCAACTTCTGTTCATTTTAATATCATTTTAGTAATTGTATGACTTTTTTGTGTTTATGTACTGGATGCTGATAATTTGGCTAAATATCAATGCTTTGTCACAGTACATCGCCCCCCTACCTTCTCGAATACTACTTCTGAGAACAGACACAAATATGGCGGCTACCGCAGGTGGATTTTTTTCAGTGTGTTATGATCTCTTTATTTATGGTATGAATATACTTATGTAATTTTTCATCGGCTCATCTTCCTGAGTTTAAACTAATCAAAGGCATCTTTGATAAAATTCGGGTGTTTAAATTCGGCTTCGGATGCTTTCTGTGTCATAGCTCAGACAGAGTATTCAGGGAGTGGTGTAGTAAGAAAGAGATTGCTCTTACATTCAGCCAAATCATCGCTATGCTCTTCATAAATGCGAAAAATGTCAGGCTATTAAAAAAATATTTTAAAGTGAACAAACCTAAGTAACTGTGCATTTTTTTTCTTTCGCCAGAGCTGTTTTGCGGGATGTTACAACATAATGAACTCCAAAGAATCCATTAAAAATCCATTTGCGTGAAACAGCAAATGATAGGAACATAGTTAGTTAAACACATCGAATAAAAATGCAAGGATTTTAAGTACACAATGTTTCACATGTTTTGCTATAAATATATATATATATATATATGGTAAAAGCCAATAAATAAATTAATCATTATGAAAAAAAATGTTTTACAACTATCTACCAGCATAAGATTTTCGCAATATTTAAACTCTTAAATAATTTACAAAATATCCTGACGTTATAATAATAAAAGAAAAAATGTCACTTTTGGGTTCAGAGCTACAAAATACATAAGAATCAATTATCAAAGCTAAAAGACACAACCCAAAATTGTGTAATCTGTCGCGAATTATATATGACAAATTGACAAAAGTGGTTACGGATTATCAGCGTTTCTTATTAAAATCATTCTTATATATAATATTTTTCTTTCAGTTAAGATATGATAGATTATCATGATTTTTGTTAATGGAAACTTGTACACTAATCTCTTTAAGTAAATTTAATTAAATAAAGTCTTGATAAAATAATATAAAATTGAGTTGGAATCAACATTATAAGTAAAATTTCATTTAGGATTTTAATAAATATCTCAATGTTTCATAAAAGCATTTAATATGTATACATTATTTGTAGTTATTTTGATAAAATCACAATCTTATTAGATTAAAAATTAATTGAGCAGTACATTCTATAGATGTCCACATAATAATCAAAATCATTTAACTTGATTTCTACTTATAAATCAAATTTTTCAATGAAATAGTGTACAGATTGAATTCGAATATGATGATCTGTTCCTCTTTTTTATAAATCCCATTAAAGATATAAGCATAAAATATATATGCAATATAACTTTTAAGAGAGCTTCCATATTCTTCTATTTTGACCGATAGCACTATTATATCAAAAAGCCCAGCTTGCAAGATATGAAACATTCTTTTTTTTTAGTTGATAGTATTTGAAAGTGAAATGAAAAGAATAGAACTATTCTCCCATAGCTTAAAAAATACATAGGATTGAAAGTTAGGGGGCTACTTATATTTGAATTGCTGAATAGGTAAGCAGGAATTTTATGCTGAATCATAAGAAATACTTCTATGAATGAGATGCGAAACAATATACAACTTATTCTTACGTCCTTGCATTTTCTATAATGGAATATTCATCAGAAACTATGCATGGCGGAAAGACTAAAGGATCTTAATCGGGCATATAATGCAAAAGAATATAAATGGATTTTTACTTTAATAGAAAATTCGTTTAGGCATATTTTTATATATTCATGAGTTACTTACTTTCAAAGAAAAGGGAGCACGCACATTATACAATAAATATTAAAGATTATACAGAAAGTAATGTAGATCGTTAAAAATGAAATCACGTTTTGTTTAATTTTTAGATGTAAGTTTAAAGCAGACTGTCGCATTCCTATCTCAAATCGATATGAGATACAAAAAAAAATCATAATTTCTTTAAGTTGTTGAACTAATTTAATTTAGAAGGAAATGGTGTATTTCTAAAAGGATGAAGTGGGGGCAGGTATCCCAGTTTACTTTTCTTCTTGGTTCTCTTAGGTTCATTATAGCAAAAATTACGAATGAACCACCAGAAATCATTAATGGAACTCTTAAGAATCTAATATCTATGTTACAGAAGTTGAAACCCATTTAATAAAGTAGGCATAATTATTTTATGCGGTCCTCATATATATTCGGCATAAGCCCATAAATAAATAAATAATTATATATAAAAAATTTACTCCCGTTTATTAGCATAAGATTTTCGTATTAATTCAATTTTTTAGAAGGGAAAAAAAGCACCTGATTTAATAAGAAAAAAAAAGCTATGAAGATCATTTTTATATTTAGAACTACAGAATGCATAAGAATGAATAATCAAAGCTAAATGACATGGCACAACCCAAATTTGATTCGTATTATCTGTTACGAATTGCAGTGCGAAAACTTGCAGATTATTATTAAAATCATTATATCTCATTAAAATCATTCTTTATCTTTTTTTTTTTTCAGATAAAATATGTCACATTTTAGTGATTTTTGTAATGGAAACAGGTACACTAATCTCTTTTACAAAGTAAATTTAATTATATCCATGACTTATAAAATAAATTATAATAAGTTGTAATTAACAGTATAAGTAGAATTGCATCTAATATTATTATAAATATATTCAAGTTTTATAAAAAATTTATTATATGCATATTATTTACAGAGTATATTAATCAAAGTCCTGTCTTCTTAAAAAAATGTTAATTTATTTTTTTTTTTTGTATAATAATCAAAAATATAAATTTAAACTCTATTTATAAAACATAATCAATGGAATTATATACAAATTTAAGTCATATATTATGGTCAGTTTTCCGTTTTTACAAATCCCATTAAAAATGTAAGCATAATATAGATATATTTGATTTAACTTTTAAGATAGCTTCCATATTCTTCTATTTTGATCGATAGCACTTTATATCCAAAAACTCAGCTTGTAAGATATGAAACATTCTTTTTATTTAGTTGATAGTATTTGAAAGTGAAATGAAAAGAATAAAACTATTCACTCAAACTTGAAAAAGCAGAAATTTTATGCTGAATCGTGAGAAAGTTTTCTACGAATGAGACGCGAAACAATATATAACTTATTCCTATATTCTTGCATTTTCTAAAATGGAATATTCATCAGGAACTGTACAAGTCGGAAAGACTTAACGGCCATCTGCGTGCACAGTATACAAAAGAATATAAATGGATCTTTTATAGAAAATTCCTTTAGGCGTATTTTAACATATTCTCAAGCTAGTTATTTTGAAAATAAAGAGAACACGCCCTTCATATAATAAATATTAAAAAGTATAAATAGAATAATCTTGTTCTTTGAAATTAAATTGCGCTTTGTTTAAACTTTATGTTTAAATTTAGAGCAGACACTAAAGTTTGCTTGGAAAAAAGTGATTTCTATATTCAGATTTAGAGCTGCAAAATACATAAAAATCAATTATCAAAGCTAAAACACATGACACGTTCTAAATTTTGCTCGTGTAATCTGCCAAAAATTATATATGATGAACTGCAGTGTGACAACTTGCGGATTACCAACAGTTTTCTTTAAAACCAATCTTATAATTCTTTCAGTTGAAACATAATATTTTATCAAGATTTTTATTGATGTAAAAAGGTAAACTAATCTCTTTAACAAAGTAAATTTAAATAAATCCATGCACCATAAAATAAAATTGCATCGAGTAGCTCTAAAAAATATAAGTAAAATTTCATCTAAGGTTATAAGAAATATCTTCAAGTTTATCATCACGTTTTATAAATTCATTTATTATGCGTACGTCCTTCATAGTATATTTTAGAACAATCTTCTTGGTTTAAAAAATAATGAAGTAATATGATCTTATTTAAATAATAAACAAAAATTGAAACTTAACTTCGATTTATATGTAATACATTTTAATGAAATTGCATACAAATTTAAGTCAAAAATGATTGTCAGTTTTCCGTTTATATAAATTCCATTACAGATAACTGCATAAAATATTTATTAGATTTAATTTATAAAAGAGTTTCCATATTCTTCTATTTTGACCGATAGTACTATTATATCCAAAAGTTCAGCTTGCATGAAATGAAACATTCTTCGGTTTTTAGCTGATAGTGAGCTGAAAGAGAAATGGAAACAATAGAAACTATTCACTCATAACTTGTAAAAGAAAAAAAAAACTATTCACCCATAACTTAAAAAAAAATCGTGGGATCGAAAGATAGGAGCCGCTTACATTCGAATTCCTAAATAGGTAAGCAGAAATTTTATGCTGAATCGTAAGAAAGTCTTCTATGAATGCGACGCGAAACAATATAGAACTTATTCTTACATTCTTGTGTTTTCTATAGTGGAATATTCTTCAGCAACTGTACATGGCGGAAAGACTAAATGAACCTCTGGTGTGCATATAATACAAAAGAATATAAATGGATTTTTACTTTAACAAGAAATTCGTTTTGACATACTTTAACATATTCGTGATTTACTAACTTTGGAAGAAAAGAGAACAAGTGCTTCATATAATAAATATAAAAAATTTGACAATGAGTAATCTAGCTCGTTATAACAAAATTGCGTTTAGTTTAAACTTTTGATGTAAGTTTAAAACAGATTGTAAAATTTGCGTTCCTTTGACAGACCCTATATCAGGTACGAATAAATCTTAATTTCAAAGCTGTTGAACAAATTCTATTTAATATGAAATGATTTACTTCTTATAAATATCTTCACTTTTTATAAATTCTTTTGTTATGTGTAAATAATTTACAGATTATTTTACTAAAAGTACAATCTTGTTGAATTAAAAATTAATGTAGCAATTTCTTTTTATATAATCAAAATTATAAACTTAACCTCAATTTATAAATCAAAAATTTCAAAATTTTTTTTTGAAATAGTAGAATAGAAAATAATTTTATACAGATTTATGTCAAATATGATTTTTAGTTGTCCATTTTTATAAAAATTCCATTAAAGATATCAGCATAAAATATTTATTAGATTTAACTTTTATGAAATCTTCCATATTCGTCTATTTTGACCAATAGCACGAAAAACTCAGCTTCCAAGATATGAAATATTCTTTTTTTTAGTTAATAGTATTTGAAAGTGAAATGAAAAGAATTAAACTATTCACTCATAACTTCAAACAGAAAAATATGTAGGACTGTGAGATAGGGGCCGCTTATATTTGAATTCTTGAATAGGTAAGCAGAAATTTTATGCTGAATAATATGAAAGACTTCTATGAATGAGATGCGAAACAATATACATCTTATTCTTACATTCTTGCATTTTCTATAATAGAATATTCATGAGAAACTGTACATGGCGGAAAGAACCCTCTGGTGTGCACGCAATACAAAAGAATATAAATTGATTTTTACTTTAATAGAAAATTCGTTTAGGCATATTTTAACATATTCATGAAGTACTTATATAGAAAGAAAAAAGAACACGTGCTTCATATAACAAATATTAAAAAAATAATTAGACAGAAATTTAACTATTTGAAATAAAATTGCGTTTTGTTCAAACTGTACCTGTAAGTTTAAGCACTTAACTGACCAGAATTTATTTTAAAAAATGTTCAAATAATGCCTATTTTTTCATGTTTTTACAGAATTTTTAAACTTTTATCATTTGCTTTTCAAAACAGACATTTTCGCTTAATTGAGTCAGAAAAATGCTCGGATTAAATTATGAAAAATTTACGATAAGATTTTACTGCTGGGAATAATAAATCATGATTGTAGTATGAATGTCCATAAGTGGTGCAGGCAAATCATGATTGCAAAACAAGTTGTTCTTATGAAGCACGGAAAAAGATGTTCAAGGAATCTAAAATACAGCTTGCAATATATGAAACATTTTTCTTTTTTAGCTGTTATTAGTTCAAAGGGAAATGAAAAGAATACATCTATTCACTCATAATTTGATAAAAAAAAATAAGCCGGGATTGAAAGCTATTGAACGCTTATTTTTTAATTCCTGGACAAGTAAGCAGGAATTTTATGCTGAATCGTGAGAAAGTCTTCTATGAATAAGATGCGAAACAATATATAACTTTTTCTTATATTCTTGCATTTTCAAAAATCATCAGAAACTACACATGGCGGAAAGACTAAAGGAACATCTACGTGCACATAATACAAAAGAATATAAATGGATTCTTACTTTAATAGAAAATTTGTTTAGGCGTACTTTAACATATTCACGAGCTATTTATTTTGAAAAAAAAAAAAAAAAAAAAAAAAAAAAAAGAGAACACGCGCTTCATATAATAGATATTAAAAATCTGCAAGAGAATAATCTACCTCGTTGAAATGAAATTGCGTTTTGTGTAAACTTTTGAAATAAGTTTAAAGCAGACTGTAAAGTTTGCGTTTCTTTGTCTTACCCATCAGGTACGAACAAATCTTAATTTCCAACCTGTTGAACAAATTCAATTTAATATGAAATGATGTACTTTTTATAAATATCTTCACTTTTTTATAAAATCTTTTATTATGTGTACATAATTTTCAGCGTATACTACTAAAAGGGCAATCTTGTTGAGTTAAAAATTAATTCAGCAGTCTGTTTTTTATATAATCAAAATTATTAACATAACCTTGATTTATAAATAAAAAATATTCAAAGACATTGTTTACAGATTTAAGTCAAATATGGTTCTCACTTCTCTGTTTTTATATAAATCCCATTAAAGATATCAGCATAAAATAATATTTCGATTTAACTTTTAAGAAAGTTTCCATATTCTTCTATTTTGACCAATAGCACTATTATATTCAAAAGCTCAGCTTGCAAGATATGAAATATTCTTCTTTTTTTTCAGTTTAGAGTATTTGAAAGTGAAATAAAAAATATAAAAATATTCACTCATAACTTGAAAAAAAAATTGTAGTATTGAAAGGTAGAAGCCGCTTATATTTGAATTCCTGAATAGGTAAGCAGAAATTTTGTGCTGAACCGTAAGAAAGTCTTCTATGAATGAGATGCGAAACAATATACAACTTATTCTTATGTTCTTCAGTTTTGTATAATGGAATTTTCTTCAGAAACTATACATGCCGGAATGACTAAATTGACTGAATTATGCATGCATGCAAAAGAATATAATGCAAAAGAATATAAATGGATTTTTACTTTAATAGAAAATTCGTTTAGGCATATTTTAACATGTTCATGAGTTACTTACTTTCAAAGAAAAGGGAACACGAGCTTAATATAATAGATATTAAAAAATATACAGAACGTAATCTAGATCTTCAAAATAAAATTGCATTTTGTTTTAACTTTTAGATGTAAATTTAAAGCAGACTGTAAAGTTTGCATTCCTATCTGAAACCCGATATGAGATAAGAACAAATCATAATTTCAAGGCCGTTGAACAAACTTTATTTAAAAGGAAATGATGTATTTCTTATAGGGTGAAGTGGGGCAAGTATTCCAATTTTACTTTTCTTCTAGTTAAATGTTCAATATAGCAAAAACTACAAATGAATTACCAGGAGTCAGTACAGGAACTCTTCAGAATCAAAACTCTACATAATCATTAAAAAAAAGTTTACTTCTATTTTTATTATAATAATTTTCGCAATATTTCGACTTCAAAAAAAAAAAAAAAAAAAAAAAAAAAAAAAAAAAAAAAAAAAAAAACATTTTTTTTTATTCTGACCGATAGCACTGTTATATCCAAAAATTCAGCTTGCAAGATATGAAACATTCTTTTTATTTAGTTGATAGTATTTGAAAGTGAAATGAAAAGAATAAAACTATTCACTCATAACTTGAAAAAAAAGGGATTGAAAGATAGAGGGCCGCTTATATTTGAATTCCTGAATAGGTAAGCAGAAATTTTATGCTGAATCGTAAGAAAGTCTTCTATGAATGAGATGCGAAACAATATACAACTTATTCTTACATTCTTGCATTTTCTATAACTGAATATTCATCATGAACTGTACAAGGCGGAAAGACTAAAGTATCCTCTGTGTTCACATAATACAAAAGAATATAAATGGATTTTTACTTTAATAGAAAATTCGTTTAGGCATATTTTAACATATTCATGAGTTTCTTACTTTGAAAGAAAGGATCACATACGCTTCATATAATAACTATTAAAAATCTACAGAAAGTAATCTAGATCGTTAAAATGAAACTGCGTTTTGTTTGATCTTTAGATATAAGTTTAATGCAGACTGTAAAATTTGCTTCTCTGTCTCAAACCCTATACGAGATACGAATTTATCATTATTTCAAAGCTGTTGAACAAATTAAATTTAGAAGGAAATGATGGATTCCTTATAAGATAAATTTAGGGCAAATGCCACAGGTTTACTTTTTTACATGTAAAATATACAATATAGTAAAAAAATACAAACTAACTACCATAAATCATTAATGAAAAAGTTTTAATGTAATTTCTATGTTAAACAAATTAAAAGCTTTTTAATAAAGAAGGCATTGTTAATTTTCTAAACGTCATTTTTAACATCATGTTTTATGTGCAGGATCAAATACCTCATGTAGAATGAAGCTAGGTTGTCTTATTTTTTTAACTATTCGAATTTTTATTTTCTTCAACTAGTTTAAATGGAAATAAGTAAGAGTAAACGTACAAGAAAAAAATTAATTAAAAGGGAAAGGGAAACCATTTTGAATTTACTTGATTCGATAATATAACTACTGGAAACAATAGACAGCATAATTACAAAAAAGATTTCTATTTTATTTAGGCCTTAGTCTTCTTATAGTCTTATTTGGTATTCAAAATTCAACCTTGTAGCATTCATGGTTCATTTAAAGGGGGCTCTCAAAAATATCCCGTTACATTATGGACCATGAGAAAAATCGATTACCGAACATTTTAATGATCTTACGTTATTTAAAAAATGCTGAACTTTATGTATAACACGGAGGTGTATTGTATTTAAATGGCAATATTTGCTTAGAATTTATTAATCATTTTTAGGCACACACAAAAGAAATTGACTACAGAAGACATTGAAGCCTGTGAACAATAATTTCTAAGTCTCCGTTTTCAGGCGTGGTACGCATTTTAAAACTGAATTGTATATAAGGGTATGTAATGTAAATGTACGTAATGTAAGTCTGCACTGCAACTCAAGGTGGAATCGTCTTCATAAACACAAAATCTTGAAGCATAACATGAGACAAAAACAATCCCAGAATCCGTGAACATATACTTAAATTTCCATCTCTGAAATTACGCAGGAAAAGGTACAACATTTAATATTTTAAAGAAAAAAAATATTCAATGAATTTCAAAAATTAAATTCAAATAAAATTGAACAATTCCATTATTTAAAAATATAAAACATAATATTTTATATTATTTAGATGCATTGTTAACATTCTTTTTATTTTAAAGGAAAATCTAGAAATTACGTTACATCATAAAAATAAAATAATGCTTTTTTTAAGGAGCATTTTTCATAAATTCGTGCCTTTCAGGACATAATTAAACCAATTGAGCTTTAATATTGTCCTAATATTATATTCTCCCCCAAAACATAGTAAAAGACTTACATAAATTTCCATTTAGTGTTTCCATTATTATATTCAGTAATATGAAGTAATATTAAGTATTATTATTTATTATTATTTAAATATGATATTTGAGATTATGTTTTATATTCTGAAGGGAAAACGTCAAATGAAATTCAAAAATTTTATTCAAACGAATGTATAAAAGATATTTTACATTTTAAAGAATAAAAAATTTAAATGAAATAAGTAAAATTCAAATGAATACAGGAAAAAAATATTTTATAGCTTAAAGAGCAAAATTTCAAAGGAAATTAAAACCTTATATTTAAAAATTCCATTTTTCAAAAATATGAAGTGATATTTTATATTATTAATGTATTTTTTTATACATTATGTAAAATAATAGTTCTTATTTTGAAAAAAAAAGCTTCAATTGAAATCCAAAATCCACTTCACACCGTAAAAGTAAAATAAGGCTTGTTGTTTACAGATCATTTTTCATAGATTTTTACCTTTCATGGCATAACTAAACTATCTGGGCATTAATATTTTATATTCTCCCCAAATCTAGTAAAAGACTTACAGAAATTTCCATTTAGTATTTCCATTACTATATTCAGTAATATGAAACAATATTTATATTATTACTTATTATTATTTAAATACGTTGTAAGAAATAATATTTAATATTTTAAAGGAGCAGCGTCACATTAAAAAATTAAATTCAAAATTTCCATTATTCAGAAAGATAGATGTAATACTTAATATAATTATTCTATATTATTGATATACATTATATGATGTAATACTTTTTATATTGAAGGAAAAATTCAAATGATATCCAAAATATCACTTTACACCATAAAAGTAAAATAAAACTTATTTTTTATGGAACATTTTTCATTAATTCTTGCTTTTTATGGCTCAACTGAAAAAACCGAGCTTTAATATTTAATACTCTGGTAAAAGAGTAGCCAAATCTGGTAAAAGACTTACAGAAATTTACATGTCGTTTTTCTGTTATTATATTCAGTAACAAGAAGTAATATTTTATGTCATTATATATTATTTATTAAATACGTTATTATAAATAATTTATTATATTTTTAAAGAAACACTTCAATTAAAAATTAAATTCAAATGAATGTATGAAAATCTATCTTATATTTAAAAAAATAAAACTTTAATCAATTTCAAAAATTAATTTCATATGAGATACCAAAATTAAATTGAAATTAAAGATTAAAATTTAAATGCATATGAAATTTAAATTTCTGTTATTCAGAAATTTCAAGTAATATTTATATTATTATTTATATACATTATATGAAGTTTAAGATCTTTTAATTTGAAGAAAAAAACCCTCAAATGAAATCCAAAAATCCCTTTACACCATAAAAATAGTATACTACTTACTGTTTACAGGACAATTTTGATTAATTCCTGCCCTTCATGAAATAACTGAACTATCCGAGCATTAATATTTAATATTCGCCACATACTTAGTAAAAGACTTCCAAAATATTTATTTAGTATTTCTTTATTATATTCAGTAATATGAAGCAATTTTTATATTATTATTTATTATTATTAAAATACGTTACATGAAATAATATTTAATTTTTAACGAAATAAAATCAATGAAATTAAAAAATGAAATTTAACAATCCATTATTTTGAAAAAAAAGAAGCCGTATTTTACATTATTTACATTCATTATATAAAGTAATACTTCAAATGAAATCCTAAAATCTATTTATACAATAAAAATAAAATTATTCTTATTGTTTATGAAACATTTAGCATAAATTTCTTCTATTCATGATATAACTGAACTTTCCGAGCACTAATATTTAATATCCCCCCCCAAAAAACCAAGAAAAAGACATACAGAAATATAACTATACTTATTAATATTATTATTATTATAGCTATTATTATTTATTATTATTTAAATACAATATACAAAATAATATGTTACATTTTAAAGTAAAAACTTCAATTTCAATTTAAAAAATATATGAAAAAATATTTTAACCGTTAATGAATAAAACTTTAAATAAAATTCAAAAAGTACAACATTTAGAAATTTGAAAAAAATATTTTATATAAAAAAAACGAAAAAAAAACTTCATATGAAATCTAAATATCACTTTACATAAAAATGAAATAAAACTTATGGTTTACGGAACATTTTTCATAAATTCGACATAACTGAACTATGCGAGCTTTAATATTTAATATTCTCGCCAAGACCTAGTACCAGACTTACAGAAATTTACATTTAGTGCCTCTATTAATATATTAAGTAATAAGAAATAATATTTAATGTTATTATTTTTAATTTATTAAATACGTTATTTGAAATATTATTTTATATTTTTAAGGAAACACTTCAAGTCAAAAGTTAAATTCAACAGAAGATATAAAAAATATTCTATATAAAAAAATTATTAAAAATACCTTCAAATTAAGTTTAAAGATTAAATTCTAATTAAATTCAAAATTTGCATTATTCAGAAATATGAGATAATAATTTATATTATTTATACACATTATATGAAGTAACATTTGTTATTTTGAAGAAACAATTTCAAATGAAATCCCAAAATCTTTTTTACACCATAAAACTAAAATAAAACTTATTGTTACGGAACATTTTTTATAAATTCGAACTTTTCAAGACATAACTGAACTATTCGAGCATTAATATTTAATATTCTCGCCAAAACCTAGTAAAACACTTACAGAAATTCCCATTTAGTGTTTCCATTATTATATTCAGAAAGGTCGACAAGCAAGAAGTGAAAAATGTCCTTTTTCAGCTCGTAGTATTTGAATGTCAAATAAATAGCGTGAACCTTTCACTCATAATTTGAAAAGGTTGAAGAGAGTAAGAGAAAAGAGAGCGCTTATTTTCTGGTTTCTGCACCAGTAAGCAGAAATTTTTACGCTGAATTATGAAAAAGTGTGCTGTGTATGCGAGAAATATTATTTAAAAAAGTCGGAAAAGCGATTGTAGATTAGTGCAAAAATGCGAGAAAAAATGGAAAGTGTGCATTTCCTCCCCTATCGTGATAGATTTTTTTCTCTTAAAATATAACAAGTAAAAGAAAAAATCTAAAGTCATATATATTCGTAAGTTATTCATCCTGTGTATTTTAGATTTATTTTCTGAATAAATTTTGGTATGTATAATTAGTCATACTGCAGCCGTTTGTAAAAATATCATTAAATTATTTTAAGTAACAATCATTAAGAATATATTTTGGCTAAATATTCAATAAAATATATTTCGTAGGGTATTTTTGAATGCTTAATTGTTACCCTTTTTTGTTAGTGTAGAAAAATTGTATTTTGGACATAAATGTTAATCTAATTTATTAACTCGATTACAATGCAAGAAATATTATTTAAGAAAATCAAAAATTTCATCGTGTATTAGAGTAAAAAGTAAGAAAAAATGAAAAGTGTGCATTTCCTCCCCTATCTTGATAGACTCTTTTCCCTTGAAAACAAAACAAGTTAAAAAAGTCTAAAATCATATATATTCGTCAGTTATTCTAGCTGTGTATTCTAGATTTACTTTCTAAATAAATTTTGATAGATATAATTTTTCATAGCAGTAGAGAATGAAGTCATTTGTAAAAATATCATTAAGTTATTCAAAATAAAAGGGATTAAGAATATATTTTGGCTAAATATTCAATAAAAAATATTTTGTAGGAAATTTTTGCATGCTTAATAGTTACCTTTTTTATTAATGTATAAAAATTTATTTTGGACATAAATGTTAATATAATTTATTAAATCAATAACAGTGCAAGAAATATTATTTAAGAAAGTCGAAAATGTCATTATATATCAGTGTAAAAATGTAAGAAAAAATGAAAAATGCGTATTTCCTTTCTCATCGTTATAGATATGATTATCAAAATTGAACTATCAGAGCATTAATATGTAATATTCTCCCAAACTTCCTTAATGATTTACAAAAAATTTCATTTAGTGTTTCCATTAATGCAGTCAGTAACATGATGTATTTTTATGTTATTGCTTATTATTATTTAAATTAGTTACATAAAATAATATTTAATATTTTAATGAAAAAAATCAACTAAATCCAAATATTAAATTCAAATGTAATTCAAAAATTTGAAGGAATATTTTATTTTTTTTATTTAACATTTTTTATATACATTAAATGAAGTAATATTTTTTATTTTTAAGGAAAAAAACACAAAAAATCATTTTACACCATAAAAATAATAATAATGCTTATTGTTTACGGAACATTTTTCATAAATTCGAAATTTTCATGACATAACTGAACTATCCGAGCATTAATATTTAATATTCTCGCCAAAACCTAGTAAAAGACTTACAGAAATTTCCATTTAGTGTTTCTATTATTATATTCAGAAAGGTCGACACGCAAGAAATGAAAAATGTCCTTTTTCAGCTCGTAGTATTTGAATGTCAAATGAATAGCGTGAACCTTTCACTCATAATTTTAAAAGGTTGAAGAGAGTAAGAGAAAAGAGAGAGCGCTTATTTTTTGGTTTCTGCACCAGTAAGCAGAAATTTTTACGCCGAATTATGAAAATGTGTGCTGCGTATGCGAGAAATATTATTTAAAAAAGCCGAAAATGTGATTGTAGATTAGTGCAAAAATGCGAGAAAAAAAATGGAATGTGTGCATTTCTTCCCCTATCGTGATAGATCTTTTTTTTTCTCTTAAAATATAACATGTAAAAGAAAAAAAATAAAGTCATATATATTCGTCATTTATTCATCCTGTGTATTTTAGATTTATTTTCTAAATAAATTTTGATATGTATAATCTATCATACGCGCAGTGACTGCAGCCGTGTGTAAAAATATCAATAAATTATTTTAAGTAACAATCATTAAGAATATATTTTGGCTAAATATTCAATAAAATATATTTCGTACGGTATTTTTGAATGCTTAATTGTTACCTTTTTTTGTTAGTGTAGAAAAATTGTATTTTGGACATAAATGTCAATCTAATTTATTAACTCGATTACAATGCAAGAAATATTATTTAAGAAAATCGAAAATGTCATCGTGTATTAGAGTAAAAAGTAAGAAAAAATGAAAAGTGTGCATTTCCTCCCCTTTCGTGATAGACTCTTTTCCCTTGAAAACAAAACAAGTTAAAAAAAAATCTAAAGTCATATATATTCGTCAGTTAATCTAGCAGTGCATTCTAGATTTACTTTCTAAATAAATTTTGATATATATAAATTTTCATAGCAGTAGAGAATGAAGTCGTTTGTAAAAATATCATTAAATTATTTAAAGTAAAAGGGATTAAGAACATATTTTGGCTAAATATTCAATAAAAGATGTTTTGTAGGAAATTTTTGCATGCTTAATAGTTACCTTTTTTTATTAATGTAGAAAATTTTTTTTTGGAAATAAATGTTAATATAATTTATTAAATCAATTACAATGCAAGAAATATTATTTAAGAAAGTCGAAAATGTCATTATATATCAGTGTAGAAATGTAAGAAAAAATGAAAAATGCGTATTTCCTTCCTTATTGTGATAGATATGATTATCTAAATTGGACTATCAGAGCATTAATATGTAATATTCTCCCAAACTTTCTTAATGATTTATAAAAAATTCCATTTAGTGTTTCCATTAATACAGTCAGTAACATGAAGTATTTTTTTATGTTATTGCTTATTATTATTTAAATTAGTTACATAAAATAATATTTAATATTTTAATGAAAAAATCAACTAAATCCAAATATTAAATTCAAATATAATTCAAAAATTTGAAGAAATATTTTGTTTTCTTATTTAACATTTTTTATATACATTAAATGAAGTAATACTTTTTATTTTTAAGGAAAAAAACTTCAAATAAAATACAAAAAATCACTTTACACCTTAAAAATTATAATAATGCTTATTGTTTACGGAACAATTTTTCATCACATAACTGAACTATCCGAGCATTAATATTTAATATTCTCGCCAAAACCTAGTAAAAGACTTACAGAAATTTCCATTTAGTGTTTCCATTATTATATTCAGAAAGGTCGACACGCAAGAAGTGAAAAATGTCCTTTTTCAGCTCGTAGTATTTGAATGTCAAATGAATAGCGTGAACTTTTCACTCATAATTTGAAAAGGTTGGAGAGAGTAAGAGAAAAGAGAGCGCTTATTTTCTGGTTTCTGCACCAGTAAGCAGAAATTTTTACGCTGAATTATGAAAAAGTGTGCTGTGTATGCGAGAAATATTATTTTAAAAACTAGGAAATGCGATTGTAGATTAGTGCAAAAATGCGAGAAAAAAGGGAAAGTGTGCATTTCCTCCCTTGTTCGTGATAGATTCTTTTTCCTTAAAAAATAAAACATGTTAAAAATAATCTAAAGTCATATATATTCATCAGTTTTTCTAGCTGTGTCTTCTAGATTTACTTTCTAAATAAATTTTGATAAGAATAACTTTTCATACGCGCAAAGACTAAAGCCATTTGTAAAAATACCATTGAATTATTTTAAGTAACAGGGAATAAGAATACATTTTCGCAAAATATTCAATAAAACTTATTTTCTGGAGAATTTTTAAATGCGTAATAGTTACCTTTATTATTATTATTATTAATATTATTATTAATGTTGAAAATTTTTATTTTGAAAAAACGTGTTAATCTAGTTTATAATCTCAATAAGTATTCGAAAAAATTATTTAAAATATTCAAGAAAATGGGAAAATCCCCAAATTCAACAAAATTTTTTTCTCCCTTACTGGAGCCGTTGGCAAAAATATAACTAAACTATTTTAATAATAGGGTTTAAAAAAAAGGAAAAAAACAGTATTATTAAAATTCTGACATGGATGTAGCAGGCATATTTACGTAATATTTTTTTGTGCTTTAAATCACATTTTTATAATTTTTTATTAAATAATTTAATTGTTTTATGATACAATTTTTTTGTGATTCATTTTACTATACACTATGAATTAATAAATTTACATTTTCTCCGCGATAATTTTCAACAATTATTAACTCTGAGTACTTATTATCGTTTGTTTTCATTAACAACATTCAATGTTTTTAATCGATTATTTGATCCTATGAAAGTAGTGATTCTATCAAAAACTTATCAATCTAAAAATTGTAGATAGTTTATTTATTGTATAATCTCTATCTGTAAATCTGTTGATACGAAATAGAATTTTAAATTTTATACACTACACAAAAGTATTATATAATCCAATCAACTTGTTATATCCTTTTAAGTTATGATTTATGTTTTAATCACAAACTAAAAATTTCTTTAATATATATATATATATATATTTACTATAAAACTTGGCGATATTTACTTAACATAAAAAAAGATGTATGTACGAAATGCCATTTTAACTTTCAAACATTACACAAAAGTGATTTTATTAACGCATAAAGTTGTTATATCTCCCATCTTCCAAGAAATGTTTTTACAACATCATGACATTTTAATGTTTCAATAACATTATCTGACAACAGCTTCCCAATATACATGTACTGTGGTTCGGAAATGTAATTTCAACTTTAAACATTACATGAAAATTATTTTGTAAGCGTATAACACTTTTATATATTTTTTCTTTCCACATGAAATATTTTCACAGAGAAGATTGATTTGCAGTTGTTTCTTTACAAAATATTCCATAAAAGTGATTGATGATGGTTTTCGTAATCCGTTCTCAATAGAAGTTTGCATTTTCTTAGATTTTCTTTTGTTAAAAGATTGAGGTATTTGTTATTTAAAAAGTCGACAGAATTTTCATTATTGTACATATATGTATCCATTTTTATAACACTGCAAATTCATGTTCTTCACAACAATCTAAAATTTTTATTTTATTAATTTTTTTAAGGAAGTACTATTATGTGAGTTTGACAATACAGCAATATTTTATTCTATTGTTGCATTAGCAGAGGATACCGTTGCGTTAAAAGCAATATTTTACTATTTTTTAATTTTTTTTTTTTTTTTCGTAAGGAGATTGAGTTAGTTGTTAGACGACAGAATTTTCAGGATTATAAATACACCTGTGTTTATCTTCATTTAGAACACTGTAATTTCATGTTCTTTTTAATAAAGTTAAGTTTATACTTAATAACATTTTATAGTAAAATGCTATCAGATTCCAATGACAAAAGAATATTATCTTATTCTAATTTTGCATTAACAAAAAATAAAACAGAGTACATAATATTGTTATGTCATTCTTAGATTTTTGTTGTTAACTGATTGAGTAATTGTCAGTGAAATCAACGGCAGAATTTTTTTCATTAGCAATCAATTTATTAGTTTTTGAAATATTGCAACATCATGTTCCTTATAACAAACTATAGTTTCTGTTTTATTAAATATTATAGTAAATTCCCATTAAGTGAATTTTTCAAGATATTAATATTTTTTCCAGTATTCTTAATCAAAAATTTTAGAAAATGTTATCATTTCTGTTTTAAAATTAACTGTAAATTTCTTTAAAAATAATTTTTACTATAAAATCTGACGATGTATGCTTTATTAAAATCAATAGATAGAAAATATAATCTTAATATTTTTTTGACATTACACAAAGATATTTTGTAAGAACATAAATTTTTTATATCCTTTTATGTTATTATTTACGTTTTAATCACAAACTAAAAATTTCTCAATATTTTCTTACTATAAAACCTGACGATATTTACTTAACATAAGAAATCTGTAAGTAAGAAATGCCATTTTAACATTCAAACTTACACAAAAGTTGTTTTATCATCGCGTGAGATTATTATATCATCTATTTTCCAATGAAATGTTTTCACGACATGATGATATTTTAATATTTCAATAACATTATCTGACAACAGCTTCCCAATATACATGTACTGTGGACGGGAAATGTAATTTCAAGTTTAAACATTACATAAAAATTATTTTGTAAGCTTATAACACTTTTATCTTTTTTTTCCACATGAAATGTTTTCACAGAGAAGATTGATTTGCAGTTGTTTCTTTACAAAATATTCCATAAAAGTGATTGATGATGGTTTTCGTAATCCGTTCTCAATAGAAGTTTGCATTTTCTTAGATTTTCTTTTGTTAATAGATTGCGGTATTTGTTATTTAAATAGTCGACAGAATTTTCATCATTGTAAATATATTTACCCATTTTTATAACACTGTAAATTCATGTTCTTCACAACAATCTATAGCTTCTATTTAAATAAAAAATAAGGATTTACTATGATATGAGTTTGGCAATACAGTAATATTTTATTATATTGCTGCATTAGCAGAAGATACCATAGCGTGCAAAGTAATATGTTATTATTATTATTATTATTATTATTATTATTATTATTATTATTTATTTATTTATTTATTTATTTTCTTTTAAGATTGAGTTATTTGTTAGAAAACAGAATTTTCAGCATTATAAATACAACGTATATGTACCCACATTTATAACACTGCAAATTCATATAATTTTCCATAAAGTAAGGTTCCATTTTTTTTTATAGGAAAGTATTGTTTTATTAAATAGCAAAACAATAATATTTTAATCTAATTTGGCATTATCAGGAGAAAAAACAGTAATAATAGTAACGCAAAGTAGTGTTTTGTTACTGTTATATTTATTTTGCTAAATGATTGCGTTATTTCTTAGTTAAATCGACGACGGCAGAATTTCTATCATTGTAAATATATTTATCCACCTTTGTAACACAGCAAATTAATGCTTTTTGTAGCGAACTAAAGATTCTTATTTACTAATATGAATTGAAAAATATAATGGTGTGAATTTGATAATACAGCAATAAATTACTCTAATATTGCATTATCAGAAGATACTACAGTGTCTAAATAAACTTTGTTCTTCATGAGAGCGACGAGTATCTCATGTAGGTTTACAATAGAAAAAAATCAATACAATTTATTATACTCAAGTAGTTTTCATTTTCTTATATGCTATTAAGTTAAAAGATTGAATTTTTTATTATTTAAATATGAGGAAGAATTTACTCAGTTCTATAACGTTCCATATTAATATTCTTTACAATAGACTGCAGTTTCCATTTTATTAAATTTTTTGGGAAAATTCTATGATAGGAATTTGGCAATACTACAATAATTTATTCTATTATTACATTAGAAGAAGATATCACAACGTACAAAGCAATATTTTATAACTTTTTCTTTTAGTCAAAAGATTGAGTTATTTGTTAGACGACAGAATTTTCAGGATTATAAATATACCTATATTTATCCACATTTATAACACTGCAAATTCATGTTCTTTTTAACAAAAATAAGGTCTCCACTTAATAACATTTTATAGGAAAGTACCATGAGAGTTAAATGTCGAAATAATATTATTTTATTTTAATTTTGCATTACCAAAAGATGAAACAGAGTACAAAGCATTATTTTGTCATTCTTGGACTTTTCTTCTTAAGTGACTGATTTATTGGTCAGTTAAATCGACGAAAGAATTGTTTTCATTATAAAAAAATTTATCAGTTTTTGAAGTACTGTAAATTCATGTTTCTTACAAGAAACTAAAGTTTCTATTATATTAAAGTTTGTAGTAAATTACCATGAAGTGAATTTTACGAGACATTAACATTTTTTCCCGAAAGTTGCTTTATCAGATTATACAAATCGTGTAAAGCAGTATTTTGTAAATTCTAGATATTCATTGGTTAAAAGATTGAGTTATTTTTTTAGCTAAATCGACGACAGAATTTTTATCATTAGAAATCCATTTATTCACTTTTGTAACACTGCATATTCATGTATCTTATAAATAAATAAAGCTTCTATTTTACAAAATTTATAAGAAAATAAGTATCATGAAATGAATTTTAAAATAAATAAACTTTTAACCGAATGTTTCATAATTAGAATGAACAACATTGCGTAAAGCAATATTTTGTAATTCTTAGATATTCATTTGTTAAAAGGTTGCTTTATTTGTTATTTAAAAACCGCAGATTTTATATTGTTATAAATTTATTTAACCAGTTTATAACACTGCAATTTCACATTTCTTACATCAAACTAGAACTTTTATTTTATTAATTTTTAGAGAAGTATTGCAGAGCGAATGTTCAATATTTTATTTTATTTTGATGTTATAGTATCAGAGAATACCAAATCTTGCAAAGCAAATTTTTTATACCCAGTTCTTCGTTTGATAAATTATTTCGTTATTTGCTATTTAAACTGATAACCAAACATTCAGTATTATAAATAAATATAAGCCTTTTCTAACGAAATGAATGCATGTCACGTACAACAAACTAAAGATTTTATTTAATTAAATTTTATAGAAAAGCACTATGAAGTGTATCCATGAAAGTTTTATTCGAAAATTACATAATCGGAAGATACCACAGCGTATACATTGATATTTTGTAATTCCTATGTGTTCTTTTGTTAAAAGATTTAGTTATTTGTTATTTAAATAGCTGACAGAATTTTTATCACTGGAAAACCCTTCATCCACTTTCGCAAATTCATGTTTCTTATAACAAACTAAAGTTACTATTTGACTAAATTTTATAGAAAATTACCATGAAGTGAATTTTACAAGACATTAACATTTTACACGAATGCTGCATTATGGGAAGATAGCACAGCATATAAAGCAATATTTTGTAATTCTTATATTTTTTTGTTAAGAGATTGCGTTATTTGCTATTAAACATCCGACAGAATTTTCATTATTAGAAAACTATTCATCAACTTTTGTAGTACTGCAAATTTATGTTTCTTATAACAAACTGAAGCTTTTATGTAGCTAAATTTTATAGGAAATTACCATGAAGGGAATTTTACAAGACATTAACATTTTACACGAATGCTGCATTATCGGAAGATATCACAGCATATAAAGCAATATTTTGTAATTCTTATATTTTTTTGTTAAGAGTGCGTTATTTGTTATTAAACATCCGACAGAATTTTCATTATTAGAAAACTATTCATCCACTTTTGTAGTACTGCAAATTTATGTTTCTTATAACAAACTGAAGCTTTTATGTAGCTAAATTTTATAGGAAATTACCATGAAGGGAATTTTACAAGACATTAACTGTTCATCCGAATGTTGCATCATCGGAAGATACCATAGCATATAAAGCAATTATTTTCAATTATTAGAAGTTCATTTGTTAAAAGATTGCGCTATTTGTTATTAAACATCCTTATAGAAAAATACTTTAAAAGAATTTTGCAAGACTGTAATAGCTTACTCTAAAGCGGTATTCTTAATCGTATATTTCATTGTAAATTCATGTTTTATCTAACAAACTAATGCTTCTACGAAAGTACCACGAAGTGTATTTTACAATAATTAACCTTTTATCCCAATGTTACTTTATTGAAAGATATCACCGCTTGTAAAGAAATATTTTGTAATTCTAAGATATTCATTTGTTAAAAGATTGCGTTATTAGTTATTAAACATCCGACAAAATTTTCATAGTTAGAAAACTATTTATCCACTTTGTAATAATGCAAAATCATATTTCATACAACAAATTAAATCTTTTATTTTACTAAATTTTATAGGAAATTACTTATGAAACGATTTTTGCAAGACTGTAATATTTTACTCCAATGCGGTATTCTAAATTATAAATTTTATTGTAAATTCATGTTTTATATAGCAAACTAAAGCTTCTATCTAACTAAATTTTATACGAAAGTGCCATGGAATGAATTTTACATTAATTACACATTTATTCGAATGTTATTTTATTAAACGATATCACAGCTTGTAAAGTAACATTTTGTAATTCTTAGATGTTATTTTCTTGGAAGATTTAGTCATTTGTTATTTAAACAGCTAACAGAATTTTTATTGTTGGAAGACTATTCTTCCACTTTCGTAACACTGCAAATTTATGTTTCTTATAACAAACTAAAGCTTCTTATTGGCTAAATTTTATGGAAAATTACCATAGAGTGAATTTTACAAGACATTTACTTTTTATCTGAATGCTGCATTATCAGAAGATTGCACAGCGTGTAAAGCACTATTTTGTAATTCTTAGATGTTCATTTGTTAAAAGATTGCGTTATTAGTTATTAAACATCCGACAGAATTTTTACTGAAAGAAAACTTTTTATCCACGTTTGTAATACTGCAAAATCATATTTCATACAACAAACCAAAGCTTCTATGTTACTAAATTTCATAGAAAGTACTATGAAGCGAATTTTACATGCCTGTAATATTTTACAATAATACGGTATTCTAAATTGTAAATTTCATTGTAAATTTATATTTTGTATGACAAAAGAAAGTTTAGGTTATTAAATTTAGTATTATTTACTAAATTTTATGAAAGCAGCATAAAGTGAATTTTACAATAATTTAAATTTTATAAGAATGTTGCTTTATCAAAAGATATTACAGCTTGTAAAGTAATATTTTGTAATTCTACGATATTCTTTTATTAACGTATTGAATTATTTGTTTTTTGAAAAGTCGACAGAATTTTCAACATTATTGACATGTTTACAGATTTTTATAATACTGCAAGTTTACGTTTTATGCGGTAAACTAGAACATCTATTTTACTAACATTTTTTTAGTATGAAGCAAATTTTGCAATAGTGTAATATATTATTCAAATGTTGTGCAGATGATACCCTAACATGCAAAATAATATTTTGTTATTTTTAGTTATTCTTTTGTTAAAAGATTTACATATTTGTTATTTAAACAGATTATGTAATTTTCAGTGTTATAGAGATACAGAAGATTTTTAGAACACAATGAATGCATGTTCCTTAGAACAAATTAACGATTCTACTTCATTAAATTGTATAGAAAGGTACTATGAAATGTATTTAGCAATACAGTAATACTTTATTTTCGTTTCGTTACCAGAAAGTACAACACTGTACAAAGAAATATTTTGTTAATCTTATACTTTTTTCCTTTTTTGATAAAGATTGAGTTATTTATTTTTTAAATAGTGCGCAGAATTTTCAGAATTATAAGTATATTTAACAATTTTTGTAACACAGCAAATTCATGTTCTTTACAATAGACTAAAGCTTCAATGTTATTAATTATTAGAGAAAAATACTAATATGTGAATTTGAGAATACAATAGTAATTTATTGTAATGTTACATTAACATAAAGTACCACAATGTGTAAAGTGATATTTCGTTATTCAAGAAAGGGACCAGTGGCTCATGTACGTTTGCAATAGAAAAAGAAAGCTCAACTCAACTCATTCAAGATGTTTGCATTTTTATGTATGCTTTTTCGTTAGAAAGTTGAGTTATTTGTTACATAAATATATGAAAGATTATTTTAGCCTTATGAATATATTTACACACTTTTATAACGCTCTAAATTCATATTCTTTACAAAAAATAAAGCATTCATTTTATTAAATTTTATAGAGAAACACTATGATGTGATTTTCGCAATACAGTAATATTTGTTGTTATCAGAAGATACTACAGCGTACAAAACAATATTTTGTTATTCTTGTGAGTTCTTTTGTTAAAGGATAAAATCAATTGTTATTCAAATAGTTGACATAATTTTCAGCATAATAAATATTGTTATCTACTTTTATAACACTGTAAATACGTGTTCTTTACAACAAACTAAAATTGTAATTTTATTATTTTTTATTGGAAAGTACTTTGATGTAAATTTGACAATACAGTTATTCAAAAAACCGACAAACTTTTTAGCATAATAAATATTTTTACCCGCTTTTATAACACTATAAATTCGTGTCCTTTACAAAAAACGAAAATTGTCATTTCATTCCTTCTTATTGGAAAGTAATTTGGATGTGAATTTGAGAATACAGTTATTCCAATAGTCGACATAATTTTCAAAATAATAAATATTTTTACCCACTTTTATAACACTGAAAAATTTGTGTTCTTTACAACTAACGAAAACTGTGATTTTATTATTTCTTATTGGAAAGTTCTTCGAAGTGAATTTGACAATACAGTAATAGTTTATTTTAATGTTGCATTATCTGAAGATACAACAGTTTGTAAAGTGATAATTTGTTATTCAATGGATTGGGATGGTTTAGCATAGAGAACAAAAAATCGACACAATTTTATTATTTTTGAGAAATTTGCATTTTGTTATATGCTGTTTATATGATCTTTTAATAAAAGATTGAGTTATTTACTATTTAAAATGTAAGTTTCAATCTTTTAAATATATTTACCCACTTTTGTAACACTCCAGATTCATATTCTTTACAAAACAATTAATAATGCGTCTGTATTATTAAATTTGATACTGAAATACTATGATGTGACTTTGGCAATACAGTAATAATTTATTCCAATGTTGCTTTATCTGGAGATACCACAACGTGCAAAACAATATTTTGCTGTTCTTAGATGTTCTTAAGATAAAGTTATTTGTTAGTTAAATACGTTTCAGAATTCGTAGCATTATAAATGTATTTACATTCTTTTATAAAATTACAAATTCATGTTCTTTCTAATAAACTAAAGCTTCTATTTTATGAAATTTTATAAGAAAATACTACGATGTGAATTTGACAATACATAATATTTTAATTTAATCATGCATTATTAGGAGATTAGAAGCTATTAAATTTTATATGAAAGTAAATACATATACACCTGTTTGTTAATATAAATTAGATTGCTGACTGAGCTCTGTATTTATATATGTATTTATAAAAAGATATGCGATTATTTAAACTTAAAAAAGAAATAACGTCTAATAATAATTAGTAAAAAAAAAAAAAAAAAAAAAACCTATATTACAGGTTTGCACGGGCCAGAATTTCCAGACCCGGGCCCAAACCGCAAGAAAGTTATTTTGGCTCGGCTTGTTCTTGTCCAACATAATTTTTGATATTTCGAAAAAAATCCACTTTTTATCATATAATTAAATCCTTTTAAAGAATACTGCATACATATTTATGGGATGATTTTACAGTATATTTTACAGAACATATACAATCGCAATATTAATGATTATTTTTATTCTTTGACTTTCAACATTCAGATAAAGATTCATTAAAAATTAATATGGTTTAGAATAAAAGAAAAAAAAGAAAGTTAAAATTATCATAACTTTTGAAGCTGTGTAATAAAAAAGTAGATTTATGAAGATATTTTCTATATCATTTTATAAAAGATTTTCGCAAATTCAAAGGAGCTAATTTCTGATAAATTTCTGAATTCCTTTCTTTTCTGAAATGCGTAAGATTAGCAGCTATTTTTATTCAGAAACCACGCAATCGAATGGCGTTCTCCATTTGTTGATGCAAGCAATTTAACAAAATTCTGTCAACGCAAGCGTTATGAATCAAATTTATGGAAACTACAGCATGGGAAGAGAGAAAAATCTGGATCCACATGACAAGAATCTTTTATATCTGAATAAGTATATACAATAGAGTGGAGCGAAAAATTTTTTTTTTTTTGAAAATCAAAAACGGGTAGGTGCCAAAAGTTGCCTTTATACTAGTACATCAACTGTGTAAAATTTTACCGCTGAAAAAAAATGGCTTGAGTCTGCGCTTTTGCTCCAAAAATCGAAATTTTGGGTAAAATTTGTCATTTTTTGACATTTTTTCAAAAAAATTAAAAAATTCCTACAGAGCTGGTTAGTATTTAAAAGTGTTGCATAGACCTTTATATTTATCTGCTTAACATATTTAAACTATAAAACAATATGTTTATTCCCTATAGCTGGAGCAAAACAGACAACTTTTAGTAAAAAAACAGCATTACCACTTTGTTGGGTCACACAACGAATTATTGTTTTTAATACAGCTTTTGTTTTTAAAACTACCTTGGACATGCGTCGTGGAGGTGGCTATATTTCCTATACCACCCGGCCCAACTATTCGATCATCTTAGTACAGTGTTTTATTTATACATTGATTTGTGATTTTCTTTATAAAAATTTGGCATGTTTTCGATGCTTCCACTTTGTTCATCTGTTCTTTGCATCCACATGCTGCTGTAACTATCATGCATATTTTTACAGTTCATACAAAAAAAAATGACAAGCAGAGTAATGCACGGGAATATTATTAAAGGGATCTATTCGGTCATCTATTATATTTATCAAACTTACATTCAGTTGATGAATAGTGATTGGAAGTTCTGTTACCACAACATTTTTTCAGTCAATTGTATTTTTTTTTTACGTAATGATTTGTTTCAAAGATGATTTCAGATATTTCAACTATAAGTATACCATCATTTATTCTACTTTTGCATTTTTTATATGTTGAGAAGCGAGCTGTTTCATGTGATGGTGATCGTCAGAGAGAATTGCAATGAAAATTTGTTCTCCATGTGTAAAGCAACCGCTGTTGTAAATAACTTTTTTTGCATTAGTTTTATGCCATTTTCTAAGTGTTTTCGTATCTAGGTAATTTCCTATTAACTTTTAGATCCCCTTTTTATGAGCGGACAACATTTGATGGTGAAATGTCCTGGGCATAAACTTATAATGCATAGTACTTTATGAGGGAATGTACGGATTCTAATCGACTATAAGTGCTCATTTAAAATTAGGAGAATTTTATTTGTCACTGTGAACCATTTTGCATGGGGTAAGCTTAGAATTGTGTATAATATTGAATCATTCGCTACTTCAACTCCAGTGAATTTCCTCTGCGTCAATTATTTGAGAAGTCGATATAAAACGTTCTAAGCTACATGGATTCACCGAATCAATAAGGAAAATCTTTGTCTGCGTACTATTCACTTCCTATTGCAATTTTTTTTTTATAAAATAGAGAATAATTTTGTAAAATTTTTTCTCAAATTGAGAAAAAGATACTCAGAACAGACTAGAAATTTCTGTCGGAGATTGCAAAGCTAATTCATAAGGAAAGCTATTT
Organism: Maratus speculifer; assembly: GCA_964019185.1. NCBI lineage: Eukaryota > Metazoa > Arthropoda > Arachnida > Araneae > Salticidae > Maratus > Maratus speculifer. The sequence continues at coordinate 363,911,975 of OZ025294.1, forward strand.
CTCAGAAGGAATGAGGAATAGGAATTTAGAAAACATCTCACACAAAAGACAGCTCATAAAGTTAATAAAATTTTCCGCTATATATAAGCACAGATTGTCAATCAGCCTTTATATGTTCACTCACAAAATGTATAATCCATGTTTATACCGCGGGATGTTTTATACCAAATGTACTACACACCTAAATAATAGATCTAAAATCTTATTAGAAATTACTAGACTACGGAACAACACAGGAAACGACATAAAGCATACTAAAACTTCTTTAGAAATATTGTTGTTTTACAGCAAGTAGTTTTTGCAAATTTTGTTTGCAATCCTCTGTTACAATCGTTATAATATTAAACAGCTAGCTTCTCAGCATATATTCAATGTAATAGGTTCAATAAATGATGACATACTAGAAATTAAATTCATACAATCAATTTTTAGGCAAATCATTGCATATAAAATGTAATTGATTGAAAGAATGCTGTGATAACAATACTTCCAATCATAATGTACTAATTGCATGAAATTTTAATGAAGATAATAGACTGTTGAATAGGTTCAATTAAGAACATACCCAATACATTGCTCAGCTTCCCTTCTGTTATACATGGTATAAAAATATACGTGCAGCAGGTCACACCAGCATGATCCAAATCATCCAAAGTCAGTGAATATAAAGAAGAGATAAATTACTTTGATATATAGAAAACTTATACTCGTCTTCGGGAAAAAAATAACAATTCAATACATAAATAAAACACTGGGCCTAGATGATTGGATGGTTGAGACGGGTGGGATAATGCAACCACCTCTATGAGTTATATACACAGTAGTTTTGAAAGCAACTAGTTAAGAAATGCATTCAAAACAACATTTCGTCGTATGCTCCAATAGGGAGGTTAACGCTGATTTTTCACAAAAAGTTGTCAGATTTGCTTCAAGTATACAGACTACAGATATTGTTTTATAGTTTAAATATGTTAAGCAGATAAATATAAAGATCTAAGCAACACTTTTAAATACTAACCAGCTCTGTAGGAATTTTTTAATTTTTTAAAAAAAATGTCAAAATATGACAAATTTTACCCAAAATTTCGATTTTTGGAGCAAAAGCGCAGACTCAAGCCATTTTTTTTCAGCGGTAAAATTTCACACAGTTGATGTACTAGTATAAAGGCAACTTTTGGCACCTACCCGTTTTTGATTTTCAAAGAAAAATTTTTTTTCGCTCCACCCTAATATACAAGTATCTTATTTACCAAAAATGAAAAACGCTATTTGACCCCCAATCCCTTCAATAGTTAGGCTTGTCATTTTTATAACTTTACAGTTAAAAATTAGTCAAGAAATGTGCAAAACTTTCGCGCTATCGAGAAGTGAATTTAAAAGCCACCAATAAGAATACTTCCCAAGATAAGTATACAAAAGTTCTTTATCGGTATTAATACTTTTACAAATAATGTCTGTCTTTCACATCTTAAGAACAAATAAGTCTAGTTCCAGACCGGCTCGACTACATATAAAAAAAACAATGCAAGCCTGATCTCGGCCCGGCTCCAGTCTGCTAAAAAGTATGAACCCCGGTTTAGACATAAAGTAACAGTCCGATGCCGATCTCTACGTTGTACAAGTTGCATTTCTGTGTCGATGTCATCAAACTCTTATCGGTTCGGGACGCACATTTATACTTATTCTCGTTAAGATCATATTCATTGAAAATATTTCATATTTTATCGTTTTTACTGATAGCTTTATGACGGGCCGATATTCCCACTCAATTATTCTCCCGTCTCGTCTCGTTGAAAATATTATTCTAATTCTGCCGACTCGGCCCATTGCAAAATTCAGAAGCATTCCACCTAGCCGGTACGGGTCTCAGGCCAGTCCCTGGTTCCTGCAGACATCTAACTTATATAAAAGTAGAAAAAGTAGAAACAATTTAACAGAGTACATTCCGTGCAGCTTGTTATACATGAATATCTGACATCCGGTCTTAAGAGTTTGTTTGCAAATGCGTTTAAAACTGCAAGTTGAAATATGATATCTCATGAGAATTTGTTTTCATTTGTATTAATGATGAAGAACTTTAAGCAAGTCTGAAATACTTAAAGTTATTTTTTAATTTTTTTTTTTGGATTTTTAAATATTTAATTAAATTGTATTTATTTTTGTGTTTTTTTTTCTAATATGTAATTAAATATATATTTTTTTAATTATTGCTCCATATGTTTTTTATTTTATTTTATTTTTTAAACATTAAGAAAAGCTTTGCAAATTAAATAATTAAATGGAGGGTAATATCTTAGCAATATTAATACACATGTCATAGCTGATTACTTACTTATAAAATGTATATTGTGCTAAAGATTAATATAACTCTATGTATTCGGATTTTTTATGTGTATAATACGTTTTTCGTAATTTATGACTGAAGAAGTATTTCTGACTTCATAAATTAAAGATAAATTCACTAATTTAAATAAAGGATATGAAAAAAAAAACTTTTTTGACTTCAGACAGTTTATCTTATATTTTCCATAATAATATGTTAAGCTAAAATATTTTTAAAGTATGTAATGATTAAAATAATTAAAAGTCATTAAGGTTTTAAATTATTGAATTATGCATCACCGACATAAAGTTTAACTGTAAATGAAGGCTAATTTATTCGAAAGAAAAAATAATGTACCTACTTAAAGGGAAAAATAAGCTAACTTTATTGCTAATCTCGTTTGACATGTGGAGATTTAAAATGATTCCTTAAATTTTAATTTTAAATAATGATACCGGATTCAGAGATTTATCTGTATCTTGAATAAATTAATTTCCAGTTGGATTACTAGGTATCATTCATAAATTAATTTTCTTTTGAAACATTTTAATATTAATCATTCTTTACTATCAGATAGCAATGCTTAAATTTTAGAAATGTGTTCCGTGGTATTTCAAAGATTTATAAATAACATGTTTGAATATTGATAAATAGTAATTTCCATATAGAAAGATGGCTCAAATTAACATTTGAAATTTATTTATTTAGGAATATAGTATCTGTTAATTGGAAACCTGGGTCTCTATTTAGATTTTTTAGTATCTTGGAACAATGCAGTTATTCCATGACATTAGCAATGTAGAAATGTCAACTTTGTAGACGCATAGTAATTTAAAGGAGGTTATTAATTTAATATACAGTAATTTAAAGCTAACGAATGCAGATAATTTACCAGAGTACAATCAATGAAGCTAGTTATACATGAATATGCCACTTTGACCCACTCCCATGCTTAATAATTTATGGCACATGCTTCGAACTTAAATATATTTATGTTATTTCTCGTGAATTTGATATTATTTATATTACGGTAGAATACAAAGCAAGTTTGAAATGTTTAAAGCTTTTTTTATAATTTTTATGAGATTTCTTAATATTTAATTAAATTGTCCCTACTTTTAGATTTATTTCTAATATTTAATTAAAATTATTTTTGAATAATTGCTTTAAAGAGGATTTTTTGATATTTTTTAAGAAGGAAGAAAGGTATTAAAAAATGAATAATTAAATGCAGTGTTATATCGTAGCAGGATTAATAGATATGTTAAAGCTGATTATGCATGTGTATAGTATACACTGAGCTAACAAACTTCAAATATTTGGATTCAATATGTATATATCATATTTTTCGTAATTTAGATTTGAAGAAGCATTTCCGATTTCATAAATTAAAGATAAATCCGTAAGTAATAAAAAATATGAAAAAATAGCCGTTTGGCTCTAAAAAATTATCAAAAGGTTTCAATAGTTAGATGTTATACTAATACAGTAGAACCTCTAAATAACGGACACATTGGGAAAGCAGAAAATGTCCACCAATCGGAGGTGTCCGCTATTGCGAAAACCTCAGAGATACAAAAGTCGCTAAGAAATGCTTAATGTTTCATTAATTGACAATTATATGATCTAAAATCTCTATTATATGATTAATGAGAAATTAAAATTATTTTTTAAACAATCAAACTTAAATAAAACTGTGCACACCTTTAACTGCAGTTTATTACAATCTTATTTAAAAAAAAAAAAAAGAAAAAAGAAATCTGTTACAAAAGTTTACTTTTGCTTGCGATTACATGTAATTTGTATTTCAATGTGAAGTTATTGATCATTATAGTGTTCCGAGCAGGGATGGGGATTACACTTTTACATCATTAAAAAATAAAATCATAAAGTCTTCCTAAAAAATCCTACATTTGAACGTTCTGGGAGATGTCCCTCCCACGTAACTCCTTGAATTCAACAATGAACGTCAAGGAGAAATTTCCTCAGACCATCTACATTTATCTGTGATAAAAAAAAATTGTCACACATTTTCCTGAGAAATTTAGAGACATTTTTACTTTTTTTTCATTTTTTTTCTTGTTAAAAAACATTTTTTCATCCTTTATCGCCGAAAATAGTGTCCGCTATTTAAAATGTCCGTTATTCAGAGGTTAAACATACAAAAATTTAGGTTTTGGGAGTAGGGATTGGAGAACTGTCCGTTAAATAGAGGTGTCCGCTATTTGAGAGTGTCCGTTATGGAGGTTTTACTGTATAATTTTTAAAGTGTGTGATGAGATTAAAGCAACCAAAATGCATGAAGCATAAAGTTATTGAATTATGCATAAACGACATAAATTTTGACTGTATATCAAGGCTAATTTGTTTTAAAGAAAAAATAATATACATACTGAAAGTTAAAAATAAGCTAACTTTATTGCTAAACTCTTTTAACTTGTAGCAATTTAGAATGATTGCTTAAATTTTAATTTTAAATAGTGATACTGAATTCAGAGATTTATCTAGTACCTCATATAAATTAATTTCAGGCTGCATTATTAGCTATCGTTGATTAATGAATTTTCTTTCTAACTTTTTTTAGTATTGATCGTTATTCTTGCTTAATTATTAACGCTTCTATTTAATAAAAGTGTTCTATGATTGTCGAAGATTTATAAATAACACATTTGAATATTAATAAATAGTGATTTCCATATCGAAATGCGAGAAGATATCTAAAATTCACAATTAAAAGTTATTTATTTAGAAATGTAGTATACTTAATGTATGGAAATCAATTTTGTATAAATATCATGGAAATAAAGTTTACTTGAGAGGTTGTTGAAGCTAAATAATATAAGCTAACTGAAAGCTAAATATTTATTTTATGAATTAAGTAAATAACTATTAAGTTCGAAGCATATTAAATATTCTGAATAAGGAAGACCTTATTTAAGAACGGGCCATGATTATAATATCCTGATTATTCGAAACGATAAATTCTACCCTGCTTATCATAAAACTAATATTTCATACCTGTTTTGATTCATACTGCTTATAAATGTCATTCTACAAATTTAAAGCATGGTAATCATTAAACAATGTGCATATTTATTCCTTCTTTTATCTTACATTAAAATATTGTGTTTAGATTAGTATTGTCAAATTAGATAAAATTATTTTCAATTTTTATTTTTATTATTTTCCCATCTGATTTCATTTTTATCCTCTTTTTTATATCTAAACATTAGTGTCTTGTACGTTTTTTCCCCTATCTATCCATTATAATAACGTTATTCAATTTTTTTCTCCATTTTTTTTTTTGGGGGGGGGGGTGTATGTATGTTGGTAACCCCAAACTCGTATTATTTTGCTTTTCATGAAAGATGCGAAAACAGTTCTATAGTATTTGGGGTCCGACGAGTCTACTATATCTCTGTAGTATTTGGGGTACGACGAGTCTACTATAGCTGCGCAAATTCCAAATATAACCATTTTCTTTTCTGATCATTGAATATTCTGCATTAAATAAGCCTAACTTTAGAATGATTCATGGTCCTAGTTCCTAATTATTAGGAACGATAAATTCTTTATGCATATATCTTAAAACTGATATTTAATATTTGCTTTATACTGTTAAATGTCATTTTCTGTGTTTAAATTAGGATAGAAATGAAAATAAAGATATTTTTTATCTTAATGTGTATTCAGTTTTCTGCTCATTAAGAAGCCCATTAAGTTGTGTCGGAAGAAAAACAAAATATTTAGTCAATATATATATAAGGAAAAGGCCATATTTAAAAACACATCCATCACGCAATCTATTACACCACTGCGTTTTTGCTGTAGCGATCGTTGCAGGAACTTTAATGGCAATGTAAGCGAATCATATCATAGACCTGTTAAATAGAGACCACCGAAATTGGCCGAACTCATGTGTACAATAGGAGACATAGAGAAAAGACAAGTGTTTCTTGCCATTGCTATCCCACAGTAATTTAACCCACATTGATGTCAGCGGCTCTTTCCTCATAAGAAAAAACAAGTAAAGGAAAAAGTATGTACAATAAACTCTGTGTAAGGCTGAATACATCGAGACTGAGAAAATTTTACTCTGTCTATCGACTCACTGGGATGTGAAAATCTTTCTGAGTTAGACAAATTTCAGTCATACACCGACTCAAACTTACAGAGAAATTACTGTATTTAGGCAGATAAATGAATTTAAAATCTATCACAAAATTAATTATAAGTTTATATTCTCTTATTTTTAGAGTGGAATGCTGCCTCATGTAAAACTTTTTACATAAGCAACTGACATATTTTTATTCATAGTACTTACAGGTTCATACATACTAGGAGTCATTGTCCAAGTGAAATACTCTATGCACAGTCTCATTGTGTATATTATTTATTTGAATATAATGCTTATCCCTAACAATATGAAAATAACTTTTACTAAGTGTAGGAAGTGCCATTGGATCTATAGTATAGATTTCTTTAAATTTTATTGGCTATTTGTGAAACTTTTCTGAAACATTAATTTATGATTGCCTATAAAAATGGACATCTGAAACATGATTTGCATAAGGTTTTAGCAACTATTTATATAAAATGGCCATTAATAAAATAAATTAATAAAACACTTTTTAAAAATAAATCGTAAGATATGCACTGAAAAAAACCCAATAAAAGCCAGCTTTTTCAAAAAATACCTTATTTTTTTAATTAAAACGAGCCGTTCTGCTCTTTTTAGAAAAGGCCGGGTTTTTATAGCAGTGTTTTTGGAACATTCTTCAAAATTCATGGTTTGCTGAATCCCACACGACATAATATTATCATCACTTAAAACTTCGTGACGTTTCAATTTCGAATCTCCGTTAATCCATCATGAGATTCCTTCTTCTGCGGTTAATCAGCAACCCGGATAATTCGATTCCGTTTTTTCGAGATTCCGCTGTTTTTCAAATCTGTTTTGATTTTATGCTGCTTAAAAATGTGATTTAACCGTTTGGCGGTTATGCAGCACTATTGTGCTTTCAGATTTTGGAATGGAAACTAATTAAAAACGCTACTTATGCTTCAAAAGACACATTTTCATTACGAAAAGGCAACAGCGGCAAAATATTTGACTCGCGCAGATATACAGACTCGTACTGAAATGACAGCGCAATAGCGTCGCTTAGCTTATTTATATAAATAAGTATAAATGTGATAAAAAAGGAAAATAAGAATTTAAAAAAAAATATTTTATCTAAATAGATATTTAGTTAATTATATATTTTGTTTCGTGCATACGTATTCATCACAAATGTTAAATATCTAGAAAAATATACAATTGGGATGAATAAACAGGAAATACTAAACCCTAGCTCTCTCTATGGAGATTTTATCTCTGGTACCAAGAGTTATTCCATTGTATGATAACTTTACAAATATGAACACTGTAGATAAAAGTTTGTGACAATAATTTAAAGCTAACGAAATAGCATTGTGAAAATGAATGTTAACGAATCCTATCCAAATTATAGCAATAAATATTATTTTCCTGTTTATCTTATGCATATTTTAAAAAATATGAATAATTCCTAATTATACACTAAATTGTATTAACATTATAATATTCTTTAAAAACGAATTTTTAAAAATATTTTTCTACAATGCAAATGCATTTAATTTTTATTATTCTTATAAATTACGCTTACAATATATATATATATATATATATATATATATATATATATATATATATATGAATTTTAGAATAACTAATTCACTTATTTCATATTTTTTTGTCATGAAATTATACACTTATCATATAATAACAGTTCTATATACCGGTGTCCCAAAAATAACTGATGGATTTTAAAATTCAATAACTTGCAAACGGTGACAGCTATTTAAAAAAATTTGCAGGAGGATTATGTATAATGTCAGGAGTTTTTTTACCGTAATTTTTTATTTTAGTTCGCATCTCAAACAATAGGTGGCGTTGACGGCGATTGAAGTACAGGTGATCAATGCTGAGTGAAATGTCGACCTGGCCTTCAATCGCCGTCAGCAAAACCTATTGTTTGAGATGCGAACTAAAATAAAAAAAATTATGGTAAAAAATCTCCTGACATTATACATAACCCTCCTGCGAAAATTCTTTAAATAGCTGTCACCGTTTGCAAGTTATTGAATTTTAAAATCAATCAGTCATTTTTGGGACACCCGGTATATACATATGTAAATATATACATACATATATATATATATATATATATATATATATATTAAGGATATTCACTTAATTCTTTCGGTGTTTTGTTTTGCTTTTTCTAAAATAGTCTCTTATAACGTGAAAGAAAAAAATACAGATATGTGTATCAATACGGTTGGAAGAAAGTAAAGTTAATCCAGGTTTCACAGGAAAGTGATTCAACATATTGTATAAAGAAAAAGTAACCATTTTCAGATAAAACATATCATAAAATTCATAACATGTGAAATAAGTGAATAGTATTTTAAACTCGGATTAAGGAAATATTTCATGAATTTGAATCACTTCTTCCATTTCTCATCTTAATGGAAATTTTTTATCTTAATTTTTATGACCTGTAGGGCCTTGCTTGTTAAATTACTTTAAAGTTTCAAAATGCACATAAATGCTTATGTTCTTAAAATATTGGAGATTAGCATAATTGTAGGTCATTAAATTACGCTAACTATATGTAATGCATTAACATAGGTCACATTTTCTGTGCATTCAAGTTATAAGCTTTACCGAGTACTTCCTAATGAGGTAGTATTTCATAATGACTATAATATATAATGTTTGTTTCTGCAGGTGTATGTTGCGGAGTTGACTTCAAGAACATCATACATCCTACGATTTCCAGCCCACCTTCAATTAGAAGCTTTTCAAAAAAGAAATGCTCTAATATCACTTTTAAGAGTTGGTTAAACATCGATGTTTAGTACTTTTTGTCACATAGACATAAAATTTTTTAAGGCCAAAAAATTCCTTTTAAATTAATATAAAGAAAAAATCATTTTGATGCATAATTAAACACTAAGAGTTTAAATGTTTTTTTTCAAATGGAAATGTGAAGTAATTGTTCGCTTTAAAAGTAGAAAATTATGTATTTAATACGGATTCTTATGAACGGAAATACAATAAAATTTTAGAATCTTTCAAACTATTTATAAAATTAATACATGTATATATAGTAATAAAAAAATGCGCCATTTTGCCCTTTCTGAGCCTTTAATTCCGATTTTATGGAACATACGTTTAATCTTAGTTTCGTAATGTATTAATATTTTAACAGCTAAAATTCTTTTTCTTATTTTATTTAACTTAGTAATCATCTATTGCTTGTTTCTCAAAAAGAGCGGGAAACTATTTCGTAATTTGCTTTCAATGTAGAGGTTTATTTTTCCTTTTTAGAATATTATCAAAATTTTAATTTTATTTTTTATTCATATCGTCTGCTGTGTATTAATGCGCGTATGTGCACAAGTTAGTCTATTTCAGAGAGAGTATAACGATCTTAAGGGAAGGCCACGCCCCGTCTACCAATCAGAGATGATGATGTTGACGTCGTAGCTTTGAAGTTAATCCTAATTGGATTTTTAATTTACTGACGCAGACTGGATAAGGGGCTAGTTTTTTCGTGGAGTGTCGAAGTTTTTTTCTAGGTTGGAAGAGCGTTCAGAATGCATCTGTCTTTTGAACTGGTAGGACGTCCGTTAAACTTTTCCGATAAATTGTAATATAGAATGATGTAGCTTAGTTCACGAAGGTTGGAGTACTCGATGTGTGCAACGTTGACTACTGGAATAACTTCGTTTAGTAAAGTTAAAATTATTTACAACGTTAGAACACCAGAATATTCGAATTCCAAGCATACCGGTTTCGGTAGCATATAGCATACCTTCCTCAGTGCTAAAGATAGTGGAGATTTGCTCATATATATATAGGGAGGATGGGGATTCAAGTGATAAGTTTCTTGACCAATAGGAAAACAGAGGATCCTAGGCAACAGCCAATAGGAAAACAGAGGATCCTAGGCAACAGCCAATAGGAAAACAGGGAACAGTTAATAGGAAAATTGGGTGGAAAATGGAAAAGATATTGCGAGAATTGCATTAAAAGATTAAGAAAAATTAGTTTTAATGTAATATTTCCAACAGTCTGATAATGGTGGAATAGCAAAATCACAATTAACAAAATTAGGAAGATTTTTATGGATATGGAAAGCTTCAAGGAAGTTGAGTTCTCAACTGAACCCAATGGAAGTTGAACTCAACTTCCCTGAACTCAACTTCCTTGAAGCTTTCCATATCCATAAAAATCTTCCTAATCTTGTTAATTGTGATTTTGCTATTCCACCATTATCAGACTGTTGGAAATATTACATTAAAACAAATTTTTCTTAATCTTTTAATGCAATTCTCGCAATATCTTTTCCATTTTCCACCCAATTTTCCTATTAACTGTTCCCTGTTTTCCTATAGGCTGTTGCCTAGGATCCTCTGTTTTCCTATTGGCTGTTGCCTAGGATCCTCTGTTTTCCTATTGATCAAGAAACTTATCACTTGAATCCCTATCCTCCCTATATATATATGAGCAAATCTCCACTATCTTTAGCACTGAGGAAGGTATGCTATATGCTACCGAAACCGGTATGCTTGGAATTCGAATATTCTGGTGTTCTAACGTTGTAAATAATTTTAACTTTACCATATTACACCAGGCAACAACCTATTATTAACTTCGTTTATTTTATGAGTTCTAATAAATCTGAAGTCAAGACTGAGTGACTTAAATTATTTATGGGGAAATACCCAAAGACATCAATCCACTGCTTGTTAATATACACTTACGGCTGCTTAACCTGCATCTAGTGCTTAAGGGAATGGAGATGGAACTTTAGATGGAATACTGCCAATCAATTTTCTTTTTTCGTTAGGTACATATTGGAAAGTCGATAGGATCTTTGAAATGAGCCGGTGTGCATCTCTGGAGAAATACTATACTAAATTCTCATGGCTTAGCAATTACAAACTGACCCTGTTAGAGAAAACTTTTCGTCGTAACGATGATTATGTGCTCGCCATGTTCGACGAGTTGGAGGGTGGTCCGGTGTTAGGCAGACCGCTTTACCTAACGTAGTTCCATAATTCTAAACGAGATTTCCCATAAAAAAGAACTTTAGCTGTTAAAATATTAATACATCACGAAACTAAGACTAAACGTATGTTCCATAAAATTAGAATTAAATGTTCAGAAAGGGCAAAATGGTGCAATTTTCTTTCATTTTATTACATATATATATTATGAAAGTTATTTTAATTCTTTTTGATTTTGATTGTTTGTTTTTTATAAGATTTTCTTTTAAAAAATGAAAGTAAAAATACGATGTATGTATCAATACTGGTCGAAGACAATAATGCTATCCCACTGTGTCTCCAATTAGTGGTGTAATGGTATAAGGAAAAATTAAGCATTTTCATGTAAAACATAGGATAAACTACAAAGTATATAAAATTGGTTCGCAAAATTTTACATTCTAATCACATAAATATTTCATGATTCACGTCTACCATTTCTCATCTTAATGCAAATTGTTGATCTAAATTATTATGACCTGTAAAGTCTTACTTATTAAATAACTTTAAAGTTTCAAAATGTATATAATTGTTTCTGTTCTTATGATATTGGAAACTAACATAATATTACATCATTAAGTTACTTTAACTATATGTAATGCAGTAAAATATGAGACATTTTCTCTGTATTCAAGTTATTAGCTTTTCCGAGTACTTTCTAATGAGGTAGTATTTCATAATAACCATAATATGTAATGTCTGCATCTTGAGCTGTATATTATAGAGCTAACCTCAAGCCCATCGTACATTCCATAATTTCCAGTTCGCCTTCAATTATAATAGAAGTTTTTCACAAAGAAACTGTGTTGATATAGATTTCAAAAAATCTTTCGACATTAATAGATTAATATGTTTCAATGTTTAGTTCTTTTTTGTATCACAAGATCTGAGCATTTATTAATTCAAAAAATCAATCAGAGTTATTAAGGAGACAATATGTTTTTGATAAATTATTAAACATCAGGAGTTCAACCATTAAGAAAAAGTCTTGTTTCTTTTAAATGAAAATTATAAATATTTTTTTTGTTTCAAAAATGAAATATTACGCATTTAACAGAGATTTTTATGGATTATTTAAAACTTGTTTAAACTTTGCATACATTTACGTATATGTATATATATATATGTGTGTGTGTTTATCTGTGGGTGTAAATGTATACAAAGTTTAAATTACATATTAATCTTATATGCCTGATATGTAATCATATACATATATAATGATATATATATCGATAAATGTCGAAAATGATAAAGTGATCTCATGTTTATCAAGTAAGTCGTGTAACACCTTAAATAAGAATAAAATAAGTATTTTCATGTAAAACATAGCATAAAATACATAATTTGTGACAGTAGTTCATAAAATTTTAAATTTTAATAATATATATAATTTCTGAATTTTAATATTTTTTACTATTTCTCATCTTAATGCAGATTTTTGATCTAAGCTATTATGAGAGCCTGTAGAGCGATATTTGATAAATTACTTCAAAATTTCGGAATGTAAATAAATTTCTCTGTTCTTATAATATTTGAAACTAACATAAAGGTAAATCATTAAACGAACTATATTATTAATGGTATTACACGAACTACATCCAATGCAGTAACATATGAGACATTTTCATTCAAGTTATTAGCTTTTCCGAGTACTTCCTAATGAGGTGGTATTTCAGTATGATTATAATGTGTAATGTCTGCATCTTCAGCTGTATGTTATAGAGCTAATCTCAGTCATATATTACATTCTATAATTTCGAGTTCACCTTCAATTATAGTAAACGTTTTCTGAAAAAGAACTGTATTAATATCACTTTTTGCCGTTCATTAAATATTAATAAATTAATATAGAGTTTCAATGCCTAGTAATTTTTGTCACATTGTCGTAAGCATTTTTAAGACCGAAAATTTAATTCTAAATTATTATTGAGGGATTATGATATTGTTTTATTTTTAAAAAATTGTAGTTTAACCATTAAAAATAAGAAATGTTACCTTTAAATGAAAATTTGAAGTAATAGTTCCCTTTAAAAGTGAAATAATGCATATTTAATACTAATTTTTATGAACAAAAAACAATAAAATTTTAGGAACTTAGAAAATGTTTAAAAAATTAATATCTATATCTATATCTATATCTATATGTACTATTTATTTTCATTTAATTCTTTCTGTTTTATAGTTTGTTTTTTGAATATATTTTCTTAAAAAGGGCAAGTAATATATATATATATAAATATATATATGTATCCATACAGGTTGAAGATAATAATGTTATCTCAGATTTTTCAGATAGGTGATGTAACATTCTGTATAGGAAAATATTAAACATCTTCATATAAAACATAGCATAAGAGCATAAGATAAAAAGCTTGTAAAATTTTGCATTCTAATTATACAAAATATTTCATTAATTTAAGTCACATCGACCATTTTTCATCTTTCCAAAAATTATGGTTATAAATGCTTATGACCTGAGATCCTTGCTTGTTAAATTACTTTAAAGTTTCGGAATGTTCATAAATGTTTCTGTTCTAATAGTATTGAAAACGAACATTATGTTAGATTATTAAATTACACTGACTATATGTAATGTTGTAACATACTAGACATTTTCTCTTATTTCAGGTTATTAGCTTTTCCGAGTACTTCATAATGAGATAATATTTTATTTAGACTATAATATGTGTTTTTTGTTTCTTATTCTATATGTTACAGAGCTACCTCAAACGTATGCTACACATTATAATTTCGAGTTCATAATCAATAATAAAAAAAAAAGTTTTCAAAAAGAAACTGCGTTAATATCGTTTTTAATAGGTTATTATGCATTAATAAATTTATATGTTTCAATGTTTAGTTTTATTTTCTATATCACATTCTCATAAGTATTTTTTAATAATAAAAAATATTATGCACAGATAATGTTTTTTTGAGATATTGTTAAACAATTAATTGGAGTTTAACTATTAAAAAATACTAGTTTCTTTTAGTTAAGAAGTAGAATAAAATTTTTGTTTCAAAAGTTAAATACAACGTATTTAATATGGATTTTTACGGACAGAATCAAAATAAATTTTTTTAAGTTTTTAAAAAATTACAAACTTAATATATGTATATATATACTTATTAACTTTAAATTAAAAACAGATATATGTATCACTATATGAATTTTTCATGTAAGTAGGGTAACACCCCGTATAAGTAAAAATTTAACATTTTCGTGCAAAACATAGCATAAGATACAAAGCATGTAAAATTAAAGCATAAAAATTAACATTTCAATAATAGAATTTTTTTATGAATGTGAATTACTTCCAACATTTTTCATCTTAATGCAAATTGTTGATCTAAATTTTTTATGACCTGTAGAGCCTCACTTGTTAAATTACTTTAAAATTTCGAAATGTACATAAATGTTTCTGTTCTTATAATATTGTAATCTAACATAACGGTACATCATTAAATTACACTAACTATGTGTAATGCAGTAATATTCTAGACATTTTCTCTGCATTCAAATTATTAGCTTTTTCGAGTACTTCCTAATGAGGCAGTATTGCATGAAGACTATAATACGTATAAAGTCTCCATCTTGAGGTGTATGTTACAGAGCTTAACTCACGCACGCTCTACATTCTATAATTTTGAGCTTTCCTTCAATTATAATGAAAGTTCAAGATGAGCTGATGTCATTTTTGATTCTTTAAGCAGTAATAAATTAATACAGAATTCTAATGTTTAGTAATTTTTGTATATCACTACTCAAAGTTATTTTTTAGGCAAAAAAATAGTCTAAATTACTATGGAAATAAATTAATCTTGTTGTATTACTAAACACTTGGAGTTTAATGATAAAAAAAAGGAAAAAATGTGTGTTCTTTTAAATGAAAATTGGGCATATTTTTTTACTTCAAAAGCGAAATACATCGAATTTAAAACGTTTTTTTACGGACAGAAGTGCTATAAAATTTTAATATACCTGAAGCTATTACAAAATTAAAAAATATAGAGACAAAGAATGATTTTTTTTTTTTTAATTTTTCCTGCTTTTTTTTCTTTTCTGTTTTACATATTCTCTTAAAAAGTGAAACTAAAAGTTATCCAAGGTTTCTCGTGTAAGAGGAGCATCCGGTATAAGGAAAAAAATTAGCATTTTTATGTAAAACACAGGATAAGATACAAAGCATGTAAAATTAAAGCACAAAAATTTACATTTTAATTTTAATTATAGAAATTTTTCATATATATCAATAACTTCTACCATTCCTCATTTTAATGTAAATTATTTATCTAAATTATTATGACCTGTAGAGCCTTACATGTTAAATTACTTTAAAATTTCGAAATGCGTATAAATGTTTCTGTTCTTATAATATTGGAATCTAAAGTAATAAGACATCATTAAATTACGCTAACTATATGTAATGCAGTAACATGCTAGACATTTTATCTGCATTCAAGTTATTAAATTTTCCGAGTACTTCCTAATGAGGCCGTATTTCATAATGACTATAATATGTAATGTTGGCGTCTTGAGCTATATGTTACAGAGCTTACCAAAAGCACACTCTGCATTCTATAATTTCGATTTCACCTTCAATTACAATAGAAGCTTTTCAAAAAGGAACCCTGTTGATATCATTTTTTACAGTTCTTTAAACATTAATAAATTAGTATAAAGTATTAATGTTTAGTATTTTTTGTATATCACTAATCAAAATTATTTTTTAGACAAAAAAAATGTCTAATTTTTTATCGAGAAAATTAATTTTGATGTATTTCTAAACAATTGGAGTTTAACGATAGAAAAAAGAAGTTAAAATGTGTTACTTTTAAATGAAAATTTTGCGTAATTGTTTATTTCAAAAAAAAAAAAAAAAAAAAAAAAAACTTCGTATTTAACACGTTTTATTTCGATGACTGAAGCGCAATAAAATTTTAGAATACCTGAAGCTTTTAACAAAATTAATATACATACATATATAAAAGACTAATTTATTTTTTTGCTTTTTTTGCATTTTTTAAACATATTCTCTTAAAAAGTGAAACTGAAAGTCATAGAAGATTTCTCATGTAATTGGAGTAACACCATGTATAAGGAAAAAATTAGCATTTTAAAGTAAAACATAGCATAAAATAAGATGCATGTAAAATTAAAGCATAAAAATTTACATTTTAATTATAGAAATATTTCATTAATTTAAATAACTTTCATTAATTTAATTTAAATAACTAATATTTCTCATCTTTATTCAAATACTCGTTAAATTACTTTAAAATTTCGACATGAATATAACATTGGAATCTAACATAATATTACACCCTTAAATTACATTAACTATATGTAATGCAGTAACATACGAGAGATTTTCCCTGCATTCAAGTTATTAGCATTTCCGAGCACTTCCTAATGAGGGAGTATTTCATAATGACTATAAAATGTAATGTTTGCATCTTAAGCTGTATGTTACAGAGCAAACTAAAAGCACGCTCTACATTCTATAATTTCGAGTTCACCTTCAATTATAATAGAAGATTTTTATAAAGGTGTTAGTATCGTTCAGTCTTATGTGTTAGTATCGTTCATAAGAGTTTTTTATACATCAATAAATTAATCAAAAGTTTCAGTGTTTAGTTCTTTTTCTTTTTTCTCTCTTTATATATATATATATATATATATATATATATATATATATATATATATATTACTTATTTTCAGAAGCATAAAGAAACACAGAAAAAATAACATTGTAAATTTTTATCGAAAGAAAATGATTTTGATGTATTATTATCCCTTTCAGTTCGCTTTTAATTCCTTTGCTCTCACCGCCTTTTACTGAATTTTTAATATTTAGTTAAATCGTTCTTGAAAACAGATTTTTATTTAATGTAATCAGGAAAAACGACCTGATTAAATACGACTAAGTTTTCGCAAAAAAATAAATAAATAAATAAATAAATGGTTGGACCAGTCGAAGATTATTAATTAGACGGAAAAAATGCATAGTGAAGTTGCGCAGCGAAAGTGTTAAATAATTAGATTTTAACTAATTAAAAAAGTGATTGTTTTAAATGAAAGTTCGAATAAATTGTTTATTTCAAAAGCGAAATTTTACGGATTGAATACGGATCTTTATGGACAAAAGCACGAGAAAATCTTAGAAAGTTTGAAACTATTTCCATAATTTATATATATATATATATATATATATATATATATATATATATATATATATATATATATATATATATATATATATATACCGGGTGTCCCAAAAATTACTGATGGATTTTAAAATTCAATTTAATTTTGCAAACGGTGACAGTTATTAAAAAAAATTTTGCAGGAAGGTTATGTCTAACGTCAGGAGTTATTTTACCGCAATTTTTTATTTGAGTTCGAATTTCAAACAATTGGTGGCGCTGGCGGCGATTGAAGACCAGGTCGACACTTCACTCAGCATTGATCACCTGGACTTCAATTGCCGTCAGCGCCACCTCCTGTTTGAAATTCAAACTAAAATAAAAAATTACGGTAAAAAAAACTCCTGACATTATATATAACCCTCTTGCAAAAAATTTTTTTATAACTGTCGCCGTTTGCAAGTTATTGAATTTTAAAGTCCATCAGTCATTTTTGGGACACCCGGTGTATGCCTTATGTTTCGAAAGTTCGGTGCGAAAAAAAAAAAAAACATATTGGAGAGACATGCGGTTTGCTGATAAATATTCAGCGGGGTACGGGTTTTTGTATGACACCATCATACATATAAGTTCAAAATGTTAATAGTATAGAATGCTACAGCAGATAATTTCGTGGAGAACTTCCATATTACTAACGCAACGCAAGATTTCGATAAACATATTTTACATGCAGTATTTTCTAATATCAAAATCTTTCTTTGTGTGAGCAATATAGAATTATTCTATGGAATCATTTGTAATAGTATCCTCTACAACCCCGAATTTTAACTATTTTTATTGTTTGTGTCACAAAAAATAACGTTCCACGCTGTAAATTTATGTGTAAACTACATGACTTTCCGAACTACATTTATTTTATAATTGCGTTTTAGTTTCGCCCCGAACTTTTGAAATACAGCATATGCAAATATACATTAAATATCTTCCTATTAATTCGTTCTGTTTTTTCCTTTGCTTTTCTTCTTTATCTAACATATTCTCCTAAAAGGTGGAAGCAAAAACGTATGTCATATATAGCAAAAGCGAATTGAAGACCTTAATTTTTTTCTGGTTTTCTTTGATTATAAATATTTACCGATGAAAAACAGAATATTGTCTTGATTAATAGTTAATTTTTGATTTCTTTAAGCAATGATTATAATTAGATACGTTATTTCAAGAGCTTTTAAAATTCCTGCTTAAATAATTAAGAAATCGTGCCTGCTTCAATATTTTACTATGCAGTAAAAGCTATTTTGGTCATAAAAATGTTGAAGCCAGAAAAAATTTCTTAAATGGGAAGGATTGAAGATTTCTAGAATGAAAGCAAAATTCATTCAATTTCTAATAATTATTTCACATTATAAGAATTTAAGTCTAGATACTATCACATGGTAATAAATATCAATTAATGTCATGATTTGAGAGACTCCATATAACAAGTATATGGGACGATATACAAATGCTAAGACTACCTTCAAGTAAAATAATAATAATAATAATAATAATAATAATAATAATAATAATAATAATAATAAAAACAATAATAAAATTTTCTGCAAATGGAATTATAAATATTATAACTAAACTACCTCGCCCCTATTAAAAATATGACCACTTGACATGTTAACTTTCTACAAAAACAAACACGCTTATACGTTTGTGTTAAGGAAAAAAAAGCATTATGCCATAAAATTTTATCAATTCTTTTTGTAATTATTTTGGGTTTTAAAGTTTGTTTGTTGTTTTAAGAATACTTATATTTGTTATGAGTAAAATTCAACAGAAACATTTTATTATTTTTACGAATCGTCTTATACTGTCTTTATACTGCGTATACAGCTGCAGTATCACTGCGACACCGTGAAAACACTTTGATTGGATAAACGTACAATAAAAAAATATAAATAAATAAAAATAAAAATAAAAACAGAAAATTTATTAAAAATTTATCATAACTAAAAAATATATATTTTAATAATTGATATGTAATATTGGAAATAAATCTAAATAATTCATAATCATAATTAGTTATTTTTTATGTAAAAAATAACCACAGAGTCTGACATATCATGTCAGTGATATAATGCAGTCTGGCTTATACCACTGTTTGGTTCTGTAAAGTTGTTACAAAACTTTTCTTTACATAAAGCATCATTAATTTTAATGCAGTAATTTGTAAAGTCGATTTATTTTTTGTAAACTGGAAAAAATGTATTATTAACATAATTTGATTTATCATGCGGATAAAATATTAAATGTTTATAAATAATACAACAGCTGGCATGAAGACACCCTTTTAGTGTGAAATAGAAGCATTTATATCCTTTACATGTATAAATCTTTTTAAAGTTTTATCTGTGTAAAAACACCAACAATTTTCTTTTTAATAATTTTCAAAAATTATAAAATAAAAAATCCCACCATTACTTCCGTGGACAAAATAAAAGTAAAGTAGGATTGGTGCATTATTTTGGAAATACGATTCAAATATGTGCTTTCTCTACAATAAAAATTAAAAAATAAAATCTTTCAGATTTTTTTTCTTTTTTCTCTCCAATGCTCTTTCCTAACTCTTCAAAATTCACTTATTTATTTCATTAAATATTTTAATATTACAAAAATTTTGACAAAATAAATTATTTTCCAACCATTAATTACCAGAAAAATTAATTATTTTTCTCCAAATAATTTAGAAATTCTGATACATGATAAATATTTTTAAAAATGTACAAAATCAAATGTTTTCTAAGCAAAAACTCACTTTCAAATCGAATTCTTAGTTAGTTTGTTGTGAAACTAAATATTTAAAAATAAATTTCGAAAGGTGAAAGATCAAATGTCCTACCATTATTTCAGCGGTTAACTTAATCTCATTAAAGGGAATTTTTTAAGCACCAATTAAAGAAAATTTATGTTAAAATGGGTAATCGTAATCGATTCACGTGCGAAATGGGTAAATTATTTATTCAGTAAACGTTTCTTTTTATTTGGAATGGTTTCAATTAGAATGTAACGATCATTATAATGAAATTTGGTGAGAGAATATTGGCTTTAGAGAATTTATTGGCGTAAATTACATTAAATTGATAAATAAATGCCAAGGAATTAGTGACTGGGTTTAATAAAGCAAATTAAAAACTAGTTTGTTATTTAAATGTATAAAAAAACTAATTTTATTAAACAACATTTTTTACTGTTATTTTGGAATAATAAAGCGGACTGAACCAAAAGTCATTAAAGCATTTTAAATGCCTCCCCCAAACACAAAAAATAAAAACGGCTATAAGGTTTTAGTGTAAATGATTCTAATGTAACATATAATGGTTTCGCAATTTTTCCCACCCTGAGTTTTTAATTCTAACGTTTTATGTAACATACTTTTATTTCCAGTTTCCGTAATGTATTAATATTTTAACAGCTTAAGTTCTTTTATTTTATTTTAATCTCTGTGAATGTTTCTTGAATGCCAATATCTTATTCTGAAATCTTTCTTTCAGTACGCAAATCCATTTTCCTTTTTAGAACATTTATCGAAACTTTAATTTTGTTTTATTATTTCACTAATCGTCTGCTAGGATAGTCATACGTATTGCGCGTGAGCAAGTTACGCTATTACACGGTTAGGTAATGAGTTCTTACATCTAGTCACGCCCAGCTTCTAATGAGAGACAGTGAGTAGAATTAGCTTTGCGTTGAAAATGACCCTAATGGATCTTTAAAAACATTACGTAAAAAAGGGGGATGGGCTAGTTTGGCTTGGAATTTGAGAAACTCATTTTGCTTTGAAAGAGCGTCCAGAATGCTTCTAAAATTTAAAATGCCAGGATGTCCGTCTCAGATTTGGAATCATTTCGAACGTTGGAGATGATAGAGTACTAGAAAAGTTGTCTAGTGTGAATTTGTGCAGAATGGTGACATGTGAAGTAACTTATGGTCGTACTGAAAATTAATAAAGAAATAAAAACTGATTGTCTTGCATTTTATTTGGAGAAACTCCCAAGGAAATTAACCCATTAGTGCCTAGAGATCTGCACGGGCCCGGCCCGGGCCGGCGGAATCGTTTCAAATTTGCTAACGGGCCGGGCCGGCAGAATTAGAATGTTTATTTCAACGGACCGGTCCGTTCCGGCAAAAAAATTGAACGGGCCGTACGGGCCGGGCCGATATAAAAATTTTCGGGCCTGCCGGCCCATTTTGAAGATTTAAACGTACACGATAAAATATAAACTTATTTTCAACGAAAATGGTTTAACGATAATAAATATAAATGTGCGTCACGAGCCATACTAGTTTGACAGCATCAATATAAAAATGTAACTTGTGCAGTGTAGCGATCGGGATCGGACAGTTACATTGTGTGTAACCCGTTTTAATATTTTTTTAAACTGACTAGTGCAGGGCCAAGATCAAAATTGGAGATCAAGGCATTCTTTTTCAACATATAGACTTGCCGGACCGAAAGAAGACTTAATTGTTCTCAAGATCTGTAGTGCAAACAACATAATTTGTAAAATTATGAACAGTGATAAAGAACTTATGTTAGCTTAATCTTTGGATATATACTTCTTGATGGTTTTTAAATTAATTTTTCAATAACGCGAAAGTTTGACACATTTTTACATAATTTTTTAATTGTAAAAATATAAAAGTGATAAGCTTGACTACTGAAGGGATTTGGAATCGAATAGCGCTTTTTATTTTTGGTAAATAAAATACTTGTATAACCTTGTTGAGATATAATAGTTTCTCAAATGGTTGCAGGTTTTTCTCTCTTCCCATGCTATCGCTTCCGGAAATTGCATTCAAAACGTTAACTATGACAATATTTTATTTGCTTGCAGTGTTCTTAAATTGCTTCTATCAAAATATGGATAACGCCATTCCATTATATAGTTTCTGAATAAAGACACCTGCTAATCTTATGCATTTCTGAGAAAAAAATGAATTTAGAAATGTATCAGGAAGGAGCTTCTTTGAATGAACGTATGAATTTGGATTTAAAATCTTTAATAAAATGATATAGAAATATTTTTATAAGTTTTCTTTTATTAAACAGCTTCAAAAGTTACGATGTTTTTAAATTTCTTTTTTTTCTTTTATTCTAAGCCATATTAATTTTTTAATGAATCTTTATTTGAATGTTAAAAGCCTAAGAACCTTAGTAATCATTAATGTTACTAATGTGTATTTCCTGTAAAATATACTGTAAAATCATTCCATAGATATGTATGCAGTACTCTTTAAAAAAATCTTAATTATATGATAAAAAAAATTATTTTAGAAATCGTAGAAATTGTAACGGGCCAAAACGGGCCGGGTCGGACCAGGCCTGTTTAACTGAGTTCTCTACGGGTCGGGCCGGGCCTAAACTATAAAAATGTGAACGGGCCGGGCCGGGCTCGGGCCGAACTTTTGAATTTTACAACGGGCCGGGCCGGGTCCGGGCCTGGAAATTCCGGCCCGTGAAGACCTCTATAAGTGCCTAGCGTCCCTTTTTAGGGACGATTATAAAAAAGGCAATAAAGCCCTTTTCACACTAGTAAACAGAAAGATAAATAGTCACTATATTTCACGAGACAAATTCCTCAATAAATAAAGATAGAAGTTATTTGTCTTTTAAAAGTGGTTGGAAACCCAAAATTTTATTTTTAATGAAGAAAATAATTTGGGCATTAATGGGTTAATCCATTGCTTACAATGACGCGACGACTGCTGAGCCTGTTTATGATTTTCAAGTGAATCAACTTATTCTTACAACAAAGATGTTGTCCCGCGGGAGCCGATGTGTTGTTACAGCAAATCGCCATATTATAGCATATATATATCAGTATTATTTTTAAATTATTTTATATTCGTAAGAAAATTAGGCCGATATTTAACCACTCATAACCTATATGTTTGCCGCTATATAAGAAAGTCCTTTAAAAAAAAAAAAAATAATTTTTAAAATCTTTAAACTTGATTTTTAAATTTTAATTTTTAATTAAAGTTTTTAAAAAAAGTATTAACTTTATAGCTTTCATATGTTTAATCCATATACATTTTATAATTATTAAATACGTCAATTTACTACTGCAATAGAGAATATTATGATTTCTTCAGTTTCATTAACATCTATGTATCATGTTGCACTTAAATTACTTTTTGTAAATTTTACTACTGATTTTACATTTGAAACATCAATTTGGCTACCTACTAACTATTTTTATATCATATTTTGTCATCTTGCTTTGCTTTTTTAATTTCACAGGGCATTTATTGTTGTGATATTAATTTGGATGAATGACTGAATTAAGACGTATTTTTTTAAATCTATTTATTTTCTCCTATTAGTAAATATCATGGATTTTATCAATTTGACTAAATATCTTTGAGTGATTTTTCAGTTTTTTTTGTGGTTCTCTAACATTTATAGTCGATAAGGCAGACTAAATACATAATATTATTTATGATATTAATCAATTTCTCATTTCATTTTCATAAATGTGATTTATCGATGCTGGGTCTCTTGTTTCTAATGTTACGCCGCAGAATTGTGTGCTCATGAAGACGGATCTAGTGCTGCGTTTTGCAGCTTAACCAACATGTGAAGTGAAAAATTCTAAATTGGGCATCGTCCTTGTAGCTTAAATGGTACAGCACTTGGAGCGCTATTTCAAGGGTTCCGGTTCCCCACCAGTGGCCAAGAGGCTCTGACCTCTCAACTGGTAGACGGCAGGTGCTGGGTTCGAACCCAATCGCGGCTGTCGGCCTAACCGTTCGGAGTTTTAGTGGTTTTCTTCGAACCTTGCTTAAATACGGATTAGGTTTCCTTAGAAAGTCCCCCACAATAGCCCTTCTCCTGGGCCTATATCCCTAGTGTAGATAATCGGCCGAAAAAAATACACACTATGCACCAAGGGTTCCGGGTTCGATCCCCGGCTTGGACATTTTTCACTAAGTTGGTATGACGCTTAGTAGAAGTATGAATAATCACGTATACATAGTATAGAACTAAAGTTTTATACTATGTATTTTTAACAAAAATCGACTATTTTTTTTTTTTTTTTTAGTAAGACTGATCTTTACCAGTATGTTTATCCCGTTATTTATTTCAACATTTTTTTTGTTCGCCTGTTTATATTACAAATTATCCATTTTATGCAAGTGCGTAAATAAATAAATTTAAAGATATTAAATTAAAAGAAATGTGTAGTACGACATTAACTAATTTACTTCGTTAGTGTAATTTAATGAAACAAATTTAAGTTCAGAGAATATCATGCATTTTTCGTGAAATTATTTCACGAAATCTCATCCTTTTTTATAAGTAATAAAAATAACCTTTGGCAATATTTTCATCATACTTTTGTCTATTTCAACATTTTATTTGTTTGTTTATTTCAACAAATTTGTTGTTTACTTGTTTATATCACAAATTATCCATTTTAAGCAAGTGCATAAATAAATCATAAACTTATAGATACGATTTAAACGAAATATACGTTACGGGAGTAGCTAGTTTTGTTAGTAATTATTATTATTTAATGAAATTATAATAATAACAAAAGTATCCATTTTTCTGTTAAATATCACATAAATTCTCATCTTAATTTATGAGTAATAACACCAATATTTATTAATATGTTTATCATATTTTTGTCAATTTCAACATTTTATTTGTTTGATAATCTTAGCACAAGTTTTGCTCTTTTTATAAGTGCGTAAATGCATCATTAAATTAAAGATAGCATTTATCTTTCAACTAATGCATAAATATAAGAATGCAGTTAATTTACCAATTTTTCTTTTTATTGAGTAGTTAAAGAATGCGATTCTATATATGGATTAAAAGTCCATGTATCGTATTGAAGATTTAATTAAAAGATAATAAAATGAATTTTGTAAAAATGAAGATAAGGTATATTTAGAGGTTTTTCAAATCAAATAGAATCGGTGAATTAATATTTCAATAAGTGCACTCATCTGAATTAATTAAATTGAATTGGGTAAGATAATTTCGAAGGAATATTTAATTAAAGATTATTGACTAGAAAAATGAGGCCAAAAAAGATATCATCCGTATCAAACGAAACAATGCATTTAAAATATTCTATTAATTTGAACATTTTGTTAGATAATAATAATAAAAAGAATAAGTTTCGTTTACGTTCAATTTGTATTTAATATAAAAACTTAAACTGCAGAAAATTTTTTTCGAAGTAGTTTTAAAAGAACTTTCATTCCAGAAATAAATATCGACAGATAATATAAAAAATTAAATGATCTATAAAACGATTTAACGATATAAAATGAAATGAAATTGATTATAAATATTTTCATTGTTATTATAAAAATTTGGAATACAAATTCATAGTTTTCTAGTACCACCGCCAACCGATATGTCCGTTGACTAAGATGCAAGTTTTATTACAACAGCAACTTTATTATTATGGAATAACATAACTACACATATATAATCCTTCTTAAAAGTAAATTGATATTTATAGTTTCAGTATAGTTATAGCATTTAAAAAATGAAGTAAAAATACTATTAATTTTCAACACAATCTAACTGATTGGTAAAGTAATCAAACGAACTGAATATTGCCAACTGAGCGAAAAATTGACCAGGCTGGGAATCGAACCCAGATACTTGGCTTACAAGGCCAATGGTTAAACTGGGTTCGATTCCCAGCCTGGTCAAATTTTCTCTTAGATGGAAATATTCAATTCGTATGATTACGTTACAAATCAGTTAGATTGTGTTAAAAAATAATAGTATATCTAAGTACCCATCGTCATACGGAGTTCCATTACTTGCGGTCTATTCATTTGAGCTGTCTAAATGACAGACCAGATGTTATGACCAGTAAGGTTATCTGAGCGAGAAATCCCAGCTGGCTCTCGCCCAGGTAGCTTAACAGGTATAGCATTGGCCTTGTAAGCCATGTATCTGTGTTCGATTCCCAGCCTGGTCAATTTTCTCCTCAGTTGGAAATATTCAATTCGTATGAAAAGTAAAAATAACTTTAAAATTTTACTTTTTTGCTTGGCCATAAAGGAGGAGTACTAATACTCAGTTGAACGGAACACACAAAATAATCTTAATTGCTTAAAGGAAGGCCAGACACTCCCACTCGCATTATTTTTTGCCTCATATTTTATATTCATTTATTATGTGTAACTAAATTTTATCAATGTGTCTGCATGTACAGACATGGAAAAAAAAGCAACCACCTCCTATTAACTGCTCAACAAGCAATCGTGGAAGAAAGCTACTGGTACCGAACAATTGGAAGTAAAGTTTATTTTTAAATGATGTATATATAAAATTTGCTTCGACAAACATCTACATGCTTAAAGAACTTAAACATGAATTTTCTTTAATGATTATACAAAATTTTAAGAAGATATTTTAAATTTCATGTTCAAACTATACCTAAATCATCAAATTTCAAGTCATTTGAATGATATGTCTTTGAAATATAAACGTTCAAAATTTAGAGCTTTTAATGTTAAATTTTCACATTTTTATTAATATCACCTGAAATTATACTTCTAATGCTCTAACGTTTAAGTAGAAATAATAATAAAATACCCAATCAATAAGTTCAATTTGCATTTTTTTTATAATTTTATGATAGGAATTATAAAATTAGTATTAGAAAAAGTTATAAATTGCAACCTACAATTTTTTGATGTATTTAGATTCATTAAGTCTTGCTTTATGGAAATCCAAAATTTCGAATTTTTACTTACCCATCATACGTAGTATAGGGTAAGTCTTGCAATCGTTTTGAAAATCGAAAAATTTTTTTGACGGATTTACACGTTTTAGACACTGGAGATTTCGAAAAACATATTTTTAGAAAAAAAATTTGCCGTCAGTCTGTCTGTCTGTCTGTAAACGCTCTATCTCACGAACAAATTGAGATAGAGACTTGAAATTTTGTATGTACTTAGTATGTACGAATGGGACGAAGCCTATTGAATATCAGCAACCTCGATTATGCGGAACTATTTTTTCCGGATTCTCGAAAAATTCGTTCTGATGAAAGGTAGATAAAAATTTTCGATTTTTTTTATTTTAAGGAATGCATGTAAAAGGCAATAAAAAATACAAATTTTGCATAAAGAAGGAAGTCGATCGGATTATTAGTTGTCCAGATATTTGTAATCCTGTTTTCCACATTCTTCGATTTTTCATGATCTTGTATTTCATTCAAATTTCAATTCAGATGTATATTTTAATTGAAAATGAGACGCTTAATCCGACGCAGTAAACTGTTAGTTAATATGATTATTATTTTTGGAGTTATAAGGATGTTTCTTTTACGCAGTTTGGTATTTCTTGAGTAGTTTGGCGTATTATATAATTTATTGAAATTGGTGCATCAGCAACTCATTAATAGAGTATTACAATGTGTATTAACAACATTTAAATTTAGTTTTGGAATTGAAATACATTGTATAAATAGTTTTCACAGATTTTATATTCATATGCATATAAATGATAGGTAAGTATTACGATGGCCTCCAACGACTATTTTTTCTTTTAAGTGGTTTTCAAATTATGCTTATAAAACAGCAAAATTTTAGTTTAAGGGACTGTAGAAATGACTAGATATTTTGAAACTTTTTATGCTGCCCTGTAATCCATATATCTGTCATTAATGACTGCTGGAGTTGCGCCTAAGGTGCCTTGATCAACATGGTATCTTCCTCGTTCAACAATTGAGAGCCAAACTTCAATTTGGAAAAAGCCCCTAAATATGCTCATTTTTTATACAATTAATTTATCGGAAACTTATCGTAAGAATTATAGCGGGTGTTCTAAAAATGAGTGATGGATTTTAAAATTCAATAACTTGCAAACGGTGACAGCAATTTAAAAAAAAATTGCCGGCGAGTTATGTATAATGTCAGGAGGTTTTTTTTTTTTTTAGTTCGAATTTCAAACAATAGGTGGCACTGACGGCGATTGAAGCCCAGATCGACGCTTCAGTCAGCACTGATCACCTGGCCTTCAAACGCCGTCAGCTCCACCTATTGTTTGAAATTCGAACTAAAATAACAAAATTACGGTAAAAAAAAAAAAAAAAAAAAAAAAAAAACTCCTCACATTATACATAACCCTCCTGTAAAAAATTTTGAAATAGCTGTCACCAGTGTTCTCGCTGTCGCTCGCCAATGCGCCAAATTGCGACTAAATTCTTCATTTGGCGAGTGAACAAGCGATTAGATTCGCCAAATTGCTAGTACTCAATTTTTTCTTTTTCTTTTTTTCTTTTTTGTTTTTCATACATATAGGGTAACATCCCCAGTAATTGGCACTTTAAGAATTTGTCTTTAAACTTACTTCAATTTTCATTACAAAGAAATAAGATATTTACTTGGAAATATTTTAAAATCAAAGAATGCATATCTGTGCATCTATTTTGCACACTAAAAGCAAAAAAAAAATTGAAAAAGTATTTTAATAAAAATATATTTATAAAAAGTTGCTGAAATTACCAGTAATTGGCACCTAGAGCACAAAAGTATGGCACCTTGTGATCCAGTAATTGGCACAAGTTTATATTAAGAAAAACCTTCGCATTTTGCATTGGGTTTAATCGCTTTAAATGAATTTACTGTAGATGAAGATGCCATATTTCAGGTTTTTGAGAGTAAGAAATCATCATATTAGTCTGAAATGTGAACACTTTAAAACAATACAATATACTTACATTAATACCCAGTAATTGTCATGCTGTCTCCAGTAATTGTCATATGAAGCTTTAATGGATTCCAATTACTGATAATATTTCATATTTTCAAATAAAACAAATGATAAACAAAATTAGTCTATAACTTTAAAAGTACTTCCAAAATAAGTGGTTTAATCTCAAATTCCTTGCTTATTCCTTGTAATTGGAATAGGTGCCAATTACATGGAACTAGCAAAATTGAAGCACCATTAATTGACATCTATCATTAATTCAGAAATCCAAATATTTGTGTCGAAAATACTTTTACACAATTAAAGTAACCCTTTTTAACTAAACAAAACTGTTGTCAACTAAAATTTAAAATATATTATAAATCATATTATAATGAATTGAAAAGCATGCCTTCGTTAAACCAAAGAAGAAGCATTTGCAACAAAAATGGCTAATTTCATACAAGCCATAATTGTTTCTCTTTCCTAGGCACTATTGTCATCTAGTAGCATAAATCAAAGTTATAATCTTTAATGTAAATGAGCATATAACTGGTATACGGTATTATGGTCTTGAATTTTTAAAAGACTGGATATAAATTTTATTTTAGGACATGTTCGTAGGATATGCCAATCACTGGTGCATGGCAATTACTGGGGGTGTTACCCTATATTTAATTTATATATACATGCATATATATTTAATGTATACATATTTTTTTATTTTTGTAGCGGATAGTTGAAATTAGATTAATAAAAATCACCGTCACAGTTATAAAAACTTGGCTTATTTTAGAACATATTGAAAAAAGTAAATACATTAAAAGATTAAAGGTTTTTTTTTTTTTTTTTTTTTTTTTTTTTTGCTACACGGCGAATTTATTTTGCTAATACTTTTTTCATTTGGCGAATGTTTTTTATTTTTAATTAGCCAAATTACTAACATTGGTCAAATGTCAGCGAGAACACTGGCTGTCACCGTTTGCAAGTTCTTAAATTTTAAAATCCATGAGTCATTTTTGGGACACCCGGTATGAAAACTTGTTTTTAGCAAATTGAAGGGTGTCGAGTTCATTTCTGCTGCCAGAAATGCGTATTTCTTTTGATAAAAAACCAAAGTTTGAATTAGTTGAATATGTAAATGGGAGCCTAAAAAAAATGTAATACATCACTCAAAATTAGACATTATACTTCCAATCCTTCAGTACAAAATCTTTCTTATATACTATTTTTTTTGCAGAGTTAGTTATTAGGGGATGTTTACTTTTTTTCGACGTCGGTACACGAATTCATTATATTTGACTAAACTGCTGTGTTTGATAAAACTGCGAAAGAACTTCACACATGTACAATAACTCGAATTTTATAACATTACATAACTCAACTTATCCAGGCTAGTGCAACAGCATTGTGAAATATATGTAATTGTGTAAAGAATTGAGGCTGTAACTTTTCATCATATTGTTTAACAAACAGTCTGTTTCTTTTCTTATATGCTTATTACAAATTGTATACTTACAATAACATGCCAACAATAAAAATTATACAACAATAAAAATTTCAACTTTATATTGCAAAGTAAATTTTACCCTGAACATTTTTTTTAATATATTTGTCGAAATTATATTTCTACTAAATTTGGGAATGACCCCTAATTTGCAGCAAAAATATGCTATTATTTTGATATGCACGCTACTCGTTTAATGCTGTTCGTAGAATAACGGGACTTTTTTGTCAAACATCTCAGTATAACAGAAATGAATACTAAATAAAACTTATGGGACCAGAGTATCATATAAATTTAAATTTCGTAATTTTTTTAAGTGTTTTTACAGGATCCAAATCTTTTTTATTTTTTCCCTCATTAAAAAAATTTTTGTAACTGGAAGTATATGGCTATGATTAATATTTTAGGAATTAGCCATCTGACGCCGTTAAGAAAGGATATCCTGTATGTACTGTATAATACGACAACAACTGTGCTTCTGTAATTTCAGATAAATTTTTATACTTACATTTATATTCACTTTACTAAGCGAATCCTTCTTAATACAGATATTTGTTTGAGTTATGTAGCAAAAAAAAAAAAAAAAAAATCTACACAGCATATTCAAAGATATACTGTATCATACTTTTATATAAATCGTATTTTTACTCCATTAGTAAATCACTTTTTTTTGTATTTTATATTTTTATCTATTAATGAAGTGCTATCTTCTCTTCATTTATTTTTATTTCATATCCTATGTGTATTTTTTGTGTTTTTTTTAATATGTTATAAGAAGCCATGTTTTAAGCCTAATGCCGAGAAAATTGATTGAAATAACGTATTTTCATTCTGAATTAAAACTACAAGCTCCTATGATGTATCTGTTCATTATTCATAGTTATATAAACTGAATGCCGCAAAAGAACTGTTGGATATTAAAATTCAATAACTAGTAAATCGTGATAGATATTTAAAAAAAATCTTGCAGTGAAATAATGTATAATGCTAAAAGTTTTTTTTTTTAACTACGATATAAAATTTTAGTTCAAATTTGAAACAGTAGATGGCGCTGACAGCGATAATCTCGTTCATTCCAGACTCTATTTCTAGTACTTTTTTCTATTCAATACATTTTAATTTCCTTTGTTTTTCGCATGGGAGAAAGAGAAGCGTAAAAAATCGAGTATCAATTTCAGTATTATTGCTTGAAATAATTTTTTTCACTCCTATTTGTAACTAAATCTGAGAATTACCTCATAAAATCCCTGACATCATACATAACTCTTCTGCAATATATTTCTATTATGTATCTGTGCACTTTTGTATGTTGCTCAGTGCAATTGGCACAAAATTTTAGAAATGGACTATTAAAATAATGGGAAAAAATTCCAACAAAAGAAAAAAAATGAATAATAGTTCACCGTCGATAGCGGAAAATTTCGCGCTGTCCATGGAAAGAAAGTATCAAAAACTGACAAAATTAATAGTTTGTATAAAATGCCATGTTTTATTCATCATCTTCACTTTCTCGACGAGGAATTAGACCACATTCAATGTGACCACAGTTCTCTTGCACCAAACCTTGCTTTCTTTGTACAACATTTTCGCCGGCCGAGCATAACATATCACATAGAATAGCACTTACTGCTGGGGACTGGAACTATTTTGTTTTCTTGGAATCTTATTTCCTTTGGTTTCATTTGCCACCTTATAAATTTTAAAGTAGTTCCGGTTACTAAAATTAGCTAAAATGAGCTCTAAATAGAGCGTCAGTTAGAAAAACACCCTGTATTTATATGTGTGTGCATATGTACCGGGTATCCCAAAAATGACTGATGGATTTTAAAATTCAATAACTTGCAAACGGTGACAGCTATTTAAAAATTTTCTGCAGGAGAATTATGTATAATGTCAGGAGGTTTTTTTTTTTTTTTTTTGTAATTTTTTATTTTAGTTCGAATTTCAAACAATAGGTGGCGCTGACGACGATTGAAGGCCAGGTAATCAATGCTGAATGAAGCGTCGACCTGGCCTTCAATCGCCGTCAGTGCCACCTATTTTTTGAAATTCGAACTAAAATAAAAAATTACGGTAAAAAAACTCCTGACATTATACATAACCTTCCTGCAAAATTTTTTTAAATAGCTGTCACCGTTTGCAAGTTATTGAATTTTAAAATCCATCAGTCACTTTTGGGACACCCGGTATATCTGTGTGTGTGTTCATAAGTAAGCATAAGTTTATAAAGGACCAGAATCTTTCCTAAAATTAAAACTTACGCTTTCCTTCCTAAATAGAAGGATGAACATCATTAAAACAACATCTTTAATAAGGTATAAATATCAATATTCCCTAGTTGTTTTCTCTGT
Organism: Maratus speculifer; assembly: GCA_964019185.1. NCBI lineage: Eukaryota > Metazoa > Arthropoda > Arachnida > Araneae > Salticidae > Maratus > Maratus speculifer. Next base: position 363,945,169 of record OZ025294.1, read on the forward strand.
CTGGTTCTCCGGCTCGAAAAATCAATAAATGCTATAGAAACTCGTTAATACTTTTAAATTAAAAACGGATGAAACAGAAGAATTTTGAGGAAGTTAAAAGTAGTTTTCTGGACTTTAATGACGATTTGAAACGGTTTCCCTCCGGAAAAATGTTTTCAAAATTAACTTCTCTATATTAGTAACCAGTGTAAAGCGGAACAGTATCATAAATGTTTAAAAACAACTGTTTGCTTACATAAAATTTAGTTGGCGGTTTCATAACTTTAACAAAAATTTGAATTATAGAAAATGGCAGCTGTGCTTGAAAGTGTATTTTAGATTTCCGAACAACTAATTGTCAACTGGAAATACCTAAAATCATTACGTTAAAAATTGCATTTTTATTACTTGTTTGTTAATTCGAATAGGTATGAAGAGAGAAGTGTTAATTATCGTATGCAAATTATCGAATTCAAAAACTGAAAATATTTTTCATGTATAATAATGTAATTTAACAAATTATATGGAGAATTTGGAAAATGGTATTTTGAAAGACAAAAATTTTAGACTCATAAATAAATTTTATATTTAATAATAATAATAATAATAATAATAATAATAATAATAATAATAATAATAATAATAATAATAATCACAAAACGGCTTTCATAATAATAGCGACACAGATTAAACATTAACAATCCTGGACCATTCACAAAAAAAATTTACATGAAATTTCAGTTTTACAATTTTCTGCACTGCAAATTTTAAGCTTATAAATACCGCACATTCCAACTTTTACACTGTCGTATAAGAAGGAAAATTTACTTTTAGATACCGTTTGGAAAGCTGTATCTTAATTTTTTATAAGTTATTAATTTTTTGTGGTTCTTAATACATTTTTGCTATTGTGTCAACAGGAGCATTCTATGTATGGACATTAAACATGGTCCAGTCAGAAAACGACTAAAATCCGGACATCACAAGAAATCTGATATCTCACAAATATTTCTAGACCAAAAACAACAACCATTTCCCAAATGTTTGCAAAAAAAAATAAAAAATATATAAGTTATATAATTGAAATAATTTTAAATATCTTAAATATGTATTTCATTTTAAAATTAAATTAAGTAAAGCTTCGTAATCTTAAAACTATACAAGTTATCGTTTCTGTTACATTAATAAATTACAAAAATAATATTCAGAGGGGGGGGGGATAGTATCGCAAAACTTTAATTACAAGGCTGCTACAAAAGACTACTTTTATTTTCTATTAACAGCACTATTTTGAAAAAATGCATTTCATAGTATATTTCTCTTGCAAGTAATCTTGAAGGGTATGTAAAAGACTTGAACAAATGTAACAACAACAAATGTAACTTTTAAAATCATTTGAAGTAAAGTTGATATTTAATAGCTGTTTAAAACGATCACTTTCTTAAAAATATATATTCCAATTGATTGGGAAAATATAGCGATAATCAGTGTTAAGTGTGCGGGAAATTTGGTGAAGATCTTATTAAAAAACACAATCCATAAACGTAATGGATAATATTTTGGTTATTACATGACAATGTATATTTTATTTTATTTATTAAGCAATATACATCTGATTTGAGCGCTTAACATGAAGGTCTGCTTATAAGTCATCGTTAATATGTAGGGATGAGATAGCAGATTGGAATTTTAAAATACATGAGATATACAACTGGGAAATGTGCGAAAGGAGTGTGTGCAATGGACTTAACAGGAATGGAACTGACAACCTCCTACAATCGCGGGAGATTAGGAGCGTGGTGCCTTAAAGCGGCTAGAAACTTAGCTGCCGAGTTTCCCTCAAAAATGTTATTTCTATGGACGTTTGGGCATTCTTATATTCAAAATATCAACTTAGTGAATAATTAATTTTAACTACTAAGAATGTATTTATTAAAAATACAACACATTGCTCAATGGTGCACAAAACAAGAATTTTAATATTAACTTGTACAACTAAAATAAAATAAAAATATCAACGTTTCGCACCGTCTTCTGCGGCCATCTTCAGGAAAATATCATAATGAAAGGACTAAAAGTTTGCTTCCTGATCAAGAAATAATATTTTTCAGTTTTTTTCCTTTTTTTAAGAAGAAATATATTATCTCTCGATCAAGAAGCAAACTTAGTCCTTCCATTATCATATTTTCATGAAGACGGCGCGAAACGTTGATTTTTTTATTTTATCTTAATTGTACAAGTTCATATTAAAATTCTTGTTTTGTGCACCATTGAGCAATGTGTTGTATTTTTAATAAATACATTCTTAGTAGTTAAATTTTATGCTGCAATTGACCAGTATATAATTATTTTTAACTTCTTTTTTCAGTGTTCTCTTCTTAAAGAATGTTACTTCTTTTCATAGTTCTCAAAATATTTCTAAATTTTATGCCTAATTTAATATTTTATGTATTGAAAACTGTCGAGCTGGGATTAAAATTTTAACACATTATATAAAATGATGCATAGAATTGAGAAATACTTTGTCGATTAAGAAAAAAAAGTGACATCCTTGAAGAAGAGAACAGTGAAAAAAAAAGTTAAAAGTATTAGTTTCCTGAGGAGATATCTTGGATGTAAAAAATGTATCAAACGCCCATAGACGTCACATTAGGGAGGGGAATTCAGCCACTGAGTGATCAGCTGCCTTAACCACTCGACCACGAAGCCCCCCCCCCCTCCCCATAATAATACATGATAAATCGTAGAAGCGAGTGGAAGAAACTTAATTCTTTATGTATGTTTCGCATATCGTCGGTCAGGGCCGTAGCTAGAAGTGAATAATAGGGGGGGGAGGGGGCTCAAGAGAATATAGGGGGGGGGGGGGGGGCTCAAGAAAACGTAGTGGGCGGCTCATAATTTGTTGTTTTTTTTCTCTCTCGGACACAGAATGATAAATTAGTGCATGTTCGCATTGTAAATACTATGTTTCTCTTTAAACTGTTGTAATAACATCATTTTATGCTAATAAAAGTATAGGATGATAAAAATTTTGAATGTATAACTGGTGCAAAATTAAATCCTGTTAGCTTCATATGTACAAATAGGATGAGGGAGTGTTGAAACACTTATTTTACATACAATTTAGTATTTCTGCAAAACTGTGAAAGGGGTCTCAAAACTAAATTAGATTTTAAAATGTAATTTCATTTGGATTTTCGGAATAGAAATTCATTTAGTGACCTTGGAATCTTTTCCAGGGGGGGCTCAAAATATTTTAAGGGGGGCTGAGCCGCCCATAGCACCCCCTTAGCTACGGCCCTGTCGACGGTACCGTATTAAACGATCCGATAAGAAAAAAGAAATATTTCCATTGGGCAATTTTCTTTTAATCCAAATTCTTTGATTGGCATCACTCTTTTGAAATATTAAATTTTGCCTGGTTTAACCTTATTTAATGACATATTTATTAGGGTGAAAATAAGGAGAATTTTACCATTTCAGAAAATTGGTGCTAGTCAAGAAATCGGAATTTACAAACAGTAGTCCATTGGCAATGCTGTTTTCATGCTGGATAGTTTGACATTGTACTTTGTACTTCAAACATTGTGCTTGAAATTGCTTGATAATATATATCATCAAACAATTAAGGGTTTTGGTTTTATGTTGTCATTTGTTGTTAATTTTGAAAAATAATTAAATGTGAAATTAAATTAAAAGGATGTATCAAAAAATTAATAAAGAAAAATACAAAAAAAAAATTATGTTTGTTCATAAATTATTTTTTAAAACTAAAAATAGAGTGAATCACGAGAGATCGCAAATTATACGAATTATCTCAGATATTAATATTTAAATGAAAAAAATCATAATGCGTAAGGTGAAATTTATTTCCACATAGTGACTTAACGTTTAAAAATATAAACATATAAAGTATATACATGAATGTAAATATATATAAAATAGGCCTAAATATTTGAAAAAGTATAAATACAGGAAAGGATAATTTTATGATTACATTTTTTCGCATGTAAAAAAATAAAATTTTCTTTGTCCGTTCAAAACATAAAAAAGAACAAAAAGAAAAGAAATCAATAAATAAAATAACTAAAAAGAATTAAATTGCAACTTGCTAAATTGCAACTTAATAGCTTCTCTGAAACGATATCTCTTACATTTTGAAAATTTTCAAATGAATCACGTAAAATATGACTGAAATCATTGCTAAATGCTTTTCTCAAGAGAGATAAACATGATGACGTTTCTAATGAAAACGCAATAAATAATTTTAATGAATGCTACTTTAGTTACGCAAGAAAACTTTGAAAAAAATAAAAGGAAAAAACACAATTCTCATGGGTAAAGGAAATTTGTTACTTTATACAGTTTTGACATATATTAATTGCTAAAAGACAAATCATTTTTCTATGTTGTTTTCATTCGAGATTATTTTAATATTTAAATGAATATTATATTTTTAAACAGACATAAATATTTGTAGGCTGTTTACATAATTAAAATGGATATTATTTAAAAATAAGAATATCAGCTGTGCTGAATTATTCATGACTTTTTCAATATCGCTATATCAAGAACTAATGTACACATTTTCATCAAACTTAGATTCCGTTAGTCTCTGATATAGGCCCCTGTTTAGATTTTGGTGTAAATCGCTCTATAGGTGACGCTGATGTCTGCATTTTTCAGGATTTTGCAATAGTTGTATCTCGTAAAATTATGCATGGAATTTCATTAAACTTCAGATTGAGTTAGTCCGTGATAAATTTTGGTCACGATTATTTTTTTGCGTACACCATCGAACAACCCAGGTCAAAATTCATGCTTGTACCAGAAACAAAAATATGCTAGCTATTGCTAGGTATTGCTATGTCTGCTAGATTTTTATGATATTATATGCTAGCTAGCATCACATGCTATATTGCTAGCTTCCACAACAAAAGCATGGCAAGCTATATGCAAGCATTTCGTGCTTATTTCCAGCAAAGTGGGCCAATACACACCGTGAATTGCTGGAAAGTCTGCTGGAACCAGCAAATATGTAATGCTAGTTTATGCTAATTTATACTATTTTACTTGTTGGGTTATAGCACTTGGTGCTTGTCTAGCAAACAAATATCAGCATGAATTTCGACCTGGGAGGTGACACTATTATGCAGAATTGTTAAGATTTACAAACTAACTTTATCTCTTAAACTATTGCATTAATTTTCATCAAACTTCATATACAGATAGAAGGTAACATAAGATGTTGCTGATTACATTTTTGTGTATATCACCTACCTAACTGATGGCGCTGCAATGTTACATTTTTAACGATGCATTAACATGTATGAGGTAGAAAAAATTTTGATTGCCTCATCCGTCTAACTTTAGGATGTCCACCATTTTCTTGATTTTTTTGTGCAATCGAATGTATTAACAAAGTTTCATTAGTATTAACAAAGGAAATCTAAATAAAAAATAAAGACAAAAGAGAACTTATTTACGAATAATGAAATTATTTTAAGAAGCGTGTATTAAGATATGTCTTATAAATTATACAATATGGCCATATTATTATGCTAAATGGAAAATTTACACGTAAATCACCCGAGAAGTTAATTTGTTATGTTGTATTTCAAACAGAGTAGCTGCATATGCAATACTTATAATGAACATAGTCAGATGGGTCCACTCACTACATTTAGAATTTCGCATGTTTATCTTTTGCATCATATCGCCATCTTTGTACGTCTTGGCTTTTCTTCTTGTTGACCGATCTTTCTATTTCACCTGATGGCATACAAAATTAATCGCTCAATTAGTTAAACCATGTTTGTTGCTACAATTTTCTTTACTCGAAGTTCACAGTCAACCAAATTAGAGGAACAAACGTGTTTAATTCAAGTGAGAGATTAATTTGTGTCTGGCAGAATTGTGAGGAAATGGAACGACTGATTCTAAAATACATACAGTGGGTGCCAAGACGTAGCTGCTTACACAATGGCATACACAATTAATCGTTCAAATAGTTAAACCATGTTTGTTGCTATAAATTTCTTGACTCGATGTTCAGAGTCAACCAAATTAGAGGAACAAACGTGTTTAATTTAATTGAGAGATTAATTTGTGTCTGACAGGATTGTGAGGAAATGGAACGACTGATTCTAAAAAACATACTATGGTTGCCAAGACGTAGCTGCATACACAATGGCATTCACAATTAATCGTTCAATTAGTTAAACCATGTTTGTTACTGTAATTTTCTTGACTCGAAGTTCAGAGTCAACCAAATTAGAGGAACAAACGTGTTTAATTTAATTGAGAGATTAATTTGTGTCTGACAGGATTGTGAGGAAATGGAACGACTGATTCTAAAATACATACAGTGGATGCCAAGTCGTATAAAAGCAGTCATAGGTGCTAAATGTGGGCATACAAAACACTTGTCATGAGTATTAAGTCATGAGCGGGTGTCCATAAATATGTTCATTGTAAGTAATGCACATGTATTATACTAATATTAAATATAATACAATAAACTAACTTCTAGGCTCATTTATGTGTAATGTTTGCTGTTGTCATCCATATTAATATCCTGAAAGGCAAAAAAGTTGTGCATGAGAAGTAGCGAAGCAAAATTTGTTTAATAAATAGCTCGCTCTTTACTCACAATAAAGTGTCCTTTAGCATCTTAAGGAATGATTTAATAAGCTACCCTGGGGTAATAACGCCACGTTAAGGTTCTACCAATTTTCACGGCTCAGTTTTAGATTGTATTTTTCAAACAAATATATGATTTGGTACAGCAACTCATTGACTATCTATATAAAAAAAATAATTTAACAGATATGTATTCATAAAATGTAATGGCGTGTTTTCTTGACCAATGCTATTTGGCGTTATTACCCACCTATATGGGTAATAACGCCATGCAAAGAAAACTATGAAATAAGATGGAATAATTGCATGTAGATTGCCCAATTCTAAAAATACAAACTCTACAAACTTAGAAATTGACAAATTGCATTCTAAGCTATTGAAAATGTTCAATTTTTGTGAAAGTGTAAGAAAAATAAAGATGTGGTGTGTGTGTGTGTGTTGGAGGGGGGGAGGATGAGGCAAAAGAATATCAGATCGTGAACTTTTTGCTTAAAAAGGACCGCTTAAATAGAATTATTAGAAACATTGCACAGTTTTAACTGTGTTTATTTGAATCAGTATTTAGGATGTAGTTCGGCCACTGTAGGGAATCAACAGGGGTATTAATGCCAAGGATTGGCATTATTACCTCGTTATAGTTATTGAGCTGTACATTTTAAATTAAAAATTATCTCGAGAAGATATCCAAAATCTTCAACAACATTTTGAAAGTCCATGAAATGTACTACAAATTTATGTAATTAACAAAGTATTTACGGATAAAAAAATAGTCTTCACATCACAAAACGTATCTCGCAAATTTTAGATCAAGCGTTAATATTAGTTGCTTGTAAAAACAATGAGACCTAGAAATGAAGCAAATTAATTTGAAGCTGTGTTTTGCGATTTATATGACTCAAAACCCTTCTGCGCAGAGCACATGGGTGTCATTTACCAGATTATTTCATAATTATGCAAAATATTAGCACTTGGCGTTATTACCCCGCCTGGCGTTATTTCACCAGACCAGCTTATTTTTTTCTTAAATTACTTATATTTTCTCTGACAAGTTTATTCTGTCGCCTCTGACAGTTAGTAGTACTAATAATTTTAATTACTGAATGTTGTACATTAAACTAAAATTCTTAATATTAAATAAATTTGCTTTAAAATAAACACTTGTTATGAATATAAATTTTACATGTAAATGCATAAAATACATTTTATGAAAGCCTGTTTGCACATCTTTAGTTATTAATTAAAGACATCTTGGAAAAAGAGAAATATGTTTTGTTAGAAAATATAATGATTAATATTTAACTAAAAAACACAAAGTTTTCTTGTTGCTGAGTAAGTTATTAAGCCTTAAAGTATACCCCTTAGGTCGCGTCAAATTAAATGTGTTTTTTTTTTCTTTAAATGATTTCGAAATGTAGTTATCTTCACTAACCATTTTCTTACATTCACTATTAACTTATTTGTATTGAATTTTTTTTTAAAGATATCCCGAAGTAATAAAAATCAGACTTTATGTATAAAATGTCATTTATTATATTTTAGAAACTAAATTGAAATTCTGAGAACCGATTTCTTTTTTTAATAAAAGTAAAAATGCGATATTAAATAAAAATAATGTATTGCGAAGTAAATTTATAAATATAATCTTTCTCTGAAAAGAAACAAACTTGAATTGTTTTCTGCAAATTTTAATTTACTCTCGGCTATTATTGCAAAATTTTCTCTGAAAACAATTATAGACTATTTACCCATTTTTTAATCTTATTTTTATATATCCTATGGTATTTTCTTTTTCATAAAGGAATGAAATTATCTTTCTTTATTCTTAGAATTCATAAACGGATTCGATAGCAGAGTTGCATCACTGATTTGTTGATACCCTTAATTCAATTCCGACGTAAATTAACCTTGTAACGGATTTAGCTAAAACGGTTCAGATGCTAACACATAAATATCAAGAAGAATGATTTATAGGATTGATCAACGCTTTTTTTTTGCCTCAGAGAAAAGCAAAATTTAATCTAAGGCCATTAGTACAAGGATTCATCATTACTAACTCGTTTACGCTGAATGCCTGATAATTTAGGTTTCTTTTGAAATGTTTCTTTACTTCAATGATTTGTAAACGAAGTTATCTTATTTTTTCTTGACTCTTGTCTTCTGTGTAGCTTTAAGTAATTCTAGATAATATAGTAGCTCTTTAAATAAAAATTTATTTACGAATTAATTTGTGAGAATATTGAAAATACTTATTTAAGGATACTTAATACATTTAATTAAAGATATTTTTAAAAAGAGAAATATGTTATGTGAGAAAATATAATTCTTAATACTGAAGTAAAAAAAAAAAAAAAACATTATTTTCCTAATAATAACAGTATAAGTTTATAAACATTGAAGTATATCCTTAGGCCTCGTTCTATTAAATCTACTTTTTTTAAAAAATTGGATAATTTCGAAGTGTAATTTTTCTTCACTGAACACTTTCTTACATTCAATAGTAACTTTCTTATATTGATAAACATTTTAAAGATATCCCGAAATAATAGAAAGCAGATTTTTACACATAAATTGTAGTTTATAATATTTTAAAAACTACCCTGAAATGCTGACAATACATTTCGTTTTTTTAAATCAAATAATAAATGCAAAATTACAGAAAAATATGATGTTGAGTAGCAGATATATAAATATAATCTATCTTTGAAAAATGTAAAACTTATATTGTTTCCTGAAAATTTTAATACTCTCGACTACGTAATATAACAAATTCTTTTAAAATAATTATGAACTAATTACATTTTTTTTTTAAATCGAGTTTATAATATCCTATAGCATTTCTTTTTAAAAGAGAAACGAAAGTACATTTATTTATACCTTAGAACGCATAAACGGATTAGATGTTAATGTCGCATCACTGATTTGTTAATACCTTTAATTAAATTCCGACGTAATTTAACCTTGCAACGGATTTAGCTTAAAAAGGTTCAGGTGCTAGCACCTAAATATCAGGCAGAATGAATTATAAAATTGATCAACTCTGATTTCTGCCTGGAGGATCATCAAAATTTTTTCTAAGGCCATTAGTACCAGGATTCATCATTGCTAACGCATTGGCACTGAATGCTTGATAAATTAGGTTTCTTTTAAAATATTTCTATACTTCGATGCATTTGTAAACGGAATTGCCTTTTTTTTTTACTCTTGTATTTTGTGCATCTTTGAGTTACTCTGGATTATCAAGTAGCTCTTATAATAATAAATTATTGAAAAAAATAATTTGTGAGGATGGAGAAAATACTTGCTTAAAGATACTTAGGGTACCTGTTTATTTTATTTTTTTTTAAAACAAAACTATATTTTGTAAGAAAATATAACGCTTAATATTTAATTAAAAAATACAAAGTTTTCATATCGCTAATAGAGTAAGTTAATAAGCGCAAAAATATACCATTAGGCAGCGTTCAATTTTTTTTTTTTTTTTTTTACTAAATTAGATAATTTCAAAATGTATTTTTTTTTCACTGAACACTCTTTTACTAATAATATTAACACACTTGTATTCATAGAAATTTTAATGTTTTCCCGAAATAAAAGAAAGCAGAGTTTTACATGTAAATTGTCATTTATAGTTTTTCAGAAATTACCCTGAATCTCTGACAAAACATTTTTTTAAATAAGAGAATAAATGCAATATTAATGAAACAAAAGAGAGATTACTTAATAAATTTACAAATATAACCTTTAAAAAATGTTAAACTTATATTCCTTTCAGAAAATTTCGATTTACTCTCGGTTACGTATTACAAAAAAATCTTTCAAAACCATAATGAATTAATCGCACATTCTTTTAAAACGAGTCTATATATCCTATAGCATTTACTTTTTAAAAAAGAACGAAACACGTTTCTTTATTCCTTAGAATCCATAAATGAATTCGACACCAGTGTTGCATCACTGATTTATTGATACCTTTAATTAAATTCCGACGTAAATCAACCTTGTAATTCATTTAGCTTAAAAGGTTCAGGTACTAGCACATAAATATCAGGCAGAATGAATCATAGGAATGATCAACCCTTTTTTCAGCCTGAAAGAACAGCAAAATTTAATCTAAGGACATTAGTACAAGTATTCATCATTACTAACTCGTTTATGCTGAATGCCTGATAATTTCGGTTTCTTTTGAAATGTTTCTTTACGTTAATGCATTTGTAAACGAAGTAGTCTTTTTTACTTGAAATCTTTCTCCTGTGTTGCTCTGAGTTACTCTAGATGATCTTATAGCTCTTTTAATAATAATTTATTGCATAAATTAATTTATAAGGATGAAGAAAATACTTACATAAAGACACTTAAGGGACTTAATTAAAGACATTTAAAAAAAATAGAAATATGATTTGTAAGAAAATATAACGTTTAATAAATCATTAAAATTTTCAAAGTTTCTTACTACTAACAGAGTAAATTAAATATCGTTAAACTTTTACCTTAGATCGCGTTCAATTTCATCTATTTTTACTTTCTTCTATCTTTACAAGAAGAAAGTATTGGATTCATGAAAATTTTCGACTTCCGGTTTTCGACGGATTTATACGTTTTAGAAGGTCCTGAACACGTTTTGACTATTTTTAGAAAATGTCTGTCTGTGAGTCTGTCCGTCTGTCTGTGAGTCTGTGTGTCTGTCTGTGAGTCTGTCTGTCTGTATGTGACAAAAAATTTGTGGGCGCTCTATCTCGAGAACTAATGCTCGAAGTTTAATAAAATTTTATATTCAGTTAGACCTTGATATGAATTAGTGCCTATTGGTTTTTGGTGAAAATTGGCCTGCAGGTGGCGCTGCTATACTACGTTTTTCATGATTTTCAAGATTGCTATATCTCAAGAACTAATGCACAGAATTTCACCAAACTTCAGATTCTGTGACCCCTTGATATACATAGACGCTGATTAAGTTTTGGTGTAAATTGTCTAGCAGGTGGCGCTGCTATGCCACGTTTTTCATGATTTTCATGATAGCTATATCTCAAGAACTAATGCACAGAATTTAACCAAACTTCAGATTCCGCGATACCTTGAGATACATAGCCGCTGATAAGGTTATGGTGTGAACTGCCCTATAGGTGGCGCTGCTATGCTACATTTTGCACGATTTTTGCGATAGCTATATCTCAAGAACTAATGCATAGAACTTCATCAAATTTTAGATTCTGTTACACTAGAATATATAACATAATTAGACGCTGATTACATTTTGGTATTAACCTTGCAACAGGTGGTGCATCTATGCTGCATTTTGCACGATTTTTTCGATAGCTATATCTCAACAACCAACGCACAGAATTTCATCAAACTTCAGATTTTGTTACAAAAGGACATATAAGATAATTACACCATGATTACGTTTTGTTATAAATCCTACAACTGATAGTGCTGCTGTGTTATATTTTACACGTTTTTTTTAAACTAGCTATATCTCAAGAACTAATGCACAGAATTTCATCAAGCTTAAGATTCTTTTACACCGTAACATAATTAGACGCTTTTTACGTTTTGGCATAAATTATCCAAGATATGGTGTTGCTGTGCTACGTTTTGCAAATTTTTTGTTATAACTATATCTCAAAAACTAATGGACGAAATTCCATCAAATTTCAGATTCTGTTAGGTCTTGACATAAATAGATGCTTATTAGGTTTTAGTATAAATTACCCAACATGAGGCACTACTAAGCTCATTTTCTCAGAATAATAATTAAATTTTGCGTTTTAGGCTTTTCGTATACCAGAATCTCATTAGGCTAGGTCCAATGTTCGAGGAAATTCGATGGTGGGTAACTTTGAGGTCACCACGTTTTTTTTTTTTTTTTTTTTTTTTTTTTTTTAATATTAAAATGTACTTATGAGATAGAAGAAAGTTTTGGGATTGACACATCCAACTAGTTTTTCTAAATTAGATGAGTTCGTATTGTAATTTTTTTCATTGAAAACTTTCTTACTTTTAGTATCCTTTTACTTGTGTTCATAAAGATTTTAAAAATATCACGAGGCAACAAAAAGCAGCTTTTTACGTGTCAATTGACATTTATAATATTTCAGAAACTACCCTGAAATGCTGACAAAACACTTCTCTTTTTTAAAATAAGATAATTATATTTGTATCGTATTAATATTTTTAAATACGATATTAAATTTTTAAAAAAATGTTATATTGCTTAGTAAATTTACAAATATCTTCTTGCTTTGAAAAATGCAAAATTTATATTTACTATTGGCTATGTATTGCAAAATATTCTTTTTAAACCATTATGAAATAATCGCGCATTCTTTTAAACCGTGTTTATATATCCTAAGCATTTTATTATTTAAAAAGAAACGAAAGTATCTTTCTTTATTCTTTATAATTCATATATTTATGTATTAGATTGCAGTGTTGCATCGCTTATTTGTTTATACCCGTAATTAAATTCCGACGTAAATCAACCATGTAACGGATTTAATTTAAAATGTTCAGATACCAGCACATAACTATCAGGGAGAATGAATTATAGGATTGATCAACTTTTTTTCTGCCTGAAAGAACAACAAAATTTCATAAGGCCATTAGAACATGGATTCACCATTACTAACTCGTGTAAACTAGTTACCTGATAATTTAGGTTTCTTTTGAAATATTTCTTTACTTCAATGCATTTGCGAACGAAATTATATTTTTTTCTTGACTCTTGTCTCCTGTGTAGCTTTTAGTAACTATAGATAATAAAGTAGCTCTTTAAATAAAAATTTATTGTACACAATAATTTGTGAGAATGTTGAAAATACATACTTAAATATATTTATGGTACTTATTTTAATGTATCTAAAAAATAGAAATATGTTTTGTAAGAAAATACAATGTTTACTATTTAATTAATAAACATTAAGTTTTCCTATGACTAACGGAAAAAAAAAATATTAAGCATTAAAGTGCATTCTCAGCCAGCGTTATTTTAAATCATTTTTTCTTCTAAATTAGATGATTTCCAAACTAAAATCTTCTTCACCGTACACATCTTACTTTCAGTATTAACTTACATGCATTGTTAAAAAAGTTAAATATATTCCGCTGTAATATATGGCAGATATTACACATAAATTTTAATTTATAATATTTTTGAAACTACCCTAAAACTTTAACCACCCTACCTAAAACTACCCTACTACTTTTAAACTAAATATATTCCGCTGTAATAGATGGCAGATATTACGCATAAATTTTCATTTATAATGTTTTTGAAACTACCCTGAAATTCTGCCAACATAATTCTTTTTTTAATAAAAGAATAAATCCGATATTAAAGAAAAATGTGATATTGCGTAAAAAATTTGCAAATATTACGTTTCTTTGAAAGTTGTAAAACTTATAATGTATTCTGAAAATTTTAATTTTATTCCGGTTATATAGCTGTATTGCAGAAATTTCTTTGAAAATCTTTCTGAATTAATGACACATTCTTTTAAATCGAGTCTTTTAGAACCTATAGCGTTTTGTTTAAAAAAATATAAAAGCACCTTTACTTATGCTATATAACTCTGAAACGGATTGAACAGCAGTGTTGCAACACTGATTTTTTGATACCCGTAATTAAATTATTGTGAAAAGGATTAAATTACAGGTATTGAAAAAAAATTGAAATATATCCCGAAGCAATAGAAGCAAGTTTTTTCAGCTAAGTTGTCAGTTATAACATTCCAGAAATTATTCTCAAATGCTGACAAATATTTTCATTTTTCATTTAATAAAAAAATGAATGTGATACTTAAAAATGTAAAATTGTGTAATACATTAAGAAATAGACACTTTCTTTTGAAAATGTAATTTTTTTATTGCTGTCAGCGAAATTTTATTTACTTTCAGTCATGCATCTCTAAAATTAAATTCAGCAACCATTAAGAAATAATTGCACACTCATTTTAAATCGAGTTTATATATTCTATAGCATTTTCTTTTTTAAAAAGAAACGAAAGTCGAACTTTATTTCTCAGTATTTTTTAACGGATTAGATAGCAGTGTAGCATCACTAATTTGTCGATACCGATGATTAAATTCCGATGTAAGTTAATCTTGTAAAAAATTTAGCTTAAAAGGTTATGATACTAGCACATAAATATCAGGCAGAATGAGTTATATTATTGATCAACCCTTTTTTCTACCTGAAAGAACATAAGAACATCAAAATTAAATCTAAAGCCATTAGTACAAGGATTCTTTATTAATAACTCGTTTATGCTGAATGTCTGATAATTCAGGTTTCTTTTGGAATATTCTTTTACTTCAATGCATTTGCAAATAAAGTTATCTTTATTTTCTTGACTCTCGTATTTTGTGTAGCTTTGAGTTACTCTAGATAATCTAATAGCTATGATAATAATAATTTATTGTACAAATTAATTAGTGGGAATCAAGAAAATACTTAATTAAAGATACTTAAAGTACTTAATTAAAGACATTTTAAAGAAGAGAAATATCTTTAGTAAGAAAATATAACGTTTAATATTTAATTAAAAAATAAAAAGTTATCCTACTACTAACAGAGTAAGTTAGTAAGTATTAAAGTATACTCTCAGGCCGCGCTCTATTTCATCTACTTTTTTTTTCTAAATTAGATGATTTCGAAATGTATTTTTTTCCTACTGAACACTTTCTGACTTCAATATTAACTTACTTTTATTGATAAAAATTGTAAGCATATTTCGAAGTAATAAGAAAGCAGATTTTTACATGAAACTTACAATTTATAGTATTTCAGAAGCTAGCCTAAAATGCGGTCATTTTTTTTAGAAAAGGGAAAAAATGCGATATTAAAGAGAAAAAATGTGAGATTGCACAAAAAATTTACAAATAAGGTGGTCTGGTGTAATAACGCCAGGCGGGGTAATAATGCCAAGTTCTAATATTTTGCATAATTATGAAATAATCTGGTAAATGACACCCATGTGCTCTGCGCAGAAGGGTTTTGAGTCATATAAGTCGCAAAAAACAGCTTCAAGTTAATTTGTTTCATTATTAGGTCTTATTGTTTTTACAAGCAATTAAAATTAACGCTTGATCTAAAATTTGCGAGATACGTTTTGTGATGTGAAGACTATTTTTTTTATCCGGAAATATTTTGTTAATTACATAAATTTATAGTACATTTCATGGACTTTCAAAATGTTGTTGAAGATTTTGGATATCTTCTCGAGATAATTTGTAATTTAAAATGTACAGTGAAATAATTATAACGGGGTAATAACGCCAATCCTTGGCATTAATACCCAGGTTGATTCCCTACAGTGGCCGAGCTACATCCTAAATACTGATTCAAATAAACACAGTTAAAACTGTCCAATGTTTCCCATATTTCTATTTAAGCGGTCCTTTTTAAGCAAAAAGAAGCTCACGGTCTGATATTCTTTTGCCTCATCCCCTCCTCCCACACCACACCTTTATTTTTCTTACACTTTCATAAAAAATTGAACATTTTCAATAGCTTAGAAAGCAATTTGTCAATTTCTAAGTTTGTAGAGTTTGTATTTTTAGAATTGGGCTATCTACATGCAATTATTCCATCTTATTTCATAGTTTTGTTTGCATGGCGTTATTACCCATATAGGTGGGTAATAACGCCAAATAGCATTGGTCAAGAAAAAACGCCATTACATTTTATGAATACATATCTGTTAAATTATTTTATTTTATATAGATAGTCAATGAGTTGCTGTATCAGATCCTATATTTGTTTGAAAAATACAATCTAAATCTGAGCCATGAAAATTGGTAGAACCTTAACGTGGCGTTATTACCCAAGGGTACCTTATAATCTTCCTTTGAAAAATGCAAAACTTATATTGCTTTCTGAAAAAAAAAATTACTCTGGGCTATGTATAGCAAAAAATTCTTTTAAAACCATTATGAAATAATCACACATTCTTTTAAATTGATTTTAAACATCCTATAGCTTCTTCTTTTTAAAAAAGAAACGAAGTTACCTTTCTTTATTCCTTATAATTCATATATTCAAACACTCGATACCAGTGCTGCCACACAGATTTGTTGAAACCCTTAAGTAAATTCCGACATAAATCAGCCTTGTAACCTATTTAGATTAAAAAGTTCAGATAATAGTACATAAATATCAGGCATAAAGAATTATAGGATAGATTGACCATTTTTAACGCCTGAAAGAACAGCAAAATTTAATCTAAGGACATTAGTACAAGGATTCACCATTACTAACTCGTTTATTCTGAATGTCTGATGATTTATGTTTCTTTTGAAATGTGTCTTTACTTCAAAGCATTTGCAAACAAAGTTATTCTTATTTTCCGTGTCTCGTGTGTAGCTTTGAGCTACATAGATAATCTAGTAGCTCTTAGAATAAGATTTTATTTTAAAAATTAATTTTTGAGGATGAACAAAATACTTTAATTACATAATGTACTTAATTAAAGACATTTTGAGAAATAGCATGTTTAATATTTAACAAAAAATGCAAAGTTTTCCTAATTATAACAGAGTAAATTAATAAACGTTAAAGTATATCCTTCGACCGCTTTCTATTTAATCTATTTTGTTTTTCAAAATTTGATGATTTTAAAATGTATTTTTTTCACTGAACACTTTCAATATTAACTTACATGCGTTGATAAAACTTTTAAACATATCCCTAAATAATAGAAAGTAGATTTTTACACGTAAATTTCCATTTATAACATTTTGAAAACTATCCTGAAACGCTAATAACATTTTTTAAATAAGCGAATGAATGCGATATTAAATAAAAAATGTGACATTTCTTAGTAAATTTACTAATATAATTATTTTTTTGGAAAATGTAAAACTTAATGCTTTCTGAAAATGTTGATTTACTCTTAGCTATGAATTGCAAAAATTTCTTTTAAAACCATTATGGAATAATTAAACAGTCTTTTAAATCGAGTTATATATTCTAGAGCATTTTTTTAAGTAACGAAAATATCTTTCTTTAAAACTTAGAATTCATAAAAGAATTAGACAGCATTGTCTCATCACTGATTTGATAGCCTTAATTAAATTCCGACATAAATTAACCTTGTAAAGGATTTAGCTTAAAAGTCAAGTGAATTTAAAAATAAAATCTTAATTTTAAAAATAAAAGAACTTATATTGCTTTCAGACAATTTTAATGTACTCACGGTTGTACATTATAATATCTTCTTCTTTTAAAACAATTTTGAAATAATTACGTATTCTTTTAAATCGAGTTTATATAGCATGTATTATTTTGTTTTTTAAAAAAGGAACGAAAATACTTTTTTTAGTCATTTAAATTCACAAATGGATTAGAAAGCAGTGTTGCATAACTGATTTGTTGATACCAATAATTAAATTCCGAAGTAAATTAACAAATAGCTGATTTAGGCTTAAAGGTTCAGATACCAGCACATAAATATCAGGCAGAATGAATTATAGGTTGGATCAACTCTTTTTTTCTGCCGAAAGTATAGCGAAATTTAATCTAAGGTCATTAGTACAAGGATTCATCATTACTAACTGGTTTACACTGAATGCCTGATAATTTAGGTTTCTTTTGAAATGTTTCTTTACGTTAATGCATTTGTAAACGAAGCTATCTTTTTATATTGACTCTTGTCCCCTCTATAGCTTTTAGTTACTCTGATCTTAAGCTCTTTTAAGAATCATTTATTGTTCAAATTAATTTGCATGAATAAAGAAAATAATTTAATTTTTTTTTTCTATCATTAATAATATATTACGGCCAATTTGATTTATCGGTTATTATTAATAATAAGCAAATAATGACCAAATGAACAGGTTAATATGATAAATTTATCAGAATTTATGAAAATAACTTCTTATTATTAACATTTTCAACTCAAGGTTTGTAATAATAATAAATTTCAACTCGTTTAGTGTGAGATTCTTATTTCGTATACGTTTTTTTTCTGAATATTCATTGCTTAAAGTATGGATTTCAAAGCTGTATAATATATTCTTTGAATATTTCAGTGTTTAAATTTTTTATCTAATTCTTTCAGTAATTTAAAAAATAATTATTTTAAACTGTTTAGTCTTTTGCTATTGTCTACTGTATAAGTTTGGGTTACATTATATTATCTAGCAGTTCGTTTAATAATAATTTACTGTACTACTTAACTTTTGAGGATGAAGAAAATACTTTCTTAAAGATACTTCAGATTCTTAATTAAAGATATTTTTAAAAAGTGAAATATATGGTGTTATATGGTATGAAATATAACGTTTAATATTTATTTAAAAAATACCAAGTTTTCCTATTAGTAATAGAGTAAGTTAATATGCGTTAAAGTATACCCTTAGGCCGTTTTCTATTGATACTTTATTTTTTATTACATGATTTCGAAATGCAATTTTTTACGCTGAACATTTTCTTATTTTCAATACCAACTTAATTGTGTTACTAAAAATTTTAAAGATATCCCGGAATAATAGAAAGCAGATTTCTATTTAAAACATTTTGAAAACTATCCTGAAACGCTGATAATACATTTTTTAATAAGATAATAAATGCGATATTAAATGAAAAATGTGATATTTCTTAGTAAATTTAAAAATATAATTTTCCTTTGAAAAATGTAAAATTAATAATTCTCTCTGAAAATGTTTATTTACTCTCAGCTATGTATTGCAAAAATTTCTTTTAAAACCATTATGGACTAATTACACAGTCTTTTAAATCCAGTTATATATCCTATAGCATTTTTTTTTTAAGTAACGAAAATACCTATCTTTATAACTTAAAATTCATAAAAGAATTAGACAGCATTGTCGCATCACTGATTTGTTGATAGCCTTAATTAAATTCCGACGTAATTTAACCTTGTAACGGATTCAGTTTAAAAAAGTTCAGATGCTAACACACAAATATTAGGCAGAATGAATTATAGGATTGATCAAACCTTTTTTTTCTGCCTGAAAGAACAGCAAAATTTAATCTAAGGCCATTATAACAAGGATGCATCATTACTGACTCGTTTACGAAAAATGCCTGATAATTTAGGTTTCTTTTGAAATATTTTTTTCTACTTCAGTGCATTTGCAAACGAAGTTATTTTTTTTTCTTGACTTGAAATTATTATTATTATTTTCTTTTTTTGTCCTGTGTAGCTTTCAGTTCCTCTATTTTATCTATTAGCTCTAATAAATTAATGTACAAATTAATTTGTGAGGACGAACAAAATGCTTACTTAAAGATACTTATATTTTGAATACAGTTTAAGGTACTTAATAAAAGATATTTTTAAAAAGAAAAATATGTTATGTAAGAAAATATAAGGTTCAATAATTAATTAAAAAATACAAAGTTTTCCTATTGCTAACAGAATAAGTTAATATGCGTTACATCATACATTTAGGCCGCGTTTTATCAAATCTATATTTGTTTCTACATTAGATCATTCGAAATTTCACTTTATTCTCCGAACGCATTCTTACTTTCAATATTAACTTACTAGTATTGGAAAAAAATGAGTGCATCCCGGAGCAATATATAGATTTTACATATGAATTTTCTAATTAATATTTCAGAAACTACCGTGCAGCGTTGACATGACATTCCTTTTGTTTTTAATAAAAGAATAAATGCGATATTAAAGGGAAAAAATCTTAAAATGCGTAGTAAATTTACAAATATTATGGGTTTTTTTTTTTTTTAAATAAAGAAACTTATATTGCTTTCTGCCAATTTTTATTTTTTCTGTGTTATGTATTGTAAAAATTACATTAAAAAACATTATGAAATAATTACATTTCTTTAAAATCGAGTTTATATATCCTATAACACTTTTATTTTTTTTTTGAAAAAAGGAACTAAAATATATTTTTTTATTCCTTAAAAGCCATAAACAGATTAGACAGCATTGTTGCATCACAGATATGTTGATATCCTTAATTAAATTCCGACGTAAATTAACCTTGTAACGGATTTAGCTTAAAAGGCACAGATACCAGCACATAAATATCAGGCAGAATGAATTATAGGATTGATCAATCCTTTTTTTCTGCCTGAAAGAACAGCAATATTTAATCTAAGGCCATTAGTACAAGGATGCATCACTACTAACTCGTTTACGAAGAAGGCTTGATAATTTAGGTTTCTTTTGAAATATTTTCTTTTACTTCAGTGCATTTGCAAACGAAGTTATCTTTTTTTCTTGAGTCTTCTCTCCTGTGTAGCTTTCAGTTTCTCTGTATTATCTAGTACCTCTTTTAATAATAAATTACTGTACAAAATAATTTGTGAGGATGTAGAAAATATTTACTTAAAGATACTTACATTTTTAATACCGTTTAAGGTACTTAATTAAAGATATTTAAATATATATATATGTTTTGTATGAAAATATAAGGTTCAATATTTAATTAAAAAATACAAAATTTTCCTATTGCTAACAGAGTAAATTAATATGCGTTAAAGCATATTCTTAGGCCGCGTTCTATCAAATCTATATTTGTTTCGGTACTTCTAGGTTATCCCGTCGACCAAAAAAATATCGACAAACTATAAGATTAAATGCAAATAACGGATGATCGTGAATGTCGCATTTAGTGATAATAAAAGCGATTCACGTGTTTAAAATGTCATTAAGGGATTTTTATTTCGACATTTTATTTGTATTTTTATTAATATTCTACTAATTTTTTGTTTTTTCGTTATTTAAAATAAAAATTATGTCAACATGTATAATTTGGCTATTAGTTTGGCGATTTGTATAATTTGGCGAAATTGGTCGACAGGATAACCTAGATGTACCTTTGTTTCTATATTAGATGATTAGAAATTTCACTTTATTCTCCGAACGCATTCTTACTTTCAATATTAACTTACTAGTATTGGAACAAAAAATTGAGTACATCCCGAAGTAATAGACTATATATTTTACATATAAATTTTCTATTTAATATTTCAGAAACTACCGTGTAGCGCTGACATGACATTCCTTTTATTTTTAATAAAAGAATAAATGCGATATTAAAGGAGACAAATCTTAAAATGCGTTTTTTTTTTTTTTTTTTTTTTTTTTTTTTTTTTTTTTTTTTTTTTTTGAAAAATAAAGAAATTTATATTGCTTTCTTCCAATTTTTATTTTTTCTCTATTATGTATTGTAAAAATTACTTTTAAAAACATTATGAAATAACTATATATTCTTTAAAATCGAGTTTATATATTCTATAACATTATTTTTTAAAAAAAGAACGAAAGTATTTTTCTTTATTCATTGAAAGCCATAAACGAATTAGACAGCATTGTTGCATCACTGTTTGCTGAAGCTCTTAATTAAATTCCGAAGTAAACTAACCTTCGAATGGATATAGCTTAAGAGGTTCAGAACTAGCACATAAATATAAGGCAAAGTGAATTGTAGTATTGATCAATCCTTTTTTCTGCCTGAAAGAACAGCAAAATTTAATATAAGGCTATTAGTACAGGGATTTATCACTACTAACACATTTATGCTGAATGCCTAATGATTTAGATTTCTTTTGAAATGATTCTTTACTTCAATGCATTTGCAATCGAAGTTATCTTTTTTTCTTGACTCTTGTCCCCTGTGTAGCTTTCAGTTATTCTAGATAATCTTTAGCTCTTTTAATAAAAATTTATTCTTCTAATTAATTTGCGTGGATGAAGAAATACTTTAAAAATTGTTACTATCATGAATAATATATTACGGCCAATTTGATTAATCGGTTATTATTAATAATAAGCAAATGGTGGCCATACGAACATGTTAATATGATTCAATTTATCAGAATTTATCAAATTAACTTATTATTAATATTTACTAATCAAGGTAGGTAATAATAATAAATTTCAACTCCTTTAGTTTGGGATTCTTATTTCATATACTTTTTTTTTCTAAATATTTATTGCTTAAAATATGGATTTCAAAGCTGTATAATATATTCTTTGAATAATTCAGAGTTTAAAATTTTTATCTAATTCTTTCAGTAATTTTAAAAATAATTATTTTAAACTGTTTAGCCTTTTGCGTCTTATTAATAGAATGCTTCTGTTAATTGAGTATTATTGTTTGTTAACAATTATTTGTGTTATTACATTCAAACAGTTATGACAGTACTATTTTTGTAAAGTATATATTCGATATTAAGCTTAGTTAATCATACTGACCAAATTTCATCAATAATTATTAATAATAAGTTGATTAATGTGGAACATTCATCAAATTTATCAAAAGGCGTTGCTATTATGAATAATAATCGGTTATTATCAATAATTACAGAATTTATCAAATTAACCGTGACATATTCACTACTCTTTCATAATTTCAAAGTATTTAGAAATAATATGATTATTTATTTGAAAAATTATTTGAATAAGTAACTTTAGTTAAAATATCGAACGTGTACAGAAAATATGTAGCAATTATAATTAATACAGAATTTATTAAGATATATTTCTTGATTTAATACAGGCAAGTAAAAAGCTGAAGCAAATCCACTTAAGTTACTATAGTTCACTTTAAGATCAGCATACTTCATCATCGTTCACTTTTCAAATAATATATCTTTTCGTCATAGTTCACTTGTAAAAAGATATTTCAATGAACTAAAAACAACACATATATTTATTATAAATTTTAATTAAAACAAATTCTTATTAATTTATTAATAATGCATGCTATATTTTAAATAATACTTACATAGACCAATTTTAAACGTTTAAACATGAAGATAATAAATATATGTATGCGCATATGTGTTATATGTCATGTAAAATTAATATTACATTTTAATTTTGTTAAAATTATGAAAAAGAGTGATATTAGAATGTAAATTCCTTTCTAAAAATAGTCTTAAAAAGTTAAATCTGCACATTATTTATAATACTTTTTTTTATTCAATAACTTTTAACTTAATTGGTTGCGCAGAGTAATTAGCAAATTACTGTCTATTGAAAAATAAAACTTTTTTGACCAACTTTTGTTTAACATTTTTAAAAGTAAAAATAGCTGAAAACAAATTTTCATACCCGTAAAACAAAGACATCTTCTCTATTGTTTGAAATTTGCTAATGTATTTTTTATACATGTGACAAAAAATCTGCTTATATGCCACCAGAATTAACCAAAACTCATTAAAGATTTTTTAAAAGAGTTTCATATTTCAAAAGCAATTTTCAAAGGATTTCTTAAAGTAATTATAATAATATGCAAGATAAACCAAAGAAAGAAATTAGAAAAGAAAAAGAACTGATTGAATACAACACATTCTCAATGCATTTTTTAAAAAAAGTGTAAATGTATTACAGTTAGATAAACTAAGACATAAATGCGGAGTTCGTCCGAAGTAAAATTCTTTTGTTTTATTGTAGTGTGAAAGTTTTGTTCTTAGAAAAAAAGAAAAATAATTGGTTTTATGGCAGAAAATTTAAATATTATTAAAGAATAACTTCAGTTAACAGAGAAAATGAGGTTGGAAAGACGAAGACAAATTTAACTATCATTTAAAATTACATAGAGAAATTAAAAACAATGTATTTAGTTTTCGAAAAAAATATTTCTTAAAATTACTAATTCAATAATTAAATTTTATGAAAATAATTAATATTTTGAAGAAACGGGGGATATTTTTTTTTCAATTTCAGACTAATGAACCTCCATTAATGCTTCCGCAGTTGTCGCAATGACTTAAAATTTTATATATTTCCTACCACTCTACGTATACTCGAGTCATCTTGGTATCTATATATTTAACATGCGCTACAATAAATTGTTTAGTTTATTGTCAGTGGTAACATACATGTAACTCAGGGTGTTGCAATGTTTTTATATATCCACTTAAATGCATGAGTATGCAAAGACATACATTCTTATTATCATGCAACCAATATATACAATTGATGTGTTATATGTGTGCATCAAAAAATCTGAAGATAGTTTAAAAAGTGCAGTTTATTTTTTTTTCTTAATTTACATAACGCAATGAAGTTTATTTTGAATAAAAAAACACTTTTAAAAGGTAAAAGTTTGAGGATGATACATATTTTATGTATATGAAACATTTAAAATTCATTCATAAATGCATTTAAAGGAAATCCACCATGTATATTCACGAGCATTAACCTAATGCAAATATATCTATATTTCGATAGAAACTGATAATTCGGCATGAAAAACCCATTTATATAAATTAAGGGGAGGGGCATGAGCCCCCGTTCCCACTGTTATACATTTCGAATGAACTCCCAAAACTAATCAGGGAGGCACCTTATCAGAATATACATATATCCAAAATTTCAAGTGAATCGACTATTTTTATCATGAGTTATCGCGTTACGCACATACAAAAAGCACGGGCACATACGCTCCCAGGCTTTGATATCCTGTGAGCTAAAAAACGCTGAACTACACAGTGAAAATTATTCCTCTGGTTTGAACCAAATTTTGGTGCTCAGTAGCTGCACCATAAGATGGTGAAATCTTGACTTCCTTAAATTAACATGCGCTTTCCTTTAAAAAAGCCCGGAACAAAAAAAAAAAAAAATCTCGAAAAATAAATTTATTTACATGATTCAATTGAGCAAAGAGTAAGTAATATCAGAGAGTACACCGAAATGAAAAACCTCACAAAGGAATGCGTGGAAGAAAAATAGTTAGGAAGCGCTGGACTACACAGTTAAAAATCTTTTCCTAGTTTGAACCAAATTTTGGTGCTCAATAGCTGTCACTGTAAGAAGGTGAAATCTTGAAGCAATATTTGGAGCTCCTCTTGAAGCATAGTTCCAAAAGTTAGAACGAGGTTAAAATAAGAAGCTCCAAATTTTGGTATGAGATTTTACCATCTTATGATGGAAGCTACTGAGCACCAAAATTCGGTTAAAACTATAGAAAAAGTTTTGACAGTGTAAGTTGTTATTTGATGTATTTTTTTTTTTTTTTTTTTTTGTTCTGTAACAATGTTAAAATTATCTCCATATAAAACACATTCAAGTAAAAGTTTTGTATAAACGATTGTTCATCAAAAGTTATGTCGACGTTATTGTAGAATTTAATAATAATATTAGTAATAGTAAGTTCATGTGAAAGTTAATAATAATAATAGAAATAGTAAGATCAAGGAGAAATTAATAACAGTAGTTTACAAAATTAAACTTTTTGTCTGTTGTCTCGAACTCTGTGGTTGATAATGTTCACTTATGACTTGTTTTTTTTTCAAATTTAACTGGATTTTTTTTTTTTTTTTTTTTTTTTTTTGAGCATCTCGAGTTACTTAGTTTTTGATTTTTATCATTTAAATAAATATATATTTCGATAACAGGCCTATTTTACTGTGTTAAGATTATTTTCTCAAGTTTTTGCGTCATGAGTAGTTCAAGGAGACGTTGTTTAAACAATCCAGATCGTTTTTGCTATGTATGCGGATAATATGTGTTTAACAATTGTAAAAAAGCTATATCAGAGATGGTGAAAAATGCTTATTTTGAGTATTTTGGGATGCTCTTGGATAAAAATGAGTAGTCTTGGGCTCCCAATTGTGTTTGTAAATCGTGTGTGGAATATTTAAGATTATGGAAAAGTGGTAAAAGAAGTGCCTTTAAATTTGGAACAACGTTTATTTGGCGAGAACCACGAAATCATCACGAAGACTGTTATTTTTTTAGTGTGAGCGTAAACGGTTTAAACACAAAAAATCGAGATAAATCGCAGTACCCAAGTACTAGTTGTGTTCAACGTGCAATGCAGCTTCCACCTGACCCTTCAGAGCCTAAAAATATATCTGAACCATTAGAACAAGATATTGAAAGTCCAAGCTCATCACAAAATGATGCTAATTTTGAAGGTATGTCAAATGAGCCAAAATGTTTTTCCCAAAATGAGTTAGACGATCATGTAAGAGATATAAATCTTTCTAAATAAGCTTCAGAACTGTTAGCATCAAGACTAAAAGTAAAAAAAAATTCTTTCCTCAGATACTAAAATAAGTTTTACAGTTAAAGAGATACAGAATTACGTCGTTTTTTCAGAAGGAAACGGTATTATGGTTTATTCAGATATCAAATTCTTGTTGATAAAATGGGCTTGAAAAAATACGATCCAAACGACTGGCGTTTATTCATTGACAACTCAAAACGTAGCCTAAAATGTATTCTATTACATAATGGAAAAAAAATGTGCTGGAGTACCTATTGCCCACAGTACAAAGTTAAATGAAGAATATTGTAACATTTCGCTAGTCTTGAACAAAATAAAATACAATGACCATAAGTGGCAAATTTGTGTGGATTTAATAATAGTCAACATTCGTCGCGGTCAACAAAGTGGTTACACCAAGTTTCCTTGTTTCATATGTCTTTGGGACAGTAAAGCTAAGCAAGAGCATTGGGTAAGAAAAAACTGGCCCTTGAGAGAAAATATGGAGTTTAGAAAGTACAATATAGTCTACAATTCGTGACAAAATTATCCTTCACCATGACATATAAAACTGGGCATCATGAAACAGTTTGTAAAATCACTAGATAAAGACGGGAAATGCTTTTCTTACATTTGAAAAAAATTTCCTCAGCTCTCTATGGAAAAGATTAAAGCCGGTATTTTTAATAGCCCCCAAATCAGACAACTTACGAAATATACTAAATTTAGAAATTCTATGACTGAGTTAGAGCTAAAGGTTTGGACAACTTTTGTCTCTGTGATGCAGAATTTTCTCGTAAATGAAAAATCTGAAAGTTATTAGCCTCCGAGGCTATTTCTTTCAGACAAGCTAAAAATGTCGTGTCATCAGCCCTGAATTTTCTACTGAACCGATTTTGATAATTATTTTTTTAAATGAAAGCTATTTATTTGTAGTTGTGCCTATTTTAGTTATTTTTTAATTTATTTCCATTTTTATATTTTATTTTTAATTTTAAATGTTTTTTTACGATATTTGTTCAAAATGGTGGCAACTCAGTTTAGTTTTTCTGTCGATAATAAAAATTTATTTTCCAAAATGATTGCGTATAATTATGCACTAATTGAGGTAAAAAAAATATATTTACTGATAAATAATATTAATTATTTAATTTATTAAAATTAATTAATTTATTAAAAGAATTAATTTTTAATAAATGATGTCATTCAGCAGCCAGATAAATGGGAATTACAATATTATTAAGGATGCCTTTTTCATATTACTAAAACACTAACTTTTTAAAAACATTTGAAGAGAAAATGACGTCACTATTTAAAACATCGCATTTTTACTCATAATTATATTAGGTACTACTCTGTTATCCCGTCGACCAATTTCGCCAAA
The DNA here is from genome assembly GCA_964019185.1 of Maratus speculifer. Taxonomy (NCBI): domain Eukaryota; kingdom Metazoa; phylum Arthropoda; class Arachnida; order Araneae; family Salticidae; genus Maratus; species Maratus speculifer. Next base: position 363,973,106 of record OZ025294.1, read on the forward strand.
TTATACAAATCGCCAAACTAATAGCCAAATTATACATATTGACATAATTTTTTTTTAATAAAACATAATACATATAAACATAATACATTACCATAACATAACATACATAATAAAACATAATACGTTATACATATCGACATAATTTTTTTTAAAATAAAACTATTTTTTTGTGAGTGCATATAAAATAAAATTTCTTGATTTAGCCGGCGCTCAGATTACAATTTTAACTGAAGATGTGCGAATATTTGCATACAAAATGGTAACTGGCAAATTTGACATATGTAATTACTTTTGCTTTTTTTAAACCAAATCGATCGGGTCTTTTAAACATTTCACTCGTTGAATTCGACGGAATTCGACTCGTTTTATTGTTAAATTGCATTTCCTTTTACTCAGAGTCTATAAAAAAGCGTTTAAACTAAAGAAAAAATCAGTTTTTGATGAATCTAGTCAATGAAGAAGTAGCACGTCAAATTGTATCTCTTTATTATTCCGCAATTCCAATGTCTCAGAGAGAAATTGCTATTCAATTGGGTATTTCACGCCGTTCTGTTTGCTATTATATTGATAAACACAAGAAAAATGAAGTTGGTACATTGCAATCTAAACGGGTTCGCCCTTCTAACCTTTATCGATTTTTTTTTTCTTTTTTTTCTAATCGGAGGCGAAACTCAATTCTGCAATGGCAGAATTTACATTCAACTTGTATTGAACTTGTAGAAGACCGTCTGCTACATTTAAAAAATATGGGGTGCAATATGAGCATAAAACTCTACTTCCTCCATAGTCACCGGGACAGATTTCCGGAAATTTTATAAGATATGAGCGAAGAGAGCGTATGCATCAGGACTTACGCATCATGGAAGAGCGCTATCAGGGTTTCTGGGATACGAATATGATGTCTGACTATTGATGGTCTCTAATACGTCATTTTCCAAAGTCTACACATCGGAGAAGAGCTTTAAAACGAAGTTTTTTAGAGCTCAGTTATTAATTTTTTTTTAAATTTCTTAGTAAATACATGTTTTTTTTTTCTGTTTCATACCTATATAGCTGAAACTCCGAAACTAGAGCTGATTAAAATATTCTGATTATATTTTTGAAAATAGCATATCATATGCAATAAGCAACATCTAAAATATTTCCGACAACAGATGTACTGTAAACTAGTGTAATAACTTATGAGATTTCCTTTAAGAAGGTTCGGAACACACAATTTTCGAAACTTTATTAAAAAAATTTATTACATAATTTTTTTCTGCTTAAAATGACATTCAAACCATGTTTCTATGTTAATTGGAACATGAAATTTTAATGATTTCGTTATGGCCTGTTTTCAAAATCTAACTTTCAAAGGAACAATTGTTATAGAAACATCTTCTTGCAAATATGCTTTTTTCTTCAAGTTGGTTATTTTTTAACATTTTTCCAATTTAAATTTGGAACTGTTAAAGATAAGGATTTAAACTTTGGAACATGTCTTTTTTAGTTGTTCTACTTTAATTTTGATTCATCAAATAATAATAAAAGAATATTTGCTTTAAAAAAAACCCATTTTTTTCCTTTTCCTTTTAATTTCTTACTTTAACTATTTTACTTTTAAAGTTTTATTTAAATTAATATTTTTTAAAATGCTGAATCTAAATTTATGCTTATATATTTGTTTTTATTTAAATTAAACAAATTGAATTTCTGCATAAAATATTTCGAGGTATAATGATTTTAGATTATGCTGCTTTTAAACAAATAATTTCACAGTTTTTTGAAAAAGTTATGAGAAGTTTTATGCTGTGATTTTCTTTAAAAATGACATGGTAAACCATCGAAAAAAAAATTTCAAAATTTTATCCCAATAAATAAAAATTATTTTGTAGCGTGTCCTAGACTCCCTTAAAGGAATATGGATGTTGCATAATCCCATGAACTCATTTATTTATTTATTTTTCGTCCTGTAAGTAGATGTTAAGCATGAACTTCTATATTCTGTTAATATATATAAACTATATAACTTTAATATGAAAAATGATTTTGCTATATAAAGTAGTTGTGTCCCACACAACACACAAAATACTTTTCACTTAGACAAAAAACAAACAAACATTATACTTTTCATTTAAATTTGTGGGCGTTCCCTCAATAAAAACTTAAAATGTTAAATATTTCTATGATTTATTAAAACTAAATCTTCAATATACTTTCTTTTTTAACATTGTATTTTCAGATAGATTCTTTTATTTAAAAAATCATTAAAAATCTTCATTTAAAAAACGGTACTATTGTAATCGATATGAAATACTTTTATTTTGACTTTAATTATGAAAATGTGATTGTAAAGAGAATTTCTAGCGAATGTTTGGAATTTAATAGAAGTTTTATTTTGTAAAGTATCTTAAGCTGCATATAAAATGTTTTCAAAAAGCTTAAAAAAGAGAAGTTAAACTAATCAATAAATTTTAATTTTGCTAAATGCATTAAACTAATTTTACTTACTTTGTGTTTAATTATGGGTTGTTAAAAATATCAATGGATTCTATACATTTGTTGAACTGATAATTTAAAGCATATGAAGACGTTTAAAGGAATTCCAAACAAACGTGCATGGTAACATCCAAATAACCTTTAATTATATGGAAATACATTCATTTTAGTTTTCAAGCTATATTTTAATAGTTTGAATTTTAAATTTGTAAAAAAGTTAACTTGTTAAACAGTTAATGGCAGTGATATTAGGGATTTATAATATCATTTAGAATAAAGATAGAGAAAATAATTAAGGCATTATAAGTTTAAATGACAGCAATTGTTTTGCATTTTAATTAATATAATCATAAAAATTTGATAGTTTTCTCGTGCAGCTTCTTGAATTTTCTGTAAGGGGCTGTGGAAATATAGCGTTACAAAATTTTTAGTAATTTTGAACCCCCTCCCCCTCTTTTTATATCATACGTTATCATCCATCGCCCCCCCCCCTTTTCCTGGTAATGATTTCGTTATCAAAGGGTAAGTCTTTTTTTTTATATTTAGAATTTATTTCTTTTGTTCGAAGTGATATACAAAACTGGCTACATTTATTATCGCTTACTTTATTGATTCAAATGAAGAAAAGTCAATAACATATCACTTTGCAGAAAATAACACTGAAAATTCATAGTTTAGCTTTTTGTTACATAATGTATTCAACATCAATAAAGTCTTGCTGCACTTGTACCGAACGGGAATGTGGTGGGTAGTAAAGAGAAATTCTTATAAACAAAACAAGTGGATAACATTTTTTTTCTTTTATATATTAATAAACCCAATCTCCATTTGAAATACATTTCATAATTTGTTTCTCGGACGTGCATACACATTAAACGTGCATGCACATCTGAATAAGGATAGAAATGTTAAACTTTGGGGTATCCCATATTTTAGAATTAAATAATTTTGTAATAATTTAAAGATTTTAATAATAACTTGTACCTTTATAAAAATAGATAACCGATTAAAATAAGATAACATACTATTGTAAACCAAAGACCATGTTTAAGATAAAAAGAAAAAAAATCATTGGATGAAAAATGATAGCGAATTCAAAAGTCGATCCTCACTACCCCCCACGTATATCTTGCGATATCATGTGCTCGATCCACCCTTCCTCTTAAATTTTGTATGTTGTATTTGTACAGCCCCTATTTTAAATTATATAAAATTTTGGAAATCCTAATAAATAAGTTTCTTTAATAAGAATGGCGATATTTAATAATTCATTTGAAATTACAGAGACTTTTATGTGACATAGTTTAATATAGATTATAATCCCATCTACCCTGTTACATAACCTAGGTGAAACTTTTTTCCATTATTATTGTAAAATTCTACTACATTCTTTTTTCTTTAACACCGCAAAAAATATTTTCTATTTCAGAAATATCAATAAAAGTTCCAAATATGAGTTATAGTGAATCACGGATATGTTTTTGCTTTATAACGTACGATATTCTAGCTAGAAATGTAAATAGTAGTAAAGCCACACATGTAAACATAAAATTCACTCATGCTTTATGCTTGCAGTATTTTTTATGAAAATAAATTTCCCAGAATCTAATGAAATAGTAATATATAGATTTTTATAGTTTACATCTAGTTTATTTATAAAAATCAGAATATTTCAAAAGTGTCAAAATTTTCAGGATTTTAGTTTTAAACAGGTTATCAAATTTTCGAATCGATGAAATTGTCAATTAAGTGCCGCTATATAAATGATTATCATGAAAATATTTTAATACCAAATCTGAATAATATTTTTTGGATAAATGTTTTGCTACTTTTCTTTATACAGATAGGATTGGAAATTTCTTAATATTCCTCCAATCAGATGATGAGTATTATTTTTTGTCAAGTAAAGGATGTAAAGAAAGTATTTTGCTTTTAAATAGTTAGTTATTTCTGGATTTTAAATTTTCAGTTATTTTACGTATTAATATTTGTAGTCAAATTCTAAACAATATTTGAAGCCATTTCAAATTTTAGAATTGTTACGAAAACATAGATTCGATCAGATGTACATGTAATATTTTTTTTTTTTTTTTTTTTATGAATCTGAGACACAAAGCAGTAATAATGTTTGCTTTTCAAGAAAATTCTACTTAATTCAAATTGAAATTTAATTCGAATATTATTTTTTAAACTTTTAAAAGTAAAAGAAAATCCAAGTACAACAAAACTAACTTCAATATGAAAATAAAGTATTGATAACTATTATTTAAGCTCTACAACGGAGTATATGGCTGCCATTAAAAAAAATAAGGAAACATTGTACACCTTTTTATCAAAAATGTTTCTTCAAATGACTTAATGCTGGAGCAATATAGACCAATTGATAAAAGTCTAATAGCCCTGTTCCCCTGTTCAGTTTGGAGATAAAAAATCTACTATGCAATGTCTTGAAATTCTCTAGTAATTACAATCCATATTAACATTCTGAAATGTTATGCACAAAATACAAGCAATATTTTAATTAATATTGTATAAAAATTTGTCCTTCTTTACACAAAAAAGCAACTTTGTCTTATCGTGCATATCTTCTCATACAAATTAGTTTCATCTTCCCTGAAAGTTAGTATTAGTAATTTTAAATGTTGTACTTTTAACTAAATATATTAATACATTAAAATTGGCTTTAAAAATAAATAGCCAATTAACAATTTTTCTTGACAGAAAATATTCAGAAGTCGTTTTTTTGAATGCATGTTTACATATTTTTACTACTTAATTAAACATTTTTCCCAAAAAGCAAAAAGTGTTTTATACAAAATAATAACATTTAATTTTAATTAAAAATTACAAAGGTTTTATGTTATCAAGTGAGCAAGATAATAAACGTGCATTATGCCCTTAAGCAGCATTCTATTAAATGTCTTTTTTCTCTTCTTTTCTGTTCTTTTAAAGATTGGGTGATTTGGAAATTTAATTTTCTTCCCTATCACTTTTTTTCTTTCGTTATTACTTACAGATATTGACAAAAATTTTAAATATATCCCGAAGTATTAGAAGTCAGAATTTATCGCTATGTTGTCATTTATAACAATTCAAAACCTATTCTGGAATGCTGACACCGTATTTCTTCTTTCTTTAAAAAAATGAATGAATGTGATATTAAAGAAAATATGAAATTGTATTATAAATTTAGAAATAGATATTTTATTTGAAAAATGTAATACTTACATTGCTTTCAGCAAATTTTTGTTTACCCTCTCTTATGCATTTTTAAAATAACTTTAACGACCATTATGAAAAAATTACACATTCTTTTATATCGAAATTATCATACGCTATAGTAATTTCTTTTTAAAAAGAAAAGAAAGTATCTCCCTTTATTCCTAAGAATTCATAAACGGACTAGATATCCTAGTCGCATCACTGATTTGGTGATACCCTCAACACTATAACGCCGGGAAGGTGTCAATTTCGACCCCAATCACTGGACTAATAGTCGTTTCAAACCAGAAAAAATCTTCAAGAAATAAGTTTTATATCAGTTGCAATAAAATGAGCCCTTTTTTTTAATCTAAATATTTTTCTGGTTGTAAACATATTTTATAAAACTTCCGGCGTTCTAGTGTTCATTAAATTTCGGCATAAATTAACCTTGTAACTTATTTAGCTTAAAAGGTTCAGATACTAGCACGTAAATATAAGGCAGAATAAATTACAATATTGATCAACACTTTTTTCTGTGCAATTTAATCTAAAGCCATTAGTACAAATATATATCACTAATTCGTTTACGCTGAATGCCAGATAATTTGGATTGCTTTTGAATTTTTTCTTTATTTCAATGTATTTGCAAACGAAATTAAATTTCTTTCGCTGCTTTTGTATCCTGTGTAACTTTCGGTTATACTAAATAAACTCGACATTGTTTTACCCTCATAGTATGCGTGGTTACAGTGACGTCACTGTGAGTCACTTTGGTCACATGACATCTGTGACCAAAATGCCACCACTCAGTGACGTCACATTGTGACTGAGATGTGACTTTTTTAAAAATCTTTAGAAAATTACAAAAATTCTTCAGAACATGTTATTTAATTTAAAAAAACATGTTTTTGGCAATTTAAATATCGTCGCTTATGTCACAGTTTCGTCACAATGTTAATGTCAAAGTAGTCACAAATGACACATTTTTCACAAATTGGTCACACCATGACTTTACAAAACGGTCACAATGTGACGTCACAAAATAGCTCTAAAACGGCCATAACGACTTCACATTTTGGTCACTGTCACTTCACATCGAACGTCACATCGACGATTGATGGTCACAAAATCTCAATGTGACTTTACAACGACGTAACAGTGACGTCACCATGTCTTACGGGTAGTAATAATTTATTGTAAAAACAATTTTTGTCAATAAATAAAATATTGCTCAAATGTTTAGCTACAAAACCGAAAAAAAATAAGACGATAATTATAAGCATGATTAATTTTAATGAAACACACTTATATTTAATTAAAATTTGACTAAAAGCCTTTACTACTTTAAATTTATGTATTAATGTTTACTTAAAAAATGCTTACAAAGGGAATAGAAAAATGTAAAAAAAAAAAAAAAAAAAAAAAAAAAATGTGTCTGATTGTTAAAAAAAATACTTGACAAATTAATATTGTTTTGAAAAAAAAATACTAAACTACTTTATAATGTAAATAAAATTTTTAATTAACATTATTGAAACATATTTTTAAAATTTCTCAGGCAAATAATAATAAGAAATTAAGTCAAATCATAGTTCGCTTTTTAATTCTTCGCTTTTCATCATAGCTCGCTTTTGAAAAGAAGATTAATTGAAGTCAAAGCAATAAGTAGATTCATTTTAAATTTTATTGTCTAACATACTAAAAATTTTAATTATAAGGAATTGTAAATTTTTAAAAGTACTTACATTTTAATACTCAATGCTTATAGAAAGTAAGTTTTTTAAATCATTAATACGTGAATTTTCACATTATTATACATAGCGTATACTATAATTTCACTGCTGAAAATTGATTAGGAAATTGATTAATATCCCTCATAGCATGCATGATCACTGTGATCATGTGACGTCACTGTGAGTCACTTTGGTCACATTCATCTGTGACCAAAATGCCACCACTCAGTGACGTCACATGTTGACTGAAATTGACTTTATTAAAATTTTTTTTAGAAAATTCTAAATATTCTTCAAAACATGTTATTTACTTTAAAAAACATGTTTCTGACAAATTAAATATCGTCGCTTATGTCACAGTTTCGTCACAATGTTAATGTCAAATTAGTCACAAATGACACATTTTTCACAAATTTGTCACATTGTGACCACTTTGTGAAACGTCACAAACGAGCTCTAAAGCGGCCATAACGTCTTCACATTTTAGTCACTGTGACTTCACATCGACATTACGTGACGTCACATCGACAATCGATGGTCACAAAGTCACAATGTGACTTCACAACGACGTCGCAGTGACGTCACCATGCTTTACGGTATTAAATATATATGTGATTTACCGATGCTTATTGGCCCCACCAGTGGCCGAGAGATTCTGACCTCTCCACTAGACGGCAGGTGTTTGGTTATTCGAACCCAATCGCGGCCATCGGCCTAACCCTTCGGAGTTTTCGTGGTTTTCTTCGAACGTTGCGTAAATACGGGTTAGGTTCCCTTAGAAAGACCCCCAAGAAGGGCACTCCCGACAGGGTCTCTAGAGTAGATATCTCTATATCTCTAGAGTAGATAATCAGCCGACACAAAATAAACCTAAAACCTAAACCTAAACCGTTGCTGGGTCTCTTGGTGTCTCATATTGCGCCGCAAGCTTTTGTGCTCATGAAGACGGTTCCATCTCCTGCTGCGAATTGCAGCCTAACCAACATATAAGTTGGGAAATGCTAAGCTTGGGAATCGTCCTCCTAGCTTAAATGGTAGAGTACTTGGAGTGCTATTCCGAGTTCGATCCCCGTTCTGGACATGTTTCACTAAGTTTGTTCTACGCTTAGTATAGTAATATGCGTAATTTCAAGCGTTCATGCGTTTTCAAGCGTAATTTCACTGCTGAAAAAAAAAAATTGGGAAATTGTTTAATATTATATATATATATGTGTGAATATTTTTAATTGTTATATTTATAGATATATATACGGTAAATTTCATTATTCGGTTACAATTAATAGTAACCGGTTATTATTATTAATAACCAAATGATATCCAAATAAACCCGTTAATATGATAAATTTAAAGAATTTATTAAATCAACCATTTATTATTACTATTGCAAAATCAAGGTTGATAAATATAATGACATTAGGTAATTTAGCTTGAGATGTATATATTGTATACATTTTTTAAGTATTCATTGCTAAAAGTATGCAATTCAAAGCTGTATAATTTATTTTTAAAATATTTCAGTGTTTAAAATTCTTATCTAATTCATTCAGTAACTATGAAAATAATTATTTAACCATTTAGTCTTCTGCGTCTCATTAATAGAAAACTTCTTTTAGTTGAATTTTAATGTCTCATAATAATTGTTTTTGTCACTAGATTTAAACAGTACAAATTTTACAAAAAGATATTACAACATTTTTTTTAAGTATATATTAGTTATTAAGCTTAATTAATCATATTGATCAAAATTCTGCTAAAATTTTTAATAATAACTGGTAAATTTGATTTATATGCAACATTCAACAACTTTGCCAAAAAACGTGGTTGATATTAATAATTACCGAATTTATCAAATTAACTCTAACATATTCATTGATGTTCTGGAATTTCAAAATATTTACAAAATTGTTGTAAATGTTGAAAGAAATATTTGAATAATAACACTATTTTCAATATCAAGGAATTGCAAATAATGAGTAACAAATGTAATTAATACAGAATTTATTAAGATAAATTTTTCGATTTAATACAGGCAAATAAAAAAAACTGAATCAGAATTCGTATAAGTTACCATATTTCACATTGCAAAACATTATCGTTCCTCACCCTTCTTTTTTCAAATGATGTTTCCTTTCATCACAGTACACTTTTGAAAGGATGTTTGATTAAACCCAAAAGATCGCATATTTTTCTGTTAAATTTTAATGAAAAATTTACTTAGTAATTTAATATTAATGCATTCAAAATTTTTAATAATATTCATAAAACATTTCTTAATGTTAAAACATGTAAAAAAATAATTTTCAATTTTTCATTAAAAATTATGTATATACATACGTGTATTAGACATATAAAATGAATATTACATTTTAATTTTGTAAAACCTCTTAGGAAAAAGAGTGATATTTAAATGTAAAATTCCTTTATAAATGTAGTCTTAAAAAAGGTAGACTTTCACATTATTTTTATATGAAAATTTTAAGTAACTTTTGCATTCAATGGTTGTGCAGTAATTAAGAAACTACTATTGAAAACTATCCTTTTTTACCCAACTTTTGTTTAAAGTTTTTTAAAGTGAAAATAGCTAAAACAATTTTTTATATCCGTAGAAATAATATTTCTAGATTTAACGATTTTAAATTTACTCACTTAAAAAAAAAAAAAAAAAAAAAATTGAAAAATTGTTTGAAAAAAATTACACGAAGATTAATCATGTGATTTTGTTTTAAAATAATATGACAAAAAAATTTAAAATTTTAATTCAATAATAAAAAAATATTTTGAAGTGTAGCCCAGACACCCATAAACGAATGTGAATGTTCATTATGACAGGAACTTAAATAATATTTTCTTGTATAGAGATGTTTGGCACGAACTTCTATATCATTCAATTAATGTATAGTAACGATGTATCTTCAATAGTGTGAAAGATTTTGTTCTTTACAGTAGGTTGTGTCACATACAACATAGAAAATTTTTTCTCTTAAACAACAAACAAACAAATAAAATAGTTTTCTTTAAAATTTATCGATGTTCCCTCAATTAAAACAAAAATTTCGAAAACTTCCAAGATTTATTTAAACTAAATATTTAAAATACTTTCCCGTTTAACATCGTATTTTTAGATAGTTTTTTTTTTTTTTTTTTTTTTTTTTTTTTTTTTTTTATTAAAGAATCCAGAATTTTTTTTTATTAAAGAAACTTTCATTTAAATAACGGTGCTATTATAATCGACATGAAATACTTCTATTTTGACTTTAATAATGCAAAATGTGATTCTAAAGACAATTTCAAACGAGACTTTGGAATTTAATAGAAGTTTTATTTTATAATGTATTGTAAGCTGCATAATAAAAGATTTTGTAAAAGCATAATAAAGGGAATTTTTAAACTAATCAATATATTTTAATTTTGTTAAATGCATTAAATTAATTTCACTTTCTTTGTGTTCAATGATGGGTTGTTAAAAATTATTAATGGTTTCTATACATTTGTTGAACTGATAATTTAAATCATAGGAAGACCATTAAAGGAATTGCCGACAAATGTGTATAATTATACATTCAAGGAAAAAATGGAAATATGTTTTTGATTTATTTTTTATCTACATAAATGTATAATTTGTATGAAAGTTAATTTGTTGAATCGTTTATAACAGTTATATTCTTGATTTGTTATATCATTAAGAGCCATTATTTTGAAATTCCGATAAAAGACTGATTTTTTGATAGTTTTATTTTTTAATTCGCTTGATATTTTTTATGTTGAAGTAGATGGTATTTAGTAAATAATTGTGGAGCCTTGAAAAAATTTCCACTTCTCGGAACAAAATGTCATATAAAAGTAAAATGCCAGTATGTTTGGAGTTCTATATCTCTGGAAAGCAACAACATCTCAAAACTATTTTGTAATAAATTATTAGCATAACACTGCCTGCTTATTAAAATTTATTTGTTTCCGTGCGGCATTGTTAATTTACATTGTTATGTTGCTACAAAATGCAATCAAAATTATGTTTTTGTCCATTTTCCGCATTCATTATTTTATTTAAACAATAGTACCTCAACCTTTTTCTTATAGAATATGAAAATACATTACTAGGAAGAGCTAAATAATAAAGAAATGCTATGAGATATTGCTGCTGTAAGCAGATATAATCTGTTAAATATTCAAAAGTATCAAAATCTGCAAAATTTCAATTACTTATATCTCAAAAAATCGTCACAGTTAAATAGAATAAAATATATCACGTAGTAAGTGAACATATGTACAAAACATGGAACAGAAAAATAAGTGGGGTCTCATGATATTTTTCGAAAAAAAAAATATAAAGATTACAAAAAAAGTAGTGTCACTTTCCCCCTATCAGGAAGTGCCCTCATAGCATGCATGGTCACAGTGACGTCAGAATGACGTCACTGTGAGTCACTTTATTCACATCATATCTCAGTGACGTCACATTGTGACTGAGATGTGACTTTCTTAAAAATCTCATTCTTAATCAAACTCTCATTCTTAATCAATTAATCAAACATTCTTCAAAACATGTTATTTACTTTAAAAGACATGTTTCTGGCAATTTAAATATCGTCACTTTTGTCACAGTTTCGTCACAATGTTAATGTCAAAGTAGTCACAAATGACACATTTTTTCACAAATTTGTCACACCGTGACTTCACAAAGTGGTAACAATGTGACGTCATAAACGAGCTCTACAACGGCCATAACGACTTTTAGTCACTGTGACTTCACATCGACAATCGATGATCACAAAATCACAATGTTACTTCACAACGACGTCGCAGTGGTGTCACCACTCCTTACGGGAATGAAACAACCCATTTCCTTTCTCTCAAGAGTAATAGAGTGTTTCATTTCTTGAAATTCTCTTGTAATTACCATTTATTTTAGCTTTCTGAAATATTATGCATAAAAACCAAGCAATAATTTACTTGATATTGTGTATCTTGTGCATCTTTGTTTACTTGATATTGAAATAGGTCACTATTTACACAGAAAAGTAACCACGTATTATATGACATATATCTTCTCATACAGGTTTTGTTTTACAGCTCCTGAAAGAAGTTAGTAGTAAAATTTTAAATATTGTACATCCAACTAAATATAATGATATTTTAATATTGCCTTTAAAAATAACTCACAGTCTATTAACACTTTTTTAAACCAGAAAATATTTAAAATCCATTTTATGAATGCTTTTTTACATATCTTTACTACTTAGTTAAACATTATTTTCAAAAAGATAAAAGTGTTTAATGCAGAAAAATTATATTTAATTTTAATTAAAAATTACAAAGGTTTCCTTTTACCAAGTGCAGTCAATTATTATTATTATTTTTTTTTTTTAAGTTTGGAGGATTTGAAAATGTAATTTTATTCACCTATTTCTTTCTTTCTTTCATTATTAACTTATAGATTTTGAAAAAAGTTTGAAAGATATCCTGAAGAAATAGAAGTCAGAATTTATAGCTATGTTGTCTTTTATAACGATTCAAGAGTTATTTTGGAACGCTGACACCGTGATCATTTTACTTTTTTAATGAAAGAATGAATGTGATATTATAGAAAATGTGAAATTGTGTAATAAATTTACGAATAAACTTTTTCTTTAAAAAATGTAATACTTATATTGATTTCAGAAAATTTTTATTTACTCTCAGTTATACATTTCCAATATTAAGTTTATCAAGAATTATAAAAAATTACAGATTCTTTTAAATGGAGTTTATGATACCCACTAGCATTTTCTCTAAAAAAAGGAAAGAAAGTTTATTTATTTATTCCTAAGAATTCATAAACGGATTAAATATTTATGTCGTATCACTGACTTGTTGATACCCTTAATTAAATTCTGGCGTAAACTAACCTTGTAACAGATTTAGCTTAAAAAGTTCAGATATTAGCGCATAGGATATTAGGCGGAATGAATTATAAGATTGATCAATCTTTTTTTCTACCTAAAAGAACAGCGAAATTTAATCTAAGGCCATTTGTAGAAATATATATCGTTAGTAATTCGTTTACGCTGAATGCCAGATAATTTGGATTTCTTTTGAAATGTTTCTTTATTTCAATGCATTTGTAAAGGAAATTATCTTTCTTTCTCAACTCTTGCATCGTATGTGACTTTAGGTTATACTAAATAAACTCGAAATTTTTTAATAATAATTAATTGTAAAATTAGTTTCTGGCGATGAAAAAAAAACGAAAAAAAAACGCTTTAATGCTTAGCTGACGAACCGAATAATTGAAACTTATGGCGATAATTAAGATTGTGATGAAGATTTTTAAATACACACTTTTTTTAATGTTTGACGAAAAGTCTTTACTACCTTTAATATACATATTAATGTTTCTTTAAAGAATGTTAACAAAGAGAATAAAAAACGTTAAAGAAAAATGTAATTGTTGGTTATAAAAGATAGTTGCTAATTAATAATGTTCTTAGAAGTTATAAAATAAGTACAGAATACAGAAAAAAAGCAATTAAAATTATTAAATTTATTGAGATATTTTTTTTAATTTTCTCTGGCAAATAATAAGCCGAATCTAAGTCAAATCAATTTCCATAGTTCGACTTTTAATTCACTGAAGTTCACTTTTGAAATGATGTTTGATTGAAGTCAAAATAATACGTAGATTTCTTTTAAATTTTATTTTAAAAAATATTAAATATTTTATTTGTAAGGAACTGGAAAAATTTAACGACACTTTAATAGAATCTTTTTAAAAATTAGTACGTATAGAAAGTAAATATTTTTTTTAATTTTTTATTACTATATATATATGAATATATAAAATACTAAACAAAGTTATTTACATATCTATTACTGAAAAAATACCGTCACATTATTTGTATTAAATGTTTTATTAAGGAACTTTTAATTTAAAGAAATGTAGAATATTACAAGAACTACTGTTTACTCAATATCTATATATATATTTTAAGTATTTAAATGTTAAAATAGCTAAAATCTAATTTTTATACCTGTAAGAAAATATATTTTCTCTATTGTTTAATAAAAACTATTTTTATACATGTCAGAAAAAGCTTGTTTATATAACTACAAAAAATAACTAAAACGAATTAAAGATTTTTTAAAAAACAGTTTCTTTTTCCAAAAGTCATTTCAAAGGATTTCTTAAAGTAATTATAATAAATGTGCAAGAAAAACTAAAGGAATTAATTAGAAAATTTCAGAAAAAAAATCATGGAATACAATGCATCCTCAGTACATTTATAAAAAAAAAAGTGTAAATGTATTAGCGCTGGATATATTAAGGCATAAATCCGGATTTCGGGCGAAAAAAAGAATTATTTTGTTTTATTGTGGTGTGAAAGTTTCTTATTTAAGAAAATAATAATACTTTTATGGAAGAAAGTTTAAATGTCACTGAAAAAAGACTTAAGTTAAAATAAAGATGTTAATAAACTATTTAAACTTTCTGCAAAATAATAATAATAATAGAAATATTAATAATTTGGGAAACGTTGAACAATGTATTTAGTTGTCGTAAAAATGAAAAAAAAAACTCTTAAAATTACTAATTAAATGTTTTAATTAGATCAAATTAATCAATATTTCAAGCAAAAAATGCAATATTTTAAAATTTATCAAGTTATCGTTCACAAATAGTGGTTTCTACCACTAACTCCGTATAGTAATCTGCTTTGTACATTTATTTAAGATACGTAATAATACTCGACTATCAAGATTTTAGTTTAAAAACAGTGCTAGCATATTTTGTAAAAATGTTCTTGTAGAACGCTCCAGTACCTATGTATCTTCATTTAAGTAAATAATTATGCAAAAGATACATTCTTATTCGTGTCTAATTTCCATATAAAATTTGAATTACTATGTTTATATATTAATTATTGTGGAGACTGATTTAAAAGTGCTGCGTGCTTTTTTCCTTATTATAAATATCACACTGAGGGATTTTTCTTACACAACACTCCGAAGAATAAAATTCGCGAATAATACATTTTTTTCGTTATTAGGTTAGTTTCATATGTATGAATAAATTATCATTATTCAACTATGCATCTAATAAAAATCGGCTATCTATATTAACATTTATTAATTAAATCTATATTTATGCACTTAATTATTTAATTTCAAAAAGTTTAAAAACATTTCATGTATGAACAAAAATTATTACTGTAGCCCATTATCATGTGCATTTACAAAATTAAGAGCAACTTATTGTATTTGAAAGTGATAATTAATAGAATACCACATAATTAAACTAACTTCATCTTCGATATCACTATCTTACGTACTAAAAAAATAATAAATAATAATTCAGCAAAGAAGAAAATGCAAAACTTTTAAATTTTCTATTTTGAAAATCAAAATGAATATTACCACAAAAAATTATTTTATAGCAAAACTTACAATTTCTTCATGCTAAATTATTTATTTAACTATTTAATAAAGTTTTCGTACTCATAACATTTATTTTAAACAAACTATATTTTCTACAGAAAATACAAGCGTTAATTATTACGTTTAATTGATAGTTCCATGAGATTAGAACGAAAAAGCATAACCATTTTAACATAATTTATAAATACAAGAATTTATTTATTTTGTGATAAATATATTTGCTTTTATTTCACAAGTATAGGAAATATCTTTACGGAAAAATACGAATGGATAAACTTTTAATCTTCCCCACAATTAACTAAATACAATACAAATATAAATTTATGCCAAGTACAGCTCATTTCATATTATTATATATTTTTAAACATAAATAAATATTTATCCAGAAACTAACAGATATAAAAACGGCTGAATATATTTTATTTCGCACCGAATCAATTTTTATAAAAATTGTTGTTTTCTTATGCATATAAATTTTCTACATTAGGATTTGTCTCAGTTTAAATAAATATTTATTATGAACTTTTAAAAATTATTAAATATTTATTTAAAGGAAAATAATCAGAAGAAGAAATAAGCAGACAGTTTATATTGAAAACTTTTTTTTCTTTGTTTTTCTAAGGCTTACATTGTGGCATCCACTTTTCTTGTGTTTAAGTGTTTATTTTTTTAATTCTTTTATTGTTGCTTCGATCAATTATTACCAAACCACATTGTAGCTTAGAATCTATATAAGATTACCAAACGGTAGTATATCTATGAATCTAATGGACAAGAATTCCTGAAATGACAAAAAATTAACATTTGTATTTATTGTCTCTAAATTTGTGGACTGTTGTCGTATGTTTCCTTTAAACATGATTAAGCTGTCTTTTTCACAGGTTTAATTTAACTTTGGATCAATACAAGATCATCAAACGATAATGTGTCTATAAAACTACAGGGCACAAATCTCTTAACAAAAACTTCCTAAAATTAAAAAAAAAAGTTTTTAATAATTTATCTTCTTTTGTCATTTAAACCTAATTTCAATTGTATTTCTTGAAGCTCTACCTTCAAGCACTAGTTTTACCTCGGTTGGTATAAAAGATTACCAAATGATAGTATGTCTATAAAACTACAACTAGCTCCACTAAACCTCAACAAAAATGGATTGCATTCATTTCTCAAATAATTTGGCCTTTGCCGTCCAACAATGAGGGAAGGATCCGCATATGATATAAATAAAGTAAAATATCTTTCATAAAGATATTTTTCTTATAATTCCGTAAATATATATATATATATATATAATTTAAAAAAATGTAACCTTTATTTAAAAAGTCATATTTATATAAGTAAGCTTTTAATCAAATTTGCGGATTCAAAATTAAAGCAAAAGAGTTGAAACGTCATGTTTTAAGTTTAAACTATTGATGTTTAACTATTATTAAGTTATAATAATTTAAATAAGAGAAATGGTTAAAAAATCCATCATGAAGGAAAAGGCATTTAAGTAAGAACTCCTTTCTCCGAAAGCTATTGTTCGAAAGCTATATTTGAAAACAAACCAAAATGAAAGTTTAATATATCTTGTTCCAAGATCTTGTTAAGATAAAGGCATGATTTGAATGTCCTTTTAAATAGAAAAAAAGCAGATTTTTTTTTAATGTAACATTTTTTAAAAAGATTTTTGTTTCTCGGACCCCCTTATTTTTTATAAATATAACCCATAAACATTCTTATTTTGGTTGTGTACGTTATTGCAATGGTAGCCATTACGTTCTGTATCATTCTATAATCATGTGGTAGCGTAAAAATCTAACTTTAAAAAATGAATTTATTAAATTATTAAAGTAGATTGCAACGCATATACCTCTAAAATTTTAACATAGTTTTAATTTTCTATAAAATGTTTAACTCCTTTAAGTATTCTCTTTAAATTTAATTTTGGATTTATGCAGTTAATCTTGTAACAACGGCAAAATCATGTTCACTTTAATTTACCTCCAATTCAAAACTTAATGTTTCAATTAAATACATATATTTCTTTCTATTTTTAGTGGAATATTTAAAATATTTTGACTTTTATCTCCACATTTCTTGAAAGTTTCTTGAAAGAAAAAATGTAATGTTATTATAATCAATAGAAATAATTTTATTTTGGCTTTAATAAAAGAAAAATGCGATTATGAAAGGCATTGCCTCTTCTGAAGGAATTTTAAAATTTAATAAAAGTTTTATTTTACAATCTATGGTAAGCTGTACATAAAATGATTAAAAAAAGCTTGATGAAGCGAATTTTAAATTAATCAATAAATTTTAATTCTGCTAAAAGATTAAACTAATTTTGCTTGCTTTGTGTTTAATGATAGGTTGTTGAAAATTATTATTCGTTTCTACACATTTATTCAACTGGTAGTTTAAAACATATAAAGACCATTAAAGGAATTGGAAACGAATATGGCAAATAATATATGCAAACAAGCTTTACTAAAAAAAAAAAAAAAAAGACTTGCATTAAATGGCTAGTTTGCATAAAGTTAATTTGTTGAATCTATTATTTCAGAAAATTAGTGAGTATTTATTTATATATTTAGGAGTAAAACACAGAAATTAATTACAACATTATTCCTTTAAAAGTCAGCTATTATTATGAATTTTAAGAAAAAAAAATATATATATAAAGCTACATATTTTTTTTCTGCACAATTTCTCCAAATTTCTACAATTCATATAATCTAAAATGTCTTGAAACTTTCAAAAATAAGTAAACTCTTTAATTTAAGTACCGATATATGATAATTCATTCCAAAATACAGAGACCTTCTTTTGCAACATTAATTTTAATAAAAAATCTAACTCCACCTTCAATGCGGCAACAGATAGATTAAACTCTTTTATTTTTTTTTCATCACACACACACATATATATATATTTCTTTTTTCTCATCTAACAGCACAAAAATCATGTGTATATACAAAATATCAATAAAGTATTAAAATATAAGTTACCGTGACTCATAGACATGTTTTTGCTTTTCCATGTACATATTGCATCTATAAATAGGTGTAGAACAACACATGTAAATGCAGAAAACCGCTAATTCACATTTTGAGCTTTATGCTTGAAATAGTTACCTCATGAAAGTAAATTTCCCAAAACTTGGTTAAAAAAAATTCTGGGATTCAAAGCTTAAAATTTAAGAACAGAACCATTATAAGATCACTCCTTGTCTGTCTGTCACTGCCATTATACTCGTAAACTATGGAACGTGAGAAGTTCAAAATGGGGGAAATAATAAAGACTGTTGACCCATATAGTTACATATTTATAAATATTCACAAATATATTTAGGAAAAGTTTAGGAAGGCTTAAATTTAAAAATAAAGTATTTCCCTTATATATCATGGAGATAGCGAGTGAAAGCTTTCATTACCCTGAACGCAAAATCAGATTTCTTTTAATTGTAAGTCTTACATAGCCAGAGATATTGTCGAAAATACAATGGGGAAATATGTCCCCCCTCATCTAATTCTGAATCTGCTGAAACTAATAATATGAAGAAATTAAAGATAGTAGAAATTAATTCAAACCTTGCAAAAAAACTATAAGAATTGCTCTAAACCGCATAGTTTTTTAGAAGAGCGCATATTTCTGTTACTAACAAACTTCAGCTTGCGGGTATTCCATAAAGCTGTTGAAGAGCATTAGAGTTTCCTAATATAAGTCGTCAATAATTATCTGAGATATTAAACCTTAAAGACACGAACGGTTTGGAAATACGTAGTGACATAATGGCATAAATACATAATAATGATTTTACTTATGCTGTGATATCACCTTATTATTCATCGATATATTTGACATCATTTTAAAAAGTCAAAATTCAGATTTAAAGTAATTTAATGTTTTATTTTCCGTAACACTTTTAACGTATTGCCTATTTCCAGTTTTATACCGACGCATGGCTGTTTTGCTATATTTGCTTTATTTTTTAAAAAAACAATGTATACGAACTTTATATGTCAGAATTTGTAATCCTATGATTGAGTTTGCTTATTTTCGTCATTTCAATTTATCCAAGTGTATGGTTAATTAAAGATAGAATGTCATCTTCTTTTATTATCTTAAGTTATTAAATCTACATTCATAGTAGTATTCTTCTGACTCAGTCTGTAAAACCTCTGAGGGAAGTCCTAGTTGTAGATATTTCCAAAAGAATTATGATTGTGTATGTTCCATCGCATAAGTTTAATATGATTTATAAAAAAGTATAGCATTTATTATTTATCAAAAAATACAATTTTTTTCCAGTTATTTCCCGAGTAAGATAATAAGTGTTTACGTATACCCTTAAAAACATTCTTTTTCTTTTAGGTTAGATAATTTGGTGATTTGAAAATGTCATTTTCTTCACCGCACCTTTTCTTACATTCATTATTATATTACATTTATGAATAAAAATGTTTAAAATATCCCGACAGATTTTGTAGTTATCATGTCATTTAAATCATTTCAGAAACTTCTCTGACATGCTGACAACACATTAAAAAAAAAGAATGATGTGATAATAATGAAAAAAAAATTATACTGTATTGATACTGTAATTGATATTGTATACTAAATTTACAAATGCAATATTTCTTTAAAAAATGTAAACCTTGTGTCACTTTCTGATTTTTTTTACTTTCTGTTATCTATTGCTAAAATTACCATTAGCAACCATTATGAAACTAATTACACAATCTTTTTAATTGAGTTTATAATATCGTATGCATTTACTTTTTTGAAAATGAATGAAAGAATTCTTCTTTGTTCATTAGAATTGATAAACGGATTAGATATCAGTGTTGCCTCAGTGATTTGTTGATACCCTTAATTAAATTCCAACGTAAATTAATCTTGTAACGGATTTTGCTTAAAAGGTTTAGATACTAGCCCATAAATATGAGGCAGAATGGTTTATAAGATTGATAAACACTTATTTTTGCCTGAAAGAACAGCGACATTTAGACCAAGGCCATTGGTACAAGGATTCATCACTATTAATTCGATTACGCTGAATGCCAGATAATTTGGATTTCTTTGAAATGTTTCTTTAGTTCAATGCATTTGCAAACGAAATAATCTTTTTTCTCTTTACTGTTGTCTCTCATGTAACTTTGAGTTTTACTAAATAAATTGTAAATTCTCTCAATAAAAATTTATTATAAAAAGATTTGGTGCCGATGAAAAAATACAGGTATAAAGGACAAACCAAAAAATAAAAGTTACGCTGATAATTATGAACATGATGACAAGTATTGTTTAAATGAAAAACAATTATATTTAATTAAAGTTTTGATTGAAAATTTTTACAATCTCTAATATATATAATAATGTCTCGATAAAAAATACGTAGAAAGGTTATAATAAAATGTTTAGAAATAAATGTTATGGTTTTTTAAAAAAAATATTTAATTAATTAATATTATTTCAAAAAGTTTCTTAAAGAAATCAGAATACAAAGAAAAAACAGAATTACAAGGGTATTACAGAGATATATTTTAAATTTAAGTCGGCAAATGATAAAGAGGAGCGAAGTCAAATCAACTTGCATAATTTGCTGTTTTATCCACCACAGTTCACATTTGAAGTGATGTTTGTTTTCATTATATTTCCCTTTTGAAATGATGTTTGGTTGAAGTAAAAACAATACAAAGATTTTTTCTAAATTTTAATCTAAAATATTGCTGTTCATTAATCAAACATTTAAAATAAAGTGAGTATAAAGATTATTTGAAGTAAAAACTTTGTGATATTGACTTAAATGAAACTTGGGAATTACAAATATATATTTATGAAGAGGTCAGCTGTAATATAAGTGGGGGTACTATAAACTTTATTATGAAAACCTTTCATGACTTTTAAGTTTCAGGTTTTGTGAACCTTGCATCAACATTTCTACTTCTTAAAAAGACGTGTGCCAATTCATCACAGCCTTTTCTTTACAACGATTAGTTATCAAAAACTCATGTTTTTTTTTCTTTTTACAAAGAAGGCGGCAGGGTTTGATTGAACTTCCACCGATTTTTTAATATACGGTAAACACTTAAAAAAAGTCGCTTTTTTTAAACATTAGTCATATAAGTATATTCTTATTATTATTAACAATTATACGGTAAACACTTAAAAAAAGTCGCTTTTTTTAAACATTAGTCATATAAGTATATTCTTATTATTATTAACAATTACATACACTTCTTTACTGAATGTTTCACGTGCAACGTGGTTCATTCAAGCTTCATTCGTGGTTCATTCAAAGGGTTCCAGTTTCCCTGGTAACTGGACCCCGAGGGATTCACTTACTCCAACAGTTATAAATATCTATTTGAAGTTTCTCTTACTATGGGAATTTAATTAATTTATTTTTATTCCCTTGGAGTAAAGGAAATTATGTAATTAAAATTACTTAATATGTTTTTAATAAAAGCATGTCGGTGTGTATCAACTCAAATTTCATAAGTGATAACAAAACCTCGAAATGTCACGATGCAGATGAAAAATGTTACATAAAAAGAATTGATATTATTAGAAAGCTAACAAAAACTATAAAATAACTAACGAATGGGCTAACTATATGGGAACATCTAATGTATAAAATGACTTAAAAATAATTAAATTGAAATGCATAGTTTTCCTATTATAAAACATTTTCTAAAGGAACGACAGTCGTAAAAAATGAATTTTCAGTGGCGGTTACAGCGTTAATTACTTTTGTTTAGGAACAGAGAGATACGACCACTAGTACCATCTACAATCTTATATTATTATCTCTTATAATATTATATAATATTATCTCTTATTTATATTTATTTAACACACGCAATATAAATCTTTTTTAATATTAGTAGTAGCAGATATCTAAAAAACGTAAGTTGCCGCAATGCTTGCACTTTGAATTAAATAAAAAAAATATGCAAAATGAGCACACATTTATTAACATGTAATATTCACATGCTACTTGTGAACTGTTTTGTTTATATACCATTGAATATGAGGATAGTAATAAAAATTTTGCCTGTTTCTGTCTAAATGTTCATATCAAGCTGGAGACTTTTTTTAAACCAAAAAGAATTTCCCACAGCTTAAAAATTAATTATTATTTTTCAGTTGCATGAATAAATTAAATTTATCAAATAAAGCGACTAAAACAAGTGGTCAACCCATACACATGCCAAATTATTAACTAATACATATTTATACTTCTAAATCTTTACATTCTAAGAGTTTTAATACAGTTAGTTGTATGAATCATTAGTAAGTATGCCATACATTAAAACATGCATCCACAGTGTTAATAATAAATAATAGTGTTAGATACTAATAAAATACTAGAATGCGAGATCGACTTTAATTAAATGAAATTTAGATATCAGAATCTAACATAAAAAAATAAAAATAAAAGATCATTAAATTTTTCACGAAAAATGATGTAAATCTTAAAAAGAAAAAAAAAAAAGAAAATTTCTAGTAGGAAGCAAAACTCAACATTACTATTTTAACCAAATTTTCAAAAGTCAACTTTTTTCCTTTATGGTACATATATAAAAAATACTTTTTTGTTTCACGAGAAGAGTGAATTTTTTGCTGATAAATATAAATGGATAAACGTATAATCTTCCATACAATATAATTCATAAAATACAAATATGTATTTATCCCTAGAAACGTTGATTTTCTATTATAATATGTTTTTAAAATGAAACAAATACTTATCTATGAATGAAAAAAAAACTGCTGGTTTAATTTTGTTTACGAACAGATGCAATTTTTATAAAAGTTACTGTTTTCTTATGCGTATAAAAATTCATCAATATTTCTTTAAGGTTTAAATATAAATAAATATTTACTTCGATGTAAAAAAAAACCAAATAATAACTTAAATGAGTAGAAGTTGAAGCGAAACATGCATACATTTGATATATATATATATATATATATATATATATATAACAACAACAACAGCAACAAAAGTTTAAATCTTTTGGTGGTCTTTTGCGCATTTCATTGTGGAATTGTTTTATGAATCTTTTGTTTATGCTTAAATATGTTTTAAAAAATAGTCTTTGTTTTTTCCTTGATTAATTATTACCGAACCATTGCAGATATTCCGCAAATGACAAATGAATAAATAAAATAAAGCGAAATAAATACATATATATATATGAGCGTGTATCCAAAAGTTACACTGTAACATACAAAATTGCGGAACCAAATCAAAAATTAAATCTATTAAACTAAACAAAAGCAAATCAACATACCTTATGAACCAACCTGAAATCTCACAAAAGTAAACTGTCGATCATAAAACAAAATATTTTAACTTAAATCATAAAAACATAAAAATATACTAGAAAAATAAACCAGTGGAGACGGGCCTAACGGCTTGTGACGTGTGAAGCGGGTTAAACTGGTATTATGTTAACAACACTCACTACTCACCCGTCGAGACACAAGGGAAAAACAAGAAAAACGCAAGGAAAAGAGACGGGAGAAAAACTTAGCTGCAAAATTTCAAAACTCCAAGAAATGTGAACGGCCTTTTAAAACAGTCAAACTTACAGTTTAAAAATCCCTTTGATTTAACCTGTCTTTAACAGCTGTGCGATAATTTTTGCATTTTGCGAAGATTTTTGGTAAGCCGTTTAAAAATTTCCCAGGATAACCTCAGCTTAAATCCTGATTATACCATATAAAAAAAAAAAATCCTCAATCTTTTCTTCTATATTATCTGAAATATAATATCTTCTATAATCTAATAATATCTTCTATATTCTATTTCTATATGAACTTTATCTATGCATACGATTTAATCCGTTAATTAAAAAAAATGTTTCTCTATATGAACATATGAAAATTTGAACTAAAATACAGCATCTTTAGAGCGCCACAATTAAAACTATTTCGCTTATCGATTATACCTTTAATTAATTCTTCATTTTGTATTTCAATGTTAATATCTAAATAATTAACATTATTTTAAAATTCAAATTTATATTCAAATTTATACATATATATCGTTATTTGAAATACCAGTGTGGGCATTTGTAAATTATATGTCTTTAAAACTGGCTTCAAGTGTGATCTTTGAAGATCTAAATTAGCTTTTGCCTCTATATAAGGCTGTCAAACGATAGTATATCTATAAAAAAGTATAGGCACTACTTACTGAAGAAATGAAAAACAGAAAGAAGCTTTATATGTATCATTATTTCAAATAAATATGTGATATTCATTGACTATTTAGTAAACTTACTTTAGCAGCTTGCGTTTCATCGCTTACAAATACTTGACAAGTAACGGACTTGACATTTCAAATAAAACAATTAGAAATGAACTAGCTTGTATAATTTCTAACTTAGATAATACTACACGTACCATCTGTACCTATTTAGTAAACAATATTTAATTACAAAAGTGCAAAAATCACTATTTAATTATTAAGATTTACAGTAACAGACTTGACAGTGAAAAAAATACCAACGTTGATGAAAGCTTATTCTTGCCACTATTTCATTGCTTGACAATTGAAGAGTAAAAAATGGCAATTAGTAGTTGCGTGAATAGTCTAACTATATGGCCAAATATATGCTGCTAACTTTAGGCAGAATGATAAACCTATTTTGACTAAAATAATCGCAAGGTAACGGATTTGACGCAAAGTGAGGGACAAAAAAGTTCTGTGAATTTCTTTAAAAAAAATGTCTCTTGTAAACAATTCTTTCCATTTTTCTAGAACACTAAATGTTCATATTTAAAATAATTAAATCTCTTTATTTAAAAAAGTTAAATTAGGTTTAAAAAATAACAGTTAATTACATAAAACTTGGAATGGGACAGGCCTTTTTTCTTAGAATCACAATTACAAAGATTTATATCTCAAAAAACTTTATAGATTTTTTTTAAATTTTTCATGTTAAAAATGTTCTATATAATCTTCTCTAGCTAATGCAAAGCTGAAATCAAACTTTAAATATTAATTTATGTTTGAACTTTCTTTTTTTTACTCTTGGGCAACATATGTAATCAAAATTTGAAAATGGCCCATATGACATATACTATTTTTTAATACCTAGAGTTTCATGTATTTTTCTAGATGTTTATTAAAACTTCTAAAATCTCAAGTAAACTGTCATCATTGTCCATATAGTTTTGTGTTCAAATCTCTGGTAGGCATATTGCTACAAATTGCAATAATTTATACCCAGTCAATAAATAATAAAAAAAAAGCTATGGAACACTCTTTTTATTAAAAATTACTAAATAATCCCTCTAATCTCATTTTCAATTTAGATTTTTGGATTCTTTTACGTACAGTTTCAAAACAGATATGAAAAAAAAAAAAAACATATAACTTGTTTATAATACATCAGTTCTTTAGTATCTATTTTTCTAATTATGTAATTAATTTCTACTGTTAATAAATATCACATTGCAAAAATTTTTGCTGTTAATACAGTTAGAAATCGTTTAACATTTTGCCATCCACTTTATTTTTAGCACCATTCGTAATTTTATAAACACGTAGAACCTATAGTTATAGTTTAATCCGTCCGCCTGTCTCTCTGTTGGTCTGTTTATCCGCATATAACAACACAAATACTACCCAACCAAATCGTTTGAAATTTAAAATAAATAATTTTTGCAGAATTTTGTCGAGACATTTCAAGTGTATGAAAATCCGATACATAGCTCCATTATAGGGACAATCAAAAGTATTCCGTTATATTGCGACCAATAGAAAAAATAGTTTTAGGTGCATTTTTTGAAATGTTACACTATTTCGAACATAATACAATTCATATATATCTGTGAAACATGTACTAAAATATATATTCTGTATAATCTGTGGCGAAAAGTATATGTTTTATTATTATACAGAAACACACCAATACAACCCGTTACATAATAGTATAAAGGGAAGCATTATATGGGGTTCATTTTAATTATATTAAACTTATTCACATTTTGTGAATTTGATAGACATTCCTGAGGTTTACTACAAGTTATTTCCTGTATGTGGAAGCATTTAGTATTTACAGGAACATCCAAAAATATTTCGGATAGTGTAATGTATCCTAAATATTTTACAATTTAAAAACTTCAATATACTACAAATGCACCGCATTTTTGACATGTTTTGGTTGTATCCGTTATGTAGACTTTCGACGCGATGTTCTGTATCATTCCATTACCATTTGGTACATTAAATATTTAACTTCATTTAATAAATGCATTAAATTGCTAAAGTGAAATGTTTCTCATCTGTCTAAATTATTTGATTTTTTTTTCTATTTTTATTATTAATCAACCATTCAAACATTCATTTAATTTCTATTCTCATTTTGCCCTCTTTATCTTCGATCACTGGCAAAATAATTTTCAAGTAAATTTATTGATGTTCCCTCAATTAAAATTAAAAATTGCAAATAAATGCATTGTTTTCTAAAACGAAACCTTTAATATACTTTCCTTTTTAACTTCGTATTTTGCAAAAGCTTCTTTTATTACAGTAATGATGAAAAATATTTTATTTAAAAAGACGTTCTATTATAATCCATGTGAAATACTTTTATTTCGACTTTAATAATGGAAAATACGAATTCAAAGACAATTTCTAAAGGAAATTTAGAACGTAATAGAAGTTTTATTTTATAATATATCTTTAGCCGCACGTAAAAGGTTTAAAAAAAAGCTTTATAATGAGAATTTTAAACTAATCAATAAATTTTAATTCTGTTAAATGCATGAAACTAATTTTACTTTCTTTATGTTTAATGATGGGTTGTTGAAAATTATTAATGGTTTCTATACATTTGTTGAACTGATAATTTAAAGCATATGAAGACCATTAAAAGAATTGGAAATAAACGTGGCTAGTAATGTGTGCAAACAAGGTTTTAGTAAAATGAAAATAAGTTCATTATGGTTATTATTTTTTAATACATCAAATGACTTACTTTTACATAATAAATCTCTATAAAAGTTAATTTGTTGAATCGTTTAGTGTAAATCGATATTGATGATTATGTTTTTATATCATTAAGAATAAAGACATATCCAATAATATGACATTAACCATCTAAAAATTAAGCAGTTGTATTGTAATGAATGTACAACAAAGCTGAATATTATAAATGGGCACTT
Source organism: Maratus speculifer (assembly GCA_964019185.1). Taxonomy (NCBI): domain Eukaryota; kingdom Metazoa; phylum Arthropoda; class Arachnida; order Araneae; family Salticidae; genus Maratus; species Maratus speculifer. Next base: position 364,001,104 of record OZ025294.1, read on the forward strand.
TTTTTAAATTTCAGCAAATCATATAATACTAACAATTATAAGACTTCGATAATCAATAATTTTTGATTAATAGGAGTTATGATACTTCAAAATTGATTTAAAAATACAGAATAAAGTTAATCAACAGAAAAATGCAGAATCTAAACCGAACTTCCGTTAATACAGAATGATGGTGAAAATTATTTTTTTATTATTTATGAATGTTAATAATTCTTTACATTTCTTTTTCTTCTTTTTTTCGCTCTAACACCACAAAAAGTTATTTCTATGTGAAAATTTTCAATAATATATTCAAATATCCGTTTTCAGAACTCACGCACGTGTTTTTACCCTAATATAGATATTGTAGTTATAAATACGAGCGGAGTAACACATGTAAATATAACAACCACTCATACAAATTTCGTGCTTTCTGCCTGGAATATTTTCTTTATGAAAATTCTAGTCAAAGTCTAACATAATAATAAAATATAGTTTTTATAGATTGCATTTACAGTTTGTTTTGATTTATAAAAATTTAAATATTTATAAAATATTTGGATTATCAGAATTATAATTTTAAACAGCTTTACTTTGATGATTACATTTTCATATTTAGACTTTATTTTTAAAGATGTTTCTTTATAACCTTTCTTGTACGATTATTTTCCGATAAAAATTCAACATTCATTACTATTAAAAACGAGAATCTGTCTTTTCTATAAGTGTTTAAATTATCTTTATTGGAAAAATTATTTTTTGTAAAGTAGTTTAGGTTTGTTAATCAATGCTTTCTGGATGTTTATTAAAATTTACTATTCATTAATTTTACTTATGAATGGTTTAAGAACGATATCCATTTTTGTTCATTATCCGAATTTTTTGTTCTAAGAATATTTATTTTAGTGCAGCTTTGGTAAGATTTTAAAAAGGCTAAAAAAGAGATTAAACAACAATATATTTTTATTTTCTCAAAATGAATTGTCTGTCATTTTTATTTACCTCATACTTCCCACCAGGTCAACATTTATTTCCAAATTTGATATACATATATAATGCAACTAATTTTGATTTTTTTTCCATTGGCTTCATTCAATTATTTGAATATTTTTAAGATATCAGGAATATCAGAATTTTAGCTGTGAACATAAGTTCACAATTATATTTCCAGATCTTTATTGCGTTTATTAATCTGTACATTACTCCTTTATACAAGAATTTATTTCGTTTTAAATTCGAATTTGAGACCATTAAATATCAGAAAACGTGTTTAAGTTACATTTATTTAGATTTTTTTGTTTTGTTTTGTTAAGACACCGTTGCAGTGAAACTCCCAATTGCGAAATCCCATGACAGCCTATGTTTGAAGCGCTATACCCCTTTATCTAACTTAATTATTAAAACACCGTTTTCACCATTAGAAAGTAGAAGTAAGATACCGATGATATGCCTTTTTTAAATACCTACGTAATTTTTAAATATTTTTAAGAAGATGATAAAATTTACTGAAAAGTATATTTGAAATTTTATAGTATGTTTTTATATACTTACATTTTCGGCGGAAAAAATTAAAAAATGCACATAATCGAGATTTGACGTTTACTTTCTTATGGTGAAAACGATATTTTAATAATTATATTAGGTAATGAGTAATCACGCTTCAAAAGTTTCTCATAGGTCAATATGGGATTTCGCGATTGGGGAGTACCACTGCAGCGGCCCCTTAATCAATTGTTTAAGGAATTTTAATAAAATTGGCTGTTGATTCTTCTTACTATTGATTGTCTTAGGTACGATATTGATTTTTTTCAATCAAAAAATCTTTTGCCTCTCACTTTTTTTTTTTTTTTTTTTTTTTTTTTTTTTTTTTTTTTTTTGTAGCTTTGGTAAATTTTAACAAAGTCAAAATGATATTAAACAGGAATTTGTTTTTTTTTTATACGAAATAAAAGTTATTTACATTAGATTGTCAATCAGTGTAAAGCATATTTGCAAAATATGATTCAATTAAAGATTTTACAAAATATCGAATACTCTCTTTATAATTTATCCACTTAACTTTCAATTTAACAGAAATATTCCCAATTTTTGAACACTGATGAAAAAAGACTTACCTTTTCATCTAATGTTTTCATATTTATACCTTATTTTATAAAAATGTATAATGTAATAATAATAATAGTAATAATAATAATAATAAAGTGACTGCAGAAGGGAAGAGATGTTCCTAGAAGATCCTACTTGTTTGTAGGATAGCAAAGAATATTTTTATTTTGTTTGCAAAACATCATATTTGAGTTCATATTTACTAATTAACCACTAGAAAAATAGTAAAAAAAAACTATTTTTGTTTTTATTGGATTGTCATGTTGCATAACAAAAAATTTCCCCAAAAAGATAATTTTATTATTATATACTTTCCTGATTTTTTAAAAAGCTAAACTAACCTAAGAGATAATAATTTTAATAAGTTTTTAGTTATTTACAGCATTAAAATTTATTACCTTAAAAATATAGAGAAAAACGTCAATCGAACAATTTGCAAGCAGTATAAGAAGAAGATGTTATCCCCTCCCCCTTGATAATTACTCAGAACAAAACCGTACTTCATGAACTCGAATGCATTTTTTCATACGTAAGGACGGACAATAGTTCCCAAAAAGACCAATCGAAAGCGCCAATTGCCAAGAAAAATATCCCCTAACTCCTGAGTTGCACTATGCCAGGTATTACGTCCAACGGGGCGAAATTTGAATATTTTCTTGGCGCTTTTTTGGAAGTTTCCTGTTATTAGACTTTTAAGAAGTTAAACGCCATTATAAAGAATGCTTTCCTTTACATCAATAATATTTGCTTCTAAATACATAATTTTGCACAATGCATTTTACCAAAAAAACAAAAAAAAAACACATTAATAAGAAAAACATTGAAATTTCATCTTAAATATTTTCACAATTTGTAATTTTTTCTTATAAAGTGTAATTATGGTAATTAAATTTTATAATAATTAGAATTAGCCTTTTTTAATACTTGAGATGCAACTATTTTAACATTGTTATTTTAATAAAAAATGAAATATAAATAAGAAAAATATACAATACGTAGGGCAAATTTACAATGTCACTTTTACTAACTTTGATAATGAAAATTAATAACTCAAATCCTAAATCATCTTCTACGCCTTTGTGTACACAAGGTTAACATTCTCTCAGGGACAAAGAAAAGCGCCATTTTCAAAGCTCATTTAAAAATTATCTAATTACTTTTATTTTTTATTTTTTAATTATAGTTAAATATCTAAAGAGGCACATTTTATATATTTTACGTTGCCATTTTTTAGTCTCTAATTAATAATTATTGTACAATGTGGTGTAAATCAAAGAGAGAAATAAAATAAAGCACTGGCTTCAACCTAAAACACGAAGCAATTTTATTTAAAATCCTATAACAATTTTATAAAGCTTTTAATTTCCAAATTCAACATCGGCTCTTTATAGATTTTCGATTGTTTATTTTTTCATACACAATTTCTTGCTAATTAATAAAAAAAAAAAAAAAAAAAAAAAAAAAAAAAAGATTTGACTCCCTATGTATACTATACTTTCTGAAGTTTGCAATGTATAACGTCACAATAATGTTGCAAGATATAGAAAATTTAATTTAAAAATAGTTAATCGTTAAATTAAAACATTTATTCGTATTTTAAATAAGAAAAAAAGTCGTTTTTTCAATTTGTTCAACATGGCAACGCTGTTGTCACGATTAATGCAAATGTGCTCGTGCAAAATGATTTTTGCATTAACAATAAACTGAAACGAAAGTAGTAAAATACCGAAGGATTGGTTGGCTACTGAAAAGTCAACGGTGAGCTACATGTTTAATATACCTGCTGAATACGAACCATATCTTCTTTTAGAAAATTCTTCGACAATTTTGAAAATTAGTAAAAAAATAGACAACTTGATTCTTATTTAATTAAAATATTAGTATGAAATACATTGAATTTAAATAAAAAACATGCAGTCTATAACTGTAATTTTTTTCCAGTAAATGTACACAATCATATTGTGCATATTTGTTTGTATATATCTACATATTAATAACGGATATTTTTAAAAATAGAAATATACTTTTAAAAAATGTAATATTTAACAAAAAATACGCATATTAACTTGCTTTCAACTGATTAAGTTAATAAGCATTTAAGCATACTTTTAGACCTTTTATTATTATTATTATTATTATTATTATTATTATTATTATTATTATTATTATTATTATTATTATTATTATTATTATTATTATTATTATTATTATTATTATTATTATTATTATTAGGATGAGCGAAGCGAATCCTCTACTAGTCTACTCAAATTACAATTTGTCGTACGCTTTACAAAAAACTATTCAATATTTTAACTTCAAATTAAACACAAAAATAAATTATGATCTGTAGATTTGCAGAATATAATTTTTTTACAGTAAAACGTTAAAAAAATTATTATTTTAATTAATTTATTTTACATGCATTTCCAATACGGACGCATTTTAGCAAATAAATAAAAAATGAAACGCGTATATTTTCAGAAAAAAAAAAAGTTTAAATCATGGAGTAAATAATTATAGATAGAATCATGATTAATTTATTAAATAAAACATGTTTTCATTATCCCGCAAAATCGTTTGCACAGATGACACTTAAACATTTTAAAAGAATTGTATTATGGATTTTTTTTTTTTGTAAACTGGCAACAAAATAATTGTAAACAAATAAAATTAATTCTTAAATTTGTTATATAAATGAAAAATTAAAAGATCTGCGTGAAGTTGTTGGTTCAAGCTCTTTATAAATATTTTTGCGAAGGTCGTATTGTGGCTAAATAATATCGACTCATTAATCAGAAGGATTTTATAGAAAAATAAGACTTTAATAAGTTCGCAAACACAACAATAATTATTCGTGAAAACGTCACTGCGAGAATGAGAGAGCGCTTCGTTAAAAGGTAATTCCATTAATTGAGTTGCCATTCGCAGAAAGTAAAAAGTTCTCCCACGCGGAGAGAATTACAGCAATTCTCATACGCTAACATGTATAAAAACGAAGAAATTAAAATAAAATGTTTTACAGTTAAAAATTCATAGTATCAACGAAAGCAGATTTCAAATGTTTTTTCCAGAAAATAGGATTTTGAAGAAGTAACTTTCTTCAAGCTTTCTTCAAATATATTATTCTAAAATAGCTATCAAAGATTATCGGATGTTGATTACAAAGATTGGAAACATGCATATTTCAAACAATTAAAAAACACCAGTGGCTACTTGAAATTGTAAAAACATCTTTAAAAGAGCTTTTAGTTGAAAATTAAAAAAAAAAATTGTAAAAGTTTGCTTCGAAAATATCTTATTATGCCAGTTTTACATCGTAAATAAAAAATTAAAATGCGCCAAAACATAAAATAAAGTTTTTGTTTAATAAAGATGCAAAAATAATAATAATAAAAAAATATTCTTACTTTCAAATATCTGTTTTATAAAATAATGTTTCGCGAATCCAAACAAAGCATGGCTTTTGCTAGTTATTATTATCTTGCATATAATGTTAAAATTTTAAAGGTATCCCGAGGTAATAGATGCCAGATTTTACGATTAACTAATGATTTATAACTTTTCAGAAACTTTCTGCATTACTGATTACGAAATTTCTTTTTAATATTAAACAAAAAAAGGAATAGCATATAATGGTTCTAAAAATAGAAACTTTCCTTGAAAAATGCAAAACATATCTGCAAACTTTCTGCAATGTTTTTATTTATTCTCGATTATGTATAGTTATAATAGCCTTTAGAAATTTTAATAAACAAATTACACAGTCTATAGAATTCAATTTATAATGTCTTAAGTAATTTTCTTGTTATTAAAGAAACGAAAGCACCTATCTTCATTCTTTATAAATCGTAAACAGATTAAATTCCAATGTTGCAGCACTGATTTGTTGAAACCGTTAATTAAATTTAGAAACAATTTACCCTTGAAACCGGTTTAGCTTAAAAGCTTCAGATACTAGCCAGAAATATCTGAGTGAATGAATTATAGGATTTATAAACTTTTTTTTTTTACTCTGACTGGAAGAAATTCTGAAGTTTAAGCTGAATGTCAGATAATTTGGTTTTCTTTTCAAACGATTATTTACTTCAATAAATTTCCAAACTAGTTTATCCTTTTTTTTTCTTTAGTTTTGTGGAGTTTCGATTTATCCTAAATAAACTCGGAATTCTTTTAAAAATTATTTCTTGTAAAAATTAATATGTGGCGATGGAAAAATGCCATTCTAATGTTTAGTTGACAAAATGAAAAAAGAAATAAAACATACAGCAATGATAGTGATCTTGATGAAGAATGCAGTTTTAATGAAACAGCTTTATGTTTAAAAACAATATATATTTAATTAAAGATTTAAGAAAAAACTGTTATTGTAAACTGTAACTTTGATATATGTTTCGATAAGAAAAAGAAAATGATTGGAAAATGGCAAAAATATCACAACAAAAAATAAGATAGTTTGTTAGAAATATATTTCACTAATTAATATTATTTGAAGTAGATGTTAAACAAACGCAGAAAAAAATAAAATATTTGATTAGTGTAGAGTTATATATATATATATACATATATATATATATATCAATCTAATACATGGAAATACTAAACAGAAGCAAATCAAAATCAATATTGAAATTTGTAATGATAAATAATTTATCATCAATATATAAATCAATGTTCAAAGTTCACTTTTTAAATCATCATAATTCATCGTAACTTACTTTTCAAATTATGTCCGTTTACATTAAATTTTTTTAAAAATAAGATTTAATTGAACTAGAAACAAAATATAGCTATATTCGAAATTTTAATAAAAAATATGCTTGGTAATTTAATAATATTGAATTTAAAACTTTAAATATTATTTTTATAGAACCATTTTAAACGAGAATGCTTAGAGAAAATAACCATTTTAAAATTTTCATTTAAAAGGAAATATTCACTTAAGTTTTCTAACACATCTTATGGAATAGAAAGTTATTTTGATGTAAATTCATTAAAAAAATTATATTAGAAAAACAAAATCATATTATTCATAACAAAAGTTATTATTTAATCGCTTTTATAATAAATATTTGTACACTATTTAATAAATTACTGTTTATTGCAAAATTTCATTTTTTTAAACCAAACTTTCGCTTTTAAAAGTAAAAATAACTGAGAACTAATTTTTTCACCAGTAAAACAAAGTCATATTCTCTATTGTTTGAAATTCACTAACGTATTTTTTATACAAATAAGCAAAAACTTGCTTATGTACCACAAAAATTAACGAAAACTCATTTAAAGTTTTTAAGAGTTTCATATTTCAAAAGTAATTTCCAGAGGATTTTTTAAAGTTATTATGATAATGTACAAGGTAAATCAAAAAAGGAGTTAGAAAATTTTAGAAAGAACTTATGGAAAACAATATATTCTCCATAATTTTTTAAAACGAGTAAATGTATTAGTGTGGATGAATCAAGCCATAAAACCATAAGTTAGGGCTAAGTAATTTTGTTGTTGTTGTTGTTTTATTGTAGCGTAGTAGTTTGTAGTTAAAGGAAAAAAAACAATTGCTTTTATGGTAGAAAGTTTAAATATCACATAAGTATGACTTAAAGACAAACGAAGATGCTAATTATACTATTTTAATTGTCAGAAAAAAGTTAAATAATAATAAAAACCGAAAACATTTCATTTAGATTTAAAATTTAAAAATATAAATTCTTATAATTTCTAAATGAATATTTCTTTTTTCAATTTAAAAAATAAACACTATTTTAATCAAATGAGGCATTACTTTTGAATTTGGAATGTATAAGATTTTATAATAGCACATGCAATAGTAAAAGTATCCTATAATCTTTTTCATCTAATAATCTTTTTTATATATATTTGCTAAAACTATTTCCATATTATAATCCTCTTGGTTTATTTATTTAATATTTCATTTATAGCGGAATATCATGATTTCAAGATAATATTTTAGTATAGTGGTAGTTTTTATGTAAAATATAGGACACTGGGACATGCGTATACTTCTTTTTCACATCTAATATGCGCATATAATTTGTCAGTTGTCGTGTTTATGTATCAATCAATATAAAGATAATATAAAAATGTCAACCATTTGAAAGTACACTCTTTTTTTTTCTTGTTGTTTGTTTGTTTATTTTACATAATGCACTGTCTTTATTTATTTTTTTTTCAAAAACCAAAAGCAAGTTTACAAGATTAAATTTGAAAAAAAAAAATGCATTTTTCATTGCATTTTTAGGTGAAATTAATATGTATGAATCGATAAATGTTCATTGAACTCAGCATCGCAAAGAAATGGCCTAAATATATTGACACCCAATAAACAAATTCCTATAGATCTTATTAATTCTTTATTTTCAAACAAATTCAAAACAATCAGACGTATCAATCTGTCTATGATATCACTACAGTACAACAAATTACAAAAATTTTAATAGAAAATAGTTGTATTAGATTGTGTTAAAACAATAGAATATCGTGTAGATCTAAATGAAATGTAATTTTATATCAGTACCTTACATACTGAAAGAAATCATCAAATCTATTTCCCGAACAAAAAGTAAATGTTGTAATTTTTTTAAATCAGCGGTCTGAGTTGAAGTTCGAAGGAGTACGTTTTCTTAATTTGTTATGAATGGAATCAACGATTAAAACAAACTGTCATACAAACTTCGAAATTGATGAACTGATTCACCTTACTAGCATTTGTCTCTCGCAAAACACATTTATTTTCAATGGCAACTTTTATCGAATGACTAATGGTTTATCCATGGGCTCCCCCCTCAGTCCAATCCTTAGCGACTTTTATATGCATTATTTCGAATTAAAACTATTAAAAAAACTTGCTTTTCCATTTTATATCCGCTACGTAGATGACTGTTTTGCGTTGCTAGACTCTGATATACTTGATCTTACTAATATTCTTACAGTTATGAACTGAATAGATGAAAATATTCAATTTACCTACGAATTTGAAAATAACAGTCAATTACCTTTCCTGGATGTTTTAGTTTCCCGCGAAAATAACTTTTTTCTCACAACTGTCTATCGCAAACCTTTCGCTGTATCTTTACCCCCCCCCCCATCGCCTTTCATTTCACCCCCCTAACCAGAAATTAGCTGCCTTTAACACTTATGTACACCGTGCCTTAAATATTTTCTCCTCTGATAGTTTACTTAAAGCAGAATTAAACCATATCAAATCCATTGCCATTGATCGGGGTTTCTCGACCGAAATCGTTGATTCCATTTATAACAAATTAAGAAAACGTACTCCTTCGAACTTCAACTCAGACCGCAATGTTAATTTAATTATTTTTCCTTATTTTCCAAAAATCAGTCATCAAATTTCTAAAATTTTGTCAAAATTTGACTTTAAAATAACCTTTACTCCTTTCAATAAAATACAATTCTCAAATCTCAAAGATCCAATAGATTTTTCACATTGGGGTATTTATAAGATTTCTTGCGAATGCGATAAAATGTACATCGGTCAGAAGAAGCGTACATTGAAAAAACGTGTGGGAGAACACAGTGCTAACGTTAAAAATTGTGAAATAAAACATTCTGCTATCGCCAACCATTGCTGGTCAAATAGTCACAATTTTAAATTCTCCGAAGCCTCAATAATACAATATTGTTCATCTGTTTATGATTTGGACTTTTGGGAAGCTTTTCATATATGGAAAAACTCTAGTAATTTGGTTAATAACATGTCCAGTACTCCAAGATTTTCTGATGTCTGGTTTTCTTTCCTGTGATGTCACTCCCCCTTCCCCCCTCCTTTTCTCCTTGAATTGGACTCGTCCAGACAACATCTTTTATTTTACAATATTTGTGCTCTTTGACGTTGTTTATATATTTAGTTCTAAAATGTTTCTTTACATCAATGCATTTGCAAACAGTATTATACTTTTTTGTCGACTCTTGTCTCTTTTGTCGACTCTTTTGAATTATCTTTAAGATACTCGAAATTTTTTTAATAATTAATTTATTGTAAATTATGATTAGCAACGATGGAAAAATATTGCTGTAATGTTTGGTACACAAACTAAATAATAAAAAAAAAAAACAATTTGTACCGGAATTTATTATTACTAACTTGCTGACACTGAATGTTAGATATTTTGGAGTTTTTTTTAAATGTTTCTTTACTTTAATGCATTTGCAAACAAGATTATCCTTTTTTTCTCAACTCGTGTCTCATATGTAGCTTTGAGTTATCCTAAAATAAATTCAAAATTCTTTTAATAATTATTCATTATAAAATATAATTTCTGACGATTCGAAAATATTGCCGTCATGTTTAGTTGACAAACCGAAAATTTAACAGTTTGTACAAGAATTCATTATTACTAATTCTGTTGAAGTGAAAAAACTTATTATATTTATTACTAATTCGTTTACGATGAATGTCAGATAATTTGGATTTCTTTTGAAATATTTCTTTACTTCAATGCATTTCTAAACAAGATTATATTTTTTTTCTCGACTCTTGTCTCTTATGTAGCTTTGAGTTATCCTAAATAAGCTTGAAGTTCCTTTTTATAATAATTTATTTTAAAGTATATTTTGTGAGATGGAAAAATATTGCTCTACTGTTTAGATGACAAATTGAAAAAAAAAACAAGAACTCTGTTTTAATTAAACACATATATTTTTGACGAAATGTCTTTAGTACAATTAATTCACATGTATTCACTCATAAAAGTATAATAATAATATATGCAGAAAAACTGTGCTTGTTTCTTCAAAAAATATCTGACTAATTAATATTAATGTAAAAAGTTAATACACGAGTTAAAAATTCAAATAAAAAATGTAATTAACATGCAAATTATTAAAGTATATGTCGGACGTTCCCCTCAGTCCACAAAACTTTGAAGAATGTCCGTGGTAGATATAGCTGCCACCACCGATATTACTAGGTGATATCGGTCACCCACTGTGAGATTGGTGTAAAGGAAGACTTACGCTAGTAACCGAATTATCAGTTTATAAAGAATATATGTACACACAAAATACGCTATTTACAAATATATACAACTACAACTCGGATATAGGTGATCCGGTTCAACATTAAATTAGATACCGTAAAGATTGATTGTGTACTATTCCAATTACACTTTCCACCTCACCCTCAATACACGTTGAATTCACTTTTTTGGAGCTCAACCTTGAGTCTCCCAACACAAGCATACTGGGCCTGCGCTTCTTAGCCGTGAACACGAGGCACCAGGACGTCTGTGTCCTTGCGCACCAGAAAACGCACACTTTACGCTCTTCCACACAGAGCAACCTCTAGGTCCGAAACCTAAGTGAGGACTGATCTGAGACAAAATTGCCCTTTCCAAATCACTGCTTTCCCCAACATAAACCTCTTTGGAGCCTCCTCATTGGACACATACTCCATTCTTTTCTTGCTTAGTGACATGCTGCTAATCTGTTCATCATCCGCATACTTCACTGACAGATGGACATGCCTCTCAGCTATCTCTTTTCTCTAACACACCACCTGTCAAGGATTAGCTGGCAATTCCCCTTTCCACGAAGAGGGAATGTCACCTTGGAAATTCTGTACACAACCAAACAATACTAGATATTCAAATAGAGAAAGAGTAGACATTACATTCTTTAGCACAGGTGCTATCAGATCCTGACAGTATATTTTTAAATTTAATACAAAAATACTAATAAGAAGAAGCGTTTATAAATCAATTTCAATGGTTAGTTTTCTTTTGTTTATTAATCAGTTTTTTTTCATCATGGTTCATTTAACTACACATTTCAAATGATATTTCTTTTTATCATAGTTCATTTTTGAAATAATGCGTGATTGAACAAAAAACAAAACAATTAAAAAACTTATTCAATTATTTATTTTTTTATTAAAATGTATTCTAAATTTTAATCAAAAATATACATAATACTTTATTAATGGAGCTTTTAAATTTTTATTAAAGCATGCATAGAACCATTTTAAACGAGAACACGAGAAAAATATTATTACTAAACTTTTATAAACACACACACACACACACACACACACAGGGTTATCCTAAAACACACACACACACAGATATACATATAAATACATGTATATGTAATTTAAAATGAAAAGTACATACTAATTTTAGAAAATTTCTTATGAAAATGAGATTTCTTTCAAAGTGAATTCATTTAGAAAATTATTATTGGGAAAAGTCATTTTTCACATTATTTGTATTAATAATTATTATTAATTAAGTTTTACTTTAAATTGTACAATATTTAATAAATTACTGTTAATTGAAAAATATTTTTTTTTATCCAACGTTTGTTTAAAGTTTTCAAGAACAAAAATAACTGAAAACTAATTTGTATATGTATAAAAGAAGGGCATCTTCGCTATTGTTAAAAATTTGCTAATGTATTTTTTATACGTGTGACAAAGTAAAAAAAAATGATTATGTATCAGAAGAATTAACCTAAACTCATTAAAGATTTCTTTTTTAAAGAGTCTCATATTTCAGAAGTACTTTTCAGAGGGTGTCTTAAACTAATTATAATAATGTACAAGATAAACCAAAGAAAAGAATGACGAAATTTTAAAAAAGGATTGATGGAATACAATACATCTTCAATATATTTTTACAAAAATTCTATATTTATTAGTGCTGGATAAAATAAGCCATAAATTCGGAGTTCGGACTAAGTTAAATTCTTTTGTTTTATCATAGTACGAAAATTTCCTAGTTAAAAAAGAAAATAATTGCTTTTGTGGTAGAAAGTTAAAATATCACATAAGTATGACTTTAGAAAAATGAAGATGTTAATTAAACTATTTTAACTGCCAATAAAATATAAATTGGGAAGCAGGAAAAAAATGTTCTTAGTTTTCGTAAAAATAAGTAAATAAATGTTCTTAAAGTTACTAAATGAATGCTTTAATTTTATAAAAATATTTAATATTTTAAGAAAATTAAGCGTAATTTTAAATTCTGAAAGAATCAATCTTGATACATGAAAAGCAATTATTACTGTGTCTTTATTTTTTTATATGTTTACAAGCATTATTTCTATGTAAAAATCTTATTTATATTTATTTTACTTGTGGTAGCTTAGTAATAATGGGAAGAGACAAGTAATTTATAGGAAGATGCTGATACCTGTCCACGTTCACTTAAAAAATAATTATGCAAAGTCATACGTACCTTTTATTGACAAATAATACACACAAATTAATTATGAGCTGTGTTTATGAAGACAGTCTTAAAAGTTAAGTCTGTTTCATTTTGACAAATTTCAATTTAGGGCAGAAAATCTCGGTCAAGTTTGTTAAACTCACAACGAAGGAAATCGAGTTTTGAAAAGAAAAACATCCAAAACATCGTTAATTTAATTGAAATGAGATCAAGTAAATTTGTTATAATTTTTTTAACATTATCTGCAACTTTTATGCTTACAAAAGTTTTCATAAAATCAACTCTTACGCAACGAAAACTTAAAAACGAAAATAAATAAATAAATAAATAAATAAAACAAAATAGGACGGAGGAGTTCTTGGAAGATGAAAATAAATATATTTTTTTATGTCACAAGACATAAAATTCAATTAAATTTATTAAAAATCTTATTATTATCTTATTATTGTTATAAATTTGTTATAAATATTCTTATCTACAAATTTTTAATTGACATGTTTATGATAGAACCAAGTTTTACAATACATAAATAAATAAAGAATAAAAAAATACACTGCTCAAAACAATTAAAGGATATTTGACGTTTTATATAAAATAAAGATATAAACGAAATTTTTTTTGCCGAAAATAGAAGAAGATAATCACAAATGCAATTTTTTCTGGTTTTCAAACTGTGGAGTATGCAAATTTTGAGTTCGACGTCAAAAACGTCGCTTCAGCGGCAGCGAATGAAATTTGACTTTCAACTGGATAAAAGAGAATGAAGACAAGGATGATCAGCATTCAGTGATTGCTTTGTTTCGATGAGTACGATGTCTCAGTGAAGTCATTTGACACATTCAGAAGCTTGGAGAATTGTTGGTAGGTTAGAAGGGGGCCAAACTCAAGCCGAAGTAGCGCAAGCCATTGGAGTGTCACAAAGTGTGATTTCCAGGATCTGGAACCGTTTTTTGGAGAGTGGATGTGCAGGCCAAAGACCAGGCCAAGGTCGTAGACGGGCAACAACGCCCGATGAAGATCGGTATTTAGCGTTAACAGCTCGAAGACAACGAAACATGAAAGCTACTCTTCTCCAACAGCACTTTCGCTCGGCTACAGGCACCGCGATTTCAACTCAGACTGTCCGAACCCGGCACCATGCTGTAGGTCTGTATGCTCGCCGACTGATGGTATGTGTTAGATTAACATCAAGGCAACGTCGCGACCGCAGGGAGTGGGCAACCAAGCATGTCAACTGGAGGAGAAATGAATGGAGCAATATTCTGTTTTCTGACGAGTCCCGTTTTTCTGTGCATCTGGATAATAGGCGTATTTTCATCTGGAGGGACCGCGGCAGTAGGAATAATCCTGCGATCGTGCACGAAAGTGTCAGATTTGGCGGTGGAGGAGTGTTGGTGTACGGTGGCATCTCCATTGACGGGCGCACTGACCTCTACATCATTCGAGATGGAGCTCTGACTGGTCGCCGATATAGGGATGAGATCCTCAGACCTATTGTAGTCCCTTACGCTGCAGCAATCGGAGATAACTTCATTTTAATGGGCGATAACTGCAGGCCACATCATAAAAATCTGGTGGAGGATTTCCTTTTCGAGGGAGGACTCGTTCGAATGGAATGGCCAGCGTGTTCTTCAGACATGAATCCAATCGAGCACGTTTGGGACGCTCTAGGAAGACGAGTTTCTGGCCGCCAACAACCCCCAAAAACTCTCCAAGAACTGGAAAGAGCTCTTCTGGAAGAGTGGGGCAGAATACCCCAACTCGTCATTAATAGCCTCATTGAGCCCATGCCTTAAAGGTTTTCAACGTTGCTGGCCGCCCGTGGAAACCATACCCCCTACTGAAAAGGATTTTCTTTGAAGAAAAAACCTTTTCTTATTCTTTTTTTCTCATATGCACAAATTGTGTTTTTCCTTTTGTACACAAATGCGCAATAAAATGCATTTTTTCTGCCAAACATGTGTAATTTATTCTCATATAACCTACTATGCCTGTCGACCATGTATCAATCAGCTAAAAAGTTTCCCAGATACAAAATCCACTTAAAACTGTAATATCTTTTAATTGTTTTGAGCAGTGTAGATGGGGATGTTTTAAAAAATCACATTAACATGATTCTGATAAATAAATTATGCGCTGTGTTTACGAAGGCAGTTATAAAAGTTAAGTCTGTAACATTAAGTTAAATTTCAATTTCGGGCAGAAAATCTCGGATAAGTTCATTAATGTATGAAATAGGACAAAGAGGTTAGAAATAGGGATTTTTTATTTATTTATTTTTTATTTATTTTTTGTGAAAATAGAAAAGTTTAAAATTGTTATTGCTTCTAATTAAAGGTCCAAAATGTATGTATGGCAGATTTTTGATATCATTAACAATAGATACAAGGGGTGAAGACAATAGAGCCATAACTTCGTTAATTCAATAGATGTGAAATCAAGTAAATTTGTTATAAATTTTCTTAACATTACCTACAACTTTTGTACTGACAAGCATATCATTAGACTAACTCTTACGGGAAAAAATAAAAAGAAAGGAAAGAAAATAAGGAAGAAAAATGAAATAAGGCGGGGGTGTATTTGGAAGATTAAAATAAATATAATTTTGTCCATTTACAAGACATAAAATTCAATTAAATTTATTAAAAGTCTTAATATTATCTTACTATTAGTATAAATTTATTATAAATTTTCTTATCTACAACATTTAAATTGTCATATTTTTGACAGAACTTAAAAGATCTAAAGATATATGTATGACAGATTTTTGATATCATTAACAATAGGCACAAAGGACGAAGAAAATAAAGTTTTAAGAAAACAGAAAGATCATAACTTCTTTAATTCAATAGAATAATTAATTTAATAATCGAGTAACTAATGAAATATATTAAATTTGTTATAAATTTTCTTAACATTATCGATAACTTTTATATTTACAATGTTTTCATTAGACCAACTTTTACGCAAAGAAAACTTAACAAGTTGGAAATTGCACGTGAACGTAGCAAATGAGGTGCGTTTGTACGATAACGAAGTCTTAAAAATATTCAGATCTTGTTGATATAGTAGAGTGTACTTCGGATACAGTATAGTTGTCGAAATCTTTGTGTTTCTGTAAATATGCAGAAAGTAATTTTTATTACATCCCAGAAACAGTATAGTATATCTTATTCATAAAATGTGAAATAGTTGAATGTAATTTAAACACGCCCCAAACAATGTTTCCCCGTATAGCATTATGTAGTGGAATACTTTTGTGTGGCCCTGTAATTTAATAATAAAAATTCTTTGCATCACAGATTGTACAGAATGCATATTTTAGTATATATTTCATCGATTCATGCCAATTCTATTATGTTCGAATGAGTGTAACATCATAAAAATGCATTTGAATCTTTTTTCCCATTGACCGTAATGTAATGGAATATCTTTGAATGTCCCTGTAAATGATCTATGCATCCGACTATCTTAACATTTGAAATGACTCGACAAAATTACTCAATAATTATATGTTTTAAATTTCAAACGACTAAAATGTATTTGAAAATTTTTTCCCCATTGACCGTAATGTAACAGAATTCTTTTGATTGTCCCTGTAATTGATCTATGCATCCGATTTTCATAACATTTGAAATGACTCGACAAAATTACGCAATAATTATATGTTTTAAATTTCAAACGATTAAAATGCATTTGAAACTTTTTTCCCCATTGACCGTAATGTAACAGAATTCTTTTGATTGTCCCTGAAATTGATCTATCCATCCGATTTTCATAAAATTTGAAATGACTGGACAAAGTTATTTTATAATTACGTATTTTAAATTTCAAATGATTCGGTCAGGTAGTTTTTGCGTTGTTATATGCGGACGGACAGACATACGGACAGACAGACAGACAGACGTACAGATGGACGGACTGAGCGACAACAATAGGTGCTACGTATTTACATAATTACGAACGCACGTAAAAACGAAAAAGTAAATAAATGAATAAAAACAAAATATGGCGGAAGGGTTCTTGAACAATGAAAATAAATATAATTTTGTAGTTTCATAAGACATAAAATTCAATTAGTTTTTTAATCTTCTTATTATCTACTTATTATTTTAAATTTATTATAAATATTCTTAGTTGTAAATTGGACATTTTCACCATGAATTATACTAAATATATGTATGAAAATAAATACAGATTGCTAAATGGTACACTTAAAAACATTACAATTAAAATACGCTTAAAAATTATCAACGTTTCGTATCGCTTCTGCGAACATCGTCAGGATAAAATAGAATGATGTTAAGTGCAATTTAAAGTTTCAAAATATAAACACATACGTCCAAAAGTCCACGAGTATGCTTAAATTGAGACTGCGTAAACCTGCTTTTTAATTAATTATAGCATGTTATGCCAGATTTTATGAATGGTATATGACAAATGATCATTACAAGCGTGTTGTCCGAGCTTAATTATTGTTAAGCTCGGAAGAATTCTAAAATTTTATTAAGATATGGATTCTTGCATGGAATTATGATTTTAACTTCCTCAAAATTAATTTTGCCCCCCTCATTTAAAAAATATAATCTTGCGAGAGTTGTATTCAGTTTTGACTATGCGATATATTTTTCTGCTCTTTAAATCTTTAAAAAATTTCGCTTAGTTTCACCAATATATACTAATATTTAGTTATTTGCAAGGATAATTGGAATTTCATAAACTGCTGCCGTTTGATGATATCGAATTTTTAGTGTTAAAACAGGTGTTAGAAAGTGTTAAAACAGGTTCTTCAAGAATTCAATATAAATTTAATAGCTATATCCCCTCCTTATCTAATACAGCTTCTTAATATCAATATTTAGAACGTTTCTAACAATATTTAGAACGTTTCTAACATTTAGAACGTTTCTGAACCCATTTCGGTCGCTTTCAGCCCTATTAAATTTTGACTTTTTTAAAGAAATGTTCTTATATCTAATAATCAACAACCATTTCGAATTTCTTGAATCGAGGTCCTTCAATAACACAAAAGCACATTTTTAAAACATTTATTTCTCCTACACCCCTTTGCGGTAGTGGCACTCTTAGAACAAGAATGACTGTTACCATCATTTTTACATCACTATATTCAAATCGGTTCAGCACTTCCTGAGATTACGTAGAAATCGCAACTTAGAAAGTTTTTTAGAACGCTTTCGCTCGATTATTACCATTTTAAATTTCGATTTTTTTAGGAAGTGTTCTCAGAAATCATTTATATTTTATTAATATTTGGAATGGCTAATTTAATGCGTTTCGAAACCTTTCACTAGCAAAGAAATTGCAATTTATACTTTATTTTATTTATCTATTTAATTTTTTTTGGCCATATACGATTGATACCAACATAAAATAAAGCTTACGTTAGAACGAGGGATTTGGCCATCAATTTAGTACCTTTATACTTTTCAAATTAAGTGGTACTACCTTAAATTGCTTAGAAATTGCCATTTAAAACGTATTTCGAGCGTTATCCCTCCATTTAAATTTCGACCTTTTTAAGAAATGTTTGCAGAGTTTATTTGTAAATAAGAAATTATGCCAAATTTCGTGGTCCTTGATTCTTCACTTACATAAAACCCACATTTCAAGAACTTTTTTTCTCCTGAACACCCCCTGGGATTAAGGCACCGACATTAAATATTGCCTTTGTTTGAGAAAAGATATGCTGGATGCTGTTTCTTGAAATGGTACATTGACTTTTTTTCAATTTAAGATGTTGCTCAGATTAAAACTTAAAATTTTAAAGTAATAAAAGATTTTTCAAAAATAAATATTTAACATACTTTCTTTTTGATTTCGCATTTTGAGAATGTTTCTTTTAATAAAAAATTGATTAGAAATCTTTCCTTTTAAAAGTATGTCTATTATAATCAACGTGAATTCCTTTGACTTTATTAATGCAAAATGCGATTCTAAAGACAATTTCTAAAGAGACAAGAGTATTTAATAGAAGTTTTATTTTATAAACTATCTTAAGCTGAACATGAAATGTTTTGAAAAAGAATGATAAAGAGAATTTCAAACAAATCAATAAGTTTTAATTCTAGTAAATGTTTTAAACTAATTTTACTTGCTTTGTGTTTAATGATGGGTTGTTGAAAATTATAAATGGTTTCTATACATTTGTTGAGCTGATAATTTAAAGCATATGAAGACCATTAAAAGAATTGGAAACAAGCGTCGCTAGTAATATATGCAGGCAAGCTTTAATAAAATGGAAATAAGCTCATTATCGTTTTCGATTAATTTTTTTAATGGATAATTTGTATAAAGTTAATTTTTTGAACCGTTTATTGCTTATCGATATTTTTGATTTGTTGTGTCATTGAGAATAAAGACAGAGAAAGTAATTACGACATTATCCATTCAAATGTCATCAATTATTAAGCAATTTAATGAACATAATTATAAAAAATGCTGATTGTATTAATTGCGTAACGTCTTCAAATTTGTGTAATTTAAATAATATAAAACATTTTTAAAGTATAATAATTACATTAAGAGTAATATCGATATTTCATAATTGCATAATTTAAGGGCAATTGAAGCATTATCAAGTGTACTAGGGATTTTAAATGAAGCCTTCCTGGATTACAGAATGGACTGTTTGTTTTATTATTGTTGTAAATTGTTCAGATTGTAAACTGTTAAGATTTTCAAATTTCACCAGGGAAATCAGACTATTTCTTCATTGAATCATTTCCCTTCATTGAGTCTTTAATTACTAGACAAAATCGCATCTCAAAATGCTTAAGTGAAAAAAAGGTTCAGAGGATACTAAATCTTTTCAAAGTATATATAAATTCTTATCTATATTCTTATACAAAAGCAGTATTCTTATTATTTTTATTTCTGCATTTTCCATGTAGACAAGAAGCATTATTGGAATTAAGTAAATGCCTTTTAAATTTCATTACTTTATATTTTCTCTTGAGAGTTTATTATTGTTATAAAGCCATACGCAATGGGACGAAAATAAAAGAGAAATCTGAGGCCAAAAATACCGAAAAGATATGTCATCAGATCTTGATGCAATGCTTCATATTTGATGTGCACTTTGCATTCACTAAAAATAACATGCTTCCTTGAGAATTAAATTGTTTATTATTATAAAATGATAACCTTACCATGAAGTTATATCATATATTATACTTCTGAAAACTGCTACAATTCTCACGCTCTTAATTTTTGAAATATCAAAGTTGTAGAAGTAAAAATAGTGCTTAGTAATATTAAAGCGAGTATCTGCTCTTTGACATAATTGCTTACAATGTCAATTATAAAAAAATAGAAATTAGACTGATGATCTCAACAAAGAATAAAAGATTATTATCTGTATCACTTATTATCTAAAATTATAAAAGATGCATAGCTTATTTCGAAGTTTTTATAAATAGCTTATTTCAAAGTTCTAAAACAGAATTGATTTAGTATAAAATTTATTTCGCGCAATATATGTCAGAACTAACACGATAAAAGTTACTTCTTTGATCACAGACTCTAAAAATGTTACCTGAAGTATCTTGGCATGAAATAGAAACCATTAAATGGTTTAATGGTACAAGATACATTTATTATCAGTATTAAACCTGCTGTCGTCAGCTACAGCTCAAATGAACACTCTTGTAATTTCACAGAGCGCATTTAGCAGTTTTTGGACTTATCAGAATTTATATTTTGAGCATTTTGTCTTATGTAGGTAATGTTTCTTTTCGTACTGGATTTGTTTCATTGGGAAAATTTATTTCAAGCTCCTTTTTTCCTTATATTGTATAGCTATATTTATTGGCATGTGAATGGCGAATTTTACTAATAAACTTTTCATCAATGACAAATAGACACTTTTCTTGACTCTTCAATTTACTTTGACATCACAGTATTTGAAAGCCTGAGAATTCCAAGAGATTTCACAAGTTTTAGATTGAAATTTTATGTCAATTATTTATTACCAATAATTCCTGTGTGAACTAAATATCTTATTGCATACTAATAATAATTTTTGTATTCAAAACAAACGAAAGAATGTATTTTATTTAAGGACACAGTGTTACTATTAATTTGAAAATACCATAAAAAGAGAATAACTAATTCTGTGGGGACAGCGTTAATAAGATATTTTAAAACCTAGTCTAAAAGTAGTTTAAAGTTAATGATAATATTAATCAGATTGAGACTAGTATAAAATGAATTAGACTGATTTATTAAAGAAAGGTTCCGTTGAAAATTGTTAGAAAGAATTTCAATTTCATTATATTAGGGATTTTCTCTTCGTTTTTTTTTTCTGTGTCATGTAATAATTGTTTTTACAACTAGTGTAGACTTCTTCATATTTGATCATCATGTTAAAATAACAGGACATTAATCCATCCTCCTTTTTTTTAATAAAAGTTTTAAGCAATTTAATTAAATTATGTATAAAATGTGAGGATATATAAATTAAATGTTTTATTGAACAGTTTTCGAAAAAAATAGAAAAACACATAATTTGTGTAAAGTAAAAAAAAAAAAAAAATTATATATGACAAGCTCCTAAAACTGCAATGACCAAATCCCTAATTTAAGGAAAGTATAATATTATTTTATATTTTACAATATTATTGTTATCGTATATACCGAGTATCCCAAAAATGACTGATGGATTTAAAATTCAATAACCTGCAAACGGTGATAGCTATTTAAAAAAATTTTGCAGGAGGGTTATGTATAATATCAGTAGTTTTTTTTGTTTTTTTTTACCGTAATTTCTTATTTTAGTTCGCATCTAAAACAATAGGTGGTGCTGACGGTGATTGAAGGCCAGGTTGTCACTTCACTCAGCACTGATCACCTGACCTTCAATCGCCGTCAGCGCCACCTATTGTTTGAGATGCGAACTAAAATAAAAAATACGGTAAAACAAAACTACTGACATTATACATAACCCTCCTTCAAAAATTTTTAACTAGCTGTCACCGTTTGCAAGTTATTGAATTTTAAAATCCATCAGTCATTTTTGGGACACCCGGTATATTATATATGCATACATACATATAACTTGCTAAGATGTCTCATTATACCAGTTATCATAATCATTTTAACGATAGATCATGTCAAACAAACATTGAAATTAAAACGGCTTAATCGCATAGAATAAAACAAAATAGAATATAGAAATCTGGCGAAGGAAAATAATATCAATATCAAAGGGATACTTAAATGTTTATTAATCAGTCCGCAAGAGCATTCACGTGCCACTAAAAATGCATTAAATGCCAATTAAAAATTCGTAATAAAATTGCTAAACATTTGCAGTTTGCTTCAATCATACTTCCCAGTATAATATATTGTATAAAAGTAAACAGATAAAAAAACAAATGAAAATCATTAAATTAGAAAATCCTTTATCATATAGTAGGTGTCATTCATTTATATATAAAATACCGGCAAAACTGGATTTTAGGCCAAACTAGTATATCCTAACGCGAATGGAATAAACTAGTTTGACTAGGCTAAATTAGTTCACCCTAACGCCCATAGTAGATACTATTTTTTCCTAGGCCAAACTAGTTTGTCCTAACGTTCATAGGATAAATTAGTTTTCCCTATGCCAAACTAGCCTATTCTAACGTTCATAGAATAAACTAGTTTTTCCTAGACCAAACTAGTTTGGCCTAACGCTCATAGGATGTATTGTTCATAAGATCGCTCCACTCATGAGATGATATGTTGAATTGCTTCGTCAACCTCTTCAAATGAAACATAATATGAAAGTCTTGCCGAATTTATGTATATCAGGTAACATATTAAAACTAATTAAATGTAAGTTACATACCAATTTTCGAAATGCCCTTCTGACAATTATCGGTCAAAGCTCGGTATCTGAATTGTTTTCAGTGTCTCTAAAAACGCAAGATAAATGCTTAATTCTATAGAAAACATTTAGCACACCTCAGTAATTTATATAAATTTCAGTATTTTTGAAGTAACAGACCGTTGCCAAAGCGCTTCAGAAGGTAATTTTTTCTATAGTTTATAAAGCAACGGATTTTTCTTTTGAGTCTCTGCCAACCCCCTATAATTGATATTAATTCTGTAATCCAAACAGCGCATAATGCAGTTTAGTTTAGTGGTGCATTGTAGCAACACATGTATGAAAGCATAGTAAAGAAATATGTGTTTTACAACAATATGTTCATGCACAACCGCTGCAATAATGGTTGCTGTAAAATGTATTGGATACTGTCTTTAAGAATGCTCTAAAATTGCTCTAAAAGTCTCGATAGTTTTGCGATGCTATTGGTTGAATGTTCACACGACGGAAAGAATTCAAATTTTACTTCATTTTTAGCTTAAATTCAGCTTCATAACATTTTGTGCTAAGGCTCCGCTGTAGTGTAACTTCCCGATCACTAAATATCATGTTAGCCAATGGGAAAACTTTGAAGCACGATCACCCTTTTATCTCATATAATTAGCATTAAAATAACGTTTTCATCATGAGCAAGTTGACATCAGATGCCGATGACATTTCTAAAAATTGTCTCCCTTAGTTTTAAGTATGTAAATAATCCCGGTAAACTTAAATTTCTCTTAATTAAATTTCATCATCTTCTTAAAGAAGCTTAAAATTTACGAAGACAATTTTTAAAAACGTACATTATTGGAATCTGGCGTCTAATTTTGGATGGTGAAAATGATATCTTGATAATTATATTAAGTAATGAGCCATCGCGCTTTAAACTTTTCCCATGGATTGATATCGGTTTTCGCGATCGGAAGTTACATTGCAGAGGTCCCTTAATTTGCTTTCACAGCTTCAGAGCTTTACAAATTACAGCATAAATAACGGAAAATACATAAAATTTTCTTATAATATAAAAATGTTACATTTAAAATATACCGCAAATATATATTTATATTTATCTTGACTATAATGAAATTAATTTATGTATGCCTGTTAATGGCAATAAATGATAAGCTATTCATTTTTATACAGTTAATATTCGATTTATGAACGTCAATATAACTGAAATCATACGGGAATTGAAATATAAATACAAGATTTATAGCTTAGATAGACGACCACAAAAACCACAGTCATAAATATTTATCAACTATGTTTGAAACTGTTAAAAGTGCATTACTATCTTTTTAATTTAAAAAGAATAGGGAAAAAACTTCGGAGCATGATCTAAAATTTAAACAGTCTTTCTTTATTAGCATTCTAGGACTAATCAATAAAATTCTTCTTTCCCTAGAGAATTACGTTTGATAACATGTGATTAATCCTTTTAAGCTAATGACTTTTGAAGTGCAATTACATTTGAACAAAAACAGAAAAAAAAGCTTTTAAATGTGATTTTTAAAAGTCTGTTGACTTAATCGTTATTCAACAAATGTTGTTTAATAGTTTTGTTACGCCAAATTATACATAAGAGTGATACAAATATTTCAATATTTTATTTGCGTTGCAAAATAATAAATATTCAGATTCCTTTTTTCTGCTTTATGCTATTTTACGTTTAATTTCTAAAGTTTTTTGATCGATGTTTTGAAATATCTCGACAAAAACATACTCAAAAAAATTTTTTAATAAAAGATTTGAGTAGAATTATAAATATTTCATAAATTCCCTATAAAGTAGTTCTCTATAAATTAAATTAATTAATTTTAAATGCCAAAATCTTTCAAATTTAAAATTTATTAAATTTTATTAAATTATTTTTAAAATTTATTAAATGATTGTGTTAATTTTATAATATATTTTAAAAAATTCACAAAAAATATTTTAGAATAAACGATGTTAAAAAAAAGTGAAATTGGTGTGAAGTGTATAAAGTATAGAAAAACTAAACAAAATAGCAATTTATTTGTTAAAGCCCTGTTTAAGTGAGCTGCATGTTATTTGAAAATGGCTTGCTCCAGAAATGTACGAAATTTAAAAAAAAGGAAAACTCAAATAATTTTATTGTGCATTAAAATACTTTTGTAAGGTCAATTAGTAATAAAATATTCATTAAATATATGCACGTTTTTTAAGTTTTACAATGTAAGAAAGTAAAATTACATAAAAAGATCCCAATAAATTGTCATAAAATGTATCTTTTGAGTCCCAATGTATCATCAAATTTTATGTGGAAAAGAAATTTTCAATTTTTTAAATGTTCAGTCTTTCTTAGTTATCCATTTGTTAATATAAATCCATAACTGAAAATTTAAAATGTACATAAATAAATCCCAAGGTCTGAAGAAGATAAAGAGTTAAATTACAAAATATTATATCGTTGAGACTTCGTTTAAATTATAATGTTTAGAGACTTATTTTGACTTAGTTCGAAATAAAAATGCAACTAGTATATTTCAAATATAGGTTATGCAGGTGGAGATAAGATTAACATTTCAAAGATATCTTATTCTATTATATTAAAATGAACTAACGCTAGATAACATTTCTCAACGAGTTTTCTCTTAATATTGAGCTTAAGAATGCTATATATGAATCTTTCTTCCAAGAAGTTTGTTATAAGAAATTTTTATCACATGAGAGTCACAACTAGGTAAATGTTAATTAAGTACTCAACATCAGTGACACTTATGAAAAATACTTCAAAGCATCTACAGCTAAACATTTCACATGCACTTCTCAACTTTTTATACGTAATTAAACTTTTAAATAAGCCCTGAATTGCATTTTATATACAGACAGAGGAAAAAATAAATTCTACTTATTTTATTTGCGAAATTATAGCAGAAAAAGAAGCAAAGGACCATTTCATTGGGAATTATGTACACTGAAATAAAATTGAGAGGCTGGCTTTACACTAAAATTTTAATAGCATTTGAAATTTTCAATACAAGTACACGATTTTGAAAACATATTTGATTTCTTCAAGCAATTAATTTCATAGTATAATTAATAAAAAAAAAATCAAAACATCAGTATAACAATTGCAACAAGGAATTTACAATATGACATATAAAAAGTTAAGTTAAAAAATATGATATTCTTTTAACAATTTATTTCAAATAAAGGATTTAAAGATATTTAAAATAAATAAAAAATAAAGCATTTTAGTTTGAAACTAAAATGCAACTAATATCTTTCGATTTTACGATATATGTAGTACGAGATGAGATTACCATTTCAGGGATATCTTATTCTCTGATATTAAAAATAAATTAACTCTATATAGCATTTCATAAGGAGTTTATATCTTAATATATAACATAAGAATGGGACATACGAATCTGTGTACCTTCAAGTATGTTATATGAGAGTTTTATCACATAAGATTCACAGCTAGGTGAAGGTTAATTCAATAGTCAATTTGAATGGAACAAATGAAAAATGTTTGAAAGCATTTACAGCTAAAAACATATCATGCTTTTTTCTACTTTCTAAAGGTAAGTAAATTTTTGAAATAAATACTGCGCTAAATTTTATGTACAGTCTGTGAGTATATGGATGTACCGTGTGTCCCAAAAATGACTGATGGATTTTAAAATTCAATAACTTGCAAACGGTGACACCTATTTAAAAGATTTTTGCAGCAGGGTTATGTATAATGTCAGGAGTTTTTTTTACCGTAATTTTTTGTTTTAGTTCGCATCTCAAACAATAGGTGGCACTGACGGTGATCAAAGGCCAGGTCGACGCTTCCCTCAGCACTGATCACCTGGCCTTCAAACGTCATCAGCGCCACCTATTGTTTGAGATGCAAACTAAAATAAAAAATTACGGTTAAAAAAAAAAAAAAAAAAAAAAAAAAAAAAAAAAAAAAAAAAAAAAAAAAACCTCCTGACATTATACATAACCTTCCTGCAAAATTTTTTTAAATAGCTGTCACTGTTTGCAAGTTATTTAATTTTAAAATCCATCAGTCATTTTTGGGACAGCCGGTATATATGGATGTATATCATATATGTATTTCATTTACAAAACTTTTTTAGAGAAAGATAAATAGGACCATTTCGTGAGCAATTCTGCGTACAAAAATTAATTTGAAAAGCTGTTTTTAAACCAAATTTGTAACAATCTTTGAAATTTTCATTACAAATACCCAATTTAGAGTGAATATTTGATCTATTCAAACTGTTCATTTCAAAGTATAGTTATTGAAAACAATTCAAAATATAAAAATTGTAATCATAAATTCGCAATATGGCACATAAAATTTAAGTTACCAAATGTTATATCCTTGTGAATACTAATTTGAAATATCGGCTTCAAAGATGTATTTTGAATTAACTCGAAATTAAAACTCAACTAGTACATTTCAAATCTACAACATGCAGGTGGAGATAAGATTAATATTTCAATGATAACTAATTATCTGATGTTAAAAATAAATTAACACTTGATAATGCTTCACAACGAGTTTATATCTTAATATTCAACTAAAAATCCTATATATGAATATGTGCTTCACGAAGTTAGTTATCTGAGAGTTTTGTCACATGAAAGTCACAACAAAATGAGTGTTAATTAAACCCACAACTTCAGTGGCACTAATGAAAATACTTCAATACATTTACAGCTAAACATTTGGAAAATTTTTTAAAGCATTTACAGATAAACAATTGACACACACTTTTCAATTTTCTAAGCGTAGTTAAATTTTTCAAATAAATCCTGCGTTGCATTTTATGTACAGTCTGTTAAAATAATATATAAACTCTATGAAATTTATTTTCAATATTATTTCAGAGAAAGATAAAACCATCATTTCATTGGGAATTCTGCATAGTATAATTAGAGTGAGAGGCTGTTTTTACTCTAAAATTGTAACTAACTTTGATTATTTCAATACAAATACTAAATTTTGCCAACATATTCGATTTATTTCAGCAGTTTATTTCATAGTATAAAACATTTCCAAATATCTGCATAACAATTGTAATCATAAATTCATAATATGGTATATAAATGGTAAGTTAAAAAATATTATATTCGCACGATTATTCATATGAAATATTGCCTTCAAAGACTTATTTTGAATTAGTCTGAAATGAAATCACCAGTATATTTCGAATGTAAGTTACACAGATGGAGATAAGATTCACATTTCAAAGCTGTCTTATTCTCTGATATTAAAAATGAATTAACGCATTTCACAACGAGTTTATCTGTTAATATTCAATTTAGGAATGTTATATATGAAACTGTGTTCCAGCAAGTTTGTTATAAGAGAGTTTAGACTATCACTTTAGAGTCACAACACGGTGAATGTTAATTAAATACTCAACTTCAGTGACGCTATAGAAAAATGCTTCAAATCATTTACAGCTAAATATTTGATAAAAATGAATTAACGCTAGATAATATTTCACAACGAGTTTATCTGTTAATATTCAATTTAGGAATGTTATATATGAAACTGTGTTCCACCAAGTTTGTTATAAGAGAGTTTAGACTATCACTTTAGAGTCACAACACGGTGAATGTTAATTAAATACTCAACTTCAGTGACGCTATAGAAAAATGCTTCAAATCATTTACAGCTAAATATTTGAGATGCACTTTTCAACTTTCTATCTATAATTAAATTTTCAAATAAATCCTGCGTTGCATTTTACATATACTCTGCATATATAGATGTGTGTAAATTATATGTCTTTTTGCTATAAAATTATTTGAGTGAAAACTAAAAACTGTCATTCCATTGGGAAATCTGCATACCAAAATAAAAGAGTGAGGATGTTTTTAAACTAATATTGCAACAATCTTTGAAAATTTCAAAACAAATACTCAATTTTACCAGCATATTCGATTTTTTCAATCAGATAATTTCATAGTGCCGTTATTGAAAATAAATTCAAAATATATGTATAACAATCGTAATTATAAATCCATAATATGGCATATAAAAGTTTGTACTACAAAATAATTTATCCTTGTGAATATTCGTTTGAAATATTGGAATTAAAGGCGTATTTTGATAAACATTTTATTTTACTTAAAAGAGGTGTTATAATAATTAAAAATAAAGGATATTGACATGTTTCGGATCCGTCTAATAAGATCCATAATCATAATAAAAATAAAAATAAAATTTCAAAACATTTCACTGTCAATACAAATGACACACGACAATGAAAAAAAAAAAAAAAAAAAAAAAAAAAAAAAAAAAAAAAAAACCACGCGTTTTATTGTAAAAAAATTAAATTAAAATAGACTATGATGTAAAAAATTTTTCAAAATGCCTCATCTCATTCAAGCTCTCACGAGGAATTTATTCATTAATTCTAACCATAACTTAGGAATAATAAAAGAAACGGTATCATTGCAAGCCAGATTTTTACGAATGCAAATTTCAATGGAGTCAAAGACGTATTTTGAAGTAATTTGTAATTAAAATACATTTAGCACATCTCGAATATCAGTTATATAGGCATAGATAAGATTAGATTTCAAAGATATCTTATTCTATGATATTAAAAATGAATTAACGATAGCTAACATTTCTCAACGAGTTTATCTCTTAATATTCAACTTAAGAATGTTATATATGAACCTGTGTTCCATCCAGTTTGTTATATCTGAGCTTTATCACACGAAAGTCAGAGGAGGGTGAATTTTAATTAAATACTCAAATTCAGTGACACTAATGAAAAATACTTCAAAGCATCTATAGCTAAACATCTGACACACACTTTTCAATTTACTAAGCGTAATTAAATTTTCAAATAAATCCTGCGTTGCATTTTATGTACAGTCTGTTAAAAAAATACATAAACTCTATGGGATTTATTTGCAGCATAATTTGAGGGAAAGATGAAAAGCACCATTTCATTGGGAATTCTGCCTAGCAAAATAAAATTGAAAGCTTGTCTTTACACTAAAATTGTAACGAATTTTGAAATTTTCATTACAAATGTCCAATTTTGCCGAAATATTTTATCTGTTTAGGCAGTTAATTTCATAGTAAAGTTATTTAAAAGTAAAACATTTCAAAATATCTGTATAACAATTGTAATTATGAATTCATTACATGGTATATAAATGGTTAAGTTACCAAATATTACAGCCGTGTGACTATTCGTTTGAAATATCGAGTTCAAAGACGTATTTTGAATTAGATTGAAATTAAATTATTACCATAATTTCAAAATAAGTTCCACAGGTGCAGATAAGATTAACATTTCGAAGGTATATTTTTCTCTTGAAATAAAGTCTTGAAATTAACATGCAATTAGTATATTTTGAAAATAAATTATATGTAGTATGGGATAAGATAAACATTTCAAAGATATCTTATTCTTTGATATTAAAAATGAACTAACACTAGATTACATTTCACAATGAGTTTACATTTTAATATACTTAAGAACCCTGTATACGTATCTCTGTTCAGCCATGTTTGTTAATCTGAGAGTCACAGCCAGGTAAATGTTAATTATATATGATTATTTTTAAACACGATTATTTAGTCGGTATATAGAGTATTTTGGGTGAAGGAGTCCTCCAGAATTCGTCCTGAATGGTTCAGTTGAGAGAGCATTGGCGTCTTCAGCCAATACATCCCTGGTTCGAATCCTGGCCCGGACTTTTTTCACCCACTTGGAAATTTTACATCTCTTAGAATGTTAATTAAATACTCAACTTTAGTGACACTAAGGAAAAATGCTTCAAATAACTTACAGTTAAATATTTGACATGCTCTTTTAAACTTTCTATACGTAATTTTACTTTGAAATAAATACTGCGCTGCATTTTATGTACACTTTGTAAAAAAAAATATATATATAAATTGTACATATTTTATTCTACAAAATTAGTTTAGATAAAGATGAAAAGTACCATTTAACGGGGAATTCTGCGTACCAGAATAAGTCTGGGAGGCTGTCTTTACCCCAAAATTGTAACAAATTTTCAACTTTTCAACACAAATACCCAATTTTACCTGCAGCTTTGATCTCCCCAGATAATTAATTTCATACCATAGGTATTTAAAAATAAAATATTTCAAAATATTTTTATAACCATTGTAATCTAAAGCATTAATACCTTGGCTAATTAATGATTTTTTTTTTTTGGAAAATCATTAGCAACAATGCATTTATACTTCAGATACGATACGTACCTTTAGTACTCATCAATACTTTTGCTGAATGCTCACAAATAAATAGCTGAAAAAGGCGTTTTTTCTGAAAAAATATGTGACCTAAACTCAAAAACTATGTGATCTATGTGAGATTAGTAGCTGTAATTTTCCCGCAAAATGTGAATTCACATCCTCTACCTCAAAATTTTTCATAATTTTAGTTTTACTATATCTAGAAATAACTAGATTGTACACATATAAAAATATACTAGATGTTACACACTGAACTCAAAAGAGTTCATCGTTACGAAAATTTCACACGATATTACGAAGAAAATATTACTTTTTTAAGCAATTTAATTAGCACATCTATATTTTTCTAAATATATTTGTGAATGCTTTACATTCCGTAAATATTGAGATAATAGTCTATATGACTTCCCCCAATTCGAAAATTTCTCTTTTCATAGTTTACAAGTAAAATGACTAAGACAGACAGACACAAGATTGATCTTAAAATGATTTCGTTTTATGGTTTTTAAGTATGAAACCCTAATAATATAATATAATATAATAATATTAAGAATGACAATCAATTTATGCTTTGCATTTAGTATATTTTCAGCACATCGCCCTGAAATTTTAAAATTTGTAAAAAGAGTGGGATAATTTAAAATCATTATAACTCAAAATGATATTTGTAGAATTTCAGTTTCTTTTTACATTTAAGTAAATAAAAATATCTAAATAATAATTTTGATTCAGCATTTTAAAAAATGTTATTTAAAAAACTAATTAATATATTTAAATTTAAAAATTAAAAAAAATTCTTACTTAAAAAGATCATATTTTCAAAAGTATTTTTTTTTTAATTTTTTGAATAAAAATAAAAGTAAAATTCCAAAGTAATGCATGTTCCAAGATTCAAGCAATTATCTTCAACGGTACTGCACTTATAATAATTTATATAGGCGAAATTGTGAAAAAATCCATCATGAGGAACAACATTTTCACAAGATGATAAACCTTTGGTTGAAAGCTAGATTTAAAAAATAAATAAATAAATAAATAAAACAAAAAAAAAATAATATTTACTCTTCTAATTAAGATAGTAACATGATTTAAATGCTACTTTAAGCCTAAAAAACAGAGACATTTTAATTACGATAAAATGTTTTTGATAATTTCAAGATTTTTGTGGCCTGTACCACCTTAAAATTACAAAACGTCATATGTGCAAGATTATCAATTCGAGTATGAGTCTCTGAAATTTAGAAGTTTAGTCAAATCCAGAAAAAAAAGACGGTTTTTGTCGATGCTAAGATTTTTGTTTGCTCAAACGTTTTAAGATTTCATTTTTTATATTAATAATGAACTGCTTTGAAATAACAAAGGCAGACATAATTTCTTCGACTAACTTTATCATACGAACGTTTAATCATGTCAGAATCAAAGCAATAGAGTATGGGTGATTTAATTAATTAATCTGAGGGAGACTAATGAAAAGTGCTCCCAATCATAAACTGTAAAATAATTTGACATTCACTTTCCGACTGTCATGTCATATTTAAGTTTTTTTTTTTTTTAAATTATGGTAATCGATATTTATGTGACTGCGCAAGTTTGCCAAAACAGGCATTTCATTTTTCAGAAAAGGAAAATATTTATCATAGGTTTCCGACATTTGTTTTTCTCATTATTTAGTTTTTCGTTTTAATTTTAGAAAACTCAGGAAATATCTACCTTGTGTAATAAATATTAATTTAATATATTATATAATTAAATGTCACCTACTTTTCGAATGTTAAAGACTGTAATTTTTTACTAAACAAACTTGAACGTAAAACATATCTGTAATTACTACAAACATTTAGTATCTTCATTAAATATATATATATATATATATATATATATATATATATATATTAGGGTGGACCTTATTTTTCAAGTTTCAAAATGTAATCTTCTCACCCTCTAAATTTGTTCCTTTTTATGAAAAAATAATTCTGGTAAAATATTAGCCCAATTGAACAATATTTAGGGGTAGCTCAATGATGTAGAAGTTTCCAATGTATGAGCAATGATAAACATATGCGTACTCGCATGCTATGTCATAGAAAATAAATTCTATCTTCTAAAATATTTTAAAATGCATTTAGCTTTACATTTTTATTCATAGATGGCAGTACTATGTACAATAATATTTAAAACAATAAACTGCATTTAGCAAATAGCAGTCTTTGAAGCCATTGAAGACTGGGGTATAGCAGGTAATATACGTGCAAAGTGTTTTGACACTACCAGCTCAAACACTGGTTATAATTCTTGTGCATGTGCTCTTTTAGAAGATAAATTGAAAAAAGAGCTCTTATCATTTGCTTGCAGACATCACATCATGGAGCTGATAATTAGTACTGTATTTGATGTATGCATGGGAGTCAAATCTTCACCTAAAATTGCATTATTTAAATGCTTTCATGAATATTAGAGCTTAATTGATAAAGACAAGTACGAAATTGGAATTTCATTTGATGATGTTGCAAATCTAGTAGAAGATATTAAGCAAGAGACTATCAACTATGGAAAGAAGTACCTTGAAGAGCAAAGAGAAACAAAGCTAAGAGGTGATTATAAGGAATTTTTAGAACTTGTAATTATATTTCTAGGTGCTGTCCCAGAAAGGGGAATCAGATTTATGTCACCACGTGCAATGCACCATGCCCATTGGATGTCCAAAGTAATATATTGCCTCAAGATCTGGATGTTCAAGGCTCAGTTTAAATTGACTGTAAAAGAGGAAGAAGGTATACGTGATAAGTATGTTTTTACAGTCCGCGTATACTTGAAAGCTTGGATCACTGCACCTCAAGCTTCATGTGCCCTATATAATGACCTGTTGTTGCTCAAGTCACTACTTGACTACTCATCAATAGATTCAACAGTTTTCAAGTCATCATCACGTAAATTTGCTAATCACTTGTGGTATTTGTCAGAAGGACTTGTTGGTTTAGCTTTATTTGATAGCTGTGTGAGTTTATTAACTAAAAGACGCATTATTGCATTACAGAATGAAACTTATTCTAAAAAACAAGCTCAAATTTATTCCAAACGAGTCAGTGTTGCTCTACATTCATTCAAGAATAAAAGATTGGAAGATTTTGTCACAGCTAAGTCAATGATGTTGTTTCAATTGTCGGAACTTCCGGATGGATTTCTTGCAGTAGATCCTGAATTGTGGAAGTTAAGAGAAGACTATAAACAGACAAAAAGAGATAATAAAATCTCTACAATTAGTAAATGACCATGCCGAACGTGCAGTTGCACTTATGCAAGAATACAATGGATTGATAACTCATGATGAAATACAACTACAATTTTTACTACAAGTTGTTGAAGATCATCGTAAAATGTACCCAGATAGCAGAAAAATGTGTCTCTCTCAACCTGCACAAATGCAATAAAATTTTAATGTAAGAAGAAAACCTAATAATTGTGCTCTAAATTAAATAAATTGTCACAATTAAATAATTAAAACATTTAAAGTGCTTACTTATTTGTGTAGCTAATATTCTGAATTTTTTCTTAATTTTATAAATTTCAACTCAGTTGAGCTACCTCTAAATATTTGAATTTATTGCTCAAACTTTTTACATAATGTTTTTGTATCAAAAGGAACAAAATAGGGGGTGAGACTTGTAAAAATAACAATTTAAAAAAATCATGACATTTAAGGTCCACCCTAATATATATATATATATATATATATATATATATATATATATATATATATATATATATATATATATATATATATATATATATATATATATAAATATATATATATATATATATATATATATATATATGTACATATATATGTCTCTCTCGCAACAATTTCTTAGAAATCGAAAAAAAAATAGTAAAAATAAAATTTGTTTCTGTTCACAATTAAGTAACGTACGGAATATTAAGCACGTAAAATTATGCATTTACAATAAATGTAGTAATTACACTTTTAATTCAAGATTTAATTTAGCACAGATGTATTCCACAACTATTATTTTTCACCCAATCAATCTGATTCAGGCTCAGGGGTTCAAAACTTTTTAAAAAAAATCGTTTTTTAAGATCGAGTTTGATTTTTCAATTAATTCTTAACTCAATGCAAAAAACCACATAAATATATTTGCATTTTTAACGGAGTTATAAGCATTTATGTATCAACACTGTCATAGCCGCACCGATATAATTTCAACTTTAAGCCGTGTTTTCTCAAAACTTGATTTTTAATGACTAACAACAATATTTAAAAAAAACTGTTTGATGGAATGGCTTATTTTTTTTTTTTTTTGCATGCATATAACACCATTATCTATAGAATGAATTAAGGATACAACTATCACTTAAAAAATAATAAAAAAACATTATTAAAAAATCTATCAAATTTGAAAATTAAAAAAACCCCTAAAAAATACATCTTTTTTACTTAAAATACTCAAAATATTAAACTATCTAAAATATATTAATCCATTTTATAGAAAATGACGTTATATGCATGACAAAAAAAAAAAAAAAAAAAAAACAAAAAAACAAAAAAAAAAACATCCCATCAAAACATTTTTTTTTATCTTGGTGTTAGTCGACAAAAATCAAGTTTTGAGAAAACGTGACTTAAAGTTGAAATTATATGTGTACGGCTATGAAAGTGTTGATACATAAATGCTTATAACTCCGTTTAAAAATGCAAAAATTTTTATGTGTTTTTTTGCATTGAGTTAAGAATTAATTGAATAATCAAACTAGATCATAAAAAATCGATTTTTTGAAAAGTTTTTAACCCCTGAGCCCCGTTACGATGTCAAACGAGCATTTTTTTTTTTAACTAAGTGAAACAATATCCAGGCACAGATGAGAGCGCAAAATCTTTGACGTACATTGTCAACGCTTTACCCATTATGGGACATCTGGTCTGAAAGATTGAATATTTTCATCCAACTAACGTTATTGAAAGTGTCCACGCATTTTCTAACTAACAGAGCATACCACAGGTAATGTAATTATGTTGAAGAATAAATTCATGGGTACTCTGTTGTTTTTTTATGAAATGAAACTAATTGGTAGAGATGTCACATGAACTGAATTTAATAATTATAATGTAAATAATTTCAGCAAAGTATCTATTTATTTGATCTTTTTTTCAAAATCAAAATCAGTTACCAAACCGTATGGTATCTCTATTCTCACCATGTTATTGTCCAATTTATGGCTAGAATAAAGTTACATTTTAATCATATAACCGTTTTTGATAGAAAAAGGTCAGATGACTAGACAATTTTCTGCAAAATTTTAGCAATGTTCTTGTTAAAAATGCAACATATAGTTCAACATGGTTCGTAGATATACCATTACTTTCGAAACCAGTATATGTTAATAGAAAAATAAGTGTAGTTCATACACGATAAATTTCGATTTATTTAATCAAAGATTTTCTATAACAATATACTGTTACGACGAATTTCCTGATCTTGATATTCCAGGACACTTACAATCCTACATAATTGTGTCATTATATATGTATATGCTTTTTACAAGAAAATAATGCTATTTTCTTTGAAAAAAAAATAAATGAATTGTGTTTATAAAACGCAAATTTATAAAAGGGCTGAACTATCATATGAACAATTTCTAAATATAGGCGATACATGAAACCAAATCTCGGTTAATCATCAACTTGTAGATATTAAAAGTTAATCTTTAATTAATCAATTGGTTCCAATCATATTTATCTTTAAACGTTTAGCAGAGCGTCTTACGTATTCTCTTTTTCACGCATTCAAATAGCTGCCCAATTTTAAAATCAGATATATATATATTTATAACATAATTAATTATTATATCTTTCTGAATGATCGGTTTTTAAGTTTTTATTAATTTTCTTTATTTAAACGAGACTTTAGTCGATACAACGTAGATTTAAAATTAATAATTCGGACAAAAGTTTGTAAACAAAAAATCTCAGTTTGATATTTTTAACTAAGTTTTATTAAATTAAGCGTTTTTCTTGTAAATAAAATTAATTGTGCTTATAATATTCTTTAACATAATATTTAGCAGTATCTTGAAGTTTTTAACTCGAAGTATCATGGTAAAATTTTTGTTCATATATTACAGTTATGTTTGTGAAATTACAACATAATATAGTAATTCATCAGAAATAAATGCAATTCAATAAACAAACATTCTGTACTGGGACAAAGAATCGATTAAATTCTAAAAGCCAAAAAACAAGATATTAAGCGTCTCAAATCAAAATTTAGTATATCAGCCATGCGCTTCAATACGTAATGCTATATACAGGGTGTCCGAAAAGGTCCTTTTCAAACTTAACATGCTGGTCTGTCATATCATGATGAACAATATTAAATAGGAAACTAAGGGTCCCAAACGTCTTCCAAAGGAGATATGCGCCATTAAAGTTTAGGGTCCAAAAATTCAAATGATTATAAAAACAGAAAAATTGGCCGATTCGTTTGCGGTTTTCACTAAAACTATTCTTTATGTCAGTATTTTCTTGAAAATAAATTATAAAGATAAATTTCAAAAAATGTCGATAGAGGGCGCTTTAGACTTTGGAGTAACGATAAACTAGTTTTTACCATTATTTTTTGCATCTCATTAAAATTTTTTAGAAGCTTAGACATAAACTTAAATTTTGAGCTCAAAATCTAAATCGTTGGGAGTGGTTAAGTAGCGTAAACTGAATTTCGGGGGGAGGTTCAAATTTCAAATGATTATAAAAAACGGAAAAATTGGTCAATTGATTTGCGATTTTCACTAAAATTATTCTTATTGTCAGTATTATCTTGAAAATAATTTATAAAGATAAAATTCAAAAAATGCCGATAGAGAGCGCTTTAGACTTTGGAGTAACGTACAACTATTTTTTCCGTTATTTCTTGCATCTCATAATTTTTTTAAAAAGCTTAGATATAAATTTAAATTTTGAGATAAAAATCTGAATCGTTGGGAGTTGTTAAGTAGCGCAAACTGAACTGTGTTCAATGGGGGTGGGGAGGTTCAAATTTCAAATGATTATAAAAACCGGAAAAATTGGTCGGTTTTCGCTAAAACTATTCTTTATATCAGTATTTTCTTGAAAATAAATTTTACAGATATCTTTCAAAAAATTCCGTCAGAGGGCGCCTTAAACTTTATAGTAACCAACAACTATTTTTAACCGTTATTTTTTGTGTCTAATAAAATGCTTGTAAAAGTTCAAATTTAATTTTTTTGCTCAAAATCTGCATCGTTAAGAGTAATTAAGCGGCCAAAAATTGTACTGCGTTCGAGGGGTGGGGAAGGTAACATTTCAACTCCTGAACACAGTTCAGTTTGCGCTTCTTAATTCTTCCTATCGATTTAGATTTTGAGCACAAAATTTAAGTCTAAACTTTTGCAAGCATTTAATTAAATTAAAAAAAAAAAAAAAGGTTAAAAATAATTGTTGGTTATTCTAAAGTTTAAGGCGCCCTCTAACGGATTTTTTAAATTTATCTTTAAAATTTATTTTCAAGTAAATATTGACTTACAGAATAATTTTAGCGATAACCGACCAATTTTTTCGTTTTTTATAATCATTTGAAATTTGAACCTCCCCACCCCCACTTAGAGGTCTGCACGGGCCCGGGCCTGGCCCGTGGCCCGTACCCGGCCCGGCCCGCTGGCCGGGCCGGGCCGGCGGAATCGTTTCGAACTTTCTAACGGGCCGGGCCGGCAGATTTAGAATAGTTTTTTCAACGGGCCGGGCCGGGCCGACAAACAACATAAACGGGCCGGGCCGGCAAAAAAATTGAACGGGCCTGACGGGCCGGGCCGGGCCGATAAAAAAAATTTCGGGCCTGCCGGCCCGTTCTGAAGATTTCAGTTGAAACGATAAAATATGAGCTATTTTCAACGAAAATGGTTTTAACGAAAATAAGTATAAATGTGGCCATACTAGTTTGACAGCATCAATATAAAAATGCACAGTGTATCGGCATCGGAGAATTACATTATGTGTAACCCATTTTAATATTTTTTTAGCTGACTCATGCCGGTCCGAGATCACGCTTGCATTATTTTTCTACATACAGACTGGCCGGTCCGGTACTAGACTTAATTATTGGCAAAACATGATTTGTAAAATTATTAACAGCGATAAAGAACTTTTGTTAGCTTAGTCTTCGGATATATCTCGATGATTTTTAAATTAATGTCTCAATAATGCGAAAGTTTGGCACATTTTCTGTTTAATTTTTAATTGTAAAAGTATAAAAGTGATAAGCCTAACTATTGAAGGGATTTGGAATCGAATAGCGTTTTTCATTGTTGGTAAATAAAATACTTGTTGAGATATAATAGTTTGTCAAATGATTGCAGGTTTTTCTCCCTTCCCTTGATATTGCTTCCGGAAATTCTATTCAAAACGCTAATTATGACAGTATTTTATTGTTTGCAGTATTCTTAAATTGCTTGTATCAAAAAATGATAACGCCATTCGATTATATAGTTTCTGAAAATAGATATCTGCTAATCTTATGCGTTTCTGAGGGAAAAAAAATGAATTTAGAAATGTAACAGAAAGGACTTCTTTGAATTTAAGAATAAATTTGGATTTGAAACTTATAATAAAATAATATAGGAATATATTTAGAAACCCTTTTTTATGAAACAGCTTCAAAATTAACGATGTTTTTTAACTTTCTTTCTTTTTTCTTTTATTCTAAGCCATATTAATTTTTTTAATGAATCTTTATTCGAATGTTGAAAGCCTAAGAATCTAAGTAATCATTAATGTTGTTAATGTGTATTTCCTGTAAAATATACTGTAAAATCATTCCATAGATATGTATGCAGCATTCTTTAAAGAAATCTTATTTATATGATAAAAATCTGAATTTTTAAGAAATCGTAGAAATTGTAACGGGCCAAAACGGGCCGGGCCGGGCCTGTTTTCGCTGATTTTTGTACGGGCCGGGCCGGGCCTAAAATATAAAAATTTAAACGGGCCGGGCCGGGCCCTGGCCGAACTTTTGAGTTTTACAACGGGCCGGGCCGAAATAACTTTCCTACGGGCCGGGCCGGGCCGGGACTGGAAATTCCGGCCCGTGCAGACCTCTGCCCCACTGAACACACTTCAGTTTGCGCTACTTGACCACTCCCAATGATTCAGATTTTCATCTCAAAATTTAAGTTTATGTCTAAGTTTCTAAAAGAAAAATATGAGATGCAAAAAATAACGGCAAAAAATAGTTGTACGTTAATCCAAAGTCTAAAGCGCCCTCTATCGGCATTTTAAAAATTGTATCTTTATAAATTATTTTCAAGATAATACTGACATAAAGAATAATTTTAGTGAAAATCGTAAATCAATTGACCAATTTTTCCGTTTTTTATAATCATTTGAAATTTGAACCTCCCCCCGCAATTCAGTTTGTGCTACTTAACCACTTCGAATGATTTAGATTTTGAGCTCAAAATTTAAGTTTATGTCTAAGCTTCTAAAAAAATTTAATAAGATGCAAAAAATAATGGTAAAAACTAGTTCATCGTTACTCCAAAGTCTAAAGCGCCCTCTATCGACATTTTTTGAAATTTATCTTTATAATTTATTTTCAAGAAAATACTGACATAAAGAATAGTTTTAGTGAAAACCGCAAACAAATCGACCAATTTTTCTGTTTTTTATAATCATTTGAATTTTTGTACCCTAAACTTTAATGGCGCATATCTCCTTTGGAAGACGTTTGGGACCCTTAGTTTCCTATTTAACATTGTTCCTCATCATATGACAGACTAGCATGTTAAGTTTGTAAACGACCTTTTGGGACACCCTGTATAAGTAAAACATATTTTTAATGTCTAACTTTGAAAGAACATCACATATTTTTTCTATGCATATCCAAAGTTCATGTGTCGAAGCTGTTAGAAGAGGATCACGAATAAGAAGCTGATCAATGTGCCAATGCAATGATCAACGCAAGCATGTTCAATTAACGACATATCCGGTAAATATGCCGGATATGGAAGAAACTGTATGCGTTCTGCTGGCAAAAAATCATAAACAATAATTTCGAAATATGCAGGCAGGCATTATCCTGTTGAAAAATAATTCAAAGAATGCCCACAAGGAACAGAATTATTCCGTGATCCATTAATTTCACTGATGTACCTTTTGCTGTTCATATTACCCAAAATTCTGAGCACCTGTGATCGTCTACGATGCACAGTCTCAATACAGACTGTAACGATAGGCGTTCGTTCATAACGACGTTCGATAATGCAAGCCAGAAGATAGCGTTCACTTGCATAACGTCTAACATGAATGTCAACACCATGGCACAACAAATTAAAAGATGATTCGTTAGAATAAGCGACTTATTGCCAATATGAGAGCAAGTTTTTATATTCATGAACACAGACCGCCTCAGCTGTCGATGGATTTGCGTGAGGAGGTTCTTGTATAAAGGAGTTTTGCTCGCACTCCACAGTGAAGCCTGCTTAAACGAGTAGACAAAACGGCAGTAATATATCTGCAGCACCTAATCAATGTATACAGAATATCTAGAGGAAGCTCTACAGTTCGTCAGCCATGTGAAACACGTATCTGTTAAAAGCGATAATGTCATCGTCCGCCCACATTGCCAAATTGTCCGTTCTTTGTAAATCTACTTCTTCTAAACGCCCTGGTGCTTTTTACGCTGCATCAGAACAGCTATTGTACAATAGGAAAATCCTTCGTCATCAAGGTTGTTGATTTCCCGCCATTCAAACTTGGTCAGCAATTCAAATGTCGTCCCCTTTCATAAGTGAAGCATAGTGTAGCATTATCTACCGTTTACCACTATCAAATAACCATCTACAAATTTCCACGTCCCGTTACAGAATTCTATTTATAGGTTTTAAACCGCAAACCATAAGACTATGCTCAACACACGCATACGTGATGACTTTGAAGTTGAAATCCTTTATATAATACACACCAGGCTTTGCATTCTCTGAAATTTTGAGCTTATTCCCGTCATTGATTCATG
This sequence comes from Maratus speculifer, assembly GCA_964019185.1. Lineage (NCBI taxonomy): Eukaryota > Metazoa > Arthropoda > Arachnida > Araneae > Salticidae > Maratus > Maratus speculifer. The sequence continues at coordinate 364,043,524 of OZ025294.1, forward strand.
CTGTTTTAATATACAAATTTATAAATGTAAATAGTGATTCTGTAACGAACAAATAATGTGTGCCTTTATTTGTTTAGTCAATTCTTTTAATTACAAAATAGTAAATACATAGAATTGGTATTTCACTTATGAGACTATTGAACTAAAGCAATTTTAATTCATTAGAATTTAAGAAGGAGTTTTTTTTCTCTTAAAATGATAGATTTACATTAGCAGGAATACGAATAACATAAGTACTTTCCCAATATTTATAATTTTTTACCTTTACATATCACAACAGAAATAATAAATTCTTTATTATATTTATAAGCAGTTCTATATACATATATTTGACTTCGAATAAGTTTCTTACACGAGTATCTTAGAAATTTGAATATTATATTAAATATTTAAACACGGTGACGCCAAAGAAAAGTACTCGAAACATTAACAGTTAAAACATTTACTTTTTAATATAAATAATTAATTAAATTCTCAAATACTTTGCATTTCTTCTTCAAAACACTTGATGAACATTTCGTTAGCTGTATAATTATGCTGAAACTAACACAACATATGAAAAAAAGTATTTGTAACACATTTTTACAAATATTTGTTTTTTACAATTTTAATTACGTTCTTGATTTACTTCAGATTCAGTTGAAAAGTAATTTGGTTATTAATTAATAAATTGAAATTAGCAGTAATAAAGTTTCAATATTGCATTATTTATAAAAGTTTTGGACATTTGGAATTTTTTCATGGTCTGTCCCAATAGAAATAATCTGCATTAGCAATAATCTTGCACTACCTTTTGCAAATTTTTTTTTTTCAGTTTTAACGTAGTATGATTCCTCATGCATCCAGAAAATAGTTCATCTTTATTCTACATAACGAATTAGTTTCTATTCATAATTTCAATTCGTTAAATAGAAAATTTCAAGCATATGTGATAATCAGTATGAGACACGATGCTCTAGGAATTTCTTCGGATTCGTTCCGGAAAAAAAATTTACTCTTTAAATCTCAAATTTTCCGTAATATAATTGATTTTAATATAACTACTATGTCTATTTATCTGATGTTACTAATAAATAATTATATTCAAGTATCATCTCGCATAAAGTACTTATTTCTAAATATTCCACTTAAGAATTCTAGAGATGCGTCTGCATTTGATTAAGTAGGTTATATAAGTTTTTTACGTGAATACTCTATTTCAGTGACATTAATGAAAAGTAATTCAAAATATAAAAAGGTAATATTTTTTGCATTCAATATTCCTCTTTGATTACGAAATTAAAATTTAGAAGAATCTCTAATGTTTAATCTGCATCAATTAACTAGGAAAGCATGGTAAACTGAAGCGAATTGTTTTGGAAAAAGGTAATAATTGTAAAGGTTTTTTTTTAAAAATGTACATTTGTTTGTAATAAAAGTAATATAAATAGAAGTTAAGAAAAATATTATTTTTTTAATTAATAATTGAAATAATCTTCTAATATCTTTTGTGGATAAAACTATTAAAATTAACATATTAAAAATTTTTATGCGTCTGCAAAATAGTTTATTTTCATTGTACAAATAAAATTAATTTTGATTAAAAAAATATTAAATACATTTGATTTTCAAATCACAAGATTTTAAGAACTTCACCTTTTATATAAACATTTTAATAAACAGTTTATAGGTGTTACAAAAAGTATTTAAAACGAATAACATTGTCAAGTTTCCGTTCCAATCTTATAAGAATTATTTGATAAAATTTGTATTTTTATTTTTATTAACCTCTTCAAACCGCAGGTACACAAATGTGTACCTCCATTCTTCTTCTCGTAAAAACTAACTGTTCATTTTTTTGCATTTTTACTTTACATCTATACAGCTGAATGTCTTTTGCTTTGAAACAAAACCAATAAATGTCAGCACTGATTAATATTACCTCATAAAATAAATATTTTGATCCGCGTTTCGAAAATATCTTCAAGACATCGTGGACAAAAAAGTAAGAAATATTCATGATTATTTAACTTAAATGCTTTACAATAAAAAAAATTGAGGATTGGCTGATCATTTACTTGTTTAAAAACCTTAATTTTGTTATTGCGTAAATTTATATTACTCCTAGTTAAACTGATGTTTTAAGGGGATTAGTACTTTTGTATCCATATTTAGAAACTTAAATTACCAGTCCCCTAAAGTACTGATTTCATAAAAATGACTCTTTCTGACATCTATGGTGTCATTTCGATTATGCAATAAATATACATCTGTAGAGTTATTTTGTGCTCAGGTCTGAAGAGGTTATGATAATGGTTTTTATCAAATTGGAACCAAAACATATCACTGTTATTGGTTTAAAATATTTTAACACCTATCTAAAATAATATAAAACGTTTATTAAAATGTAATTTATATTCAGATTAATTATGTAGAAAGTACTCTTCCTGTCAGAAATATGTTACGACTTGTTGATTTTAAATAGACATCATGTCTATTTTCTTGATAATAATAATTAGTTACATTCAGTTATCACCACATAAAGTACTTCATTTGAAGTACTTTATGTGGTGATAATATAAATACTTAAAAATTCTATACAGCGCCAACAAAAAAAAAAAAAAAAAAAAGAAAAAGAAAAAAAAATCTTTAACTATAGATCAGTCAACAATTGTACGGTTGTAGGCCAATTATCTACACTGTGGGATATAGGCCTTAAGGGGTGGGATAGTCTCCGTGGGGGGTCTTTCTAAGGGATCCTAACTCGTATTTACGCAAGGAAGTCCAAGGTTCGAAGAAAACCACGGAAAACCCCGAACGGTTGGGCTTATGGTCGCGATTGTGTCCGAACCCCACACACAGCTACAATCTATCAGTTTGGAGGTCAGAACATCGCGGCTAATGGTGGGGTCACAGATCAGACAAACCCTAAATGTATGGTGTTATTTTATTCTTTCCTTTTAAGTAGAAAAATTGGGTGAGAGTTTTTAACACATGTAGGTAACGCGGATTGGTAGCTCATGGAGATTAACGTTATTTAGTGTCCTCCCTTTATTATTATTATTATTTTTTACAGCGATTATTATTATTATTATTATTATTATTATTTTTGGATAGTGATTTGAAAAGCGGGATTTTTAATTTTTTTTCTCTATCAAAAGAAAATCTTCTGATGCAAATAATTGACGTAAATAACTTTCAATTGTTCAAAATCCTTGTGTTTTGACTTTATTAGAACAAATTGTTCCTGTAAATTGTAAAGTGTTATATTATCAAGCATGAGGGCAAACTATCTATTTCCGAAAAAAAGGTGAGGTCGATTTAACCACAATGAGGTACACCAAGACAAAAAATCGGTTCAAAAAGAGTGAAAAAAACTTGAACAAAATTTGACATATTTTTAAAAATGTGATGCACTGTTAATCTATAATAATAAAGAGACACGTTTGTGAGTGTGTCAGCGCTGTTCTGAAGAGAACGCTGCACATAGATTTACAAAATTTGGAAGAAAGTTACCGCTGTATGTGAAGTTTTGCACCTCGAAGCCCCGTTTCAGAATTTTTGATTAGATTTTTTTAATTTAATTTTTCAGTCGATTAGTAGCTTTCTTTTTCGAGGCGATTTTTCCACATTAGTGAAAGGAATACGGTAACAATCTTTTAACGCAACATAGTAAATTTAGTTCTCATTTTAATAAAGCTTATTCGAATTCGTACAGTCATTTTTCAATTTGTAACGAATTTTGAAATGAAATTTTTGGTATTTTTTCGTATTTTGTGGCAATTTTTTTTTATTAAGAAAAAGAAAATTGTTTCAAAGTTTTAGCCTAGTTTACTAAATTTTGTTTCCTTCGATTTTTTAATTTCATCGATTTTCAGTGCGATTTTCGGAGTAATTTTTGACGTTTTTCGAGTTTTATGCTTTTAGAATCGATTTTTTTATATAATCAGTTGTACTCATAGCTCTTTAAGCTGCGGCAATTAGCTGGGAAGATATGTTATTAGCAGTAGCAAAATGTTCAAGAAAAGGGAGATGTTAAAAATAGTTTTTGAAAACATTTTTTCATTAACTAAAATATCATAAGTACTCTTCAAACATCAAATATTCTATGACATATGTGAAAGTAATAGAGTAACCATGTCTATTTCTATGATGTATTAAAAATCAATTACATTTAGTTAACAACATATATAGCACTTCATTCTAAATAAGGCAAATACAAATTCTATAGATGCGTCTGCGAGACTCATGCCAATTTAAAATTTAATTAAATACTCCACATCAATGAAGTAATCCAAAATTTCTTTATTATAAACATCTAATATTTTTGCATTCAATTTTCATCTTTGATTACGAAGTTATATTTTGTAATAATCCGGACTGTTTTAACTTGCATAAAATAACGAGGAAAGTGTACCGGGTGGCCCAGCGGGTAATGTTTGAAACAAAGTCCAGTAGATGGCGATAGGTGCACGTGAATGAAGCCAAATTTTGTGCGCATGCTCCAGTGAGTGGGCAATTGTAAATGTAATGTTCCTTCAGTCTTCGGTGCGCTTTAGCGGGTGATTCTCGTTAGTAAACATGAACAAATATTCGACGGATCTTCGCGACTTTATTGTGCTACAAACGGCCACATGTGATGAAAATGTGATGGCAGTTCAACAAGCATGGCAGAAGTTCCACAACAAGAATTGGCCAAACAAAAGGACTTCTTCTGCCATGCTCGTTGAACTGCCATCACATTTTCATCACATCTGGCCATTTGTAGCGCAATAAAGACGCGAAGATCCGTCGAATATTTGTTAATGTTTACTAACGAGAATCACCCGCTAAAGCGCACCGAAGACTGAAGGAACATCACATTTACAATTGCCCACTCACCGGAGCATGCGCACTAAGTTTGGCTTCACTCACGTGCACCTAGCGCCATCTATTGGACTTTGTTTCAAACATTACCCGATGGGCCACCCGGTATGATAAGCTGGCACGAATTATTCCAAAAAATGGAGATTTTCTAAAGTTTTCGAAATTATTTAGTCAATTAATTAAAAGATGGCAAAATGTTTTGAATTTCTTTATAAATTAATTAAAATATTTTATTTTTTAAATTGTTTTGATAGTTAATTACAATATATTATACACTCTACAAATCTGAAATATACTACACATGTGAAAGTAAAATAACCACAATGTCTATTTTTACTTTCTTTTATCTTCGACAGAAGAAAGTATTGTAATCGAAATTTTTTTAACTTCCGGTTTCCGACGGTTGTACATGATTTAGGGCTCAGAGTTTCCAAAAAAACATGTTTTTACAAAATGTCTGTCTGTGTCAGTGTGCTTGTTTGTGTGTTCGTATGTCGCCATTCTACCATCAAAAAGTGCGTGAAGATATGCATAGAATTAAACATATAAAAAGATCATATAATTTGGTCTGATACTATAAATCAGCTCAACAGAATAAATCGAAAGCCAATGTATAGCAATTGCAGAAAACGCTGCTTACGGAATTATACTAGATTAATTTATGACACGATTTTTCAATCGGTAAATTAATTATAAGAGACGTATGATCGTTATATGATTGTTGAGGTTATTTGGGTGAAAGAGTGCGCCGGTGTTCGTATCCGGGATTTCTCAGTTGGAAGAGCATTGTCGGCTTCAGCCAATACATCCCTGGTTCGATTCCTCGCCCGGACTTTTTTCACCCACATCGAAAATTTACGTCTCTTATGATTAATAAATACTCCACAACAATGATCTAATGCAAAATGCTCCGAAACAAAAACGGCTGATATAATGTTAAAACTGTTGTTAGCTTTCGTTTTTTCAAAAACTAAAACAAAATCACTTCACCTTTTTTCATTCACGTATAAAAACATTTCATATTTATTTACTTAGAAGGTGTCACAAATAAAAATTAAATTAAAGAGTTGACATGTTTCGGTTCATTAATAAGAACCGTATTCATAACATATAAAATCAGTAGAAAATTAAATGACCTCATTTTTTTTCATTTAATTTTCTACTGATTTTATATGTTATGAATACGGTTCTTATTAATGAACCGAAACATGTCAACTCTTTAATTTAATTTTTATTTGTGACACCTTCTAAGTAAATAAATATGAAATGTTTTTATACGGCTGATATATTTTGCATCAATTTTTCATCTTTGATTACCAAATTAAATTTTGTAACAACCGGGATTGTTCCGACCTGCATATATTTGAAGGAAAAAATGCATGGTACGCGGTCAGGTAAGGTTATAAAGTAACGAGATACATTTTTTTAAATTTTTTGTCCATCTAAGCGTTTCGAATGTAATATTTCGTTCTCTAAGCTCCAGATTTTGCTGCAATATAAGCAATATTTAACATAATATAATTCTACAGATTTAAGGAATTTTCAATACATTTTAGAATGCTTAACATTCTTACGGATTACACTCATATTTGTGATTAAGTTTTTTATAATGTTGAAATAATAGTATTTTCTGAGCATTTAAAACAAAATGCAGTGAAAACAGCATTACAATTTTAACCATTTGCAAAATTATATATTAAATTAATTAAAATATAGTGAAGGATATTTAATTTATTTAGTAAGATAAAAAAAATATAAAATAAGGTTTTGAAATTATTTAGTAATTTAGTAAAAATATAGTAAACACTTTGTTTATCTCACACATATTATGATATAGGTAAAATTGATTCAGCCATCATGTCTATTTTTCTAATATTAATAATTAATTACATTCTCTTATAACAACATAAAGTACGTCTTTATAAATATGCTACATAAGAATTCTATCGAATAGTCTGCATTTGATTAAGTAGGTAATATAAGTATTTTATTACATGAGATTCATGGCAAGTTTAATGTTAATTAAGTACTCCACTTTACTGACGTCAAGTGCTTCAAAATATAAACGGCTAATATATTTTGCATTCACTTTTCATCCTTGATTACGAAATTAAATTTTGTAATAATTTGAACTGCATGAATTAGCTGTATATTAAATTGACACGAAATGTTCTAGGAAAGGGAGATATTTAGAAAAGTTTTTGAATTTAATTTGTAAGTTAATTAAAATATAGTAAGTACTCTTCAAATCTCAAATATCGTATGACGTAGGAGAAATTATTCTATACAGCATGTCCTTTTTAGTAATACTAATATCGAATTAAGATTCAAATTATCATCGTACAAAACACTTCTTTCTAAATATGCCACTTAAGCATTTTATAGGTGTATCTGCATTTGATTAAGTACACTGTAAAAAAAAATCTGGAGACCTACAAAACTAGTTTTTGTATAACTACAGAAATCTGCATGCTTACTAAAATTTCATCTGTAAGCAGGGTATAATATTATCTCTCGCATAGTACGAATACATGAAATATTCTAGTTTCACCTGTCAGCCAATCAAAAAGATTTTTATTGATGACGTAATGCGTATTCATCCAGCAACAAAAGCGTGAAAGGCATCCATGTTGAATCCAATGTTGATAAGGATTTCAAGTTAGGTTGTAAGTAAATATTTCTTATTTATGAACTAATTTTGTTATATTTTTGTTTTACTTGATTCATAGTTATTAACACAGTAAGGGCTGTTTCAGTTTGATTTAAAATGTAACATCACTTAGCCAGGTATTGATGGCTACTTTTCCTATTTATATCTGAGAGCTAAATATTTATCATCCATCAAATGACTTTTATTTACGTCGGTATTAATAATATTTGTGCAGTTTCTCAAATGTCAGTTCTCAAGGTATATTTTGAAATTCTATTAAACTTTCAGCCTGCAGTATTGTTTCTTTCATATTTGTAACGAAATTACTATAAGTAATATATCAAGTCGTTTCGGAGAGTTTAAGAATACTACTAAAAATACAAAACAGTTGGAAATACAAAAGTTAAAAACTCAAAATTCTGTAGTGGCTTTGCTACAATGTTTAAGTTGAATGAAAAGATTACACAATTACATTTTGGAAAACTTTATATTTTTTTTAAGTTAGCTATTGTATAAAATATAATAACTACTTAATTAATATAAGCTATTAAACTACCTTTTCCTTTTCTAATTGTTTAATATGGAACGTAGGTGTATTGATGTTTAAAAGTAGGTGGGTGAGGAAAGAGTAGGGAGGAATGGGAGGAATGGGACTGTGGGAGGAATGGGACAATAAGATTTCCTCTTTATTTCACATTTTTACCATTTCATCCAATGGTACAAGATGAAGTAATAGTAGCCAAATTTTCAGTTGAAAAAAGTTCTGATCTGTATAAGTTTGCAATTGTGTAAAGCAAAAGATTGTTTCAGGAATCAAAAGTAAATTTGCTTCATATGCTTTTTATATTTTTTGCACATTAGCGACTCGTTTATGCACAGCTGTGATACTTTTCCTCCACGTTAGACTATTTGAGTCTTATAGGTTTGTTTTATTACTGTCTCATATCTCCTTGTCAGTGGAGAAGTATGGGAACTATTTAGAAACTTACAATTTCTTTAATTATAAAATACCTTTTTCATGTTATGTTTATGTATTGTTCAGGGAGATTAAAAAGTGTTTAACCTTGCACTCTATAAATTGAAATTTTAGTTTTTGTGTCAAACAAAGTTTATTTTCTGTAAAAAGTGTCCCACACCACTCCATTCTCCCCTATAGCTACCTACTTTTAATAACCAATATTCTTGTTTCATGAAACGCTTTTGTTTGAATCTTAATCCTTAACTCCAGTTAAATTTCACCGACCACTGCAATATTCAGTTTTGACAGTATTTGTCAGGTACCCTTTATACAACCCAAAAATCTATTTTTCAAATAGTTTCCAAGTAAATATGATTTTTAGTAACGTTAAAATAAAATGCATACAAAAATGCCCATTAGAAGAGAAATTATGTCTAATACACTTTAAGCTTTTCATACATGATCAACGGGTGATTTAATATTTTAACACTAAGTAACTTGCAAAAACAATTACATCAACAGTTGGATGATTTCAACTTTTAGAGCATGTACAGTAGGTAGGGGGGGGAGATATGCACTTCCTTAAATTTTTATTTTTAATGAACACATTGGTCTAAACTTATGTAACGAATGATTAAAATATTATATTAGGACCTTAGGCATGGGTCACGATCAATCAATATGTAGCCAAATTGTAATTTTCAAAAAGCATTGTTTTGCATATCTTTGCCCCATCGGTAGGGTAAAAGAACTCAGTAATGAGGCAAAGTGCGCAGTGCGTATTTCTCTCGAGAGCCCATTTCTCCTGAAACGAATGTGTTATGTAAAAGCATTAATAAACTTCTCTAGTATTTTTATAGTCAAACTGAAAATTATAAATTAAACCTAAAAAATAGCAATCTGGGAGATGGTAAATAGCAGTTAACCTCTAACTGTTCAGACAAAAATTGTTCCAAAAATAATATGATCGGTACTCGAGACCGCTTGATCGTAGAATGAAGAAAAGTGTTGATTGACTCATAAAATTATATGTATGCACTAAACTTTATGTAAAAACCTATTATAATAAAAACGCTTTCATTTAGAAGTCTCTAACAATTCTACTAAGAAAACAAACGAATCAAAATTAAACTATAACGAGAGTTTTTTAACTGAAAATTACAAGCTAAATTGTGAAAACTAAATATAGAAGCTATCTTTGAGGCCGTTAACAGGAGTTAAGGGTCAAGACTTAACAGAAAAATATATCATGAAACAAGAATATTGGTTTTTAAAAGTTAAGTAGATACTTAGGTTTTATGTTAAAAAAAAATAGAAAAAGGGGAAAAAAGTTAACTAGCTTATTTTGGTTAAATAGCTATTATATTTTATACAAAAACAACAAAGAAAAAAAATAGTGTATAGAGCTTTCAACTAGGTAATTGTAAAAATCTTTGAAACTTGTGTGCATTTTTGAGCCAAGACAAATGCATACATTTACCCCATTTTGTAGTATTTTGCTTAACCGGCTACCTTTAATTTTAAACAAATGCGATCAAGGTTATCTACAAGATATATAGAAGCTAAGAGCTGCATTTTTTGGATTTGTAAAAATTCAAGATATTATCGGCAAACAAATAAAGTGAAATTTTAAAAATACTAGATCAAAATTCGAAAATTTAAACTTGTCTCATTTTTTCGGCATGAAGTGTTACTTTTTTGATATGATTTTAATACACAATTACTACACATGTAATCAAACTGCTACGTGGCGGTCATGATTGTACAAACATCGTTTCATGTTAAATCAGCCAGTGCGAGATGGGGGCGGGTGAAAATAGGTACTAAGGATGAGCTCCAGTGTATTTCTTCTATAATCTTCTGTAGGGGAGAGTGAGGAGTAATGGGATGTTTTCATAAAATAAGAAAATCAACTTTGTTTGACACAAAAATTTAAATTTATAGAATGCAAATTAAAGCACTTTCTAATGTCCTTGAACAATATAGAAACATAATTTGCAGAAACTATTTTATAATTAAAGAAATTGTAAGTTTTAAAATGTGACCAATACTTCCCTACTATTAGGGGAGGTATGGGGCACCCCTAAAACGAAGCCATAAGCCACAAATAGTCTAGTGTCAGGTAGATATACAAAATAAGAAAGATTGGAGATTTTTAATAACAGTTTCACAACATCAAATAACAGTACCTTCATCAATAAGAGGAAAATTCATATTGTGATCAGAGGTCACCTAAAAATTTACCAGTTCAATTCATTTACAACTTGAAGGAAATTAATATATTTATAATGTTATAATTAATATACTACCCACTAAAAATATTTGCATGTTAGTAATTTACATCAATCTTATTAAAAAGAAGGAATTAGACATATCTTTTTTCTCCTACTCTTTTTTATTTGCAACTTCTTGCATAAACAAAAAAAGCTGCTTTTTGGCATTGTTTAAATTATGCATAACATACAGTATAATGTTCGATAAATAAAGACATTATTATATCTACTCATAATCAAGTCATTAATAGGCGAAAATCTTAAAGTATATGAAGAAAATTTACATTTGATTCTTGAAATTATCTTTTTCTTTATACGATTGCAAGCTTATGTTGATCAGCACTTTTTCAACTGAAGATTGGCGTACCATTGGTTTATTTAGTGTGTGATTTATGAAGTATTTAGAATGATACATGAAGAGGGGCCTACTGTCCAATTGTTCTCACTGTCCCATTCCACCCCACTCTCCCCTTTAGAAATTGTTAAAAGTGTTGTGATGTGTTTTCTCATAATTTGCGAATAAACTTTGTGTTTTCTTCGAAAAAGAAGCGTTTTATGCTAAAGTTTTAATTTTGATAACCTAGGATTAAACATGAAAAATTAAGTGCAAAACCTAAAGGAATATGACAATCGTAAATTCTTTTGTGAGTTCTTGTAAATAAACAGTTATATACACCTTTTTTAATACCAAACATATCATAATAAGCTTGGATAGCATAATCGGACTTTGTTCCAGGATTATTGTAACTATGGGGCTTGGCAAATATAACGTTATCATTTTAGGAAGGAAGGGGGGGGGGGTCTGGCACACGATATCGTAAGATATTTCTACGGGGAGGAGTGTGGTCTTTTTGATGTCAATATCACTTTTTCATCCAACAAAAATTTTCTCTTTTTATTTGTAACAATCTTTGTTTCAAAATAGCATGTTATCTCTTTTGAGTCTGTTATCTATAATTATGAAAATATAAAGTTATTATTAAAATCGCTAAATTATAAAATTATCTAATTTTGAAATGAAGAATACCTCCACGTTTTGCATCCATATTCTTCTGTCATATGTATACATATATAATCATGGTTCGAGAAATTATATGTGAAGAATATTTGTATTGAAGCTTTTGTTCACTAATAAAAAAATGAAAGCGAAAGAATGTTTTCCTCTTACTTTGTAGATTAGAATTTCTATCCCCCTTCCCCATTTTCCGTGCAGGAAAAGTGCAATAAGACAATATTACTGTTGAATGCTTTATCTAAAAAAACACTATTATAAAATACTTTCTAATGGTAACTACTTTTTAAAAGTGTTTTTCGATAGAAAGTAATGTTTAATTACTTCTCTTCATTTAAATAAATAAATATGCTAAATATAAATGTAACCAGTTTTGTTTATCACTCCAAAAAAGAAATAAATTCTGAAAAAAGAAAAAAATCCGTATTGATAACTTTATCATTATAAGGGTGGTGGTGGTGGAGCGGGGGGGGGGGATTCGAGAGATAGTGTATGATATGGAAATTGGAGAGTCCAAAACTTCCAAAAAGCTGATAACGTTATATATGCATAACCCCTATGTTAAAATATATTCTTATTTTATGTCAATTTGTATTTTCATTTTGAACATTTTTTTAATTTAGATCCGCCGAAAAATAATAAGAATTGTTATGAGTGATGTATAGAAACATTTAAGCAGAGAAATTTAGAAAACAATTGCTAGAAGAAACTGACAATCAAACTAATTAACTACTCACGGAATTCAACTGATCCCTGCAAATTTTAAAGAATAATCATCCTACTTCTTAGAAGATGTAAGTATGTTTTTACTTTCTTCTATCTTTACAAGAAGAAAGTATTGGATTCATGAAAATTTTCGACTTCCGGTTTTCGACGGATTTATACGTTTTAGAAGGTCCTGAACACGTTTTGACTATTTTTAGAAAATGTCTGTCTGTGAGTCTGTCCGTCTGTCTGTGAGTCTGTGTGTCTGTCTGTGAGTCTGTCTGTCTGTATGTGACAAAAAATTTGTGGGCGCTCTATCTCAAGAACTAATGCTCGAAATTTAATAAAATTTTATATTCAGTTAGACCTTGATATGAATTAGTGCCTATTGGTTTTTGGTGAAAATTGGCCTGCAGGTGGCGCTGCTATACTACGTTTTTCATGATTTTCAAGATTGCTATATCTCAAGAACTAATGCACAGAATTTCACCAAACTTCAAATTCTGTGACCCCTTGATATACATAGACGCTGATTAAGTTTTGGTGCAAATTGGCCAGCAGGTGGCGCTGCTATGCCACGTTTTTTATGATTTTCATGATAGCTATATCTCAAGGACTAATGCACAGACTTTCACCAAACTTCAGATACCGCGATACCTTGAGATACATAGCCGCTGATAAGGTTTTGGTGTGAACTGCCCTATAGGTGGCGCTGCTATGCTACATTTTGCACAATTTTTGCGATAGCTATATCTCAAGAACTAATGCAGAGAACTTCATCAAATTTTAGTTTCTTTTACACTAGAATATATAACATAATTAGATGCTGTTACATTTTGGTATTAACCTTGCAACAGCTATGCTGCATTTTGCACGATTTTTCCGATAGGGGTCATTCCAGGCGAAATGAGCAAATTAGCTGTGGCTGCCATGTCGCAGATTTGAATGAAAATTGACATATGAGTACAACATGTATATTTATGAAGAAATGCAAAATAAGAGATTACAGAACAGATTGTTTAAGCATGTAAACTCACTTTAAAAGTTGATACAAAATTAAGTTCTTACTTACATGCTTTAAATTTCAATCTGGATTATTCGCGTTAGGAATGAAAAAAACTATATCATAAATTATTTTCAGATAAGAATGGATACTAAGTAAGAGATTGGCGTAATTTAGGATTTGAATTTTTATTCCTTACTGAGAAAAAAATATAGAAAAGGAAAATTTTAAAGAAGAAAATTCAATATTTCTTTTGCCCATAAAAATTTTAGGACAAGCGTTCTGACTTCAAAACTATTTAACATTTTAGATAAAAGTATATATTTTGACACAAGAAGTTTCATATATGCCTTTTTTATACCTTAAAGTGAAAAAAAAAATAAATTATGAAAAAAAGGACGGGAAAAGGCATTATTTCTATTGCTCTTTTAGTCATGAAAGAAATCTCTTATATCATTTCAAATTACTTGATATCAAAGATAAAAGTGTCTATTTTAAATATTCAAATGCTATTTCTCGCCTTTTCTTCTTTTCTTTTCTCTTTTCTTTTTTTCTTTCTGACTTATAATAAAAGCAATGAGAATTGAAGGATTAATTATCTAGTAGTGTTAAAATCCAATAGATGGCAGCACTATTTTTTAATTGAGATCGTACAATATTTTTAAAAAAGCGCGCTAATTCAAAGGAAAATTTGCGTGAAAATATCTTTTTGAAATCATTTTTTTTTTCAATGTTAGGAATCAAAAGGCACTATTAAAAATTTTCGAGCATATTATGGACTTATTAATCTTTATGTCTGTGCAATATTGTTTAGGACGGACCTGTCCCTTAATTATTATTCGAGCATAAATAAGAGGAAAAAATACGATTTTGTAACTTTTTTTTAAGTTTCTAAGTTTTTTTGAAGATGAAGGAATTAAATGATAATTATCAAACTTGGGGAATTCAATCTTCATATATAATACTGTATCATGGACTAATTTCTCACTTGTTTTGTCATTTTTTAAAATTTTTATAATGTTTCAAATTTTCTCAAAATTCACAAATTTTCAATTTTAACAACCCATTTAAAATTAATTACGTTGTTACCAGATTGCTATTGCTAAATAAATAAAAAGATAATTATTCAGAGGTTATAAAATTGCAAGCCAAATTCATTTATGTTAAGTATTTTTCAAGATACGGAGCTTTAAACTTGCAACATTGGACGATTGCACACATGCCGTTCTACATCACAAGTTTTTTAAAAGTCCAAAACTGCTAAAATAATTTAATTTTGTTAAGATATTTTTCAGAGATCTATTTGAATATGAATAAAATCCGTGTATGAAATTTTATTAAAATCGGTTACCATGGGGCCACGACTTTTTTTAAATTTTTGCTCATTTGACGTGGAATGACCCATAGCTATATCTTAACAACCAACGCACAGAATTTCATCAAACTTCAGATTTTGTTACAAAATGACATATAACATAATTACACGATGATTACGTTTTGTTATAAATCCTTCAACTGATGGTGCTGCTGTGCTATATTTTACACAGTTTTTTTTTAACCAGCTATATCTCAAGAAATAATGCACAGAATTTCATCAAACTTCAGATTCTTTTATACCATAACATAATTAGACGCTTTTTTACGTTTTGGCATAAATTGTCCAAAATATGGTGTTGTTGTGCTAAGTTTTGCAAATTTTTTGTTATAATTATATCTTAAGAACTAATGGACGAAATTCCATCAAATTTCAGATTCTGTTAGGTCTTGACATCAATAGATGCTTATTAGGTTTTAGTATAACTTACCCACCAAGAGGCACTACTAAGCTCATTTTCTCAGAATATTAATTAAATTTTTCGTTTTAGGCTTTTCGGATACCAGAATCTCATTAGGCTAGGTCAAATTTCGAGGAAATTCGATAGTGGGTAACTTTGGAATCACCACGGTTTTTTTTTTTTATCATGTACTTATGAGATAGAAGAAAGTTTCGGGATTGACGCATCCAACAAGTTTTTTTATATAAATAAATATGATGTAATTTTTACTTTCTTCTATCTTTACAAGAAGAAAGTATTGGATTCATGAAAATTTTCGACTTCCGGTTTTCGACGGATTTATAAGTTTCAGAAGGTCCTGAACCCGTTTTGACTATTTTTAGAAAATGTCTGTCTGTGAGTCTGTCTGTCTGTATGTGACAAAAAATTTTTGGGCGCTCTATCTCAAGAACTAATGTTCGAAATTTAATAAACTTTTATATTCAATTAGACCTTGATATGAATTAGTGCCTATTGGTTTTTGGTGAAAATTGGCCAGCAGGTGGCGCTGCTATACTACGTTTTTCATGATTTTCAAGATTGCTATATCTCAAGAACTAATGCACAGAATTTTACCAAACTTCAAATTCTGTGACCCCTTGATATACATAGACGCTGATTAAGTTTTGGTGTAAATTGGCCACCAGGTGGCGCTGCTATGCCACGTTTTAATGATTTTCATGATAGCTATATCTCAAGAACTAATGCACAGAATTTCACCAAACTTCAGATTCCGCGATACCTTGAGATGCATAGCCGCTGATAAGGTTTTGGTGTGAACTGCCCTATAGGTGGCGCTGCTATACTACATTTTGCACGATTTTTGCGATAGCTATATCTCAAGAACTAATGCAGAGAACTTCATCAAATTTTAGTTTCTTTTACACTAGAATATATAACATAATTAGACGCTGATTACATTTTGGTATTAACCTTGGAACAGGTAGTGCAGCTATGCTGCATTTTGCACGATTTTCCCGATAGCTATATCTCAACAACCAACGCACAGAATTTCATCAAACTTCAGATTTTGTTACAAAATGAAATAAATATAATTACACAATGATTACGTTTTGTTATAAATCCTTCAATTTATGGTGCTGCTTTGCTATATTTTACACGATTTTTTTAAACTAGCTATATCTCAAGAACTAATGCACAGAATTTCATCAAACTTCAGATTATTTTACACTATAACATAATTAGACGCTTTTTTACGTTTTGGCATAAATTGTCCAAGATATGGTGTTGCTGTGCTACGTTTTGCAAATTTTTTATTATAAATATATCTCAAGAAGTAATGGACGAAATTCCATCAAATTTCAGATTCTGTTAGGTCTTGACATCAATACTGATATACCACTCTTGAAAGGTCCTGACTTGGCAGAATGTCAAGCCGATTCCATTGAGACTTTGGGGAGAACAGCCTATGAGGCCGAGATTACTTCTACGTATTCATGAAAATGATATTAAATATTGTTTTCTATTTTTTGTTCTGAGTAAAATCTTATTTTAAAATAAATAGATTGTGCACCTTCTATCAATTATATATATTTTTTCTCTTACATTTTTATGAATATTTAAAAAAAGCATGTTTTTTTCTTTCTTTCTTTTTTTTTTTTTTTTTTTTTTTTTTTTTTTACATTTATATTTATGGCTAAAACGCAGTTTTAACGATTGCTTGGCATCTGACTTGGCAACTATACAAGAAATTCGCCAATTCTAACAACTTAAATATTCAGGGCACATGTATATCATATTCTCACTGGGATTTACTTGACGCCAAAATGGCATTATTTTGCCGAATATGGTAACCCTGATATTGTTTATTTTTTGATAAACTGTTTATTTACCTTAATTTTTCTTTTATAGAAATTATATAAGATGTTTTTTGTTCTATAGTTATTAGTTTTTAAAATTTAATATATTTAAAAATTGTTTTATTTATTGTAATTTTTTTAAATAATAGAAAATAATTTAAAGATGTACATATATTTAACCAGTATTTAAAAAATGAGGTTTTCGCCAAATTGACGTTGGAAAAAAATTGTTCTAAACCTTATAAGTATATGATATCTGCGCCATATTCATATCAAATGCATGCAAATAATATAAATAAATAGTGTACACAATAATGTAAAGAAACATATCTAAAAAATCGCTAATCTGGTATGTTTTAAAATCACGCCATGTTGCCGTTACTTCTAAAAAGATTAAGTTGCGCTATATTGCGAGTGAAAAGTTATTAGGCTAAGTTTAATAATCATACCTTTAAATCGTCTTTTTTATTATACTTGTCTTTTTATAACTTATTTCGTGTAATAGAATTATAATGTAATTTTAAAAACAGATAATTCAATTACAGAAACAAAAAGGTATTCCCCCCCCCCCCCCAAAAAAAAAACTCGACACATCTAGGGTTGTTTAATAAACAAACTCATCTCGAGATGGTACTAACTTCCCCATTTTTGACATGGACTCGCTCTTTTCGACCATGCGCAGTTCTGTCCAGGTTCCTCTCAAACGTGGTTCATCAGTAGATGCTTATTAGGTTTTAGTATAAAATACCCAACATGAGGCACTACCAAAGATCTTAGAGGAAAAGATGTGAAGGCTCCGTAGGCGTAACGTAAATCCACAGCTGTCAGTGAAACAGTACAAACAGCTAGGCAATAGAAGTCGCATACAGGGGCGAAAGATAAGAAGCGTTCACTTGGCGCGCTTTGGCATTATCAACCAGTAGTGATAATTATCAAAATGTGGAGTAATGATGTGGTCATCCCTGCCCGCCTCGGTCCCCGGGAAAGCAGTGCGCCCCCCCCCCCTGCCTCTTCATCCCCTTTTCGTGGAGGGAGATGAGTTAGGTCAAAGTTCATACAATACGTTACAGAAGACTAGATGAATCTGTACATTGTTATGTTAGTTTTCGAGAGAAAGTGGAACTTTCGATACATAATATTTATTATTTAACAAGTTCAGCATCACTGAAGACTTTTCAGTTGTACGTGTTAATCGGCTATCTATTTGCAATATAGAAAATATATCACAACAAACAAAGCATATTAAAAAATCTCCCACAATCTTTAAGTCTCAAGGCGAACTGCCAAAAGAAATGGTGTTTTGAATTCTCGCGGGGGAGTTGGCGCAAGGAGGTTTACTAGAAAAATATTTGGCGAATCGGTGGATGCAATGAACCAGCCTACGATTGGATCTCCCCCTTTGAGCATGTTTCCTAGCAATGCTGTTTGCACTGTTTCAGTTAGTTACGGTTTCCAAAGCCTTCATGTCTTTCCCTCTAAGGTCTTTGGCACTACTAAGCTCATTTTTTCAGGATATTAATTAAATTTTGCGTTTTAGGCTTTTCAGATACCAGAATCTCATTAGGCTAGGTCAAATGTTCGAGGAAATTCGATAGTGGGTAACTTTGGTATCACCACGTTTTTTTCTTAAATATTAAAATGTACTTATGAGATAGAAGAAAGTTTCGGGATTGACACATCCAACTAGTTTTTCTATGACATGCATTTCAATTATCTTTCAAAATACCCTTTTAGCATATTAGCAAGCAACTAATTCTCTTCTGTGTGATATATATATATATTAATGGATTATACTCAGACTATATTTTGTACTATTATTTTAAAGATAAATACCATTCTGTATAAATTATAATGATTCATTATTTTATTTTGAATATAAAAAATTTTAATCCAATTACTTATCAGTGATTAAATGGTGTTTTCAATCAGATGATTTTTTTAAATAGTTGATTAAAATCATAATTTTTATAAATGTTAAAAATTAGATAAAGTATAAAAATTTAAAATGGACATAATTTCAAAAGTTTCTGTGGATATTTTGCTTTATGAATGAACAATACAAAACGTGCTATAAATAATTTCCCAGCTAAATTATTCCTTAGACTTGTAAAATATTAAATAAAATAGTTTTGTAAAACGAAATAATTTATCTGGCATAAAATCATTTCAGTTAAAACTGGTACTTAAATCTAACAAAATGTGCTGTATCGTAATTTATTTAACTAATAAAGTCATTCATATTTTTTATAAAATAAGCATAGCAAGTATATATTAAATTTATCCAAGTAAAAAAAAGGTACGTCTTGGCAGAATGTTATTTTCTCAGCCTGCTTTTGCAATTACAAATTTATAGCAAATTGGGATTAATGGAAATTAAAGTGATAGTTAATCAAAAACTTTATTAAAGAAATATATAAGAGAAAAAGAACTAATTGGTATAAAAATTTTAAATATAAAAAAAACCTCTACGGTTGCGTTTGAATGCATGTTTTTATCAAAAAATATTTTGTGTACAAGTTTACATTTAAGCAATTAGCATCATTTTTTCTAAATACAAATGCAAAACGGTCTGAAAGATTTTTCATTGTTATTTGTGATACTAACTAATGAAATTTTACTTAAGTGCACTTTTTATTAGTTCTGTAATTTACTTATTGGTCGCTCTAGGTCATATTGAAGCTTTGCAACAACCTGCTTCTTTTAAAATTGTCAAAATTTACTTTGATTAGAAAAAAAATAGGGAAATTCACCTTTTGTAGTAACCAGAGATCATTTAACAAGAATTTCTTACATTATGCATTATTTCTAAATCTGTGTGCCCAACACTTTATAAAAATATAGAACTTTATTTAGAAAAAACAGGATTTTGATAAATCATGTTGTCTTTTTTGTAAATTATTAACATTAAAAGCTAATATTACCTTATTTTTTATATAAAAATATTATGTACTTTTTTCTTATTTTATTAATAAAGATATTGCAAATTTATTTTCTCAAGAAACAATGTCTTTTGTTAAAAACTAGTGCCTTTTTATGGGAATGGCTACATGGCTACGTTTTTTTTTGTAGAATGAATACTAAATTATTATTTTAGCAATTAAAATATAAATATAAGTATTGTTTTCTTAGATAATAAATTCATAATTAATTTTATATACAGTTTTAAAAATTTTATAATAAATGCAGTCAATAATTTTAATGTATGTAAATATTAGTTGTATTTAATATGGTTTTACATAATTATTACAAAATATTTTTATATATAACATTGTATACTACTGACTAATGTAAATGATAGCAGTTTTTAGCTCACGGGCTATCATAGCCTGAGAGCTTATGTGCCCGTCCGTTCTGTATGTATGTTCATACGTTCGTTCGTGCGTAACGCGATAACCCATGATAAAAATATCGGATCCACTTGAAATTTTGTATATAGGTATATCCTGATAAGGCGCTTCCCTGATTAGTTTTTGGAGTTCTTTCGATATGTATAACAGGGGGAACAGTGGGCTCATGCCTCTCCCCTTAATTGTTAGAAACGGGATTTTCATGCAGAATTAACAGTTTTCATTCAAAATTTAGATATAGGATCATTCTGATGAGGCGATTCCGTGACTGTTATTAGGTTTTCATCATGCTGTCAAAAGACAATAACACTCAGAAATGTTGGGGAATTTTCTAATTCACAATTTCAATATCGTGAATGCCTTCAGGACATTCTTTTTGTGCCAGTTGAGCAGTTTTAATGCAACATATGTAGCATTCATAAAGCATATTTAATATTTCTTATGTGTTATTGTACCATGTACCGACAGATTTTATATTTTTATTTAATAAATGACAAGCATGTCAAAATTTTTAAAATACGACTTTTTCGTTATCATATGGTTCTACAAATACATTTTGTATGAAATTATAGTTGAATAATGACAGTAATTTACGATTTCTTAATGTTATATCAGCATATTGACTTTTCTATAAGAGTATATTTATTTAACTTTTTATGTTAACATTCAGTTTTCTTCTTTAGGTGCAGGAGGAAACACAAATTAGAATTAAATATATTGTGAGCCTTCTTTACAGTGAAGGTTCAGTTAAGTCAGATGAGGAACCAGAAGCACTACTCCCACATCCAATTGTGGGATACTCAACAATTATATGTAAAGGAATTGAAAAATAAGAGCCAAGTTCTCATAGGAGAATTAGATTTTTTGATGCTGCGTTTTGTTTATTTCGTATTTTATTTAATTCATGTGTTATTCAGTATTCAACACTGAGTTTAAAATGCATGCTTCTTTGCAGATATTACTGACTATATTCATGCATGAGGAATTCCAATTACATAACTATACAAATTATGTAAGATTTGTAAAATGTGTCACATTAAAAAAATGTTTACAAATATGTTATTGTAATGAATGCATTAATTTGTTGTTTAGAAATAAAATTTATTCATATTTCAATGTATCTTGTCATTTAATGATATTACACTTATTAGTTGTACAAGTATGCATGAAGCATTTATAATAAACTGGCAGCTCATAATGCTTTCTAAAGAAATATAGCTTCCTTTTTGTTTCCATTTATTTTCTTCTTTCAGAAAATGTCTTTAGACATCTCTATCATCAAATACTACTACGTACTTAAAAATGTGAAATCAGCTCACAATTATAGTTGATATGTCCAAGATGCATTTTTGAATAAATTCATATCGTTCAATCGCAAGAAAAGTGACAAATCTCGCACAAATTCATTTTGAATATTATTCCACTAATAGTTGTGTTATAGGTGCGACTTACTACACAAACATTTTCATACGTGTAGATATGCAGAAAATTACTTTCTTATGCTATATGTCCATTTATGACAACATAGGAGAGGTGGTTTGTGTGGGGAGGTAAAACTGCCCAACCTTCCAAACCTCATTATACAACTTCATTTTTAAGTGTTATGCTTTTATGCACGTTTACTTTCCTGCGATCAGATTTAAATGCTATAATTTCATGTTACAAAAAAAAGAAAAAAAAAGCAAACTTCTCTTTTACCTATGTGAAATTTTATTTTCGTTCAGATGTGACCTTTTCTTGTGGGTGAACGATATGTTAAGGTGTGTATGTCATCTCTGTTGTATATGTAACAATTTTAGTTAGATATTCTACTTGGATTCTACTATTTCTTATTGAAGTAACCACAGTAGAATCATACTAAATTCCCACATCCATCTTTATGTATCTTTAAGCAAATTTAGAGTTTGAAAAGTGTGACCTATCAATAATTTAATTTTTCTTTTTAATATTTAAACTTGAAACATACCTCACAAGAAGATAAAGTATTAAAAAATGTGTTGTGTACGTTAATGGAGTATAAGTCTAAAAAAGAGACATATCAAAGGAAGAAGAATCCTATTGATCGCTGATAACTGTATAGCGCATTCATAAAAATAAGAATAAAAGGTACAAAAAAAAAAAAAAAAAAAAAAATTTCCTTGAATGAGAAATTCAAGGTAAGAAATTAATTTTTTTTCAGATGTTACAAATGTTTTTCTGACATAGAATCAGTTACTGTGCAGTGTTTCAAATATATAGAAGATACTTGTTAATAAAAGTCTTATCAGTTGAGAATTTAAAGAAACTACGTAAAGAAAATGTCAAAAAAAGAAAAAAATTGCAAGACTACTGTATTTCTACTTCTAATTTATAAGCATATTTATACATGGTTCGTACGCATCAGGGGATGCCTGGGATTTTAGGTGGTTTTTCACCAGAAAATTCGCAAAGTACTGATTTCTATATCTAATAATTGAATTTTCCCCATTAAAAAAAGGCAAATATTACTTTACATTCTGGTTCAATATCCTTGAAGCGTACGAACCCTGTTATAGAAAACGAACAGGAAGTATTTCTAATTATATACAGGTTTTCAAATCATGTATAGTATTATATGAGGCACAGTGCTTACTTATAAATACGGAGTGTAGTCCTTAAAGGTTGTAAATTTTATTTGCCTCAGTTACATCGAAATTCTATTTAAATGTGAAATATTTTTTATAAACTTACTAATGGTACTTTATTTAAATTGTTTCTTTTGGACTTCTTTTTTTTAATTTAACTGAAAACTGTTATACTTATCTGCTCATTTAGCTCCATTGCTATAATGTTAATTTTAAATCGATATTATTATCCTATTTAAATACATAAAATGAAAATTTTGTCAGATTTCTCATGCATAACATACAAATATTCATGGAAATTGCTGTGGTAATACTGAAACACATGTCGGGCCATATTGCTTATTTTGCATCAAAATATTTTGATACATGACGAAAACACCTCTCAAGGTATTTTTAAAAAGTAAAAATTCAACTTCATATTGAAAGAATACCGTAACAACAACTCTAATCAATATAACTTTTAGTTAAAAAATGGAATACAACTATAAACCATTATTAAGCCACTGCAAAAATTTTATAGTTGCATATAACTTTTGATAAGTATAAATAAAAAGTTAGATAAAATAAAATAATAAACAACAAATTACTGCATTGACTCTTGCAAAATTGCAAAGAATTTTTCCTGCGTGAGTACAAAAACTGCTTTAAATACACTACCGAAAAGACAGATTTGAATACTAAGAATTTTTCTGACGGTACCTTAATAAAGTTACCAGAAATATTTTGCTAAATTACATAAAAATTTTTGGGTGCAATACTAAAAAAATTGCTGTAAATATACTGTAAAATCTGTCTCAAATTTGCAAAAAAATTCCTAGTAAATACACTAAAAAATTCTTTGTAAGTTTACTAAAAAATATTAGAAAATTCGCAAAATATTGTTTAGTAAACGCACTAAACAATAGTTAGTACGTTTACTAAATAATACGTAGTGAATTTTCGAAAAATTCTTTAATAAATTCCCAAAACAATAGCTAGTTACTTTATTAAACATTATTTAGTAAGTTTACCAAAACTAATTTGAGAAATATCCTTAAAATTCGTTCATAAATTTACTAAACAACATTCAGTAAATGTACAAAAAATTCTTTGGTAAGCTTCCTAAATGATCGTTAGTAAGTTTACTAAATAATGTTTAGTAAATTTTCAGAAGATTTATTAGAAAACGCCCTAAAAATCATTAGTATGTTTACTAAACAATATTTAGTAACGCTTACTAAAGCAACTTTTGTAATCTTACATGATTTTCTTTTGTTGCGGTTACATAAAAAGTTCTAGGCATCCCAGTTTCCTAGAAAATGTTTAGTAACCTTACAGATTTTTTTTTACAGTGTATGTTTTATGAGTGATTTATCAAACTCGAAGATTCAATTCAAGTTAAATATTAATAAATACTCCACTACAGCGTTAGTAATGAAAAGTACTTAACACGTTGAATGCCATGCCAGTCACCGGTGGCTCACACTGAACATTCCGGGTTTTGGCTACGTTAGTCGCAAGTATCTGACACTCTAAAACTTGTCATAAAATTAAATATTTATATTATTTTATGTAACAATTGATTTTTTTTTATTTATATAACATGACATTTTACACTGTCAGTCACCTGTAATTGGCGCGGCCTAAACGGAATGTTCAGTGTCAGTCACCGTGGAATTTAACATGTTACAAAAAATTTGAGCAATTTTTCCCCTACTATAATAATTTATTACAAATTAATCGTTTACATATTATTGCATAACTTGTTGTATCATTGAAAAGTTCAGTTTTAGTAGCTTTTACCCCGCATTATGGTTCCGTAGTATATGATTTCTTAAACTTATTTTTCAAAGATTATTTATACGAAGGAATAGGCCAGCATTTATTCTCCGCGCTACCCGTTATTACACCTTGGAATTTTTTTTCATTTTGTGGCTATATCAAAGCTACAGTCTTTACTAGACCAACTGTTGATGTCAAATAACTGCTGTCTAGGATGTAAGCTACTTTGTGTACTGCAATAGAAGTCATGTGAAATCACTCTGGGCGTTAAATACAATACCGCTTAGACATTTCTTGAGCTACTAAGGAGAAAGAAGTTGGAATTTACTGTGTTACATGGTCTTGTAAAAAATTACAACACTTCTTATCAAGTATGCAGACAAAAATATGTAATATGTATAGGCAAACATACATAATTATATAATAGCTTGAGTACAATAAATATTTATAATCATGAACAAAATAAATATTTATAATCCGTGCAAAACTTATGATTCACCCTGTATAAAAACTCAACTATTTTGCATTCAGTTTTCATGTATGATTACGAAATTAAATTTTTATTTCTATAATAATTTTTTTTCTTAAAATTAGTGGATATGTAAAAGATCGGGAAAAAATCAACTTTGCACTGGATAATAAGGAGATTATTAATCGATTGCATTAATCGATTGATATTAATCGATTGAATCGTTTTCATTTCGCAAAAGTGTTAAATTTGTAATGTCCTACTTCCATATATGAACTATTTAATGCATAAAAATAAATTATATTTTAATGCCTGTACTCAATCATTAGGATGAAACTATGTGTAACACACAAAGATGTTATTTCATCATATGACACTTAACGTTTTTCGAAATTAAAATACCATAAGTACTTTTGGAATGAAAAATTTCATTTTGTCTGTATAAACTAATATAACAATTACATTTAATGGTTTTAATACAAAAAATAAATGACCATTTAACAAAAAGTTTGTTTCACAATAACGAATTCAGAATGGTATATATGCATCAGAAATCGTCAATGTCTAACGCATGAGAATTTTATCTGACAAATATTAAGGAAAGTTGAATATTAATTAAATCTCAACTTTAGTGATACTTAAGAAAGTGTTTAAAAGCATAGAATGCTAAGACATTTGAAATATACTTTTCAACTTTTAATACGTGATTAAATTTTCTAATAAATCCTGTATCTCTGAACTTCATATACATAAAGATAGCTGTGTAAATGTTTTGCAAATCGAGAGCATAAAATATATTTTTGAAGGATTCGTTTTCAGAGTTTAACTCATTTAAGTTATTTATATAGGCTCAGAGTATAATTAAATTGATTAATAAGTGTCAGTTTATTATGTTAAAAGTTATAATGTTAGTTCAGTTCCTTTATTTAAATTTTGAAAGAATGAAATTCGTTGTTTATGTAATCAAACGAAAATTTCACATTAAGTTAGATGCACATAAAATAGTTAACCGTTATATTTTAGATTTTCTTTAAATAGACAAAGTAATTAAAGAGTTATACAGGGTGAGTCATAAATATCGAAACAATAGGCTATCTCCTCAAATATTGCCCCAAGACCCATACTTCCAATTGCAAAAATTCATAAAAAGGTGAAATTTCTGATAAGATAAGTTGCAACTCCATGAGGAGTCTATTTGAAAAAATACGAAAATTAAATTTTTATACGGTCCCCGTAGGGCAAAATTCCCAGTTAGGAAATTATTCCTTATCCATTCCTAAATTGAACAAAACAAATTTCATCTCCTTATCTAAAAATCCCACAGAGATATTAAATCCCAAAATCCTCAAAAATTCCTGACTTACATCACTTTTCCAGCCTCTAAACTATGATTTCTTGACTCAATTTCAACGCTTGTTAGGGAACATTCACAAATTGCAATTTAATAAAAATCGGTTTAAGATAGCGCTTTTTCTTTGGACATAAAATAGCAGCGTATATATATTTTTTACGCTAAATTGGTATACCAGACGTCTGCCCGGGTCAAAATATCTAGGTCAAGTCCCAAACCGACCCATAGGGGAAAAAGTTTGGCATGGCCTGAAAAAATGTCAACATCATAACCATCATGACAAATCTGGAAAATAGTTTAAATCATAGCCCGGTTCAGCCGCAAATTTCCACAAAGTTTTTTAATACGGCGTGGGAAAAAATGCCTCATATGGAGGCGTTCTGACCAAAAAATTTTTTTATAGCTTTTCGTTTTTCATATTTATACTTTTTATTATTAAAGAAGCGCCAAAGGCTGTAATATATTTATTTTATCAATGAATCTCTATTTATATATAAATGTTTCACTTTTATTTTAATATCGTTAATCCATATCCCATGCGTTGGAGACTGAAAAATGATATACTCTAAAACTTTTTAAGACGGAATCACATAGGGAAAAAAAATACGTTATAGACAGATGCTCTCCCTAGAAGATGTAATTAGAGCTTATTTTCTTTTCAGGTACTATTGCATTGATTTTGCATGGATCAACATATTTTCCGTTTAAGACAGAATTCTGTCATAGGCAGATTTTTTTTTCACTGGTTTTATTGTATTTAATTTTTTTAGCCTTTAAACAATCTATTTTAAAAAATAAATTTTAAAGGTTTTTTTTTTTTTTTTTTTTTTTTTTTAATCTATATGTTTTTTGTTAAAAATTCAATTGAGCCGAATATTATTTATTTTATACATGTATTAAATCAGTCAGAGACAGTGATTTTAATGCGGGTTTTGTCGAGACCGGGTTTGAAAATTTCATCCAGAGTGCACCTAAGTTGAAGGAAGTATTCCCCTCCTTTATGAAAAGTACGCTAAGCCTGGCCTGGCGAGTCTTCAGAAAAAAGTAACATCTGGGTCCTGGCCCTACCTGGGCCCAGAATACTTAACATCCCCTGGAGGACCATAAAAAGCCTGAAGTTGTCAGAGATAAATTTAAAAAGAAAAAAAAAAGACTTTATCTGCATCTTAGAAAAAGCTTTTTTTTAAAAAATAATTGACGGACATTTAAACAATACACTTCGTTTTTCTACATAATGAATTTTTTATCCTCTATTTCTTGTCTTTAAATTATGAATTATTAAGAATTTTTAAGGGGACAGTGGACCGTTATTTGAGCAAAATCACCTATAGCAAAATCGTCAGAAAAAAGGTCTATTTCTGGGGTCTAATAGTACCTAAACAGTTTTTTCTTATTAAAATATCATTTATGAAGGTTTTAAGGAGTAAATAATAAAGATAAATGTATTTATATACTTTTAAATCTGTTTTTATCAAAACTAATTTTTGAATTGCTCCTTGCGTCTTAATTTTTGATCAAGTTTTATAAAATTGATAAGGACGTATCCTGATATTATTTAATAAGAAATTGTGTAAGCTTTTTAAAATTCGTCTTCATTAAGATAGTCAAATTTTATTTTTTACTTATTAAAAGGCAAAGTTTTGATGAAAATCGATAAGGAATTTAGAAAAAATTCTGTAAAACATTAACTATTCAAGAGATTAAAAAAATCTTACACAAATGTGTTTATAATATAGTTTAAAATGATAAAAATGCAAAAACAAGAAAATATTAAAAAAATTAAGACACGAGGAGCATTTTAAAATTTCGTTTAAAAATTTAAATTTTTGTAAAAAAAATTACAAATTTTAATAAGATTGGAAATTTTTTTAAGGTATTCTATATGCTTTTGGTGAATTGTATATATGCACAAAATTTCATATTGCTAAGATAAAAATGAATAAAATAAATTTTTAACGTCCACCGACCCCTGAAAAGAAAAAATAACTTGAAAGACGTCATTATTGATTTTTTTACATTAATTTTGTTTCGGCAAATTTGAAAAAATGTTTACTTTTGAAAAAAATTTTGCTTTTGAATATATGATTTTTTTTTAAATTGATATTATTTTTTCAATAAACATTTTTAACAGTTTTTAAATTAATATAAAAAAAACCTTTGAACAAAACTAAAATCAGATTTCATCTTTAATTAAATGGAAAGAAAATGAAATCCGATAAATAATGTTACAAATTATAACGATTTTTGATTGGACCATTTAAACCAGTACTAACCACATGAAACTTTTATAAATTGTATGAGAAATTTTAGAATGCGATTTTCTTAGCAAATTATAAGGCTAACCATCACATAGAAAGAAAAAAATCAAAATTCCAACTCAAGAAATAGATTTTTTACGCGTTTTCTAGAACTGTTAAAGTAACATTGTTTTTTGAATTGCACGCATTTCAATTGGTGAAAATTAAAAGCAATTATATGTTTTAATAAAATATTTCGATGTATGACGTCATTTTTTCTTATTTTTATTATTTTTATTACACGCTTTCTTTTAATTTACATTTTTTTTTGTGTGTAGAACTGAATTCCCTCGACTCATTTTTAGGCGCAGATGCGCACAAGATTTCGCGCGTTTTTTTTCTAACGCCCATTTTGCGAAAACCTGATGATTTTTTTTAAGAGCTATAACTTTGCGAATTTTGGAGATATGAAGATGCAACTTTTTGTGTCTTATTCAGGACTGAATAAGGAAAGTTTTCCTAATTGGAATTTTTGTCCTACGGAGGCCGTATAAAAATTTAATTTTCGTAACTTTTGAACTAGACCCCCCTCCCCCATGGAATCGCAATTTATCGCAATAATCAAAAATTTACATTTTTTTATGATTTTTTTGCAATTGGAGGTATGGGTCTAAGGGCAATATTTAAGGAGATAGCCTATTGTTTCGATATTTATGACTCACCCTGTATATACATACATACATATAAGGTAATAACGCCCCGTTAAGGTTCTACCAATTTTCACGGCTCAGTTTTAGATTGTATTTTTCAAACAAATATATGATTTGATACAGCAACTCATTGACTATCTATATAAAAAATATAATTTAACAGATATGTATTCATAAAATGTAATGGCGTGATTTTTTGACCAATGCTATTTGGCGTTAATACCTACCTATACGGGTAATAACGCCATGCAAACAAAACTATGGAATAAGACGGAATAACTGAATGTAGATAGCCCAATTCTAAAAATACAAACTCTACAAACTTAGAAATTGACAAATTGCATTCTAAGCTGTTGAAAATGTTCAATTTTTTGCGAAAGTGTAAGAAAAATAAAGGTGTGGTGTGTGTGGGGGGGGGGGGAGGATGAGGCAAAAGAATATCAGACCGTGAGATTCTTTTTGGTTAAAAAGGACCGCTTAAATAGAATTATTAGACACATTGCACAGTTTTAACTGTGTTCATTTGAATCAGTATTTAGGATGTAGCTCGGCCACTGTAGGGAATCAACCGGGATATTAATACCAAGTATTGGCGCTATTACCCCTTTATAGTTATTGCGCTGTTCATTTTAAATTACAAATTATCTCGAGAAGATATCCAAAATCTCCAACAACATTTTGAAAATCCATGAAATGTACTACAAATTTATGTGATTAACAAAGTATTTTCGGATAAAAAAATAGTCTTCACATCACAAAACGTATCTCGCACATTTTAGATCAAGCGTTAATTTTAGTTGCTTGTAAAAACAATAAGACCTAAAAATGAAACAAATTAACTTGAAGCTGTTTTTTGCGATTTATATGACTCAAAACCTTTCTGCGCAGAGCACATGGGTGTCATTTTCCAGATTATTTCATAATTATGTATAATATTAGCACTTGGCGTTATTACCCCGCCATGCGTTATTACACCAGACCACCTTATATATACACACACACACACACACATATATTTATATGTATATATATATATATATATATATATATATATATATATATATATATATACATATATATATATTACGTTTTTGAAATTACACAATAAGATAATTCAAATATAGTTAAAAATTAATTTATTTAGTATGTTACAAAAGTATGATTTTGATAATATTTTGTAATAAACTCTTCCTGATTAGAAAAAAAAATAGTTTTATTAAACTGTTGACATATTTCATGTGTTTACCGAGTCTTTTTCAAAATAAATAAAATGATATTCCGAATTTACACGGTGATAAATTTACACATTGCATGGAACCGAAACGCTATCATTCAGTTTTTTATATGACACTCGTTATTTATTTATTTATTTATTTATTTTTTATTTGTATTTTTGAAAACACTTAGTAACACGTGCCACAGCGTTTCTAAATTGAATGATTTCCTATCTTTACATACGGTATTTTTACGTGTTACAGTCTATGTTGTTCCCCTTATGGATAAGTTGGATTAAATATTGTAAGATGAAAAATAGTGATTCTAATACGTAAAAATTTCATATGTAGTTAAACAAAATCATTCAACCTACCAAAGCATTACACGATCTACACAATGTTTTCAAAAATAGAAATAATAATCCAAGTACAATAATCAACTAACGCACTTCACAAGAAAAAATGAATAATGGCGTCTTCGTTCAATACACCATAGAATGTAGAATTTTGGAATATCATTTCATTTGTTTTGAAAATGACACTGTGATGAGTTGAAAATTTTCAACAGTTTAATAAAACTATTTTTATTTTTTAATCTTATTTTTACACCTTTTAAGCTTTTAGAAAGAATCTATTAATACAAGCGGTTAATTTGTTATACATTATTTAGTAGTTTAATAAAAATGTATTAAGTACTCTGCAAATCTCAAATATTCTATGATATAGCCACATGTCTATTTTCTGATAATAAAAATTAATAAATTTCTGTTATCACCGTTTAAAGCACTTCTTTCTAAGTATGACACATAAGAATTCTATCAATGCTTCTGCGTTTGATTAAGTAGGTTATATGAGTGTTTTATTATATGAGATTCATGACAGTTGCTTAAATCCAAATTAATGTTATAAAGTTGCCTTTTTGGATTTAAGAATAGCCTTAATTCAGAAGACAACATAAGATTTTATGGCTCTGCTTTAAGGAGAAAGACAATATTTTTATTTATTCCATCATTTTTCCGTAGACGATAATTGAGATGAAGTAAAACAACTCTTCTTAAAATGCAAATAACATTCTCCTTTGTAGGTAATCAAACAATCTCGAATTACATCTTTCACTCTTATTATCCTGGAAAATTATTTTACGTTTTAAGCTAAAATTCTATATACATTGACAAATTTATTCATCTTTAACTTACGAATAATTTGAATTCCTGTCTACACTTACAATTCTTCACGATAATACCATTTATTCAAAGATTTGCAGAACACAGACAACAGTGTTTTGGAGTTACTAGTGTTTGGATTAAACTAGTGTAAGAGAGATTTACTTCTCATCAGTTGAACTTAACACATTGAGTTTCTTCTAAATTAATATTAAATTACTTGCAGATACTGCTGCAAAAAATATTTCTTCAATACTTCAATTAAGAAATTCATAAATTCATCTGTTTTTAATTACTTTATTTACATATTAGTTTTATTACGTGATAATCATAGTAAATTAATGAATAATTTCGAATTCAAAATTAAATTCATGAAACTAATAATATACACTGGAACTTTTAAAAGATTGTACATTTCTGATTTAGATAACTTTTCTGATTTAAAAATTACTCTATTTCAATTGTTCATTATTTATATTTGGTGAAAAAAATACTTTAATTCAATAACTAAATTGCTTTATTGTATAGATAATTAGAATTTTTTTTTTTTTAACTCAATATAGATTTTCAAAATTATTTTTTTTTTAATTCTCGACTGTTTGACTTAAATGCCTAGATAGACATTTAACACGTTCGCTGCCGCTTACGTGAAGATCAGGTGATAGTCAATGCCACACTGTAGAGGTGGGTTTTTCCCAGAAGCCGATTTACTTTTTATAGCAAAGAATCCGTGAAAGATTTTTCCGCACCAGCATGTGACTGGCTATTAGGCATTACCCCACATCACGCGCGCTGGCGCGTGAGTGGTCCCTTATCGTTGGCGCCATATCACGCGATGGCGCGTGATCGGCAGCGAATGTGTTAACAAATTCGTCAGTTAATGACCCTATCAGGGCTTTCAAATGGAAATAGAGACATACTCGTATTTAAATATTTTAGGCTATTTAATCAGAGATATACTCACTTTAAAGTATAAAAGACAATTTATGCTAAAAGTCATTCTTAAAGTGCTATTACAGGCGTGGCCAAAGTCGCTTCAAATTACAGGCGTCTCCATGTTCTATTATCCAATGTTATATTAGAGAGCAAGAGATTCTCATCCGTCTTTGATGCCTGGAACGAACAGAGTCGCCAGTATCGCCATCAATCCTATAGATGGAAACCCGGATAATTTAAAACCCGGAGCATTTTTCTCGAAGAGCCAATGAAATGCACACAAAACAAAAAAACTCAGGCGATTTTTGTAACTTGTAATTTTTACGTGTAATAGCACTTTTAAGTTTTTCTAGTATTTGCAAGTAATATTTTCATAAATCGGCTGAGCGTTTGATTAGCTTTTCAACAACAACTGAATGATGGAATATAAACTATTGCGAATTGTTTATTGTTAAATCCTTCAATCGTAATTTGTTCGAAGTACAGGCACCAGTAAAGTTATTACACGACCGGAATTAGTAAACTCTCTTTATATTCACCCGTAATCTACCCCCAACTCTACGCACTTGAGCACGAAATCGAATGTAGCCCGAAATAAAATAAATTCAATCTATATTTTCATACAACTCCCCAAATGTAGTATAATTATAATAATAATTTCATCTTTTTTTCTAAAGTATATACACATAATATTCAAATATTCAGTTTTTTCTACTAATAATCAGGACATTCTTTTTAAGCGTAGGATCAAGCAGAAACCTACTCAAAGGAATCAGAATTCATCACAAAATGGGCCTTAACCTGCAAAATTTTTAGTCAGCCCGACTCGAATCCCTGCTATACCGAAAACAAATATATCTTTAATTTGACTTGTCTTGACTTCTTTTATGTTAAATACCTGAAAAACTGACCAATGTAGGATTCAAATTAAGGTAGCTGGATTTAAAATAATGGACAAGTTAGATACAAAAGTTTTATTTAAACTGATTCATGGATAGTTATTAATACCTTAAACTCTTATATTTCAAATTAAGAAATTATTTATTTAAAAAATATAGCTAGCATTTTATGTATGCATTTCTTTAAGTTATTTATCAGTATGTTTAATTATAAAATGATATTTATGAACTTTGTATGTGCAATATCTCAAAAAAGATATATTAGTCTATTTGTAATCAGAAATATCTGCTCCCCACACACACATAGCAAGAACGTTAATGCGTGCATATGCTAGATTTTAGTTATGAATAGGTGTAAAAAATAGCTGCTGCACTTTGCTGTATTTTAAAATATCATGTAAATAAATACAAACATGCCTCCTTAAGTGAAATAAATTATCAAAAATTATCAAGTTATGAAAATATATAATGTAAATTGTTGCATGTTTTATTCATTAATATATAATCTGAACACTATTAAGAAACATTTCCACTGGTTTAACAGTAGGTTTTATTAGTTGGATTGTGATTATCATATACTTTTAACACAGATCCAATACACCTAGTTTTTCAATATTGATATCCAATTACCATTAATCATACGGTGCATTGTATCTATTTCTTGATATTTAGCTTAAGAATTTTAAAAGTGCGTATTTATAAGTTTAGGATAATTATGCATGTGAATTTTATCATATAAATTTTATGGCAGGTCGAATGTTAATTAAATACTCAACTTTAGTGGCACTAATGAAAATTGCTCCAAAGCATTAACTGCGAAAACTGTTGACATATACTTTTCAACTGTGAATACGTAATTAAATTTCAGTAATCAACAGTGCTTCACAGCCATATTTCATACACTTTCAATTAGCCGTGGAAATTTAATGAAAAGAATACATCACATTTTTCACAAAAGTAAAATGTAGTTCATAGATTTTGAAAGCTTTGTTTTGAAGTTTTGATAAATTTCTTGATTTAATTGCGATACAAACGAAAACTTCAGGTGATTAATAATTATTTATTTTCTAATTTTTAAGATAATAACATTACGATTTTACTATTTTCAGATAAATTATTTTCTACGATACACATTTTTGTTTTGGTAGTAATAAATTTTATTGCTATAATATTCTTTAATGAATGTATTTTCTATTATATACACTGGTTCGAAAGTTAAGCATAATTGAGAATTAAGTAAGTTATGAAAGAAATGTAAATCGGAATGTGGTGAAACGTTGTATGCGAGTGTGAAACGGTTATAAAGTAAGGAAACAATTCAAAAGAACGATGATATTTAATTTTATTATCCAAAGTATCAGTTTGAAAGAAAACTGAGCATAGTAAAGTTTCACATTTAAAGGAAAAGTAAAAGAAAACATTAAATAAAATAGTGAGGCTGATATTTAATAAGAAGTGTGGTCACTTCTGACAGCCAGGTACGCTGCACAGCGATTTCCCATACCTGCTATGAGATTATGAATGAGTTAGGGCTCAAACAGTTCTAAGCTTCTTTGAGAGCTCCTTTGAGTTCTGGAATGGAACGTGATGGGTGCGAACGGGCAGCAAGTTGTCTCCCGTGAATATCCTATGCATGCTCTATAGGATTTAAATCTGGGCAGTTTTCAGGCCACGACATGCGCTGGATGTTTTCCATTTCAAGGTAGTCGTCAACCAGTAACGCACGGTGACAAGGCGCATTATCATCCATGAATATGAAGTCAGGACTGACAGCACCTCGAAACAAGTGAACATAAGACTCAAGAACTTCGTCTCTGTATCTTTTACCACTCACAGACCCCGTGTCATAGATATAAAGGTCTGTGCGGCCGTCCAACATGATGCCTGCTCATAACATTATTTCCCCTGATGGAAAAATATGACTTTCCATTACATTTCTTGGCTCAAAACATGTTCCACGTTCTCTACACAGTTACCCGACGAGAATCACTACTCAGACTAAATCGGGACTCGTCACTGAACATCACATTGGCCCAATCTCCCTGACTGGAATGTTGATGTTTCAAACTCCAGTTTAAACAATCACGTTTATGCGCAGGCGTGATGAAAATGCAAACTGCTGGCCGTCTTGCATAGAGACCAACAAGATTGAGTCTCCTGTAAACAGTTTGTCTTGAAATTCGTATTCCTGTGGCGACTGCGCGCGCCGAACCCAGTCTTCTTTTAGTACTGCCCCCCTGATGTCGCGCATTTATTACCATACATCGGTCTTGGTGAAAGGTTGTGACTCTTGGTCGACCTGGTATTGGTCGTCGGGTAATATCTTTGTACTTTGAAACATCTGCCACAGTCTTGATATCGCAAACTGGTCCACATTCAGAATTCGAAACACTTCGGTTTGTGATCGTCCGGATTGCAGCATTTCAACGATACTTCCTTTCGCAAACATATGTAGTTGGCGTCTTTGTGCCATCATTAATTCTGTTTGATCTTAAAAATGTTTCTTGGCACACCAGTTCTATGAAATTTGTCTGAACTGCCGTATGATATCAATATATGATAT
Organism: Maratus speculifer; assembly: GCA_964019185.1. Taxonomy (NCBI): domain Eukaryota; kingdom Metazoa; phylum Arthropoda; class Arachnida; order Araneae; family Salticidae; genus Maratus; species Maratus speculifer. The sequence goes on from OZ025294.1 coordinate 364,079,857, forward strand.
ATCATTGAATATGACGAAGCCAAGTTAACAAATTGATAAACTTATCTTTTTCTCCATAAAAAAAATCTTTTCTTTTAAAGTACCAAAAAAATCATGATCAGAACAAGATCTAAATTACAGTTGAAGTTATAGATATATCGCCCCTTTTCTCATTTTTGTAATACGCAAACGACCCCCTTTAATATAAGGGACACCTAAAAGCCGGCGCATGTAATTCACGCTTTCCATACCTTATATGGTCATGAAACCCAGTGTGGTTTTCTGCATACCAGCTGCCCTATAATAAAAATGCTGCATAAGATATTTTGCGCGTCGTACATGTTCGAGTAGATCGCCTCCCATGCTACCATTTCTTTATATGGTACCCATTCGCGAATTTTAATCCGCTTCAAGAGCCCCAGGTCTAACCGCAAAAAATTCCTTTGCTTTTTCAAATTCCAATATCAAAGTTTAAACACTTTTATCGCCAATTAGCGATTATCTTGTTAATATGCTAAGTACAAAATGTCTCTCTCAGAAGAAAAAAATTGCGCTTATATTTTTGCCAAATGTCATAGACGTGCCAAACATTGTAACCCTTTGGCGATAATTGACAACTGACGTTATCTTAGTTCTCACGGTAAGAGAGATCCACTTTTGCCTCCCTCTGCTGTCCTTGCCAGTACCACGTTGGGCACCCATTATCTCTCGAAAGGGCAAAATAAAATTATATGTTAAACGAACCTGGATTCCTTAATTACTTATCGTGTTTATTATCGTTCTTCCTTTCACGGCACTAATAATCATTCACGAACAATATTTTGCCTAAAAGATACAGTTATCAAAAATCCTTAGTACAAACATTGGTTCTAAAAAGACCGTATTGACCCCATTAGAGGATATGGGTGCCCATAAAATCTGGAGAAGACGCTGATTTTTATCTTCTCTTTACGGCGTGCGGCGTTTTCGGGTGACAAAGGATTGTTGGCCCATCGATGCGTCGCGGAATTCGGAATGTGTTCCATCGTCTTCCATGTGTGTCGCATGGTGTTGCAAACGGCAAAAGGGTGCATCGCATCCACTAGGACGGTTAAACAGACCGTGTCCAGCTGAAAAAGTGAGGTCAAAAGGACAGCTCCCATATAGCTCCCTGATTGATAGACCATCGTCGCTCCGTCGCTGTCAACATTCATCATAGCGTCGTATTTCGACTTGCTGCGGTCACTCAATGTCTTCGGCAGTGTTTCTCGGCTGCAGTGCTCGTCATACTTGTTTGTGAATTTATGCAAAAAATATGATACCAGCAAAAAGTGTTTTTTTTTTCTTTTCTCGGCAGAGTTAAAAATTACATGACATCTAACAGCGGAATTTCCTGCCTGTAAAAAAATAAATCCTAATACAAGGTGTGATACAAATAAAACAAAATTAAAATACATCAAAATATAAAAAAGTGTGTGGCGAATAGTTTGATTCAACAAGTGTATCTAAAAAAAAAGAGACTCTGAAGATGTATAGGCATATGACGACATGGTGTATAACTGTATATATTCAAATATATATGTAATCAATTCATACTATTTAACCAGCATAATCTTACATTTTCGTATGTAATTCTGAGAGAGACATTTTCGTACCTGGTCCAAATTTTTTTTCAAACCCAAACCAGCGGGGGAGATATATGATATCAATATATCATATATCATTGAATATGGCTATGGCAAGTTAACAAATTGATAAACTTATCTTTTTCTCCATTAAAAATTCATTTCTTTTAAAGTACCAAAAAAAAAATCATGATCACAACAAGATCTACATTACAGTTGAAGTTATAGATATATCGCCCCTTTTCTCATTTTTGTAATACGCAAACGACCCCCTTTAATATAAGGGACACCTAAAAGCCGGCGCATGTAATTCACTTTTTCCATACCTTATATGGTCATGAAACCCAGTGTGGCTTTCTGCATACCAGCTGCCCTATAATAAAAATGCTGCATAAGATATTTTGCGCGTCGTACATGTTCGAGTAGATCGCCTCCCGTGCTACCATTTTCTTATATGGTACCCATTCGCGAATTTTAGTCCACTTCAGGAGCCCCAGGTCTAACCGCAAAAAATTCCTTTGATTTTTCAAATTCCAATATCAAAGTTTAAACACTTTTATCGTCAATTAGCGATTATCTTGTTAATATGCTAAGTACAAAATCTCTCTCTCAGAAGAAAAAAATGCACTTATATTTTTGCCAAATGTCATATACATGCCAAACTTTGTAACCCTTTGGCGATAATTGACAACTGACGTTATCTTAGTTCTCACGGTAAGAGAGAACCACTTTTGCCTCCCTCTGCTGTCCTTTCCAGTACCACATTGGGCACCCATTATCTCTCGAAAGGGCAAAATAAAATTATATGTTAAACGAACCTGGATTCTTTAATTACTTATCGTGTTTATTATCACTCTCCCTTTCACGGCACTAATAATCATTCACGAACAATATTTTGCCTACAAGATACAGTAATCGAAAATCCTTTGTACATGCCTATACCGCGTGAATGGGTTTATAAGTATTCGGACATGCGCAGGTATTTCGCGCATGACGTAGTCGACAGAAAAGTTTTGCATAAACTCAATGTTTCTTCTTCAACCAATTAATCTCTGCAAGTAATTTTGAATAATTTCACGAATATTTACTCCATGTTTGGAACATTTTACGAATTATGCTTAACTTTTGGACACCAGTGTAAATCGTATGCCTTTTTACGGTCATGTCAGTGTCACAGCGACATCGCATTGTGAGATTGCGACTGTTGTTTTCACGTTACTTGGCACAGAAGTGACGATACAATATACATTATCAAGTTCTGTGACGCTACACTGTTTCACGTTTAAGAAGTTACCTTGTGATCAATATATAAAGAGCGTGATTTCTATACAACCATTTTGCCTCTCGGTCGATTACCAAACTACAACGGAATAAATCGGGATTGTGTCGTCCGTTTTTATAGTTATTTTTCTCTTGTTTTCTTTTTTTCCAGATTTCGAATAAGGAACATTATCAGTTTAGGTGACAACATTTTCCGAGACTTTTATATATACTTTACCCGATCTGATTTTAATATGTGTGCTAGTTTCCTTTTACTATTATTTTCGCTGTATGTGAAATTTGAATGAGAATTCGTTATCGAGATTGGTAAAAAACAAACAATTACTCCGACCGGCATCCGATTTTTCAAAACCAGAAAATAACTAAAAAACCGGAACAAGTCATATTAAAAGTCATGCAAAAACTACTCGAAGAGACTAAATTAAGAATCGTCACAAATGTCACATTTTTTTGTCTATAAAAGTTAATTTTTGTTTACCATTTTCGAAAATTATAGTCTATGTCAAACGTGTCTGCATATATTTTTATAATATAAAATAATTGGTAGGCTCTTTTTCTTATGTTGAACTCATAATTTAGTATTTCGTAAACATAAAACAAACCATTACAAGATTGTTATTATTTTTAACGTTGAATAATTATAAAAACATGGGAACTATTTCATAACTAATATAAATCGAAGATAATGTAAATTGGAGATAAATGGAGTAAAATAGTAAAAACATTTTTTTTATAAAGCTTAAAGTGATTAATTATTTTGTTTAATTATTCTTCATTTTAAGAAAAAATCAAATAAATTTCCCCTATTTTTTTCTCTTTAGATACATAAATATATATTTCATAATTGATATACAGGTGGATATATTTTAAATACCAAAGTTTTTTTTATAGTGCAACACATCCCAGGTCGCAGTGCTTTGGCTCAGCCACCCCCCACCCCTCAGTAATACTGCAATCATAGTTTTTAGCTGTCTGTAGCTTAAAACTGTATAATTCAATAACCCGAATTATACAAATATCGGTAAAATTACTATAAGTGAAGGGGAAAGAATAAAAGAACAAGAAAAAATAAAATAAAAGCAATAAGCGTAAACAGATGGCGTTACGGGTCCTGTCAGTACAAGCGCCATCGTAATCATCAGCAAAATCAAGAAGTTGCTATTTAATAAGAAAAATGACCGTCTTAAATGACTTTTTTATGTTTACAATGGCACTATCACTGACCATGGAGAGAACCCGTAGCGCAATTTGTTTGCAATTATTTCTTTTACATTTTTTATTTTTATTTTTCGCCCCTCCCCCTCTCAAATAATAAGTGCACCAATTCGGATTTCATTCGAATTATACTTTAAAGCCACGGAAAGCTCCAAATCGAGACACTTATATCATAACTAACCTGTATATATATTTTTTTTTTTATTTCACAACAGAAATTTTAAATATTCAAATAATCCAACATCCTTCTAATATGACTTTATCAGGTTATTTTTCACTTGGAACATTTATAAATGATTTATTTTTTGTTTCAATAAAGCATTTTATTGAAATGCATTTTCATTCATAATATTTCTAATTCACATTTAACACACAGTATTCACGAATTGTTTCCTCGCTACTTTGTAACTGCATTATGTTTCACATATTCTATTATTATTATTTTTTTTGTTATAGACACCACAGCAAACGATGTTGCACCGTCTTTTGCAGAGCCCATTCCAAATACAACCATAGCTGCAGGACGAGATGTTATACTTCCATGTGTGGTTAACGATCTGGGAGATTACAAGGTTAGATATTTAAATTAAGATTTCTTTGATGCAATTTTAAATCATCATTTGATGATTTTGATCATTGTTTAATGATGATCAGTGATTCTGTTCAATGATTATTTCAACTTAAATTGATATTTTAAAACATTGTACACCATATATATTTTTTCAAAATTTATATATATATATATATATATATATATATATACACTGCCCACCAGCTGCCGTACAGGCTTCACAGAAGCCAAAATATGGTGTTGTGCCCTATTTAAAAAATATTACGATTTTACGGAAGCGTATGATGACCGAGTCGGTATTACGCGCAAAGTCGAGTTATGGATTAAAAAAGAAGAAAAAACAATGGTATAAATTACATAACTTCAAAAGAATAAATATCAACAGTGTTAGATGGAAAAATAAAAAGACATATGGGGAATTCGTTACTGTAATTCCTTAAAACTCATTAGATTTGAACGAAATCGATGTAAGTTTCAGCAATAAAAATGTCTTGACGAAAATCAACGCGAAATGATTTTTTAGAAGATTTTGGAAGTAATTTAAATATGCCTTTAAAATCGAATGCATTTTAACGAGCGGGATTATTAGAATATTATTTTAGATGTTAAAGAATTTAATAAACTAGGAGTGCTAAAAAAATTAGAAAAGAAAATTTTATTGAATAATTTACATAAGGCATGGCTATTTCGTTTTCGTATTATGTACATATATGTTTACAAAAATTCCTTTTATGTCTTGCTTACAGTGCTCAAAAGAATTTATTTTCGTTACTTAATTTCTGAGACTTAATACATATGAATACATATAATTCAGTTTAATATGGATATTGTTCAGAAAACGTACAGAGACCCTTACTACATTTACAGACTGCAGCGGCACCTATTGCAGAAGATTCAACCGGCAAAATTTTAATATCAAATTTTATAATTTCAACATCACACACAGCAGGGGCTCCCAAAATTTTGGACAAACGTACAGAACAGAAGGCAAACAGAAGTTCATGCTTCCACGTACTACCGAAAGAAGATCTCAAATCTAATGCAGAAAAAGTAATATAAAGTGTATTAATTTTAGATGAAAAATATAGATGCACTTAAATATAGAACATAAATAAGCTTTGTTAAACAGAAAAAAGTACACATTTGATGTCGCATCGTTCCTCATTATTTTTGTTGTTTGTTTATATCAATAGTGTAATATATAAGCGAATTTATTGAGTGAGTAATCTACATAAGACATTGCATACATTGCCCTAATAAAAGGAACGCTGAAATCATTTCTTGTATTTAAAAAATATACACATATATGGATTATAAAATAATTTCATTATGCACAATAACAAAAAAAGCTAAATTTACAGTAAAAATCGCTGGCAGTAATGTTAGGAGCAGTCTTGCCGTAAAAATTGGAGTAAAGTTAGACATAATAATTAAAAAAAACATCTAATTTTGCTGCAATTTTTACCGCAAAAACTGCTGGCAATTGGCAATATTGCTCACAGCAGTTTTTGTCTTAAATTTAACGGTTATTTTATTTTATTTTATTTTATTTTTTTTTCTTTTGCATTATTGAGCGTCTTTTTTATATTATTGAGTTAAATGTTACATAATTGCAAAATTTTTCAACGTTAATATTGCTTTTCCTGTTTTTCAGCTGGCATGGGTTCACAAGGACAAACATGCCCTTTTAACGCTCCAAGAGCGTGTGATAACACGCAACTCTCGGTACAGCATCACACACAATGGGTTCCGCACATGGTGGCTGAGTATAAAAGACGTCGAAGAATCCGACAAAGGGGAATATATGTGCCAAATAAATACTTCACCTATGATTAGCCAAAGTGGATACCTTGAAGTTGTTGGTGAGATTTTCATTTTTGAGATTTTTTTAATATGTGCTACAAAATAACAAAACAGTTGATTTATTTAAAAAGTAATGATGAATTATTACAGATTCAAATATTCTTTCTAAATTCACTAAAACATTGAACTCTTGCCTTTAAATTTAACTTTTTATTGTGAATGCATGCAAATTTATTTGGTGAGAAATATTTAGAAAATATTTAATTGTTATTTTATAAAAAAAATTAACGTTATATCAGATTACACGAAAACGTAAGAGTAAGATTGCGTATAATATGTTGAGTTTATTTTTTTTGTGTGTACGACAAAAGAAGTGATTAATGAAATCATTGTTTTAATACATTCAAATTGTTAAAATCAAAGAAGTTTCATCTGAAAAAAATGCGTTGTTTAATTCTATTTTGTTTTTAAACTATGGCTCTGTGGAGTGATTTAAAACACACTGGTAGCCAATGTTCTGTTATTACACTATAGCATATTAGGCATTTGATTATTTAGTGTTCAACTATTATCTGATATTCGATCTTATTTTCAACAATTGTCAAAATCGCATTTTCATGTGCAGTAGCTAATGATGCATTAAAATATTAGAAGAGTTCCTGTAAAATGCCGTACAACGAACTATTTTAATTTGCTTGAAGTAAGCCCTAGTACCGTAATACTATATAGAGGATATTTTAAATGCATTAATAAAGTCAAAATATCCTAAAACAATATAGACGTATTTTAAAAGATCTTGTACTTTGTAAATAAAAAAAAATCATTTAATATGTCTTCAATTTTTTTTTATATATCAATATTAAATTATGACTATTAATCCAACATATTGTGCTTTTCAATGTAAAACCTTAAGAAAGTGTCTAAAATTTTCCAGAATTTGTGCACTATCGAAGTAAAAATAACTGGCTTATTATTATTATTATTATTATTATTATTATTATGTAAGATGGGCGGGTTGCGGACATGATATCTTGATTACATAATTATGTATCAATATTAAATACGATATAAAGTATAAATACGTAAGTATTTTTAAAATGATCCTCTTTTAGCTATTTGCAGCAATAACATTTTTAATTATGACTCTTATTCTTAAAAAATTGTAAATGTTGATTTTGTTTTATCGGAAAGTATTTTATACAAGGTTAATGAAATAATTTTTACCTAACAGTAGATTATAAAAAAACATATATGTTTATTATGTGTATCAAATTTCATAACAATGCATGCATATTTTTTCAAGATATACACAGTGTCTGACGGAGTCGTAAAAAGTTATTTTAATTTCAAAAGTACACAAATTCTGTTAAAGATTAGTCATTTTTTAAAAGTATAGCATGAAAAACACACTCTTTTTATTCAAAAAGGACAATCTCAGAAAACACAATCTTGTATATTTAAACATAAAAATGTTTTAGAGATATACTAATTCAAAATTTGAGTGTTTTTGTTGATTTGCGTCGCATTTAAAATGTCGAAGACCCTTTAAATTGCCTACAAGAAACTACTATAATACCATATAGTGACTATTTTCAAGTGTATGTACTGCATGTCTTTCTCTTGCAGCCTGCCGATTAGCCTATTTAACAAACATCTGTTATGCATGTATATGCATTACATCCATACTTAGTCTAACGATTTGCATAATATATTTTATTGAAAGTCAGGCGATAACAATTAAATCGAAATTTATTACCATGAGCAACTAGTATCTAAAAATTGGACCAGATAGGTATATTAGAGTAATTGCTTTAAGCAGAAAATTACAAAGCTCTTTTAAAGCTAAAAATAGTTTTAATAATTCCTTTGCTTAATTGCAATAATCGGAATTTTATCCAGATTAACCTATCGTTTTAAGTAAAACTTCGTTAAATGACAGAACTTCATTAAATGACAAAAATCTTGACTTTCAAAAAAAAAATATATCAGAACCCGAATAATGTATCAGCATGTAATTATGTTTAAAGAGTTTTTTTTATTTTTCTGAGACATCACTGCAATGTTCCTAATGTGAAAGATTTTTAAACGGTTTGAAATTTAATCCTTTTAGAGGAAATATTAGTATTTGTATAAAGCACTATATCACCGTTATTGAAAAGATGAGAAAATTAAAATATTAATTACTTTGTTTATAAGATTAAAAGAAATAAATATTGATTTTAATTTTTATTTTGTCTAATTAAAAATTATTTTAAATTAAATTTACGAAATGTTTTCTTTTTACAATAATTGTTTCTTACATTTTGAAATATTTATCACGATATGAATTTATGTTTAACTGCATACATTAACATTATTAAAATATAAGTAATATAAAATTAAAGAAATATTATTCATTTAAACAAAGTTCATGCATCATAAAATTAATCAATGCTTGTTTCACGTGTGGTTCCTATATTGTTAAAATAATATGCGAATACAAGAATTTTTAAACCATTTCAAAATTTCCCGAACATCTTTATATAGCAAATTTATCCTCAATGTCGATAATGGTGATATTTTTTATTGAAAATATGAGAAAAATCAAAATATCAATTATGTTGTTTATTAGATTAACAGAAATTAATGTTGATTTTAATTTTTATTTAGTCAAACTAAGAAAAAAATTTATTCTATTTACGAAACTCCGTTTAATTGATCTCTTTTTGTGATGATTACTTCTAATGCTTTGGAATATATGTTAAACCATAAAAGCAATTGATATTCAATAGTATAGAACAAAATAATAAAATAAGCAATGCAGAATTTCAGAAATATTATTCATGTAAACAAAGTTCATACATAATAAAATTCATCAATTTGTGTTTTGCATGTGGTTTATATAATCATAAAAATATGGATATACACTATAGGTGAAGATTCACGGTCTTCAGTTGCCACGTGGCAAATAAATTTTTTGACTTGGCTACTAATATTCGGCGTCTAATTCGCCAACTTTGGTGATTATTACGTTTTTTACTCGCGATTATTTATTATTTTTTACTCGCGACAGCTTCGTCCTCTCTATTTATCACCTGAAGAGAATTTTCTCTCGATTTTTTTTAAACTCAAATCGCGTATTTTTTAGCAATCCCTTTACGAAAATCGCTTTTTTCTTGCGATCATTTGACAAAACTTGCGTTTTCAGCAATTTTATTCAGAAAGTCTCGGCGTTTTTTACGATTGTTTGATAAAATTACCTTTTTCTGTCATCTTTAACGAGATTTGCGTTGTTTCTTAATTGTTTCAAGAAATCAAGCTCAAGTAGCGACTGGGACGTTTGGGTTTAGAAGAGACTGGCTCCTTAAAAAAATTTGAAAATCTGCACTTATATACACGATTTTTTTTAATAATTTCAAGTATTTGGAACATCTTTATGTAAAATTTATTCACAATGCTGCGTTTATAATTCTAGTTGCTTTGTTCATTTTCCCATAGAATTGTGTATTTTGAATTTAGCATATTAACTGGAAAAACTGAAACAATTATTCCAAAACGTTTTACGGAGATTTTTTAATGTAGGGAATGAATTCACTTTTATTAAAATAAAAGGGTAATTTCAAACTAATAACAATGTAATGTTAAAAATGTTTACCGATTTCGTAGCCAGTTTTTCTAATTCCGTTTGTAATTTTTTATTTACATACATAGATATGGAAATACTAGGGAATATATTTAATCACAAATTTAATCGAATAATGAAAATATCGTGCTAATATGAATTTTTAAATGTTTCAGGGAGAAAAAGTATTTTGTTTATTAAAATTCTGAAGTGACTGTAAGACATCAGAAATTAAAAATTACTTTACTTGAAAACAAGTAAAAGTTTTAGTTCGCTATTTCAAAATTCTTTTGTCAATGATTAAAGTTAAGTAGTTTAAAAAATAATTTAAACCATTCAATAGTTTAAAGTAAATATTACCCGATACTGAAACCGAAATCGATTTTCGGGGGTATTCCTATTTTCCATCGAAAATAAAAATGCCCAAATATATTTTTTTAAGAAATAAACTTATGCATAAATATACATATTAATTATAATTATACATATTCATTAAATATGCATAACAATTAACTAATTACGAGTATCTTTAAGCATACATAATTATTAATTAAATATACACATAGCCCATGTTCGTCCTCTGCGCCTTAGGCACATTTTTAAAAATTTTCTTTTAAAATAAAACATAAATTATTCATCAACGACACAGAAAGATTTCTTAATTATACGAATATCACATATTTTTAGATACACACATATTGATTTTTCTTTTATAAACATTTTTTTAAATGATCATCTGCCATACCTTCTCAAACATCATTTGAAATAATTCTGCGTTTTCAAATAAAAAATCTATTTCTGTTTTGTCACCAGTTTTTAATGATCTTGTAAAAAAATCCTTAGTTTTATTATAATTCCCCTGCATATATTGCGTTAATCATGACTGACGCAAGCAATAAATCTACTTTGAGTTGTATCAGCTCAAATTTATAAACAATTTTGAAATTTTCTGGCAGAAGAAACGAGTTTTTTTAAATACAGTTTGTTTCAATCTTGCCAAATTGTCAGTATCACATTCGCCGAAAACAAAAACAAAAACGAATTTTTGGTCGATGTCTAGTTTAAAGTATTGAAATTATAATAATATCATAATAATTCAAAAAGTATACAGCATCATACAATCTTAAAAAGATATAACTACTTCAAAATGTATTTTGATGTTTACCTTCCTAAAAATATATATTTAAGGATTACAAGACAAGTATAAAAATAATTCATTACTGCAGACTCCTTCAAATCCGCAGATCATCGCAGATGTAAACGAATGAAATTTTCACTTGAGATAGAGAGGCAAACTTGCAGAATTATTTAGTTTTGCATTATTCTGTATGTAAAATTATGTAATTCTCAATAATATGTAATTTTTTTTGGAGTAAGTATACATTTCTGAATAGTAATCAAGACTATTGATGATGGGTGATAATGAATTTACTGATGGGTGAATATAGCAAAATACTAAAGTTGCAGTCACTGCAGTAAAATTCCTATTAAATAATGTATAATGCAATTTATTTTTAATTTCTAATAAAAACTAGCTGTAGAAGTATTTTCAAGAGACATTATATTTCTAATAACACAAATATAGCAATTAAAAGACTTAGTGTTTCAAGTTTTTCATTTTCGTGGTACGTCACATAATGTGTGCAAAGTTAATGACCTTCTGCTATAATGTCAAAATATCATAATTTTCCAGTTTTTTTTCTTCTCATTTATAGGTAATATTTATACCTTGTAGAACAAATGTATGAGGAAGGTAACAAAATTTGTATTTTACAAATATATTTTTCATACTTAACATATGATTGTTATTGAAAATAAATGTTATTTTCCTGGCCAGGAATTTTGTTGTATATCAACTATAAATACGGTGTTGCAGAATACTTATTCTTAATTTTTACATAGCACAAGTAAGAAGTAATAAAATCATAGCTACTTCAAAAATCTTTTAGTTATTTCTTTGAAAATAATATGATTAAAATCTTTATAAATAATTAGTAGATTGTTAGTATGTCATTTTCCTGGCTTTAATTAATTAACAAATAAAACTGAACATTACATTGTATTTGAACTATAACAGAAAACATGTGTCTTTTAAATAAATTAGAATTTTAGAAATCCCCCCCCCACCCAAAAAAATGAAATTGTCATTATGCTGACATACACATGTCCAGAAATAAAGTGTAATTACATAAAAATTAATTTATTACTTAAGTTCATCAAAATTTATCGATTTTATATGGAAAATACTTTTATTGACTAATTGAAAATAAGTTTACTTCTTGAAATTTTTAATTGGTTTGAATGGATAATTTCAAGATCTCAGGTGATCAAAATCTTTCATTTTGTGATATTCAGCCTGATATCACTGGTGATCATAATCATTTTTCACAAATATATTTATCCATTAATCAACTTTTTTTTTTGCTAATTTTGAAACAAAATTTCCCTTACTGCATGATTTTTGTGTGATTTAATAGCGATGTGTGAAATTTGATTGCATAATTTAAGAAAAATGTGAAAGAATTTTTAATCTTTATTATATATATTTAATTTAACAATATTAATTATTTAGTTAACCTATACTTTTAATCATTTTTTAAATTATCTTACTTTTTATCATTTTTGTTTATTACTTTTTTAATTATTATAAACTTTTACTATTGCAATCATTAATTATAATTTTTATTATATTGCTACATTCAAATTATACTGTTTAATGATGTAAATAAAGCAAAAACCAGAAATATGAATGAAAACAAAATGATTCTAACTAGAAATGCTGTTCTTGAGTATTTATACATAAATAATTTCATTCTGATATTTAATAATTTTTGAAAGGACTATTTTTATGTTACCAGTTTCGCCTAAAATTGATGATGAAAATACAAGTTCCGATACAGACATCAGAGAAGGAACTGACGTAAGTCTACGCTGCCGAGCTTCCGGAAATCCAACACCTAAAATAACATGGCGTAGAGAAGATCAGAAAGACATACAGGCTAGAATGAAATCAAGTAAGTACAAATACTTTTGGCAGATCATTAGAAAAGATATTATTTCCGTTTGCGGTTTAGTGAAAAAAAAATTTTAAATTTTAAATTTTACTTTATTTTTTATATTTATTTTTTTAGAAATAACAGAGGTTCTATTGGATCCGCTTTTTCAACAATACTTTTATTTAAAGAACAATTTTAAATAAAAATTTCATACAAACATACCAGGAAGTGCAATTATTTTAAAATTGTTACTGAGACAATCGTGAATTTCTTTCAAAAAATTACTGGTTTTCAAAAAACGAACCAGTGGAAGATTTGATGTAGATAAAGCCCAAGGTAATGAATGATGCACAATATTCTGTCATAAACTTAAAACATTATATTTCTTTAAATTATCTATGTCAAATACACGCTATAATTGATAATATCCAGGGATTTTTAAATAACATTATTTATATAAAAGCCAAGTAAAATTCAATAAATATGTCGAGTAATTTTAAATAAAAATTCTGGTGCATATTTTTTTTTTACCAAGGATGAGTAACATTCCAAAAGTGCAATTTCATTGAAAGTGGATTGATGTGACAGCTGCAGTTGCGACAAAATGGATAACGATCCTTCTGCGCTCATAGTTAACTTTAGTAAGACTGCAATACGACAAATTGTGCGAAGTAAATGTAAGTTAAATCGTGACGAAATCATCCATATATAAAAATAATATAAAGAAGGATTAAATTACGAGAAATTAGTGACAGGAATTCAAATATATTCTTACTTTTCTATTTATTTTTGAACTTATAACTGCTTTTAAAGTCCAAAAAATTAAATCAGTTATCAACAATCAGCAATCTGTAATCAACAGATAATAAATGTTATCCAACTTTATCACCTGTATTTTTTTTAAATAGAAAAAAACATAAAAGGACAAAATACAAAATCGATAAACACAATTAGAAATTATATATTACATTCAATGATACAAAAAAATTATGATTCAAGACATGCTATTCATAATCTGGGTGAAAACCAAGGATAATCTACAAACGTAATTTACACTGAATAACGTAAGAATAGCTAATAAACGTTGACAACGTTACATTTTTTAATATTAACAGAAAATAGAGAAGGGTAAATTTGATAAATATATGCATATAACGTTATGTAAATGCTTAAAATTATATAAAAAAAGTATAATACTATTAATAAAGTTTTAAGAAATAGTAAGTTCCGTTTTAGAAATTTGTAGTTGATTTGCTTCAAAGTAATATAATCACACAAGTTTCACAGGAAATCTATAGTAAACTTCGTGTTTTAATCAATGTCGGAACTCCTACAATTAAATGTATATTAAGATGATGAGTGACACGATAATTGATACTGAATTCTCGTTTAGGTCAGATCAGTCACCGATGATAGACAATGTGAAATATGACATAAAACTAAGAAATGTACATTGTTTTAAGTAATTGTTAAGAAAATATAAACTGATAATAAGTCAAAGTTAAGTAAATTTTAAATAAATTTTGAATAATTACGTAAAGCACTATATTTTTTTTTAGTTTAACATCATATTTTAGACTGCCAGTCACCGGTTACTGACGCGACCTACACGGAAATTTCAGTGTTGATCACTGACGTGCCATTAAACGTGTTAAGGTATCCTGGGTAATAACGCTACATTAAGGGTCTACGATTTTTCAAGATTTTGTTTTAGATTTTTGAAAAATAAATACAAGATTTGATGCAGCACCTTATTGATTATGTTTACAAAAAAAAAAAAAAAAAAAAAAAAAAAAAAAGACATTTTTGCAGATATGTATTCATAAAACAGAGTGGCAGGATTTTTTGACGAAATTACCCACCTATGTAAGTAAAACGCCATGCAAACAAAACTGTAAAATAAAATGAAAAAATAAGATGCAAATTATGGAATTCTAAACATACAAATTCTACAATAAAAGAAATTAAAAAAAAATCTCTTCCTTAGCATTAATCTGCGATATCTAGATGATGTGAATATCATATTATTCTTCTAACATGAAAATATTAGCAGAACGTTGGACATACCAATTTTTTCTTTGCACTTTTTAATTTTCAACAATGCAATAATGCGCTCTCTTGCGTAGAGAGAAAAAAAAAACTTCTTTTGCATATAGTATGACCTCTGAAAAGAATCAAACGGAGTAAAAATGCTTGTGGATGGCGTTTATACTTATGGCAAAGTGCATTTATAACTCAAACTACCTCGCAATCACATCCAAAATTTTCCACAATTTGAAAATAAATGATATATACTATACATTTATGTAATAAACTACTATTTCGTATTAAATATATAATCTTTGGATCACAGAAATTGTTTAGAAAATTTTAGATCGGGCACTGACTTTTCGTGCTTTGTTTCACGAATGTTTACAAATAGAGCAAATTAACTTTCGTCGTTTTTTTTATGATTCAGATAACTCTGAGCCCTACTGTGCAAAAAATTGTTGGAGCTATCTCCGAGATTTTTTTCATAATTACACATATGACACTAGTGACCACCAGGTCATCTTAATAAAATTTTCATTTCTATGAATTGCATTAACATATTTCTTAGAATACAAATTAATAAAAAATAACGATATTTATAAAAAATAGAATATGGCGTAAATCCTGCCGTTCTTACCCCAGAACATCTTTCAGTCAGTGTCACGTTGACCTAGTTTTTGAGGATTTAGATTTAGCTCATAACTTTGCTATATGGCAAAAAAAAAAAAAAATGCAAAGTTTTATTCTTGCCAAATGTAAAGGGCACACAATAACTGCTGTACTTAAACTTATAACATATCTTTATTCAATCATACAAATTAGAATCAAAATGTACTTCATCAGGCTATCATGCTTTCTCGTACGTTTGATATTAGTTACGAATTAAGATTACGATATAGGATGAAATTTGAAGGATACAACTATCTCTTGTTTTACGTTTTACATAATATGTATATATATATATATACCTGTGCATAAACCTTACTCAACAAGTAATCATACTTAATTAATTTTTCTTTAAAAATTGTTTATCTTCATGTTATTGATTTCATTCTATCAAAATGGAAGAAAAAAACATCGTTTATTATGTTCCGTTTCTAAATAATAAAGAGAGGAAAGAAAAATCATGCAAAAATTTCTTGAAATGATACTTCTGCTATTTATTTATATAGACGCAAATTAATCAACCACAAATAAAAAAAATAATAATAATTAGGTTTACCAGTAACAAACTCTTCATTTACGTCAAAACATACATTATCGAATTACTTTCATTAAGCAATAGTCAAAAATTATAAAAGTGTATTTGCTGATGTTTAATTAGTTGGAAATTCAGTATTAATTAAAATACTGATTAATATAATGATGCATTATCTACGGCGCGTTAAAATAATAACTGATCTGTAAAATAAACCTTTCTTGTTTATTTTTGTCTTATTAATTATATAATTAGTTTTCTGTAAACTCCGTGTTCAGAAAAATGTTTTACTCACAAACAGAGAGCCTTCCAAAAGAATAAAAAATAGTCGCATTCTAAAAAAATAAATTAAAATAATACTAATGTATTTTATTTTCAACAATGATTAGATGTTTTAGATATTTTAATTTAGACGCATGATGAGTAGTTTGAATTTCATGCATCTTTTAAATTTTAATCACTAATACAATGTTCTTTAATTTAAATTAGTATATTTACAAACACGTGTTGCATAATTGCATCTTAGAAAATTATACATAGGAATGTAAGTGTTAAAGACATATAAAAAGTGTATAATGCAACATAAAAAGGTTGATTATATGCACTTGTTCAAAAATAATGATAAAAAACCAATATCCGTCTTTCAAACTGCTTTTGCAGTTGTTTCGAGTTCAAACTATTGCTCAATATTGTAAAATGTTGCTGCTATTTTATCCTGAATCCTCAGAATGTCTTCAAAAGCATTTCGAAACACAGAGTTTATTTTTTTATCATCAGTTATATTCCAAGTTCACATAAAGCTTCCAAGTACAATTTTTATGTATTTTAAACAAGTACATTGTTGTTTATCGGGATAATTAGTTATAATTCAGTGGCGTAATGGAACACTTAGCAAATTTCCACAACAGCTGTAAAATTTTGCTTTCGATTTTTTTCGCTTCATTTTTTGTCGATTGTATGTGAGTTAATGATTTATTTATATTGTTATTCGAAATATTTTTCTGGTGCCTGACTGTTTCACAAACAAATAAAAAGTAAGTAAATCTCATATATTTTACACAAATTGCACTAATCCGGAACACGAACATTAATCTACTAAGCTTACAAAGAACGAATATTTTGCAGCTTACACTTAATACTTACATTTTGTTTATGTATATATATATATATATATATATTCTTAGATACATTCTTAGATATATTCTTAGACATATTTTTAGATATATATACATATTCTTAGATATATGTGTATAATTTATGTGGTTATTTGCAACTACAGCGCTTGTCATGTGAATTTTATGTGTCTTTTATTTTTTACTTAAAATTTATTTTAAAACATTTTGTATTATATATATATATATATATATATATATATATATATATATATATATATATATATAAAGCTACTGGGAATATAATTACATCTTAATATTACTTTATATGTTTTAATTAAAATTAAAATGAACTATACACAATTTGCGATTAATATGAGACGATTTTAATAAAATTTATGTCAGGTACATTGTTTGAAATCACATATCGTTTTACGGAGGTAAATTTCGATTAGTCGTCTTGGTCATCAAGAACTCGGTAAATGTTCCTTCTGAAACCATATTATCATATAGAATTCTCAAAACGCGTCCTGTGAATTGCTTTGATTTTATGGGGATTTTATGGGGATTTTATGAGGATTTTATGGGGATTTACATGAAGCTTTACTATTTCAATTGTGACTTATTGCCAGTTTTTTGTGTTGCTTCATTTATCTTGTTTATTTTATTTTATTTTTATTTTTCCTATTTATTGTTAGTTATTATTTAATCATTGGGGAAACAATTTTCAATTTTGCATGTTTCTATCTGTGATTCGTGTTCAGCTTACAACAAGAGCCAACTGTAGCACTGCTAAGGTCTCAATTTCCCACTTCTGTTTATTTGTGACATTGTCCCTTTAGAGACACGTGTCTTCAGTAGATGATAACAGACTGCTTTATTATAAATCATGAATTGATTTGTTTTAAGGGGAATTATATAAAGCTTTATTGTTTCGTTTATTTGTTCGAATTCTAAATTGTTATAATTTTCTACCGATTTTACAATCTTTTAATTACAACACCTTTTAATTACAACAATATCTGCGTTTAAAGAAACGAATATTTTTGTTCAAAATCAGTGGTAGTAAAACTTACAAATAATAGCTACTCTTACTATATTCTAGTAGTTACTTTTGCTTTCTAATGTTAAAAGACGTATACATACGTAACAACTTTGGATATGATTTCAGTAAGATGCGAGTTAATTTAAACCAAGATAAACAGATTTCTAAGGAGAAAATACTTTAGATGTATCATTAGCTGTTTAATTACAAGTTTCTAAGTAGACTTTATATATATATATATATATATTGAACAACATGCATCTGACTTCTGTGCTAGACATAAAAACCTGCTTATTAGTCATCGTCAATATACAGGAACGAGATAGCACAAAGAATTTCTACAGCATGAGAGAATTTCAACTGCGAGATAGTCTGAAAGAAATTGTGCTATTTATCTAACGGGAATCAAATCCACAATCTCCTATGTTCGCAAGCGGTTAGTGGCATGGTACCTTGGCTATTCGGACACGGAGACCCTACTTATACCTTATTTTATATCTCTTCTTAAAAAATATTCAATTTTGAAACACGTTTAAACGGGTTTAAATTAAATCAAATTTTAAGTAAGTTATATCCGAAGTAGGAATGCATGCGGCCGCTACGTAATGGAATTTTCGAGAATAATAAAATACTTTTTTGTAAATTCTATAAATGGAAGCAAAGATTTTATCATTCTGTTATTTCCTGCAAACAATACAAATGCATATTTCTGAACATATATATATCATATATATTGCTCTGTTTGAAAGCTAAAAAAATAAATCAGTAAAAGAGTTACTCAGACATCTGGAGTCGAAAATTCTGCATATAGAATAACAGAACCAACAACTATCCAGTCAAATAATAACCTTTATTTTTTTTTTACTCGTGTTTGTTCAACCGGGACTTCATTAGTTCTTCAAAATTAGAAATTATAGAACTTTTCTCAAAATAAGTAAGGGAAAAAAAGGGGGAAAAGCAATATGTCATTCCGACATTTTCCATCGAAGCGGAACTTTTAATTAGTTATGCTACTTTATTACAGATCATGTGTCACAAACACAGCTCAAAAGAATTGGAAGAAAGTTAGTTTGCTTTAATGGAGTTTTAATATTTAATGTTGTATAGTTTTAAAAACTTAACGATAACAAATTTGCGTTGCTTTAAAATTATATTTTAAATGACTGCTTACTTGTTTTACATTTTCAAAATACTTTCAGAGTAATAAGATGTAGTAATTAGAAAGATTTCCACCCCTTTTTTCTGTTTCTGGATGTATTTACAGACGGTTTTCAGGAAACAACAATCGGTTTTGTTTTTGAAGTTTCAAGTATTTTAAATATTTTGACTAAAATGCATGAAAGAGTTAAAGAAATACATTTATATGCTAACTGAAAATAAAAGATATTTTTGCTCTATTTATATGGAACGCCAATAAATTTGAAAAACATTTCCGTTTTCTGACATATTTATAAGTATGTTTGCAAAGAGAAGCAAAAATATGATGATCATTTTTAGTCATTTCTGTTAGAAAACGTAGATTAACGCGTGCGCTCGGTAGCAATATGTATGAGTCTGAGAATCCGACTGAAAGACCAATACGTGTTCTAAAAATGATAGATTCTACAGTTTACAAAATTCTTCCATTTTCTTATGCATTTATACGCATATTCGGAAAGAGCAGAAAAAGTAGTACGGTCATTTTTGGTCACTGCAACGGAAAATGTCATTCATCATAACACACGTTTGGAAGCAATTTTCATGCTTTTGAATTCACCTGAAAGATAATGACAAGTTCTGCAATCTTTAAAATGTTTCTCTTTCCTGAATCATTCAGAAGTATGTTTGCAAAGTGAAGCAAAATTATAACGGTCACTTTTTTTCAGTGCAGCAGAAAATGTTGATAATCATATGCGTTTGAAAGCAATTTATATGCTTTCTGCCTATTCATCTGAGAGACCGAGACAGATTCCAAGAATAAAGGCGTGATTGATATAAAAATAAAGAAATCGAAAGACTTCAAGTCATAAAATGCATTATAAAAAAAAAAACAATGTTTATCTAAAAAATTCTTAGAATTTTTCTACAGAAAAAAATTTAAGATTTATATAGGTATATTCACTTTTTCATCGAAGCAGGATTCTCTTTAATTTCTTATTTGCCCAAGTGTCAGTGGTTAACGTAAAAGTATTCCATATTATGCTACAGTTGTTGCCTTATCAAGGTATGATATGAGAAGTGTCAGTTTCCATATTAGTTCTATGTACTTCTGTTGGTATTACATTGGTATGCTATTTCGATGATCTTTGTTAAAGTCCCGGCTTGGACCTTTTTTCATTCTGTTGGCTGTATGTCTTTTAAGCAGTTAAAATTTGAAAGACAATATTTATTTAAGAAAAGAATAAGTTCTTATTGTTTTTTCTAACTTATTTAATTAGTATTTATTTATTGCAGACAATAAAGTGCGCGTTTGGCGTATTATAGTGAAAATTGTTTAGCATAAAATTGTTTAAGAATAGTCAACATGCTTATCTCTGAAATACAGATTCGCGGTTCGATTGTTATTTTTAGACTCGATACCGTTTTCACAACCTTTAAGAATTTTTGGGTGAGGTAAATGAAATAACAAAATTTCCTGGGAATTTCGAATTTATTGTCCCGCATTACGCTGATTACCTGGCGGGGAGAAATGCTGAATGATAACTTAGAGTCTTTGGTCAGGAAAACTTGGCTGTGTACTATAGGCCAAAATGTAGGAGGATGCAAAAATATATATACTATACGTCATGGGATGCTGCTTTCACCATAACTGATGACCATTGATGGGAAGAGTTAAAGTTCACACGCGGCTAGGTACTGTAAATAGATTGTAAATGATGAATATAATGTAAATTTTGTAGAATTTTAAGTCGAACCACAAAAACAACAACAACAAAAATAATAACAATAAAAAAACACATGCAGATTAGAGACGTGTTGATTTTAATTTGAGCAATAAACAAGGTAGTTAATATTAAATCTGTATCAGATCTATATCGGATCAAATATATATCTATTTTTGGATTACAGAAGATACCTCGCAAATTTTAGATTGGGCGCCAAAGCCTTCGTACTTCTTCCAAAGTTAATGTCTACAAATGGAACAAGTTAATTTTTGGCGATTATGTATGATTCAGGTGACTCAGAGCCTTTCTGCTCAAAATCTGTAGGTCCCATATTAATTCATAATTACACGTAATATTAGTATTTGGTGTTATTACCCCATGACATCTTTTACATGAATTGCACTAACATATTTATTATGAAAAATAATAATATTTCTTAAAATTAGCATCTGGCATTTATCCTGGCGCTTAATAATCAAACCATCTCATAATCGGTCTGTTCTTCTTGATCTAGTTTTTAAGGACTATTCTTAGCCCATATCTTTTTTATCTGAAAAAATATTGCCCAGATACAAACAGTTTTTTTCTTGTCAAATGTAAAGTGTACCCATGTGCTTAAACTTATATAATTTCATTTAAATAATGCAAACCTAAATCAAAACTTGCTTAATTAACCTTTCATATTATTTCATGCATTTGATATTAGTTACAAATTAAGATTATGATATTACGATTTTTCTCTTGTATTACATTTTATATATTATATATCTATCTGTGCGTAAACCTTGCAGAACAAGTTATCATACTTAATTAATTTTTCTATAAAAATTGTTTATCTTCATGTTATTGATTTCATTCTATCAAAATGGAAAAAATAACATCGTTTATCCTATTCCGTTTCTGAATAATAAACAAAGAAAAAAAACATGAAAAATTTCTTTAAATAACACTTCTTCTATTTATTTACTTAGAGGCAAATTAATCAACCACAAATAGAAAAGTAATAATTAGGTTTACTAGTAATAAACTCTTCATTTACGTCAAAACATACATTATCGAATTACTTTCATTAAGCAATAGTCAAAAATTATAAAAGCGCATTTGCTGATGTTTAATTAGTTGGAAATTCAGCATTAATTAAAATACTGATTAATATAATGATGCATTTTCTATGGTGTGTTAAAATAATAACTGATCTGTAAAATAAACCTCTCTGTTTATTTTTGTCTTTTTAATTATATAATTGGTTTTCTGTAAACTCCGTGTTCAGAAAAATGTCTTACTCACAAACTCGAGAGCGTTCCAAAAGAATAAAAAATATTCATAGTCTAAAAAATAAATTAAAATCTTACTAATGCATTTTATTTTAAACAATGGTTATATATTTTAGATATTTCAATTTAGACGCATGATGAGTAGTTTGTAATTAATGCATCTTTTAAATTTTAATCACTAATACAGTGTTTTTAATTTAAATCAGTGTATTTACTAGCACATTTTGCATAATTGCACTTTAAATATTATACATTGGAATGTATTCGTTAAAAACACATAAAAACTGTATAATGTAACATAAAAAGTGGATTATATGAACATGTACAAAAAAAATGATTAAAAAAAAATACCCGCCTTTCAAACTGCTTCTGTCGTCGTCCTTAGAGCAAAACATTGCTCAATATAAAATGAAGCTCATATTTTATCGAGAACGATTTTAAAAGCATTTTGAAAAGCAGAGTTTACTTTTTTATCATCATTTATAGTACATATAGCTTCTGAGTACCATTAGGCAAATTTTATGTATTTTAAAGGAATACCTTCTTGTTTATCAGGATAAAGTTAACCCGGCAGTGTAACAGGACACTCAGCAAATTCCCACAAGAGCTGTAAAATTTTGCTCTGGATTATTATTATTTTTTTTTTGCTTCATTTTTTTTCAACTTTGTGTGATTTATTGATTTATTCATTTTACTATTCGACTAATTTTTTTAGTACATGACTGTCTCACAAACAGGTAAAAAGTAAGTTAGTCTCATATATTTTAGGTAAATTACACTTATTCGGAATATGAATATTAACCTAATAAACTTATAAAAAAATATTTTTCAACTTAACATTTAATACCTATAAATAATTTATATATATATCTATATATATATAAAGTTAGTTGGAATTTAATTACATTTTAATATTATTTTGAATTTTTTAAATTAAACGTACCGCAAAATGAATCAGCTTTATGCCATGTACGGTGTTCGGTTCGCAAACAGAAAAGTAACTTAAAGTGCGCATTGTCCTTCATTGTGGTTATAATCTCTCTTTGATTGTTTAACCTCTGAATAAAATTTATAATCTTAAATGTCTTCTTTCTGATGCAAATAGTCCTCCTAATTTAATCACTATACTTTCACCATGTTATTCCCTTCTCTGAAAATTTCTTTTCTGATTTCAAGTTATTTAGTCAAGTTATATAGTCTGATTTCAAGTTCTGATTTAAGTTATCTCCGAACATATTAATTAAATATTGTTCTCTGAAAGTTCTACTAATTATTGTATCTAATAAAGAAATCTCTTAATTGTTGATTGTAACTCTCTCTTCAATGTTTAGTCACTGTTTCAATTTATCCATGGTTTTCACATGTCTCTCCCAGTCACTTGAACTTTCATAGACATTATTTTATTTTAGAATGTCGACAAATTTGTTTATAATCTATCACCATCTCCTTTTATCTCTTCATCTTAGAAATTACTTTTGCTATAAATTTTATACATTTTTTTTATAAAACATTTTTTTTTCTTTTTTAGAAAAAATATATGAATAAAATATCTGTTTCCTTATTTTATATATATATATATATATATATATATATATATATTTTATATGTATGTGTGTGTGTGTGCAGATAGGTATAAAGATATTTTTCTTTATTTAATTTTCATTTTTTCCCTCTTCTTTATTGTTAATTATTTTTGAATCATTGTAACCACGCTTTACGATTTTGCATGCTTCTACTGTGATTGCTGTTTATCTTATAACTAGAACCACCTGTAGCTGAGCTCTCTATTACCCACTTCTATTTATTTGTGATATTGCGCCCATACAAGCAGATGTTTACAGCACCTGATGACGGGCTACTTTATTTTAAATCCAAAAGCGCGTCCTGTGAAGTGCTTTGATTGTATGGGGGTTTATATAAAGCTTTATTATTTTTATTGTGATTTATTGCCAGTTTTTGGTGTTGTTTAATTTCTTATTTAAAATTCTAAGTTATTATATTTTCTATCGATTTTACAAATTTCTAATTAATGAAAAAGATATTTTTGTTCAAATTAAAAGGTAGAAATTAAAACTTATAAGGACGTAGCTACTCTTACCATGTAATACTAGTTATTTAAGTTTCTAATGTTAAAAGATGTCAATATATTTGCCAACTTCCAATAAGATTTCCTTATGATGCCAGTTAATTCAAACCAAGTTAAACAGGTTTCTAATCACAAAATATTTGAGATGTATCATTAGCTATTTAATTAATAGTTTCTACGTAGACTTTTTTATATATTGAACAACATACATGTGACATGCGTGCTAGACATGAAAACCTGTTTATAAGTCATCGTCAGTATACAGGGACGAGAGTTCGCAAAGCATTTCTACAGCATGAGAGAAATTCAACAGGGAGCTCCTCACAAAGGGAGTGCGCAATGGAGCTAACGGGAATCAAACCCAAAATTTCCTATGTTCGCAAGCAGTTGGCGGCGTGGTACCTTAGCTACTCAGCCACGGAGGACCTACGTAGACCATATTTAATATCATTTATTTAATCCTTTCAGTAAAGGACTCGACAGAACTCGACATAAGGAAGTCGATTAATGTCGACATCTAGGAATTGGGTTCTGTAGTCTACCGTAAGCGTCCACAAAAGTCACCTAGGCGTTCATCGCGGGTATTATGCTCCTATTGTTTTTGAAGAAATCGCATTTATGGTCAAAATATTCCTCACGAGGCATTAACCCCCCCTCCCCCCCCCAAAAAAAAAAACAAATTCCGCACTGAAAGGGTTAAACAATATTGTAGTTTGAAACATGCTAACCGGGTTTAAATTATATCACATTTTAACCCGTTCGCGACGGCGCGCGCATTTTGAAGTGCGCATCTGAGGACGGAGCGGGAAAATTAGATTTCCTCTTCAGGGCCGAAGGATTTTGGGAAGCTAAGCCTAACTCTTTTAAAGTGTTCTTTAAAAAATTATAAAAAATTCATTTTTCCATGGAACATTTTGAAATGCACATGCATGCAACATGTTGTTATTGTGTATAATCACGCAAAAAAATGAGTTATTTTCTCTGATATTTTTGTATAAAAATGACTTTTTAAACATATATAGTGCATATTTTAATTACTTTTTTAGGTTAAAAAAAGTACAATATGATTACAAAATACTTACATACATTTAATACGGCAACATATGAAACATTTTACTCAAATAAAGAATAATCTTTGTTAAAACTGTAATAGTTTCGTTTCTAAATAATTTTTAACGCATTCCTAAAACAAGCGTTTTACTGAAGTTTATTTATTAACAAATAAGACTAATTAAAGAAATTGCAAATAACTTCTGCATGTTACTTTTTAGTGCTTATTTTACAAACATACATAAAAAAAAATTTGAAAATGTTTAATGAAAAACATTTTTGAAAATTTAAAAATTACATGTAAATATTTAATCGATCATAAAATATTTATCAAATAAAAAGTGTAGAATAATAATAAGTAAGAAACGAATAAAACTATGCTTTAAACTATGCATTTCCTATAACGTTAATAAATTTAATATGTTTATATTGTAATGTATGCTAAAACGAAATATTAAACAAGGATTATTTGGTAATGATGAGTAAACTTGAATGATAACTTAGAATACATTCATAAAGGAATTATTGATGTTAGAATATATTTATCTTCTACTATAATGCGAGCAAAAATTGTGTGTGTGTGTGTGTCTGTGTGTGTAAATTTTATCTCAAAAACGGCTCTAACGATTTTCGCAAAATTTTGGATTTTACCATTTTCGGCCACTAGAAGACCATTGGGCTATGTCACATGTTCCAAAAAATTCGATTACTGGGTCATTTTGGGTCACGATGGGTCAAGATCAAGCTATTTATATCTAGAGAACGGCTGGATGGATTTTAAGGCAATTTTGTATCCAACCGTTTTTTGGCACGAGAAAACTATTGGGCTGGGTCACATGTTCGAAAAATTTCAATTAGTGGGTCATTTTTGGGTCATTATGGATCAAGCCATTTTTATCTAAAAAACGGCTCTAACGATTTTGACCAAATGTTATATTGTATCGTTTTGGATTACAAGAAGACCATTGGGATAGGTAATATGTTCGAGAAAATTCGGTTAGTGGGTCATTTTTGGGGTCATTGTGGGTCATGCTATTTTTATCTAGAGATTTTCTGACGCAATTTTGACTAAAAATTGCATTCTATGGTTTTCGGGCACGAGAAAACCATTGGGCTAGGTTAACAGTTCGAGAAAAAATTTTAATGGGTCATATTGGGTCATTAAGTGTCTGGGTCAAGCTATTTATAATTAAAGAATGGCATAGTCAATTTCATCGAAATTTTGCCTGTAACAGTTTTTTGACACGAGAAAGCTAATGGGCTAAGTCACACGATCGAGAGATTTCGATTATAAGAGTCATTTGTGGGTCATGATGGGTCATACTGGGTCATGGTCAAGCTAATCTAAAGAACAGATGAATCGATTTGAACGAAACTTTGTATACAACATTTTTATGGCACAAGAAAATCATTGGGCTAAGTCACATGTTCGAGAAATTTCGATTAATGGGTCATTTTGGGTCATAAAGTGTCTTTGTCAAGCTATTTATATTTAAAGAACGGCAGGATCGATTTCAACGAAATTTTGTATGTAACAATTTTTAGCCACGAGGAAACTAATGTTCTAAGTCATATGTTAGAGAAATGTCGATTATAAGGGTCATTTGTGGGTCATGATGGGTGATGGTTAAGCTATATCTAAAGAACGAGTGGGTCGATTTTAACGAAATTTTGTATACATATTTTTGGTACGAGAAAATCATTGGGCTAGGTCGGAGAGGTCGCATTGGTGCGAGAAATTTCGATTAATGGGTCACTTTTGGATCATTCTAATTATATCTAGACAATGTCTCGCGCAATTTTGACTAAATTTTGTATTCTATCGTTTTAGGGCTGAAGAAAATCATTGAGTTAGGTCAGATGTTTGAAAATTTTTGATTAATGGATCATTTTGGGTCATAATGGGTCAGGGTCAAACTATTTATATCTAAAAAATGGCTCAATCGATTTTATCTAAATTTTGTATCTAACGTTTTACGGCACGCAAAAACTAATGAGCTAGGTCACATGTTCGAGAGATTTCAATTATATGGGTCATTTGTGGGCTATAGTAATTTTATATAGAAAATTGTTCGCACCATTTTGAGTATATTTTGTATTATATCGTTTTCAGGCAAGAGAAAACCATTGGGCAAGGACACATGCTCGCGAAAATTCGATTAGTGGGTCATTTTGGGTCATAATGGGTTAGGGTCATTCTAATTATATATAGCAATCAATTTTACCTAAATTTTGTAACGAAACGTCTTTTGTCACGAGAAGACTCTGAGACTGAGTTAAACAAAATTTTAAACGAAATTATATTAGTGGGTCATTTTGCTTCATTGCTAAGTACTGTCAAGCTAATTTTACTTAAGAAGTGGCTTAAACTATTTTGATTCAATTTTATATTCTTCTGTTTTTGATTCCTGAAGACCATTGAGCTAAGTCACATGTTTGATCAAATTTGATTAGTGGATCATTTTGGGTAATACGGGTCAAGATCACAAGAATATGGCAGAAGGCAATAAGTTGGCGATATTTGAGAAAATATTGTCGACATTTGGCCGAAAAATCGACTATTAAAATTACGAAACCAAAACGCATATTTGTCACCAAATGTAAGAATGTGTCCAAATTTGGCTATAATTTGCAAAAAATACCGTCTTTCAAAATGTGAAGAAATTTTGTATAGATTCTTAATAGGATTCGAGATACATGGTTAACCAATCAGAGTCGAGCTAAAAAGATGATTTGGATCGATGTCCTTTCGTTGTAAATTTTAAAATAGAGGAAAATTTATGAACATGTGCAGACAAGCATAGTTTTCTTATTGATTGTTTTTATAAATAATATTATTATCAATAACATGCTTTACAGTAATAATACAGAGTGAATGCTACAATGAAAATACTATATCGAGTTGAACACAAAGTTAATTTTGACCGAGCTGAGCTCGGTCACCCCTGCTAGTTTATATCTTATGTATTAAAACATTTAAAATTATAATTAATATTAAGAAATCAAAAGTATTTAATAATAATAAATAATAAGGAATGAAACTCAATAGTAATTTTAGATATACTGATCAAAAATGTCATTAATGTTAAAAGTATTTTTGAAATTGGAAATATATATATAATTAAATATATCGAATAAATATTTTCAATTTTAACGGGTAAAACTAACTATTAATTCGAAATATGCATGCTAATGTATGCGCTTATTTATTAAAATAGTCAGAATTCAATGACTGTGTTAGGATCACTAACATTGGGAAATTTTACTTTCTGAAGATTGCATTTATTGACATTTCAATGAGTTTGAAAAACGCGATACTATACAGATAATTCAATTCAAAATGAATTAATTAAAAACGATATCTAACATTATTGAAGATAAAAATAAAATATAAAATTAATGTGATACACAATTGAACAATCAAAAATATTTTCATTTCTTGCTTTTCTTTTTTCTTTTTTTATTATTACTTAACAGAATTTGCGTCAAAGAAATAAAGTATAAAATGGAGTTCATTCAATGTTTCATTCTTAACAAATATCAGCGCCTTAGTAATCACAACGATAGACATAATATTAATCATCAATTCCAAACCGGAATAATAATAATAATAATAACAATAAACTAATAGAGAATACTTAGCTGTCGATCTACAAATAAAATTTCTCCAATTCAGATAAAAGTAAAATAAGTAAATAAAAAGAGAAAGAGAGAGTAGTTGAAAACACGCATTAATTGGACTCTTACTCATACGCGCTCGCAATAATTGGCATTTTTATTGAATGTTTCATCTCACCCACATTTTCATCATGCTAAGTAAGGAAGAAAAGTTTGTGATAAAGTAGAAATTATTTTATTATTAAATTATTTTTATTTAGTTATTAGACTGGTTGTTTTATTACACAGGCAAACGATTTTTTTTTTATAAGATATCACATTTTAGTACGAAAGTCTTATTCAAAAGCACATGTATAGCAGATATAACTTACCCATCATATGTAGTATGGGGTAAATCTTGCAATCGTTTTGAAAATCGAAAAAAAAATTTTGACGGACTTACACACGTTTTAGATAGTGGAGATTCCGAAAAACATATTTTTAGAAAAAAAATTTTGCCGTCCGTCTGTCTGTCTGTCTGTCAGTCTGTCTGTCTGTAAACGCTATATCTCCCGAAAAAAATTGAGATAGAGACTTGAAATTTTGTATGTAGTTAGTATGTAAGAATGGGACGAAGCCTATTTAATATCAGCAACCTCGATT
This sequence comes from Maratus speculifer, assembly GCA_964019185.1. NCBI lineage: Eukaryota > Metazoa > Arthropoda > Arachnida > Araneae > Salticidae > Maratus > Maratus speculifer. The sequence continues at coordinate 364,109,827 of OZ025294.1, forward strand.
ATCCGGAACTATTTTTTTCGGACTCTAGAAAAATTCGTTCTGATGAAAAGTATATAAAAATTTTAGGATGTTTCTGTTCTAAGGCATGGCCGTAAAAGGCAATAAAATAACACACATTTTGCATATAGAACGAAGTCGATCGGATTATTAGTTGCCGAGATATTTGTAATCCTGTTTTCCACATTCTTCGATTTTTCATGACCCTGTATTTCATTAAAATTTCAATTCAGAGGTATATTTTAATTGGAAATAAGACGCTTAATCCGACGCAGTTAATTGTTAGTTAATAGAATTATTATTTTTGGAGTTATAAGGATGTTTCTTTTACGCAGTTCGGTACTACTTGAGTAGTTTGGCGTTTTATATAATTTGTCGAAATTGGTAATCAGCAGTTCTTTAATATAGCATTACTATGTATATTAACAATATTTAAATTTTGTTTATGAATTGCAATGCATTGTATAAAAAGTTTTCACATGTTTTAATTTCATATACATATCCATGATGGGTAAGTATTACGGTGGCCCCCAACGACTAGTCATGTATTTGCATTCCTCAGCTTATCCACTCCCCCACAAAGCACAAGAAATGAAAAATAGACTTCTATTACACATGTAAAAAGTTTATGATCGCGAAAAGAAACATAAATAACATATCAACTCACAAACATAAATAGATGATGAAATAATTACTTTCTTTTCATTGCAGTGTTTTTTTTTATTAATTAATATTGATTAAAAAAATATTTTTATCGACTCCATTTGCTTTCCTAATTAAATGAAAGTGTGTTCTTTCCTAATATATATTCAAAAAAGGCTAAAATATTTTTTTCGAGCGGTATACATTTAGACACATAACGTTCTACATACGCGGCACGAATACCAGTCGCTGGGGATCTGAGTGCCAAAAGAGCCGTCGCGTATACCGGTCGCGCAGGATGTGAGTGCCAACAACGCCGGCACATATACCGGTCGCTCGTCCCGAAGGGGTTAAGAAAGTTATATCGAATGCATATTGTAATTTTCCATAATAAAAAAATACTTTTCAGTAAACTTTATAAATAGAAGCAAAGATTTTACAGTTCTATTATTTTCTGCTAAACTATACAGATGAATATTTTTGAGAATTTATATATTACATTACTCTGTTTAAAAGATTAAAAAAATCAGCAAAGGAATTACTCAGACATCTGGAGTCGATAATTCTGCAAATAGAATATGAGAACCAACAACTATCTAGTCAAATAATACCATTCTTTTTTTTTTTTTACTCGTGTTTGTTCAACCGGGACTTCATTAGTTCTTCGTAATTAGATATTATAGAACTGTTCTCAAAATAAGTAAAAAAAAATAAGGGGGAAAAGCAACATGTCATTCCGACATTTTCCGTCGTAGCGGAACTTTTAATTAGTTATGCTACTTTATCACGGACCATGTGTCACAAACACAGTCCAAAAGAATTAGAAGAAAGTTATTTTTCTTTAATGGAGTTTTAATATTTAAAGTTGTACAGTTTTAAAAACTTAACGATAACAAATTTGTGTTGCTTTAAAATTATATTTTAAATGACTGCTTACTTGCTTTACATTTTCTAGATACTTTCAGAGTAATAATATGTAGTAATTAGAAAGATTTCCCACCCCCTTTTGCCTGTTTTTGGATGTATTTACAGATGGTTTGCTGGATACAACAGTCGGTTTTGTGTTTGAAATTTGAAGTCTTTGAAAAATTATGACTAAGATGCATACATAAGTTATAGAAAAACATTTCTTTTAAAGCATATTTATGTTCTTTAAGTTGAACTTTTATAAATTTTATAATATTTCCGTTCTCTGATGTATGTATAAGTATATTTTCATAAGAAGAAAAAAGATATTTATAAGACGGTCGATTTTGCTTAGGGCAGATGAAAACGTCAAATATCATATAAAGTTGGAAGAAATTTTTTATGAGTCTCCGAATCCACCTTTGAGAAATAGAAAAAAAGATTCTAATAATGAAAGCGTCAGGGGTATCTAAATGGGGAAAGTGTACAAAATCCCAAATATCCGAAAGTTAATTGAACCTAAAAAGGCGAAAGTTAATTGTAATATTTCTTTGAAATTAACGAGATGGAATGCAATAGAATATGAGTTTGTTTTAAGTACATATTATGAAACTTTCTCAAACCCTCTTCCATATCCTCCTGAACATTCACCAGTAAGAGTTTTTTTACATCTTTATTCGGCAGTTCTTACCACGTAAAACTAGTAAAGTATGCTTTCTGATATCAAGAAGCAGCTGCTACATAATATTATTTTCAATAATAGAAAAATAAATAAATTTATGAAGATGAAAAATGGTTTTCGTTTAATATTCTGCTTGCTAATATAGAAGTGTAATTTTCACCACATTTCATTACTCAATTTAAAAGTTAAAAAATGAATCAGTAACTGAATTACTCAGACATCTGGAGTCGATAATTCTGCAAACAGAAAATCAGAACCAACAACTATCCAGTCCAATTATAATATTTTTTATTTTTTTTCTTCGTGTTTATTCAACCGGGACTTCATTATTTCTTCGAAATTAGAAATTCTAGAACTGTTCTCAAAATAAGTAAGAAAAATAAGGGTAAAATCAACATGTCATTCCGACATTTTTGATCGTAGCGGAACTTTTAATTAGTCATGCTATTTTATCACGGATCATGTGTCACAAACACAGCCCAAAAGAATTGGAAGAAAGTTATTTTGCTTTAATGGCGTTTTAATATTTAAAGTTGTACAGTTTTAAAAACTTAACGATAACAAATTTGCGTTGCTTTAAAATTATATTTTAAATGACTGCTTACTTGTTTCACAATATCAAAATACTTTCAGAGTAATAAGATGTAGTAATTAGAAAGATTTCCCCCCTTTTTACTGTTTCTGGATGTATTTACAAATTGTTTGTCGGAAACAAAAGTCGGTTACGTTTTTGAAATTCAAAGTATTTGGAAAATTATGACCAAATTTCATAAATTAGTTATGGAAATACATTTAAATTGAAGCTAAAAATAAAAGATATTTGTGCCCTTTATGCTGCATGCTTAAAAGTTCGCATTACGTTTCCCGTTTTCTGGTATATTTATAAGTATGTTTGCAAAATGAATAGAAATTAAGACGGTCTTTTTTGTTCAGGGAAGCAAAAAATATCAATTATCGTATGTGTTTGGATTTTTTTAAGAGTCTACGAATCCACCTTTGAGAAATTGGGACAAATTCTTGGGATGAAGCATCAGTAGTATATAAATGGGGAAAATGTCCAAAATTTCAAAACTTAGAAATTTGTTCAGATATTGCTTAGAAATTCAGTATATGGGTTGCAATAGAACATCAACTCGATTTTCTGTACTTATTATAAACCTCGCTGGCATACTACTCCAATTGCCCCCGCATTTTTCAGTAAGAGTGCATATTTACATTTTTACATTGTTCCTCTTACCATCTAAAGCTAGTAACGAATGCTTTTTAACATTAAGAAATATTCGCTACTTAATGTAATTTTCGATAATAATAAAATACTTTTCTGTAAATTTTATAAATGGAAGCAAATATTTTATCGTTCTTTTATTTTCTGCTAAATAATACAAATGCACGTTTTTGAACATTTGTATATTACATAACTCAGTTTAAATGATAAAAAATAAATCAGTAAAAGCTATTACTCAGACATCTGGAGTCGATAATTCTGCAAGCAAAATAATAGAACCAACAACTATCCAGTCAAATAATAACATTCTTTAATTTTTTTACTCGTGTTTGTTCAACCGGGACCTCATTAGTTCTTCGAAATTATAAATTATAGAACTGTTCTCAAAATAAGAATAAAAAGGTGGGGGAAGCAACATGTCATTCCGACATTTTCCATCGTAGCGGAACTTTTAATTAGTTATGCTACTTTATCACGGACCATGTGTTACAAACACAGCCCAAAAGAATTAGAAGCAAGTTATTTTGCTTTAATGGAGTTTTAATATTTAATGCTGTATAGTTTAAAAAACTTAAGGATAACTAATTTGCGTTGCTTTAAAATTACATTTTAAATGCTTGCTTACTTGTTTTTCATTTTCAAAATACTTTCAGAGAAATAAGATGTAGTAATTAGAAAGATTCCCACCTCCTTTTTCCTGTTTTTGGATATATTTACAGATGGTTTGACGGAAACAACAGTCGGTTTTGTTTTTAAAATTTTAAGAATTTGAAATATTGTGACTAAATTGCATAAATGAGTTACGGAAATAAATTAATATTCAAACTTAAAATGAAAGATATGTGTGCCCTTTATGCTCTATGCTTATAAATTCGAAAAACATTTCCGTTTTCTGACATAGTTATAAGTATGTTTGCAAAGAGAAGCAAAAATCAAAAGCAACGGTCATTTTTATTCACTGCAGCAGAGAAAGTAATTAATGCGTGAGTTTGAAAACAATTTCTATGACTGAAAATACACACGAGAAATCAATAAGGGTTCTAAAATCTATAAATTCTAAAGTTTACAAAATTCTTCCGTTTTCTTATGCATTTATAACTATATTTTGAAAGGTCAGCAACTGTAGTACGATCATTTTTGGTCACTGTAGCAGAAAATGTCAATTTTCATGTATGCATTTGGAAGCAATTTGCATGTCTGTGATTCCACATGCGATATCAAGACAGTTACTACAAAAGGATATTTTTAAAATTTACAAAATGTTTCCCTTTTCCGACGTATTTATACGTCATTTGTAAAGAGAAGCAAAAATATCAAGGTCAGTTTTGTTCAATACAACAAAACACGTCAATTATAATATGCGTTTAGAAGCAATTTTTGTATGTCGGCTATCCACCTGAAACATCTAGACAGATTTTCTAAAAATAAAAAAGTCAGTGATATCGAAATGAGTAAATTGAATGTTTTAAAATGACAAAAGATATCATTAAAATATGAAAAAAACAAAGTTTAACTACATAATTATTAGAAACTTTTTACAGAAAATAAAAAAATAAGAATAAAATGGATTTCTTCACTTTTTCATTGATGCTGAATTTTTTTCATGTTTGCCCCCAAAGTCAACGTAAAGTGCTAACGTAAAAATATGCTACTCGTGCTGCGGTTGTATTCTTGCACACCTGTGATATAAAAAGTGCCAAAGTTCGATATCGTTTCATGTGTTTCAGTTGGTAGAAATTATGTCGGTACACTATACCAGTGACTCGGGTTAAATTCCCGGCTTGGATACTTTTTCATTTTGTTGGTTTTACGCCTTTTAAGCCGTTAAAATATGAAAGACATTGTTTATTTAAGTAAATTTGGAAACAGATTTCACTAGGTTTTCTTTAACTTAGTGCACTGATATTTATTTATAGAGGTCAAGAAGTACACGGTTAATGTATTTTAGCAAAAATTTTCTAGCAGAATATGGTTTAAGTATGGCCAGTATGCTTTTCTAGTAAAATAAAGATTCACGATTCGATTAGGACTTGCAAACTCAACTAGGTTTACTGAACCTTGCACAATTTTTTGAAGAGATAAACAGAACACCAATTTTATTTTGGAAACTAAGCATCATTTTCCCCTGTTTTGTTGATCACCTGGTCGGGACATACACTCTCAAAAAAAACTTCCGTCTTTTCACAGAAAATGTTCTGGCAGCACTGCTGCCAGAAATTGTCTGTAGTTTGACGATTTTCCGTTTATTTTTTTCTCCGTCAAAAGAGGAAAAATATCCGTCACTTGAAAAAAATCAATGCGGAAGAGGTGGGGATCGAACTCACGACCCCAGCATTACTAGGCGAACGCTTTTCCTCAGCTCCATGATTGGTCATGAAGATTGTGCTTTAAAATAGAAGCGTTCATTTCATATGGGTGTGGTTTGGTTTATTTCGTTAAAAAAGCTTTTAATTTTGCAGTTAATCTCGGAAAGATTTCATCTTTAATGAAACTGTGGCTGGGTTTGTTTACGTTTAGTATTAATATAGTATAAAAATGTGAATTTTAAATATATTACGTAGATTGTTAGAGAAAAAACATGGATGTTCTATTTTTATTCGATAAATTTTTTTTAATAATATCAATTTTTTTTTTATTTTTTTTTTTTTATTTTTTTTTTTTTTTGCATTTTATTTTTTAATTAAAATATTTTTTAAATATGTTCACTTAAAGTATGTTTTATATGCGAATATTTATCATAGAAATAACTTAGTATATTGAACTTTATTCAACTTATCCAACTTTGAATAACAGATTGTGAGAATTTTTGAACGAATAAAGAAAGTAATTGTTCTTTATTTTTAAATTCGAAAACATTTTTGTCATTTAAAACTAAATTAGACATTTTAATCAATAGAATATTTTTGTTTTTCATTTTAAAAATAAATTCGAATTTATTACTAACAGACCCAATGCGCATGCGTACTAGATATAAACGGAATCTTTTCCTCATTTTTCGACGTTCGGAATGAACTCACAGAACAAATACGTTTTCTGGGAGAACAGAAGTTATTTGTGAAAAAATAACGATAACTTAGTGTATATTGACGAATTTTTCTGACAGTGTAGGCTGCTTAGCAACTGAGAGCCTCTGGCCAAGAAAACATTGTTAAGCACAGGCCAAAATCTAGGACCATATACCTATACAAGGTAACTTTAAAAATAATATTGTAAAAATTATTTTACTTTTAATGTTTAATGCTAAATTTTACATCTGACATTTATTTTTATTTTCAGTAAATTTGTGAGTGCCCCTTATTTTGCAGCCAGAAAAAGCTTTAACTTTAAACAGCTATTATTCGATCAGTTTTAATCGCACAGAGCTGGGACTATTTTTGTTTTCCTTGTTAGAGCAGTGGTACAAATTTACTAAATGTCACTTATAGGACCGGGGTACCATGTAAAATGTTAATTTTCGTAATTTTTTTATATAAAAAAATTAACTAGCCTAAATCGCTTAAAAAGAATTCTCTACGTTTTTAAAAGCATTTTTGCAATTGGATTTATAAATCTATGGCTAGCGGTTAGAAATAAGCCATTGACCACCGTTGAGAGTGGACACCCTGTATATGTACATCCCGGGATGCTATTTTCGACATTATCCATGACACAAAACGGCAAAAGTTCTTTTATTCATAGAGTCCCTGCAAAAGTTCTTTTATTCATAGAATCAGACAAAGGTCACAAGGGGCCAGGTCCAGTGAACAGGATGTAAATTTTATAGAATCTTGAATCAAACAACAACAACAACAAAAACATGAAAACATGCAGATTAGATCCCGGTTGATTTTAAACTGAAACTTCTATTTTAATATAAATTCTAATTTTTCGTGACTTTTTCTTCAGATTTTTTAATTTTTCCTGTTTGCAAACACTATAAATAAAAATATCATTTGCAGAAAAGTAAATTATTTTGCTCTAAAATGTATAAAATGGCATGCCAAGAAAATGTACTTAAAATTTTCTCAATTAAATTATACAAATATTTAATGTTGCTATTATAAAGTGCATCATATTAAAATCTAGATCATTTCAAGGTACATCGTTTTAATCAATTTTTCCAGAAAGATTTAATTAAAATATTGATTTTCTATCTGTAACGTGAACGGAATGGAATTCAAGAAAACTAGTATGATAATTTTATAATAAGAATTTTATTATAAGGGTTCCAATGTCATCAATCGAAAGATTATTTTATACAAATACTAAGATTCCAAAGAATTCTTTGTCAGTACAAAATTAAAATATTTTTAAATGTACGATATCGTTAAAGATACGAACAACATTATCTTGACGTAATTTTGTCAGTTGTCAGATGTACTTACAAAATTCATTAATAATCGAAAATGTTATATAAGTGATTTTGTAAGTGATTTTAAATTTATTGTTGCCTAGGGAATTAATATATTACCATGTTTTTCGTAATCGGTAATTCATAATCAGTGTACTATCCAAGTAACACTAAAATATGGAAATGTTCTGTAATGAACAAATTAATCCCGTGTCAAAATGGATTAGCTATTGCTTTTCTAACTTTGCGTCTAGACAGATTATGACAAAAAAATTACATTTGTTATATACATTTGTCATTTGTCATATAAAAGGTTTTTTCTTTTCAAAAAATATAGAAATTTTAAATAGATATTAATTATTTTATTACTTTTTTTCTATTGAAATACTGTTTCTTAATTAACAGAGGCTAAAAATAAAAGATTGTGGATGTTAGGATGAAAATTAATAAAATTTTAGTGATTTCTTTTTTTTGTATGATAATCTAAAAATATAAAAAAATAAATCAAAACAAAAATAAAACAACAACGATTAATTAACTTTGACTTTTAATAGTTAAAATATTCCTTAAAAAATATCTCTATATCAAAAATAATCTTATTAAAGATCAGTTTATTATCTACATTTTGTTCCACTATTCCTTTTGCAGAAAGGAAATTTCATATACATTCTGTAAGTAATATGTGCTTTACTGTATAAAAAAGAAACTGCACTATCACTTTGAAGTACAATTGTTAAAATTAGAATCATGTTCTATAAGAGACTTGATTTTCTAAAGTTTGGACAGGAACTTGTCGGCTAATACTTGAACACGCATGGAAGACACTTAGTAACTACTTTAAAACACGCTTCTGATAATCAAAACATATGAAACAACTCTATTGTACAGTAAAAAAGGGGGAAATTTGATGCTTGTGTCAGCATGCTAATATATATCATAATGTATATTATATATATCTCAATAATTTTACTTTTTGATTTATATTAACGAAGTATGATGTCATGGATTAGGACAAAGTAATTTTGTTTCGTTATTATTTAGATACATGATTTTTTATGGATAGATCTACGGTTGGAAAAAGTGTATATATTAAGCTGTTCAACATTTTGGAGGTTTCAAGGAAAGTTTTTACAAGGAAACTACATCAGGTGCACTAATACTACATCATAAATCAGTGTGTAAGCGTGATAGCAAATCTCATAGAGGGTTTCATTTAAAAAAATCTTTCAGAACATTTTATCCTTTAATTAATAAAAATCTAAATTGTAAATTTATAATTATTAAATTCTTACACAGATAATCACACAAATAAAAAAGGTCATAAATACTTTTCAACTTTGTTTGAAAGTATTTTATATTGTAATCTTGTAAAGTATAAAGTATAAAGTAAATTTATATTGTAATCTAATTAAAAGTTAAAGTTCAAGTTACTAGTTTATGCCAGAAAAAACTATCATAATTTTAACTTAGAAAGTAAAATTATTTATTTATGAACTGTCTTGTATATGGTCTGTTGTCACTCTCACAGTAAATAGTGTTACTATCCTGCCAAACCCAAACCTGGTAATAAAAAAAAGTTTTTTTTTTTTTTTTTTTTTGAGGGTTAGCAAATGTACTGTAAAATTGTCGATCAACATATTAGAGATATTATGAAACTTTTTTTATTTTGTATTTTTTTTAAATTAATGTAGTAGTTATGAAGATTTATTTTATTTTATTTTATTTTATTTTATTTTATTTATGAGATTTAATGTGTACTACTATACTACTTTTACTGTTATATTCAACTCAGCAATGTTTAAATTTAAAAATTAATTCGAACAGTTCACGAGCAAAAATTACGTTTTGAGAAACGTGATTCTCAATGTATGTCTGTTAGGCACTTTGTATTTAAAAATATAAGCAAGTACGTTCTTCGACTATGAAGAAGTTTGTAATGACATATTTCTTTTTTATTGTCTTTAATTTTTTTATTTTGAAAACATTTTATAATTTTTAATTTCGAAGAACCGGTTGGACAAATACGAGTAAAAAATAAAATAATGTAATTATTTGACTGAATCATTCTTATTTCAAATATTAATTATGAAGAATTATTGTTTCAGGATAACTCAGCAGTTCTTGTATTGGTATTATATTGGTTCTTGTATTGTAGTTAGTATCGGTAAATACTTAAAAATATACATCTACATTGTAGAAAAATATTTTAATGTAAAAAAATCCCTTTTTTAATTGTAAAACAAATGTATGTTTCATTATTTTGGAAAATTCTTTTAGCTAATTACTGTTTCTCAACTTATAATAATAAACTCTCAACAAATAAAATAGACGGTCGCACGAATCTCCAAATTTTCTTTTATCACATATATACTATTAGTACTTCAAAATTCGCTATCACTATCATAGTGCCAAAAATAAGATCTCAAACTGTGCCCATCATGATAACTCTAAAGTTACGAAATTCCATGCATTAGTTTTTGAGGTATGACTATTGCTGAAATTGCCTAAATGCTACGAACTTCAGCACAATAGCGCCATTTATTAAATTATTTACACTAAAACCTTATCAATAATAATTTATGTAACTTTTGTCAACATCAAACTGAATAGGAAGACTTATTAAATTTCTTATATTACTTCTTGAGATAGAGCTCTTGCGGAAATTCTGAAAAATGCAGCAAATCAGCCCTTTTTGGGGCTATTTAACCCCCTCAGTCCAGATGTCGCTTGAAGGCGCCACTAAAAAACACTCATTAAATTAATTTAAATGTTTCAAGAATTGTTAAAATTAAAGCTAGACTTTTCTGACATTGAAAGCTTTTCTAGACTATTAGATGTTTGCACATAAGAAGTATCGATATGTAGTCTGATGCATCTCTGTTTATAATATTTTTAAAATGGTTTTTGTAGTACCATATAAAATTTGTCTCCAAAACCGAGCAGGTTAAACAATAACCAAATCAGCAGCATATTGTAAAAAGGACTACTTGAATAATTTATTAGATTCCGTGCGTTAGTTCTTGAGATAGAGCGCAGAGACACACAGACCGACATTTTGCCGACACAGACTTTTTTTCGTTTTTCGGGATATCTTGCTCCTAAAATAAGCATATTTATTGAAATCTGGAATCCAATATTTTCTTCCTGAAAAGAAAAATTAGAAAAAAAGCTTTACATGGATATTACAGAGCTGCAAAGACACCATTTTTTTTAATTAAGAGTCCACACTAGTGGCTCAAAAAGAACCGAATGATAATGTAAAGTCTATGGGGGCATTCTTTTCAAATAGCTCTCTCAAATTTTAATATTTTGACGGGATTTTTTTTTTGGCATAGGATATTTGAAGACGATTCACAACTGGGCTAGTTTTAACTTTTTTGATTTTGGTTATATTCTTTTTATATTTGCATAGTTTCAGTTTTATAATCGGTTCAAACCGGTTGTAAAAGTTTTTTTTTTTTTTTTTTTTTTTTTTAAATCTGAAACCAAGATCAAAATAGTTAAAACTAGGCCATTTGTAGATCGTTCTCAGCTATCCAATGCAAAATAAAACACATCAAAATATTAAGATCTGAGTGCGATATTGGAAAAGAACGCTGCCAAAGACTTTACATTATCATCCGGGTCTTTTTCTGTCAGAAATGTGACATTATGTTCAATCTATGCGCTGCATTTACATCAGAAATTGTATTTTTAAGCAAAAAAATATTACTTCAACAAAACATTTTAACAAAAAAATTCACAGATTTTGCGGCTCTGACACGAATTAAAAGAGAATATTTTTAATTTGTAATCACTAAAATTTATTTGGAATAAAACATATATTTAAACAAACCACATTTAAGAGTGTGGTTTAAAAATATATATATCACCTTTTGTCTCTAACACATTGTGTATGATAAAGTAGCCAGATTAATTAAAAGTTTCAACAGAAATTTTTAGAATGACATATTCCTTTTCGATCTTTTTTATTTTTCTTTGTGGTTTTGAAAGCTTTTCTATAATTTCTAATTTCAAAGTTCCTAATTGAACTAATCCGAAGAGAAACAAAAAAAGAATGTTTTTATTTCAATGCATAATTATATATTTTGATATTATACATTTGAAATTCTAAACTCTAGATCTTTGCGTAATTCCTATCTGTGTTTTTTAAGACTGTAATTTCAAAGTTCCTAATTGAACTAATCCGAAGAGAAACAAAAAAAGAATGTTTTTATTTCAATGTATAATTATATATTTTGATATTATACATTTGCAATTCTAAACTCTAGATCTTTGCGTAATTCCTATCTGTGTTTTTAAAGACTGTAATCAGTTAATTTTTCAAATGTTAAAAACTAGTTTGAATTTTTGGGATGCTAATTATGTAGTTAAAAATAAACTTATAGAACGGTGAAAACATTATTCTTATTATAAATTTACAACAATTATCTATTATTATATAAATTACATTATTTAGTGGATTTTTCGTAATTTTAGAGGAAATTGACAAAACTTTTTGTGCAGCAACTAGAACTAGTTAACACTTATTCCATTTTACTTGCTATTGAAAGTACTTATAGTGAAGGAATCTACTTATTTTATAATTATATATACAGATTCAAAATTATCTAATTAAACTAATAATGAATTTTAATTTATCTTTTTAGATACATAAATAATGTTTGTTTAGTATTCAATGAAATGAATTTTTGATTTTTCTGTGAAATTACATCTTTTAAGATGACATTTAATTTTCAATAACACATTATTTTACACCTTATATTGTTGAGGTTGACAAAAATGGTCTCACAACCACACAATAAGGTATACTCTCTTGTTACCTTCGAAATCTTAAGAATATCGGAGATACTTAAATAAATAATACACTCTGTAACACACGCATTCCAAAGAAAAAAAAGAAAAAAAATAGACTGCCAGTCGTCACGTGACCTGAGCTCTGCTAAATTAAAAATGTAGTTGTAATATTTTTCGTCTTAATAAAAAAATCTGGCAACACTATTTTTCTATTAAAAAAAAAAAAAAAAAGAAAAACATTCAGTTCTTAGTGATGTTCGAAAATTTGAAAGTTGGTTGTGAACTGTGAGTTCATGTCTTGTGTTGGTGGCGTGCGCAAGAAGAATTATGTAAAAAAAAGCTTTATTTGTAAATAGTGTATGTGTGTTAGTGTTCTAAATGTAAGTGCTGTCTTTCAAGAAATAAAAAGTATTTAAAGACGACTGTAGCCCCGATATATCCATATTAAGATAAGTGATGCCCTTCTTTCTTCTTGTAAATTTCTAAGACGAATTCTTACAACACCAATATTAGTAAAACTCGCCGAATTAATGAACACATTTATTTATTCATGGACACAAACACCAATAATACTTACTATAAACATTTCAGTGCTACACTATTTCACATAACATAAGATATCGAATGTCTAAAAAAAAATTCATGAGACGCATCCAGAATTTCCTTCAGACCTACCATTACACAATCTCCGCCGTAAGTCTTTTTTTTTTTCATTTAAAAATTTTGCCTTGGTGAGTATCCACTGTTTGGGAAGAGTTCAATGTTTGCCGAGCGCCAATAACCATGTTTCGAAAATTATTAAAGTTGCTATTCTCTTTACAATGACTAAATGCCCAACCCCATTTGACCACTTCTTGAAGTTCGGTGTCGGCTTATTTTTGGTGGCGACGCGGTATTTTTGATCTTCATTAGTTTTGCAGGAAAGGGACGGTTGTCCGGTAAAAGCAAAAATCTTTCCATTTTTAGGATAAGTTGCTTATCTACCGATTCTTTTGTAAATTCCCCTCGTTTCTATTATGAAGAAACCGCAAATGGATCCTATACAAAAGACTTCCCCACTTTTTCCAAGAATTCAGTTGAAGGGAAAAGTGCTATAATCTGAACGGAGCCTTATTTCATTGGAAGTCTAATAAGCTCTTGGTTGTGAGGACGGAGTTCTTGACATCATATCATGATGACCCAATCAGCAGAGACCGTTCCTTTCAAAGACAGCTTTCTCGGGTGATTGGGTTGACGGAGATTACACGATTAAATCTCAGTTCAGACCTACATTTTGCTGAAGTTCAACAGAATTCTTGGAAGTCCCTTCTTATCTTTCCTTTTGCGGTTTACTGACAATAGAAAACAATAATACAATAGTGAGGGGGATATAACTATCTTAATCCTACTTAACCCCCTGACTGCCCGGCAAAAGGGTAAAATTGTAATGTTGTTTTCTCCGTAATTTATTAAAAATATTAAAAAAAGATGTTTTTTCCAACCTGATACAAAATATGTTATTATGTAGAGGTGTATAATCTTTGAGAGTATTAATCCTAACTTAACTTTTCAAAACTGGGTTTTATTTGTAGAATTATATTAATTTAAATATTGCTTATGCTGCAGTGAAACCTGCAGGTTAGTGTGCGAAAAAGTCAGCCAGCGGCAGTCCTGAGGTTAAGGGAAAAATTCCTGTAGTACACTTGGATTGAAGTTGAACTGAAAAACTCATTAATATCAAACGCGCCGCCTGCGGACATAAAAGGCGCCGCAAAAAAACCTTTGTGTGTGCTTGCAGCTTTAAAATCACGGAGTCCAACTTAAGCCACGCCTTAACAAGCAAAACCTCTAATGAAGTTGGTCGTGTCTTTACACGCACGATTTTGCGCAGTTGTTGCATTTTATCACTTTATATTTGTGAATTTGAGCCTCCGAATTGTATCTGTATGATTCACGCCTTTTAAAGGTTTTATTTCATATGTTTCCTATTTCCTTTTTCTTAATAAATCCAAAACCTCCGCTTTAAAACTTACGTAAAAAAATAAATAAATAAATAAAAAAACAGAAAAATAAATAAAAATATAAAAACGTTTTATTTCTCATTTTTGCTCTGATTTCATTTTACAGCACTAAAATATGTATAACGAAATTTGTTTGTTAGTACTTACTTCTATTTCAAAATTATTCTATAGCCTTAAAATTATTATTTACTGGAAACTAGAATTTTCTTGCCTTCAAAATATACTAGCTCATATATGATATAGATAGTATGTAATTTATACATAATATAATCAATAAACTGTTTCAAAAATTCAAGTATTTCGAAAACTTTAAATGTGTTTATTTTTTTTTTTCAGATTTTATAAGAAGTGAAGACTTAAATTAAATTCAATCAAACAGTCAATAATACCTTTTATAAGACTGTCTTTACAACACTGAAATGTGACATTTGACAGGGGTCATGAACCAGTAAAGGACTCTTAGTGTTTAAAGTACATCAGGAATGTTATTGGAACATTTGGTGATTTAAATGTTTTCAATTGTTTGTGATGAATTCTGTTCTCTGTGAATGTGTCAATGAAAACACGGTAAATCAAATAAATTCGATAAAAGCTTTGATTATTGTCTGGCATTAGAGTGAGTATTTAAAAGGAAATTCTAAAAAAAAAATATGTGTACATAGTAATTCAAGATAAGTACAATCCGTAAAGGGAGGTTTCACGAAATATTGATTTTTTTTTTCATAATAAATTTCTACTTCATGAGCAAAAGTTTTTATTTATGAATCCATAAGTATTCAAAACATAAACATTGAAAGTAGTTTAACAATACAGTAGTAAACAACAACAAAACAAAGCTTCATATTCTTTGCAATCCAAAGAACATGAAAATCCACATTAATTAATAATATGGTCATTCACTTTATCTACTTATGTTTATATACTTTTACTTTCTGATGATTAAGTATCCTTAAATTTATATGTTGATTGCAGATTACAGTTTCTTTAATTTCAAAATAAATTCTCTTATTTCATCAACTAATACATAAAAGTTTTAACAGTTTTGATGTTTTAAATATATTTCTACTTTTTACTTTCATATTCTATAAAAAAAGTGGTGAATACTTAAATGTGATTAAAACTAGATGAGTTTCATTCAGCATATGTGCTTATCTATACATTTTATATTAATGCTTCTTATTTTTCTGTATTGATAGCTTTTCAGATGTTTTATTTTAGAGTTTGATATGTTACTTCTTTCAGTAAATTTAAAATTTTGGTTTCAGCACCACGTGTTGAAAAACCCACCCAATCTGTCAACTTAATATTTTCTTCAACATCTTTTTTTTAAATTAATAAACTATGCATATTGAAATTTGTAATTAGCATACATCTTGCTATATGTTACTATTTTTATTTTCTAATAACTATATATCCTTAAAATTATCACTTACCAGGAAAATTTTCAATAAAATAATAACATTAAAGAAGTGTAAGCTGATTGATTGATTGAGTTTTTTAACACTTTCCTTTAGATACTGTGCTTCAAAAACCCCAACATATCAATTAACTTAAATATTTTTATATACTAAATTTTATTTAAAATCTGTAATCAGCATCAATAAAATAAGAATATTAAATAGGTGTAAAGTGATTGGTTGGTTTAGTTTCTAAAGCTTTCATTTCAACACTATATGTCAAATCCCCCAATCAACTAAAGAACTTTGATATTTTTTATACTCTGATTCTATTTAAAATATGTAATCAGTATAACCTTGATGTGTACATAAACAATATAATTTTCTAATTATTCTATCTCTTTACAATTATTTGTTCACCTGAAAGATTTCACTTGCCTCGATTTCAAAATAAATTTACTACTTTCATCAACAAATGCATCAATGTTTTAATCTTTTTTGGAGATTTTAATACATTCCTATTTTTGACTTTCAGATTCCATAATAAGCGGAGAATACTTAAATATAACTAAAGCAGGCCGTCTCAGCATGGGTGCTTATCTCTGCATAGCTTCCAACGGTGTTCAACCCTCCGTCAGTAAACGCATTATGCTCAATGTCAAATGTAAGTAGATTTTGTGAAAGGGAGTACATTTAAATTGCAAACTGTAATTTAATGAATGTAGTTCATCGTAAATTCTAGATAATGACTTATCTAGTTATCTATGCTACAGAGTCGAATCTTATTTTGTGGAGCAGATTTGGGGATCTCCTCTTTACCGTTAGTATTTAATAAAGGTAATTTTCTAACGAAATAATAAGCTTGTCAGCCGCTGTAAATCTATCAAAGGTACGTAATTTCCAGAGAGTTATCATCTGTTTGATAATACGAAATTCTATATTAGTAAAGTACACGTAACTTCGAGAAAGTTATTATGTGTTTGATAATATGAAATTCTATGTTAGTAAAGGGCGCTGTCTTTCATTATGTATTCACCGTAAAATTCAAACGTGCTTTTAAAATATAAAGTAACGTAAATCTTCATAATTTAAAATATTATTATGCAGCATTTTGTGCTAACAAGGAATGTTATATTTCATTATATGCATTCTTCCTAAATAATTTTAAAAAGTATTCAAAATAATTTATACAAATTTAAAATTAAAGAAAGTAAAGTTAAACCCTCTCATGCATACGGACCTCATATGAGGACAGATAATTATTGCATTATTAGGCAAAAAAAAAATTTGACAGTTCATTTATGGAGATATTAAGTAAGAGTAGTAATAGAGAAATCTAATGATCCATGTCTGCCGGAAGCGAAGTGGTACATAAACCAAAAACTGACGCCACTAGTGGTTGACTCGTAGAGTTACCATTATGTTTTCCTGCACCCGATTATCCTTGATTTCATACTTTTAATTGTACGGCAAACACAATGTTAAGCGTACGAGTCAACCACTAGTGGTATCATTTTTTGGCTTATGTACCACTTCGCTTCCGGCAGACATGGATGATTAGATCACAGATTAAGTATTTACACACTGATAGGACAGTTCCATAAGCTCAATGGTAGCTAAATCCTAACTCCAGAGCCACTAGTGAGAGCAGGTGCAAGCGTTTCGGGAACATCGCAACAGGCAGTTGTTACTTGTCTTCTTTGTATAGTATTATCTTTTTTATGTGTCGCTAACGGAAGTATTTGTTTGTGTTTGTTTTTGTTTAAAACGTAAAATGTGCTTTAACGTAACATAAGTTAACATAAAGTATTATAAGTTAAAATTATAATATAACATATTAAACATAAAGTGTGAAAAAAAAATCAAATACAATGTCAAAATTTCTAACAGATAAACGCGACGGTAAACGTGTTAGACCATACGACAGAGACAGTGACAGTTTAACTTGCAGTTTATGTTGAAGTTTTCGCCTGTTCCCATTAGTGGCGCTAGAATCGCGCAGGTACGGTTTTTGACTTCTCTGTCGCATCTGTGTGTAAATACTTAATCTGTGGATTAGATTCCCCTATTACTACTCTTCCATAAAACAAAGGAATTTTTCTTGTGCTCGATGACTTAGGATTTTGTGCGGTAGGTTCTTGGACTACTACTCTCTGAGCTATAGAGGCTCTTATTTTGGCGTACAAAATATGTCTATTATGATTCAGCGGGGAAAATGACGATTGAACTGCAAAGTCAGTGTCAAAAAAGAATTCCCACTAACTCCAAGGAGATGCTTTTTCCCTTTCTAAGTTATACTAACTTTAAAAGAAAATATTTTTTCAACTAAATTTTCTTTATTAACATGTCTAAGAGAATTGGAAAAGGATTTAAAAAGTGTGTATTTTGAGTTACAATATTTAACAAAGGCAAAAATATTTTAAAATAAAGAAAATCTCTCCAGTGAATCAGATATAAGGTAAGGGAAATATCTGTAAAATGATGACCGAGAAATTCAATCAGATGCATTCAACCGAGAACAAATATAAATTTACAAATAGTTTAACCTTTTTTTATAATGTTTTTACAGAAATTTTTAATTGTGAAGGCTTATTGTTAATAATAATGTATAATTTATATTTTAACAATTTTTAACTTTATAACTATAAGTAGTTATGTTATCACCACGTGTTGGACATCTTGTACGCTTCTCCTGGAATAACCGTCCTACTGTTTTAAAGCTGCCGTTAGATGAACAATTTCTGTATTATCAAAATTATCCAACATTATTTATTAAGATATTCAAGTTAAATATCTTACCAAAATACCATTTTTTAAAATACGCTCACGAAACACATGTGTAATAATTGTATACGTTTCTATAATGCTCTAAATCGTCATATTTAAATAAAAAAATGCAAAAATACAAAAAGATAAATGGCAAGTTTTGTTTAAATAACAAAGCAATAAGAACAGCAACAAAAAAAAAAAAAAAAAAAAAAAAAGGAAATAAAAAAATGATTTTATAGAATTAAAATAATAATAATGAGTAACTTTTCATTTATAAAATAAACATCCGCTACATTTATAAATAAATTCGCTACTGTAAACTTGTTAAGTTTTTGTGATGTTTGTTTAATCGTAAGAATATGGTGATTACGAAATTTAAAATTAATGAGTGTTTTGAAGATTAAAGATATTTTTTAAGAAACAACATATTAAAATAATTGCTTTAATCATATTAAAGATAAAATTAAAAAAGCATTGATGAATATGCAAATTAACAATTCTGTACTCGTCAAACAATTTGTTTTTCCAAATGTTTTCTCGTTGATATTTTATAAATATCTCGAGACGTTTTAAGATTTTTTTTTTTTGTTTATAAAAGAAACGATTTAGATAAATATTTAGAAGAAAAGTTGGATATTTTGAATGTTGTTAAAAAGTAGATCAAAATAAAGTATTTATTCAAAACCCCGAATGTTTTATGCATATTTTTCTTTTCATTACGTATTTAACATTTTATACTGCTGTACGTAAAAATCTGATAAATGCACAAAAAAAAAGAATAATAGATTTTTAAATTAAACAATTTGTAATACATTATTAAAAAACTATAGCATAATAAGTGGGTAAGCATGGACTGTATACAAGTTTTGTTTCATGTTTCTTTTAAAACAGCTTTTTCTTTAATTAATAAATCCGACTTGTTAGTTTATTATTAATTTAATTCTTACATAGATGGTAGCACCAATAAATTATTCTTTAAAAAATTAATAATAAGATGTTATTTATTTTAATCAAATTAAAAATGTTCAAATCATATAATTTAAATAAATCCAAAATTCTAAATTTTTTGACATTCTGAAAATAAAAAAAATAGCGCAATCATAAACAAAATTTTAAATTTCTATAAACGAAAAAAATTACTTAACCAAAGTATAAAGTGTTGAATCTTTTGTAAAGGGAAATAGTTTTTTAAATAGAAAGAAAATTGAATTAAAAATAAATATATTATAAATGATAGATGAATGAAACTTTAATAATAGAAAACCTTAAATTGGCATCGTAGACCCCCCTTGAAACGAAAATTTTCTTCTCACATTTTATTTCTGTAATTTTGTAATGTATTGATTAAATAATGGATAATATGTATGTATTATTTTAGAGTTGCTCGGATGATTTGGATGCATTTAAACGAGAATTTACTTCCCACTTTTTTTCGGTAGTTTTGTAATGTATTGTTTAAATAATGAATAATATGTATGCATATTTTTTTACAGTTGCTCCAATGATTTGGATACCAAATCAACTGATCGGTGCTCCACTCGACACAGACGTTCTATTAGACTGTGGACTGGAAAGTTTTCCGAAATCAGTTACGTACTGGAAGAAAGATGATATTATTATCTTGTCAAATTCCAAATATGACAGCATGCTTCTGGATTCAGGCAGCTACAAGAGTAAAATGCATCTAAGAATTCGAAATTTAAAGCAAGAAGATTATGGCTCCTACACTTGTGTTGCTAAAAACGCTTTAGGTGAAACAGAAGGAACGATAAAACTTTATGGTGAGATTTATTTATTTCCGAAAAAAAATTCAATATATCAATTTCCTTTATGAATAAGACATTAAAAATGGTATTTATTTTTAATATCTTATATTATAAAATATCGTGATTACGGATTTTAAAATTAAGGAATGTTTTGAAGATTAAAGAGGTTTTTTAAGAAACAACATATTAAAATAATTGCTTTAATCATATTAAAGATAAATTTAAAAAGCATTGAGGAATATGCAAATTAACAATTCTGTACTCGTCAAACAAGTTGTTTTTCCAAATATTTTCTCGTTAATACTTTATAAATATCTCGAGACGTTTTAAGATTTTTTTTTTGTTTATAAAATAAATGATTTAGATAAATATTTAGAAAAAAAAGTCAGTTATTTTCAATGTTGTTAAAAACTAGATCAAAATAAAACATTTATTCAAAACCCAGAATGTTTTATAAATATATAATTTTTCATTATGTTATTAACATTTTATACTGCTGTAGGTAAAAATCTATTAAATACACAAAAAGAAATTGTTATTAAAATGTTTATTTTAAAGAAGTTTAATATTTCTTTAAAATATTTTTGTTTAAATATACTTAACTGTAAATGTTTTAAATTTTCATTTAAAAATAATTTAATATTTCTAAAAATATTTTTATTTGGATATAAATAGCAATAAACATTTAAAAATTTAATGTAAATATTTTAGTATTTTCTGTAATAAATATTGTAGCTTATTAAGCAGAAAACATGAAATTATTATTAAACTCGCGATTACTAACCATAAATTCAAATAAACATAATCATTATTTCATTAAATATAAAATTTACATCGACTACCATTGTTGATATGTGGGATTTAAAATAACTATACCTATAATAAATATACTATAATTATACCTATATAAAACGTACTGTCCGCACTAGGAACAGCAGCCCGACAACGAAATAGGTTGAACCATAGATATAAAAAAAGCGTATTGATCTAATAAACGCATTAGCTACAGTTTTGATATAAACCATATTATAGTTCCACAGTATTGACGTTAGTGGATAAGAGAAGGCACGTCACTCCGCTGCAATAGTTAAAAGACGCCCCCAGCAACAAATGCATGAGAGAATCCAACAATCCGTCACGTATACACCAATGTCAAATTATCAACATATTCACTTCTTGGTATTTTCCAACTCTATAATTTAAAAATTGTGTCTTGTAATTGAAAAGGCATCTACAGAACACAGTACAATTTATATCAATATATGTACTGATGACACTTCTCATGAGTTTCCGAGCCAAAACTAGCATATTGGATTTATGTTTCTCTATATTATTAACTGTTGAATAATATTGTAAAAGCTAATCATTGTTAATGTATCTAACTATATACAATGGATTCTTTACCCCGTGATTCCACTTATATCCTAAAGCGAAAGCTGGAATCCCGGGTTTGTCATCCTTTTGATTTATTGACACCATTTGCCATTTAATATAGTTACAGTTGTATCAAGGCATATTATTATTATTTGGCAGGCCTACACTGGGCTCAAATCCTTACGTCTATTGAGGCAGTTGCTTTTATCTTTCAAAGTAGGCAGTCATGTCTGGATTAGTGTCAGTCTAAAACAGTGTTTGATTCGAGAAATATGATGTTAAATGGCAAATCCCACTTTCCTGTTAGTACTGTTAACTATCGTACGTGTCTGTAGGCAAAGGAGTCACTGGTACAAACCTGCATTTCTAACTGAACCATGTGTAATTACACTACCATAACATTTGAAATGATATTCTGAGATGTGAACTGCTGTTTCAAAGTAGCATATTTATTCGTGCAACAAGGCACTAGAATGGCTTGCAGGCATGTGGACGGTGTTTTGTAGCCACCGTTTCGGCCTATGACGATAAGTCAAGTTTTCATTCACCAACAAGATAACGCTCTGACGCATACTGCATGACTCTCGTAACAATATCGACAAAGATGTAATATCAGTACATGGCCTGGCAGAACTCCATATTTCATACAGTTTGTTTTGGATATATTAAAAAAGGCGAATTCAGCAGTTTCGAATTAATATCTAATTATTTTCTATATTGCTACACTTAATGAAGAATTTATGCATTGTATAAATCGGTAAATTAACAGAATACATTCTCTTAGAGCAATAGCTTTTACAGCTGCCATATTGACAACTTACGTCACGATCTACTAAAATTAGCATTATCATTGCTGCTACAAGTCAATAAAGTGTTTTATTTATTGATATAAACAAACATTTCTTCATCTAAGAAAAGGCTATTTACACACTAACTTTAACGGGTATGAATAATTTTTTCCTGGGTATATGTACTGTCTTCCAACAGAAGGTGTATTATGCATATCATTCTCAATAATGAAATAGTATTAATGTTTTCAGTACTGAAATAACAATAAAAAAAAACACATAAAGGGAAAATAACTTTGAATCACACGAAATTATACTTGTTAATCTAATGGGAATACTAATAACATTTTTTTATGCAAACGTGGCTATATTCCATTCTGATTATATTTACAATTTTATTTTTCAGTAAGTCCAATATGATTAATTAATTATAAACTGTGCAACAGTTCGAATATATGACATATATTTGAAAATTTTTATCAACATTGAACATTTATATCATTTTCCCTTTAATAGAAATTAATAGCTAAATATTAGATACCACATAATTGTGGTATATCGCTTTTTTTCCTTTTAAAATATCTTTTCACAATATTTCACTTTAAAGTTATAAAACAATTTTATTATGTTAGCACAAATTTTCAGAATAAAATTGCTAATTGCTCCATTTATAAATTTGAAGAATGAAGAAAACAAAGAAACATTTTTAATTTTAATTTAAGATTATTTAATAAATGTTAGAAACGAAAAAAAAAGAGAAAAGAAAGAAAATACAAGAAACCAAATCTGATTGCGGCACTTGGTTAAAATATAAAAATAACTGTTATTTAATACATTTGAACATTTTATCGTTCTTTTTTAATGTAAATGCATGATGCATACAGATATACCGAAATACAGAATGAAAAAAAGACTTTATTTTTAATGAAATAAAATAAAAGCACTGAACAATAAAATTGGAATTAATGCCCGAATAAGCTGCTGTACAGTCGACATTCAATCTTGAAAAGTTGCTTATTTCTAATTTTTTACTTACATAGTTTTAAATTATTTATTTTCTGTTCAGGACGGAGAATTAATCGCATAAAAATAAAATATATTTATTTGAATAAGGAACAAACTTATTAAAATTTTCTAGGGTTATGCATGGATATTTCAGACTTAAAATATTTATACAAGATATTTCCTTCACATATAAAATGTTTCTGTAATTAATGGCACAATTAGTACGCTGAAAAAGAAATAATAAACATTTGTTATATTTACGGCAAAAAGTTCTAGCAGCAATATTTCCAGCAGTTTTTACCATAAAAATTTCGGTGATACTGTATGTAATAAATTAATTCACACTTAATTTTGCTACAATTTTTACAAAATGTTGACAGCGTAAAGGGATTTTTCCGGTTCGATTCCCACTGGCTCCATTGCACGCGTTATTTCGTCAGAGATTCTGATTGTATCTCTCTTGTGTTTTAGAGTTTGATTGTGAAATCTCGTTTCTGTATATTGACGGTAATTTATAAGCAGGATTTCATGCACTCAAGCCAAATTATGTTGTTCAACAAACAAATGTCCAGAATTAGAGCAGGGATTTTCATAAAACTTCAGATTCAGTTAGTCCTTAATATAAGTTTTTGTTAATTACGTTTTGGTATGAATCGCCTAAAAGGGGACGCTGCTATGCTGGTTTTTTTCATTGTTTTTGCAATATCTCTATCACAAGAACTAATAGCGATTATATTTTGGTGTAAATAGACCAATAATTAGACATGCTATACTGCATTTTTCACGATTTTCGCAATAGAACTATCTGAAGTGCTAATGCACGAATTCTCATCTAACTTCCGATTCAATTACACTTTGATTTAAGTTTTTGTTGATTAGGTTTTGGTGTAAATTACTATCATGCAGCGCTGCTATGTTATATTTTGCATGATTCACACGATTTTTGCTATACTCATATATTAAGAACTAAAGCGCGGAATTTTCTATATTTAGAGTCCTTATGATGGATATAGTTTGTCATTTAATTTTTACACGGTGCTAGCGAATTTCTAAGTATTAATATGAAATAAAAGAAAGTTTTGGGATTGGCTTATCCAACTGGTTTTTATCAGCATTTAGAGAAATAAAATTATGTAAGATAATCTCGGAATCATTTTTAACTATTTATCCATGCGTGTAGACATGAGTACGAATTTTTAATGAAAAACAATGCTTTACTGACCTGAAAACGTTACATAAAATAAGTCACATTTCACTATCGGTTGCGAGAAGTAAATGCTGTTTTATACTTTTTTGCCAGAAGAAACATGTATATACTCACAGTAAATCCTTAATTCTTAGTCTGATGAATTAGATGTATTTTATCTAAATTTTCCTGATTGAAATGGAATATGAAAGTTAGTTATTAATTTATATTCCAAAATTGTTATTTTTGTTCGTTTTTTTTCAGAAATACCACGACCAACAACAGTTTTTTCTCCACTCTTTACGAGTAGCAAAACAAGCAAGACTGATGGTAAGAAAAATATTTATTGATTCAATTCATTGCGAAATAAAAATATGCGAATAATTAACTATTTCAATGTATTATTGTATATACTTGTTCATTGTTTTGTTATCAATGAGTTTTGATGTATGAACTTCTGAATCTACAGGGGCAGTTGACTTTTAATGTTTCTGATAATGTGTTTTGAGAGTGTAACATTTAAAATACTATTAAAATATACTACATGGCCTTTGATGACCGTCCACTTGCGATTTTAGATATTTTGTTAAATACCTACAAAAATACATGAGGAATTATCATGAAATTATAAATGTATAAACATTATAGTACTGGTCATATATTTCCGTGAAGATTTTTTCCCCGAAACTTTATAGGGGATCGCCAACAAATTAAAAAATAATGAATATCTTTTGGATAAACTTGTCAAAACTAATATAGCAAAAGCGCTCAAATTGTTGATTATGGTAAGGTGGCTTATTGTAATAAACTGTGTTCATTTTTATAGCGATAGTATGTATACTCGTGGAAAAATTAGGGTTTTTATAAAAACACTCCCAAATTTTTCCGAGTTTTTTGCTTATAATTTGCAGAGTTCTTAGTATAAAATAATATTCTTTTCTGAAAATATGACAAAGAACATTGCACATAATACCCTGTAATCAGAATTAAAAAATAATAAAAATTGTATGAAAAATGAGTAGCTTTACTAAATAATTTTTCACTGCGCATGCGTCAAAGATATCAAAATTTCATTTGCATATTATAATAGCTAAATGTATAGAGCAACTTTTGTGAAAGTCGCAAATTCCTAGCTTGAAAATTCTGAAATAATCGTCAATAGAAAAAGTTGAAAATAAATTATTCCCAAAATGAAGCAAAAACAAGAGGTGTTGTAACCATATATTCATTGATTAGTGTCAATATAGAATACACAATATGGGAAGTACTATAACATATGGATAAAATCCCTCATTTTTTTGCTTCGTTTTTGAAACAAGGGATTTTGTGCGTATTCTATAAACGATTACTTTCAGAATTTTCAATCTATGATTTTGAGATTTTTATAAAAGTTGCTCTATACATTTAGCTAACACAATACGCAAATGAAATTTTGATATCTTTGACGCATGCGCAGTGAAACATTATTTAGTAAACCTGCTCATTTTTCATACATTTTTTTATTCAATTTTAATTCTAATTACAGAGTATTATGTGCAATATTATTTGTCATATATTTAGAAAAGATTGTTACTTTATATTAAGAACTCTGCAAATTATAAGCAAAATTTGGGAACCTTACTTAAAAACCTTAATTTCTGTAAGAGTATACATGCATTCGCATAAAAATGAACACAGTTTATTACAATAAGCCACTTAATCATAATCTGCAGTTTGAGCGCATTTGCTACTTTAGTTTTGACAGGGTTCTCCAAAAGATATTTATTCTTTTTTACTTTGTTGACGGTCCCCTATTGAGTTTCGGGAAAAAATCTTCACCGAAATGTATGACTTGTACTATCATATTTATACACTAAGAGTTTCGGGATAATTCCTCGTGTATTTTTCTAGATATTTAATAAAATGTCTAAAATCGCAAGCGGACAGTCATCAATGACCATGCAGTGTATCATGTACTGAAATTAAGTAGAGGAGTTAAAATTAGATGTAATTATTTAAAACAGACTAGGAACTTGGATGTAACTACTGAAAATTTATCTTTATCCGATTCTAACTACGCTCGTCTAAAATCATTGAACTTTTTTTATTATCTTTTATGTTTTTCAATTTTTTAATGTTACAGTATTACTGAAAGACACATTTGGCTTGATAAAAATAACATTTTTTCTTTAACTATGCATATTGTTTTCTTTAAAATGTCAGTTTAATATTTTGTCTTTGAATATATAGCCTTTGAATATCTAGTTCTAAAGATTTATCAAAATACGTTTTCATACGATTGCTGAATCTACTAAAAGTATTTAAGTGTTTGTTTCTTTTTAATTTTTCTTTAACATCATCAAAATAAGAAATTACTAGAAATTGTCTTGTGTCAGACTATTTAGGATATAAAAAGAAATAAAATATTGTTTAATTAAGTCTAAATTGTTTACATATTTATGTCAATTTAATGTTTTATAAAAGCAGCATTTGGATTTTTATTTAAATTAAAATCCGTTTTCATACAATTGTCGATGCTAATAAAAATGATTTGGACTTTTATATTTGTTATTGACATCTTGACATGAAAAAAAAAAAAAAAAAAAAAAAAAAAGACTAGAAAATTTCTTGTGTTATCCTATTTAAGACCATATCAGGCAATAACGTGCCAGTAACCTCATTAAAATGACATGAATTTTCAAGAATAGATACACATACATCTATATTTTATACAACTGAAAATCGTGCATCGATCTGATAATTATTTTTAGAATAATACAGTGTTAAAGAAGTTTTTATATCATCTCTGATGCGCTCATTTCTTTTGTGTATTATGTAATCTTTAAACGGAGGCTCTGACTGTATCTGTCCGGCATTAAGCAAACCTGGGCAAATGCTACCTGAACCCCCATGTAAAAGTTAATTTAAAAATATATTCATGAAACCGAACTTAGATATACCTAATATACTTTAATATGAAAGATATTGCTGTTATATAAAAAAGTATCACATAATAAATAAAATTATATAAAATTTTGTAAATTGTTATAGAAAATATGATACCATTCATACCCCTTTTATTTCGTAATTTTAAAATTATGTAATTTGAAATTTTCATTTAAGTTACTTAAGATATGTATAATCAAGAAAGTGAAAAAATAAATGTGCTTTGAATCTGATTTAGGTCGAATGGATTCTGTTTCAATATCAGATTTAAATTTCAGATTTGAACACTTTTGCATTGACGACTCTATTACATAGACGTTCGTTAAGTAACAATTGCACACTACTGATTTTACGCCTCTTAAGTAACTTGAAAAAAATCCATTTAAGTAACGAAATTTCAGTGTAATTAATAAAAATTTACATTTTTGTATTTTCAATAATGTATTTTACATGCTGCGCAAACCTAACAGAAATACTTATAGAAAACTTCATACGCCTTTCATATTGTAATTTCAAAATTTTGTAAATTGGAATTTTACTCAAGTTGCTTAAGAGATATACAACGAACAAAGTAAAAGATTGTCCATGCTTTGAATCGCACCTGTATCAAATAAACTCTGTTTTAATTCCACACTTGGATATCTTTGCATTTACCCTCGTAAGTAATTTTTGCACACTATATATTTAACGCCTCTTAAGTAACTTGAATAGAAATTTCAAATTGCGAAATTTCAACGTAATTAATAATGAATTACGAATTCGTATTTTCAGTAAGGTATTTTAAACGTTACCCAGTATATGACTGCAATATTTACGCACTTTGTCAAAATGAAAAAAAAAATAAACGTCATGATATACTACATATTTTATTTAAACACTTAAAACATATTCCTTACAACAGCTAGAATTAATGCACATATATTCTTTGCTGAAACAAGATATTAAATTTGAAAATTTCATTCATTTCAATAAATTGTGTTTGAAACAGATTACATTAAACTTGTAGTACATGTGAGTATGTTAAGTATTTTTAGTACCAGTATTATCAAAAAAACATTCACTTTCCTTAATACCCAAATTCTGAAATCATATAAAGGGAAAATTTACATTTGGAAATAGTGGTACTTAAAAAAACTGGAAACTCAGCAAGCATGTGTTAAGAACAAATTACACGAGAATGTAAGGTAATTAGTTTTTAAATAAAACT
The DNA here is from genome assembly GCA_964019185.1 of Maratus speculifer. Taxonomy (NCBI): domain Eukaryota; kingdom Metazoa; phylum Arthropoda; class Arachnida; order Araneae; family Salticidae; genus Maratus; species Maratus speculifer. Next base: position 364,138,823 of record OZ025294.1, read on the forward strand.
TTTCTGCGGTACTATATTTAACCTTAGATTTAATATAAAAATATTTATGTAATCAAAGATTTATAAATTGCATTTATTTGGCATGGCTTTTGGCTTTAATTGTATTAAATTATTGTATATGCCTTTTGAATAGTTATAACTTGTGTTAAAGCTTTAATCATTATACTATTAAAGTTTTGTATTGTTCACACGGATGTTTAGACATTTATGTTATAGTTAAAAATTTTAAGTTCAAATGCATTAAATGTAAATGCTCAATTTTTGAAAAGAAAAAGTGAAAATTAACAATTAGTGTTTATATTGCGAATTCATTATATTTTAAAATTTCGTATGTTGCTAAAGACATGTATCCATTATAATTAATTTTTTAAGTAAAAACTTTAATCCACGATTTATTTTTATCATTATTATTATTGAGGGGATCGGTTTATCTATTTATTTATCAGCCAAAACATGATGAGTATTTGTAAATGAGAGTGATCGGTAGTTACAAATCATGACAAATTCAAAAAATATCTCTGAAATACTGCATTTTCCAGTAGTAGCTTTTTCATATTCTAACAAAATTTAAAGAATCAGTATACACGAATCATTCATATCTAATTAGTTTCTGTACGATCAAGTAAAATGTAAATAAATACCAAGTATATTAGTACAAGAAATAATTTTGAAAGCTTACATTTGTTTATAGAAAAAGCTCTGTCATGTTGATGTTTGCATCTGCATGCACTGTATTTCTAAAACCTACCCTGTTAAAAATTTGTTAAGACATTCAATAGTATTTACAACGGTTATTTAACCGCAATGTTAATTTATCATGACCATTTTCTGATGATTAATCCGCTCTTAATATTTTCATTAGATAGTCGCGTAATTCAGTTATTTCCAGAAAACAATCGAGTGATTTCACCTTTTCCTAACATTTTTTAGCAGTGCATGATAATGTTCGGTTATTCGAAATACAAATTCAATTTATAAAAACAATATAAATATCAAATGTATGCAGTCGTATGTTAAAAAGTATTAAAAACTTTAGTATCAGTACATATAAAGTATTGATGCTAAGATACTGCTAAAAATGTAAACGTACATCTTAATAATCTTTAGCTATTTAACTATTTTTATAGAGTCTCATTACTTGTTCAAATTATGAAACATTATCCTTCGTCAAAATAGAGTCACGTTAGTTTTATTTAACTGTTTACTGTAAAAGTTATTGAATGACCTGTGCTTCTTGATACAATATTTTAACAGCATATAATAGTCATACACATTTATGAAAAAAATGTGCAAGATTCCCATTATAAAAAGCAAATGCTGGTCGTAGAAATAAGTATAGCAACTTAATTGCGCTTTTAAATAAAATATCGATTCTGTGATTAAAATGATCATATGTCATTAAATCCATTTTTGTTGTAGATATTTATTAAAACGCTCGCAATGTTTTTGTATTGCATCCTTGTTTAAAACAAACAAAATACATACATATTCCATTGTATTTTTTTAGGAAATATGCATACTACAAGTGAAAAAATACCATTTAACGTATGGCAAAATTCCCTAGTAAAGGATAATACCGAATGTAAGTACATTTTTAAACATTATACATAAAATCATACTGAAAATTTGAATTTTTTTTTTTCAGCTGTTATTTTGTATGTATGTGGTTTTAGTTAGTAATGGAAATAATTTATATCAAAACCGATGAAATATATAATTCTTTACTTATAAAATGTCCACATCTGATCTGTCATGTTGAATAATAGTTCTCATAACAAAGATTTTGCGTTTCGTAATCTCATTAATTAAAAGAAGTTTTCTTAAATCAAAACTTGATTTCCCATCTTATTATTATACATAGAGATGTGTTCTACATGCTCGCAGGTCCTACAAATGTTTAATTGAGCATAGCAGAAAGGCAGGAAGAAATTTTGGTACCACTAGGTTATCCGGTCGACCATAAAATTATCGCCAAACTATAAGATTAAATGCCAATAATGGATGATCGTGAATGTCGCATTAAATGACATTAAATACGATTCACGTGTTTAAGATGTCATTAAATGATTTTTATTTCGACTTTTTATTAATATTTTTATTAATATTCTACTAATTATTTGTTTTTTTTTTGTTATTTAAAATAAAAATTATGTCAATATGTATAATTTGGCTATTAGTTTGGCGATTTGTATATTTTGGCGAAATTGGTCGACGCGATAACAGAATAGTACCGAATTTTTTTCGTTATATTGTTTTATTTTTAGTGTAATAACAGCATTATACAGTTTTATGACGCATTTTTCATTATTTTCCTCTTTTTAACTTGTAATTATTTAAATCTCATTTGAAAGTTTTTTCTTTTTATGATAGTCGCTTGTAAACATTTTTGTAATTTGAAGAAAATATCTGATCGTTTGACTACAATTAAAAATAATAACACTTTCTAAAATATGTAAAAATGTCTCTAAACATGTTGAAATTTTAAATTTAAAATGGAAATAAATCCTCTAAAATGAGTCAAAAAAGCTGCACAGTGAAAACTTCTAACTTATAATCTATAAATATTTAAATTCCATGCATATTTTTCGCTTAGGTATAATTTTTGAAAAGGGATGATTAGACATTTTTTCAACATTAAATATTTCTCAAAATAATTATTCGATTTCAAAACGGTCTGCATCAACTTATTTATCAAACATTTCTCTATAATAACACATATTTCGTATTTTTGGGTGCAGTAGTCTCTTTAATATTAGATACTCTAAGTCACAAAAAAATCATTGTAAGCGGTGATAACAGTGTCAGTTATTTTTTTTAGAATAGGTATATTCTAATATTTAATTTCATATAATGTTTCAATGTAATTTAGATGTGCAAATGCTTCATTGGTCAGTTATTGAAAAAATCATGAAAGTTAAAAATTTAATACGTTATTTTACAGTAAAAATGACTCATAAATAAATAGAACAGATTCCAAAACATCAATTAACCAAAAATGTTATGTAAAAAAAAAAAAAAAAAAAAAAAAAAAAAAAAAAAAAAAAAAAAAAATTCATTGTGAGGAAATTAAAGTTATAGTGGGTGGGTTTATATATATATATGTATATTTGTATATATCTTTTCTGGCATCATGTGATAGTAAAATCAAATGAAGCAAAGCTCTGCTATTAAAATCAATCAAGAAGCAGTTTAAAAAAATATATAATTTCAACTATTGAATATTTAAAAAAATATCTCATGTTTTCAAAATAAATTAAAATTTTTATATTTTCATTTTACTGTATGATTGTTTAAAAACATTCATCTATAAAAATAAACTTTTCTCCTTATTTTCTTCACTTCGGATTGAATTTCTTTTTATGCGAGACGAATATTACAGCTTACATTTTCAAACATGAAATGTATTTGGGTTTTTCTTTTTTTTTAATACATAGCTGTAAAAATCATTAATTTTTTTTTTGTTTTTGTTTTATCCTATCTGTACAAGAAGGAAGTACTTGATTTATGAAAATTTCGACTTCCGATTTTCCGTAAATTTATACGGTTTAGAAAGTTATGAGCATCATTTGGTGGTTTTTAGAAAATATCTGTCTGTGAGTCTGTCACTCTATTATTTTTTCTCTATGAGTCTGTATGTGACAAGAATTTTGTGGTTGCTGTATCTCAAGAATTATTATACAGAATTTCCCAAAACTTTAGATTTTGCTGAAAATTGATATAAATTAGAATCGATTAGTTTTTGGTGTATGCCGTTCAGCAGGTGGAGCTGCATTACTGCATTATTCATGATTACTAATATATCTCTATCTCAAGAACTAATGCATGGGTTTTCATTAAACTACAGATTCTGTCAGTCCCTAACGTACATTAGTGTTGGTTAGTTTTTGGTGCGAATCGCCCTACGGTTGGCGCTACTACGCTGAATTTTTCACAATTTCGCATTAGCTGTATCTCAAGATAATAATGCATAGATTTTCAGCAAATTTTTGTTTCAGTTAGTATCTGATAAACATTTATCCTGATTAGTTTGTTGTGCTCACAACATAACAAGTTGATTTGTTATAAGGAGTTTCTTAAAGATTTTGCAATAGATTATCAGATCTCTATCACAGAAGCTAATGCACGGAGTTCTATCAAACATGACACAAGTTGTTTATAACTAAATTTTGGTATAAACCACCTAACCGGTGGCGCTGCTATGCTGCACTTTCTGGAAGTATTAACATGTATCAGATAGAAAAAAAAATCTTATTGCCAGATCTGATTAGTTTTAAGTTAGAAATAATGATTCATATGGAAAAAAATAGGATAAAATCAGAATGTTTTTCTTCGTCAAAACGCACCTGATAAGAAAAAAATTTTGAAATATTCATAAGTAGACGAATATCCTACTGGAATATCCTACTGGAAGAATTATTTGAACAATGTTTACGTTTCTCACAAAACCTCTTTTAACAGTCTTATAGTGTAAAACTTTGATAATTAATGTAACACTAACTGATAATCTGTGTACAACTTAATCATTGTGTTTAGAATTTTTTTTTCTTTTAGAACTTATGATTACATGAAATAAATGTCTTCAATATTTTTAATTCACGGAAATTTCTAATTCTGTTTCAGAATTAACGACAAGAAAACGCATAGAAATACTTAAAGATTCTTCAATTTTTCCTTATAAATTATTTCTTAGTGTAAATATTTATTTAAATAAATGGATTGACAACCATTTCTACCTATTCTTATTTCAGCATTTGTCATATCGAAAAATTATTCTATGATCACATTGTAAAAAAATGTTTTAAGTATTGTTTGTATGCTTGTTGTAAGTCTTTGTGTTAACAGCTGAAAAAAGTAAGATTATTTTACAGTTTAACTATAGTTTAAATATTTATTAAACTTAAAAAATTAAATTTTTTTAACTTACCTTACATAATTATCTACTAGCGTATTCATTAACTCTACCCTAATAGCATGCATGGTCACAGTGACGTCACAGTGAGTCATTTTGGTCACATCACATCTGTGACCAAAATGCCACCACTCAGTGACGTCACATTGTGACTGAGATGTGACTTTCTTAAAATTCTTTAGAAATTATTAAGTATCCTTCAAAACATGTTATTTACTTTAAAAAAACATGTTTCTGGCAATTTATATACAGTTGTTTTTGTCACAGTTTCGTCACAATGTTAATATCAAATTAGTCACAAATGACACATTTTTCACAAATTTGTCACATTGTGACCACTTTGTGAAACGTCACAAAAGAGCTCTAAAACGGCCATAACGACTTCACATTTTAGTCACTGCGATTTCACATCGACGTCACGTGACGTCACATCGACAATCGATGGTCACAAATTTACAATGTGACTTCAAAACGACGTTGCTGTGACATCACCACGCTTTACAAGTAAGGATATGGTTTCTAAAAATATAATTATCACAAGAGAATATAAATATGACATCATGAGATCTGTAAAAAGTATGGAAAAAACGTTTTTATTGAAAACTTTAATTGCAAAAAATAACTATTACATTCATTATTTAATGAATTCTATTGCAAATTTTAATAGCTGCATCATAAACAACGTCTAAAAAATCGTTCATCAAATAAAAAGTATATGATTGTTCTGTATTATTTGATAAATTTTCATAGCAGTAAAAAATTTTATCTTTTTGCCAGATAGTGTAATTTTTACTTGTATAAAGTTAGTATATCATAAATAAATTTAACTACATAAACAAAAAATCAGTTATCTATATGGCCTTAAACGGTTTCATGTATTTTAATTGAAAATCAAAAGTAAGGAAGAAATTATAAATTGATAATCTGTGTACATAGTACGAGAATCTATAAGGGTTTTCGAAGGCTTACACTTTAATATCTTCAAATTATTTTATAAAAAAAATTAAATATTTAATAAAAAATAAGTTTCCTTATTTTTTTAATAACTACAACTGTCAGTAACATTTAGTAATTTCTTCACATATTTGTTGTAATATATATATATATATATATACATATATATATATATATATATATATATAGTATGTATTCTGAAATATTAAACAAAAATATACTTCTTAAAATTTTTCTAATCTTCTATACTTCTTAAAAAAAGTATTACTGTTTTTTTTTATAATTGCATTGTATCAACAAAACTTCTAATTATTATGGAAAACATGTATATAGTACACTTGTATTTGTATTGTGCGACGTAATATATTATTACACCTTCTCATTTATATGTGTATCTCTCTATATATATGAAGAAAGAAAACGAAAAGGTAAAACTGTTGTAAAAATACGTAATCTTGTGAATGTTCTATTTAGATAATGAACTTCTTACTGCTTTAATTTACACTGTCAACATTTTTTTTTAATAGTGATCGCACTTCATTCCAATGTTGTTTTTTAAACTGTACATATAATTAACTTTTTTAAGAAGTTAAAAAAATTGAATTTATAAAAAAATACCTATTTTTTTAAAATATTTTTTTAGTAATGGTTGATTAAATTAAGCCCTATGTGATTGCATAAAATACTTAAAAATCAACTGCTTAAATAAGTATGAAATTACTCATCAGAAACAGTAGTACTCAAATTCAATAGTCATATTACAGTGTTTTATCTCAAAGGATTTTCAATAAACTGAATGTTAATTAACTTTTAAAAATCCTTTTGTAGTGTATTTTACAGTATAAGAGTTTCTTTCGCAATATTAATGGAGCTCAAGGCTTGAAAACTTTTAAAAAATCGATTTTTTATGATCTATTTTAATTATTTAATTAATTCTGAACTCAACGCAAAAAACCACATAAAAATATTTGCTTTTTTAACGGAGTTATAAGCATTTATGTATCAACGCTTTCAAAGCCGCACCCATCTAATTTCAACTTTAAGTCGCGTTTTCTCAAAACTTGATTTTTGACGACTAACATCAAGATTAAAAGAAACTATTTGATGGAATGGCTTATTTTTTTCATGCGTATAACATCATTATCTATAGAAAGAATTAATATATTTTAGATAGTTTAATATTTTGAGTATTTTTAAAGAAAGAAAAGTTAAATACGGGTAAATTTTCAAATTTGAGAGTTTTTTAATGGTTTTTTTGAGTGATAATTATTTTCTTAATTCATTCTATAGAGTAAAATTTTCGGATCATTTTAAAGCAAAACTTAGGTTCTTATGTCAATTCAACGTTAAGATATCTTGAGAGTGGTGATATAACACATAATTTTTTTCGAAAATTGTGTTACATAAATTTTGCTATATTTCTTATTATATTAGAATGAAGTACTTCATTTTATAATTTTAAAAGACTACAAACATACCTTTAAAATATCAGAATGTTTAAATTAATTACACTGAAAACTTCGAGAGCTCTGTTTACATGTTTCCAATGTCTATCAAGCGAGCTCTCTTAATAGTTATGCCATTAAATATCCTTCAAGTTATAATATCAGATCACACGAAATAAATGCTACGTTTAAAATTTATTTCATGTGGTATGCCATTACTATTTAACGCTTCAATGCACCGTGTGCTACATCGGCACGTACCTAAAAAAACTGTAATTATCATTATATGCCCTGAATTTGGTCAATTTGATGCCTGTAACTGAACAAGAACAGTCCAAAAAATTGAATAATGCATATTTTTTCCATGTTAAATGGCTTAAAAAAAATAATAATATGCTATTGATGCAAAATTTACTTTTATTGTTTTTACTGAATACTTAAAAATATTATAAAGAAAATTTCAGTGTGTTAAGCAGCTAAAATTAATTAATTTAAGTTTATTTAATTACAAAAGAGAGCAATGTAATGTTTAAAAAATATTTATTTAATTTATATATTTTTTTAATTTTTTGAGTACATAAAGTATATGCTATAAAATATTAAATTTTAGCAGAAAATTTGTTTATTTATTTATTTATTTTTACCATTTTTCCCATTATCAGAACTAGATATAGGTTTCCGATAATTTTATTCATAAAAATACAAAAAAAAAAATGAGCTCTGAAAAATTAAATCGAGACATCAATACTAAACACATATTTTTTTAAATATTTTTTAGAATAATTCTTAAACACAAAAAAATACTTATGCACCCCTTTTTATTATTTGGTTTCAATAAACAAACATTTCAAAAGGGTAGAGTATTTAAATTATCTTATAAAATTGCCAATGAAATTGCACTTAATGGAATTGTATTTTATTCTTCTAGCTGCTAGAAAAGCAGAACTATCAACTGAGCTTTTGGACAGAGGAAGTACATCTGGTGGTGTCGCAGCTGCAGCAGCTTCAGATTACGAGTACCGAGGCCAAGGTAACACAGTTTTGTTACATATATATGTAATGTAACCTCTAATATAACTTCTACAGACCTGATGTATTCTATAGGTTACACATCTTTACAAAAAAAAAAAAAAAAAAAAACAAAAAAACAAAAAAAAAAAAAAAAACTCTAAGTTCTTTCAAATTATAATTAAATTCAGAGACATAAAGTCTGATACAATTAAACTTTTAGAACTTCTATTATTATTAAGAAATATTTACAAAATAAGAAGATTATTTACAAAGTTCTATTTACAATTTAAACCATCATAAGTTTTAGTTAATTAATACACATCTCACGCGGGAAGTCATCATCATGGAACATTCTTTTTTCCGACCCCCAACAACGATTCCATAAAACGTTCTCTTCTGCTCACTTCGGCATTTCGCTTGAATTTCATCTAATCCTTTAATCGTTTGCCTTGCTGGAGAGCCTTGGTCTCAGAGGGATTATATAGGGAAGCTACGACACATATAACTGTCAGACTAGTGGGAGCAAGAATGTCGCTCCCTCATACCGGGTGTCCAGTAAATAACTGACCCATTTTGAACTTAAATAACAAATAAACGGTTGGAGATAATAATGCGTGGTTTGCGGTATTGTCATTAGAAAACCAATAATTTTTTAAACATGTACTTTGTTAATATAGTTCAAATTTCTGAAAAAAATATCGCGCTGGCGTTAACAGGCTGTTTGAATACAGACATAACTCTAATTTTCATAAATATGAGATTTTCGGCTGAATCTGATTCTATATGTTGTCGAATTTGAATCTATATGTTCAATCGACTCTCGAATCAGCTTCAGAAATAGGGTACATTGGTTGGAAAGTGATTTAAAATAATATATGTGATTGAACCACCTGTATTATATTTCCCCTCCTCAGTCTTGAGACTGAGATATTATTTTAAATATTGTTATATTACATTAACAAAGTGCATGTTTTAAAATTTATTTATATTCTAATAACAATGCAGCAAGTCGCGCATTTTTATCTCAAACAGTTTTTTTGTTATTTACATTCAAAATGGGTCAGTCATTTACTGGACACCCCGTTTAAATAATGTTAAAAAGGACTAATTGGTGTGAATGGAGCTAACAGATAGCAGAACTAGACAAATGAGCATTTTGTTTCTTATAGCAGTTTTTTAATGAGCTACGTGTGAGATAATAATAGCTTACAGCAGAAATGTTCTAAATGTACAAAAATGAAAATGTAAAGAATTGTATTATGCGTTATGATGTCATTTGCACAGACCATTATTAATAAAAAAGTATTAAATATATATTTATTTTATGTTTTATAATGTTTAGCAATGAAACAAATAAAGTAAAATAACAGCATCCTAAGAAATTGTAAAAAAAAATCATTTATTCAATTCCCATGTATCATCAAATTTTATGCACAAAAATAAATTTAATTTTTTTCGCTCCTCAATCTTTTTTATTTATCTTACAAATCCATAGCTGAAATTTAAAAAACATATAAATTATCCTCAGGTTTGAACAGGATATAGAATGTTTTTCGAAAAAAAGTCCAAATTTAGTATTTTAATAATTTTTTTAGATTTTTACACTTTTATAATATTGATAATATGAAACGGGATTAATTTTTTTAAATTATCTTAACTTATTATTGAAAGTAATACAAGAAATATTACTATTTTTTAAAAATATATGTCGAGGCACTGATGAAGCCTTTATTTATACTAAATATAACATGTTAAATCTAATCGAAAACATCTCTAGTTTCATTTAATTAGTTATATTCAGAAAAAGAAGGATTTACATTTTAATTGTGTTCAATTTATTTTAGCATTTTTTTAAATGAGACAATGTAGGCCCAAAATGAATAATAATTCAAATTCTATTGTGAAATTCACCTTGACTTACATAAAGAAAAGTCATATAAAAAATCAAAAATAAATGCATTAAAATTATTTTCAGGTGCAAACTTTAAAAATAAATTTATTTAAAATGCATTAAAATATCTTAGAACAACTAACACGTTATCAAGCATTCGACAGCCATCATGTGAAGGTATTCGTTCGTGGCGGTATTATAGACTTTTTTGATAGGTAGATATTTTAATGCATTTTAAACAAATTTATATTAAAAATTGCATTTGAAAATAATTTTAGTACATTTTACATTATATGAATTTTAATCACGTAGCCTTTAATTAAAACACAAATACTACCTCTGACAATAAAGTTCGGTGAATGAATTCAGAACGACCGATCTGGCAACGCTGGGGAAACAAAACGCTGCACCTGCATAGAGGCAAGTATTGACCATCTTCCCTCAACGTTGTTAAGTTGAGCATCGTTTATGTTCTGTGTAAGACGTGTTTTACTAAGTGCTTGTTCAGTGTGTTGGTTCTTAACTGGTAACAGGAAAATGAACAAACAAAAGATCAATTTAAAGTTTGGTTTTAAGCTTTGCAAGACACCGAAAGAAATTCATGAGGGATGGTGAAAATTGAACATCTACCATACTCGCAAGATCTCAATCCCCAACTCTTCTTGCTATTTTCACGACTCAAACTCTCTTTGAAAGAGATTTGACTATATTGCTGACATCCAACGAAACGTGACGAAGCTTTTGAACTTCATCCCAAAAGAAGACTTCTTGCGAATTTCCCAGGACATGTATAGCAGATCTCAGCGGTGGGTAGTTATAAGAAATGACTATTTCAAAAGATGGTATGGTAATTTTCGTTAATATTTCATCTACATTAATGCTACAGGACTATTCACCGAACTTTATTGTCAGAGGTAGTATATAATTTTTAGCCATTTTTTTTCCTTTTCTTCTCGCTGTCCTACTGCGTAGAAAATTGAGTCTACCTGCTATGTTGAATTTCGTTTTTATATTCTGAATATTTATTTTTTAATTTTTTGTTACCGCTATCAATATACGACAAATTATAATATCGAAATATGTAAAAATCGATTAACGGGGATAGAAGAAATTATAAATTTATAACAAATCACCAAAAACAAAATCACTACATTTGTGATCATATTTTCCAAACATTAATGAAATTGCTAACAAAAAATACCTAAAATCAGTGATAATATGCAGAAAACTTATAAACAAATAAAGATTTTTAAAAATATAGGCATCTTATTTTAGACAGTATATTCTCTTATGACCTGAGCATAAAATAACGCTACAAATATATATTTATCGCTTTTGCATAATCGAAATGACACCATAGATGGCAGAAAGAGTCATAATTGCCTACTTTCATAGAAGAATAGAAAGACATTAAATTTTTAAATTGAAGCATCCTATTGTACCTATATTAGTATAAAGAACATTTATTTTATGTTATGAATCTTTTTAATTAGACATTTTTGTTGAATATAAGGATCAAGTTATGGTTCTGTGGAATATTTTTGTCGGTCTCAGGTATTATTTGGATCATATTTTGGGGCTTTTCAAATGGTATATTTAGGTTCATTCGGGTTCATGTCCACAGAAATTATTTTGCCTTGCTCGGAACTGATTATGGCTCTTTGGCATATTTTAGCCGGTTTAAGATTTCGTTCGGCTCTTATTATTATTTTTTTTTTCAAAAACTTTTTTTAAGTTCTGGTCGGGTTTATGTCCACGGAAATTATTTTGTCGTTTTTGGATCTTGTTATTGTTCTTTGGCATATTTTTGTCGGTTTCAGATTTCGTCATATTTCAAGTTTTTTCAAAAATTTTTTAAGGCTCTGATTGGATTCATGTCGATGGAAATTATTTTTTCTTTTTCTGATTCGATTATGGTTCTTCGGAATATTTTTGTCGAGTTTAGATTTGGTTCAATTCAGATTCCGGGTTTTTTCTTTCTAATGGAATTTTTAGGTTCGGGTCGGGTTGTGTTTCCACGGAAAATATTTTCACTTATTCGAATCAGGTTATACTTCACTTGAATATTTTTGTCAGGTTCAGATTCGGTTTGGTTCTGATTCTGGGATTTTTTTTTAGGTTCGGATATTGGGTTTATGTCCATGGAAATTATTTTGTCTTGTTCGGATCTGGTTATGATTCTTTAGAATATTTTCGTCGGATCCAGATTTGATTCGTCTCAGATTTCAGGTATTTTTAGGAAATTGGATTTTAATTTTCGAATCGGATTCATGTTCATGGAAATTATTTTGAATTGCTCGTGTGCAGTTATGGTTATTTTGAATATTTTGGTCGGTTTCAGATGTGATTTGGGTCAAACTACATGTTTTTTAAAATGTAATTTTTTAGGTTCGATTAGGGTTTATGTCCACGCAAATTATTTAGTCTTCCTTGGATCGGGTTATAGTTCTTTGGAATATTTTTGCCTGGTTCAGATTTGATTCAATTCAGATTTCGGGTTTTTCTTAAAATTGAATTTTTGGCTTTGGGCCTTCTTGCTTGTCCACGGAAATTATTCTGTTTTGTTCGAATAAGGACATGCTTCGCTGGAATATTTCCGTCGATTTCAGATTTGATTTAGTTCAGATTTCAAGATTTTTTTCAAAGAAATTTTTTAGATTCGTATTGGGTTCATGTCCATGGAAATTTTTTGACTTGTTCGGATCTGGTTATGATTCTTTAAAATATTTTTGCCAGGTTCAGATTTGGTTCGATTCAAATTTCGGGTATTTTTTCAAATTTCGGATATTATTATGTCTGTGTATGTATGTATGTATCGTTAAATCCACTGTATATGTGAGGTACTTCATTTATATACGTCACTAAATGACAGTGAACTACACTGTTAAAACTAATGGTGACACATTGCACCTTTTAGGGGTGAAAGGCTTGTCTCACTGGTGACACCCCTAAAGGAGCCAGAATGGCACCTTTAATTAGGGTGAAAAAATGGCACCCTTAATCCAGAGTGCCGAATAATAAAAAATTAAAAAATATACAAACCGACTTTTGGCCCTCGAGGGATTCGAACTCACAACGTCTGATTACAAGTTCAGCGTTCTAACCGCTAGGCCATCGAGCTCGCCTTCATTCACTCACAACCATAGATTTTACTTGCCGTCACCGAAAATAGAAAGACACACATCACAGCGCATGCGCATGGTGCTAGTCAACAGATGAGGTGCCACATTGCTGCCAATACGAAGGCATGGCACCTTATTTAGCTCCAATCACCCAGTAAGAGACCTGTCGGCACTACAACCACATATCCAATTCCCTATGGCACCTTAGGGTTCCAAATGGCACCGCCTTTTCACCTCCGGGTCCCAAATGGCACCGGTTTGTCACCTTTACTTTTAACAGTGTATAATAGTATATGAACCGTCAAAAAGGCAATTATCTATTAAAATTACTAATTAAAACTGCTAGTCACGACACTTTCGGATTTTCGTCGTTAATGTTAAGTCTGTGGACGTTATATAAATTTTTAAATTCAAAAAACCTCCTCAGAAAATTAATATTTTAAACTTGTTTTCCTTTGTGTGTACTCTTATGTATTCTTAAATGATGTCAATTTTTATCTTAATTTTCAAAATATTTCTAAAATATACGCTCAGTTTTATATGTAGCATTAAACTTTTATTAGCAGTTTGTCTCTTTTCAAAACATAAAATATTAAATTGTTCATAGATTTTTAAAATAATTTAAAAACTATGAGTAGAATATATATGTATAAAGACATCATTTAAGAAGAGTACGCTCAAAGAAGAAATTTTTGAAAATAATTTCCTGGGGAAATGTTATAAATATAAAAATGCACGAAACATTCGCAAGCTTATCTTTACCGAACTGAAACAAAAAACTGAGTAACTAGATGCCTTAACCATCAAAATCGGTTACTTCACTACTTCGTGTCTGAAATCATAATAGTTATAAAATATTTTCTTTTTTCTTTATTAATGATAAAATTTCTTGTAATAATTCCAACCTTAATTAACGCTAAATAAATAAAAAAATCCTTTATAATATCAAAAAATACATAAAACAATCTTATCATAGACACTCCAAAGTATTTGCGAAAGTTTTTTTTTTTTTTCAAGTTGACTTCCATGAAACGTAATTATGCATACAACAAATAAAGATTAATATGACTTTACTTTGAAAACTAAATCTGACTTGTATTACATTCTGTGATATTTCATCAATCAACTGAAAGCATATGGACATGACAACTGTCGTAATATGTCTTTCCTGAATCGGGAAAGAAATTGAAAACGGGAAAAAGGTAGATTTCTTTTACAAAATGTTCTTCAGAAATGATTAAAAAAAAAGTTAAAATATCAACGTGAAACGAAATGGTTTTTCTTTGTATGGGCTGCATTCTATTGAAAATTGATTTAAAATGATAGAATTATAATAGAATAAGAAGTTTATTTTCGTTGTATTATTGTTAGATAATGGAAAATCCAGACATGAAAAATCTCACATATGACGCTTGAATATTACCAAATTTCGTACGCATGGTTACAGGATAGATACAGGTTTTTATTTATTTATTTATTTATTTATTTATTTATTTATTTTGGCGCTATTCAGAGCTGCCGGTAACTCGTTCTAATAACTGGAATGACAGAAAATTTTATAAACGGACTAATAAAACCATGGAAAAAAAACAGTGGCGTAGTTAAGGGGGGGGGGGGCAAGGGGGGCGTCCGTCCCGGGTGCCGAGGCCTAGGGGTGGCAAATTGAGAGAAATTGTTATATATCTATATTGGGGTGGGGGCGCAAAATTTCTTGCTGGCCCCGGGCGCCAAAAAACATAGCTACGCTACTGAAAAAAAAAAGATTCCAATAAAAATAAATAAATAATTAAAAATAGTTACAATCACCACCGATAGCAGGAAATTTGGAGGTGCACATTGAAAGAAAACTTCAGAAACATACAAAATATGGATAAAATGACTTTTTTTTCAATCACAATCACTCTCACCTCTTTTCTCTTGTACCATACCTGGAATCCTTTGTACAAAATTTCCGACGACATAGAATATCATGTCACATGGAATAAACTATTACTGCTGGTGATTGGAACAATTTTTTGTTCTTGAAATTTCTCCTTCGTTTAATTAGTTCCCTTATAAATTTTAAAACTGTTCCGGTTATTAAAATTAGAAACAGAGAGCTCTAAAAAGGGTCATTTTTAAAGCATTCTCTCTTTGGTGTCTTAGCAGAAATTCCGTAAAATAGAGGAGAGGGGGACACGTTTGAACTGGGGGCACCTTTGAACACTCTAAATATTTTCCTTTAAATAAATTATTTTTAAAAACGTATATGGCAATAATTACTGCTGCTTCAAGGAAATAATTATACAAAGCTGTACTGTTTTGTATGAAAAGTACTGTCGAAACAAGATATATGTTTTTCTACCTCTTGAATCTAAACTTAAGAAAATAAAGTTGTAAGGTTTTTGTTTACAAAATTCTATCAGATATCACATTGGTGTTTTTCAAGGATATTGTAAAAAAGTTTTCACAACCAAACACAACTGGAGGGACACTTTGTGTTTTATCAACAATGAGTTTTTACATTAACTTTGATGGATTTAAGTTTGGTTAAATAAATAAATTAGTAATTCCAACAAAATGTAGTTATTTAATTTTATTCATATTACTTTATATTTCTTTAACATATGCAACGTTTTATAAAAACTCTCAATATTTTCATATTTTATTCATTTGTTCAAAGGTGCCCCTTGCTTGTTCAAAGGTACCCCTACATGGGGCAGGTTTGAACAAAAATATTTCAAATTTTTAAATCCTCACAACTTATTTAATTTATTAGGAAAATGTTTAATTTATGGTTCATATGATGAAGAAATGCGTTGTTTTTACCATGTAATATTTAAAACTCAATAGATATAATTCAAGAAAGAAATATATTGATTTTCTGAAAAAAATGTTTAAAGGTGCCCCTCCCCCCTCTCTCCATAGCTAAAGATAGGTTTTCTTTTTAGGGTAAGACAAATTTAAGAAAATTCTGATAAAAGTTGTTTGAAATTCTTTAAAGCGTACGAACCCTAATATAAATATACAATATATGGCCAAAGGTGACTGGTCACTTGTGATTTTAGACATTTTGTTAAATATCTAGAGAAATATCTGATGAATTATGCTGAAACTCCAGGTTGTGTAAACAAATGATTACCGTACTCCATACTGAACCGTAAACAAATTGAAAAAGAATGAAATTCTTTTATATGTCAAAACTAATGTAGCAAACTCGTTCAAACTGTAGATTGTGAATACTAAAATAAACTGTGGTTACTTTTATGAGAACAGCATGTGTATTCATAAGAAAATTAAGGTTTTTATGAAAACGGAACCAAATTTCGTCAATATTTTGCTTGTAATTTGCAGAATTCTTAATATAAAAAATGTTCTTTTCAGAAAACACGAGAAAAACATTGTACGCAATATCCTATAATCAGAAATAAAAAGTAATAAACATTGTAGAGTGAGAGGAATAAAGTATGTTTATTTTTAATTTATTTTTCGTTTTTTTTAAACTTTACTATAATGAAGAACGTAGAGATGTATTAATTCCTTCAAAGTCATCCAAATTTCCCAAAAGGGATCCTTTATTAATTAGTTATTTTATTAATTAGACACCTCGAAAAAAAATATTAAAAATATATACATATATATATATATATATATACATACATATATATATATACATATACATATATATATATATATATATATATATATATATATATATATATATATATATATATATATATATATATATATATATATATTAGCTATCCGTAATTTCTGGAAACGTTTTCGAGTAGCTTTTGCTGTGCATTATTAATCTTCTTGCCTTGAAAAATTCAATTTTATCATGGTCAGCAGACATATTTTGCTTGTAATTTGCAGAATTCTTAATAGCAGACAATATTTTGCTTGTAATTTGCAGAATTCTTAATATAAAAAGCAACAAATTACAAACTATAGAATAAACAGCAGTAGCATTCAAGTTAAGAATAACCTGTTAGAATTGCATACTTAATTTCTTCTATGCGGCTGAAATGTTTAAATGAGAAATAATAACTTCCGAAAGACTGAATTTTCAAAAACGGAGAACTAATAATTAGTGTACGTGTAACTAACAAACTGCAGAATAAGCATTTAAATTAATATTAGTCTGTTACAATTGCATACGTAGTTTCTTCTATGCATCTGAAATATTTATATGAGAAATAACAGCATTCGAAAGACTGAATTTCCAAAAGGAGAGAATTAATAATTAGTGTAATAAAAAGGCTACTTCAAGAACGATTCCGAAATTACGGACAACTGAAAAATATGTTTTTTATAAATTCATCTTTCAACAAAAAAAAAAAAAAAAAAAAAAAAAAAAAAAAAAAAAAAAAAAAAAAATCAAACAAAAAAATGTTTTCTGGTGTTTTTAAAGATAAAAGAATATTTTTGGAATATTGTGTGAGTTAAAAGTTACCATCGAATATTTTCGTTTATTTTCGTTTTCCTAACTATAGTCAATTCATGTAGATTAAGTATGAATTGTCTTTCTTTTTTACAATGTGGTTCATCAATCCAGTAAAAACAATATGAGATTACAGTTGTTGAAATATATTTTTTCTAATTACAAATAGAAATCGATAAAAATATACTTATATAAGCATATTTCTTAAAATACAGTTAGACTCTTTCCTTCATTTAAATATTTGGTATAAAACTTCAGTTTCAATAGTGCATTCAAATTCAACTTCATATAAATCTTCATCTTCGATAGTGTTCGTGCTAGGGTAAACGTTAATAACGTCCAAAAATTTCAGGACAATCCGAGTATATTTACGAGAGTTAGAGCGCGAACAGACGGACAGACAAGCCAAAAGCATAAACACTTTTAAAGATTGATGGAAAGTCTTAAAAAATATTCTACGCAATTCTACGCAGAAAAATGACCTGCAGAAATGACCACTCTTGATTTTTCTGTAGATTACAACGGGGACACACAGACAGGACACGTAACGCAATCTTTTGATGATGAATAAAACATTTTAATTTTTCCAGTCTCCCCCCCCCCCTGTCTTAAATAGTACCTACTCCGATTTTTGTTTCAGTCCTGTTATTTCTTGAAGCTATTGTTAGCTCCAAAATGAGATAATTATTTTATAACCACCCTGTATAACGACTTTAACAGACGCTGTATTTTTTCATCTCGATTGTTAGCGTATCCAGGGATGAAAGTGATACGTCTTAAATGACTTATTGTTACCACTAAACAATAGTAACATTCATTTGGCTTTATTTAATGACGTACATTCTGACGTTTAAGGTGGTTCAGGGCTAAAATGTCTCCAAAAATGAAATATTTTTATTGGCTTAAAAATATCCAATGGCTTAATTTGCGTTAAATATCGCAAACTGCATGTTTTTATCGTTATTAGATCCAGATATGTAGCACATTTTGCCTTTAGAAGCAATGCATCTGCTGCCCTCTACCGATAACTTCAACTTCGTTTATCTCCGAATGATTTTTTTCACGATTTGTCAAATTTAAAAGGATATATTTAAAATTCCTTGCAAGATATATTCATGGACTTTTTAACAGAGATTTTATGCTATATTTCCAAGAAATTGTCTTCGGGATTTTTAATTTTGAGTGACAGTTGTGAAAATAAGCTAATTAATGCAAAACTGACTTATATAAAAACTTCCTTTTCTTACTGAAAAATTTTTAATGGAATTATTAATTAATATTTTAAAAAATCCTGAAGACAATTTAAAATGACAGATTTTCTGTACACAAATGTGTAAAATTTTGCATATTGAGTAAATACTTCCAGAGTTATATCAAAAATTAAATGTGTTTTTTTTTTTTTAATATTTAAATTTCAGATTTTTTTTATATTCAATATTTTTATTATATTAAAATATATTTCAGAAAAAAAAATCATAAAAAAATTTCTATAAATAAAAAAAAAATTAGAATTTTGAGTCCTGGAACCCCTTAATAAGGTGAAGAAAACTATTAACTTTTCGCATTCGAGAGGTGATTCTCACTCACCCACTAGTGTTGTTAGGTGTCCCCCTAAAATCAGGACATCAAATGTTTCGGAAACCAATAATACCTCACAGTTTATTTCTCCATTTTTATCACAGATTTTTCGGCCATGTTGATAACGCTAATGAAATTAGGGTAACATCACCAGTAATTGGCACTTTACGGATTTGTCTTTAAATTTACTTCTATTTTCATTACCAAGAAATAAAATATTTACTTGCAAATATTTTTAAATCAAAGAGTGCATATCTGTGCATCTCTTTTGCCCACTAAAAGCAAAACTATTTGAAACAGTAATTTTTAAAAAATATGATTATAAAAAGTTGCTGTAATCACCAGTAATTGGCACTTAGACACAATTAAAGTAACACTTTTCAACTAAACAAAACTGTTGTGAATTAAAATTTAAAATGTATAATAAATCAGATAATAACAAATTGAAATGCATGTCTTTCTAAATCCAGAGAAGAAGCATTTGTAGCAAAAATGGCTAATTTCGTACAAGCCATAATTGTTTCTCTTTCCTAGGCACTTTTGTCATCTAGTAGCATAAATCAAAGTTATAATCTGTAAAATAAATGAGCATATAACTGGTATATGGTCTTGCATTTCAAAAAAGACTGGGTATAAATCTTATTTTAGGACATTTTGTAGGATGTGCCAATCACTGGCGCCTGCCAATTACTGGATATGTTACCCTAGTTTAAAATACTGGTATCCAGAGCATTTGGAGCACCCATTTACTTGGGACACTAATTGTAAGTGCGAAACCCCTATCGAGTGTAAAGGATTAATATTTAAGGAAGCGGGATTTTATTTCCTTCATATAGGTTAACATCCCCAGTAATTGTCATGCACCAATGATTGGCACATCCTACAACATGTCCTAAAATAAGATTTATATCCAGTCTTTCAAAAATGCTGGACCATATACAAGTTATATGCTCATTTACTTTAAAGATTATAACTTTGACTTATGCTACTAGTTGACAATAGTGCCTAGGAAAGAGACACAATTATGGTTTGTATCAAATTAGCCATTTTTGTTGCAAATGTTTCTTCTCCGGCTTAAAAAAGGTATGCTTTTTAATTCATTAGTAACTGATTTATAATGTATTTTAAATTTTAATTGACAACAGTTTTGTTTAGTTGAAAAGGGTTACTTTAATTATGTAAAAGTATTTTTGACACAAATATCTGGATTTCTGAATTAAGGATAGATGCCAATTAATGGCGCTTCAATTTTGCTAGTTCCCAGTAATTGGCACCGATTTCAAGTACAAGGGAATCGCAATATTTGTGACTATTTCACTTATTTTGGCAGTACTTTTAAAGTTATAGAGTAATTTTATTTAGTTGTTTTTATTTGAAAATATGAAACATTATCAGTAATCGGAACCCATTAAAGCTTCATATGAAAATTACTGGGTATTAATAAAAATAGATTGTATTGTTTTAAAGTGTTCACATTTCAGACTAATATGCTGATTTCTTACTCTCAAAAACCTGAAATATGGCATCTCCATCTACAGTAAATCCATTTAAAAAGCTTAAACCCAATTCAAAATATAAAGTTTTTTTTATAAAAATGTGCCAATTACTGGATCACAAGGTGTCACATATTGGTGCTCTAGATGTCAATTACTGGTGACTACAGCACATTTTAATAAATATATTTTTTATAAAAAAAACTCCTTCAAAAATTTTCGCTTTTAGTGAGCAAATTAGATGCACAGATATGCATTCTTTGATTTAAAAATATTTGCAAGTAAATATTTTATTTTTGGTAATGAAAATTGAAGTAAGTTTAAAGACAAATTCTTAATGTGCCAATTACTGGGGATGTTACCCAAGATAGTTAAAATGCTGCTGTTGTAATAGTGTAATTTCACACAGTTATTAACTACTTGGAAAGCATTTGTTGTCTTCGGTAGAGAACTGAAAAATCTGATGTATATTTGAATCTTTTTATTAATTGAATTCCGCAACTTTTTTATATTATTATTTGTTTTCTGATTGGTTTATGTTTAATGGGAAAAAAATTGAAAATTTCTGCTGCAAAAAAGTAATAAAAACTTAAAAAGTAATAATAATTTGAAAGCAAATTTCATTCAAAAGTGTATTTTTTTCTCTACGCTACGGTGTAAAAATTTAAAATGTGCGATGTTTAGAAATTTAAACATTTTTAGTTCCAAAAATTGTAAAACTGAAATTTTATTTAAAATTTGTTTAGGATGGACCTAGAAATATTAATCTTTAATCCATGTCGTATGTAATATGAAGCATTCAGAAGTCAATCTGATTAAATCCATCAAATAAAAATGCACATTTTAAACAGTTAAGTTTTATATCTATAAACTACTGTTTTTTTTTTCAAGACATTTTAATCATACTCATAATCGTCTTACAATCAAGGGTAGTTCATAAACTTTGTATAGATATATAGGGAATTTTAAACACAATCAAGTCATTACCTGAGTTATAAAGAAGTTGGAGTTAGTCAGATTGACTTCTAAGCGCGTCATCTATAACTCTGTTACTTAAATCATGTTTTTGATCACACCTTTTTTTGTAGCAATTTCCTCCAACAACGGAATTTTTTTTAAATTTAAGTGCGTGTTATTTTGAAAAAAATATATATAAATGAATGATTTTTGTTAAAACTTGGAATTATTATAGTGTTTATTTAATTTTAAATATTTATAATTCTGTTACAAATAAATGAAGGTATATAAATCATTAAGTAGGCGATTTTTAAATCTGCTCTTTTCATCTTTCTAGGAGCTGAAAGAAAAGAAAGCCGGCGTCATTTAAACAACGGAATGCACAGTAGTGGAGTGAATATACTTCCCAGTCTCTTTTCTTCAGTTACAACAGTTGTTGTAGTAGGATATTTATTACAAGTATTGTGAAATGGAAAAAAGAACTAATATTCCAAAGAAGGGATGTCATGTGCAAATATTTGGTGCTGACTTGCGAAGATGCAACTTTCAGAAACACTTCCGTGAATTTATTAATATCATGCTCATTCTAACGATTGTATTTTGTAAATGTCTGACGCTTTGCCATTGTGCTCTTGCACTCATGTCGAGAAAGTGACTAAACTTTCTATGTACATTCTCAGTGAAGAAATATCTACATATACATACATATATATATATATATTTGCTTCCGTGTGTTAATATATGTAAGAATAATCTGAAATATATATTGTTATTGTATAAACTGTCAGCTGTCGCAAATAATAAGTTGAATTTTTTTTCCGAATTACTTGTTATTTTAAACGAATAAAAATGTTTTCATATAGAGTTTCCGAACAAAACTTTCTATAATATTTCTTTAAATAAAGGTTTTTTTTTCTTTTTTTCTTTTGTTTAATATTTTAGAAGGATACTCGATCTCATTTCCTTCTTTTTTTTTTATTTTCACTGTAAATATTGTTCAAGCTTACACTAATAACACTATGACATACATTTAAGATACAAGAAATAAAAGAAAGGAGAAAATGAGGAATTTTCTTGATTTGTCTAAGTGTTTTGAATTTTTTTTTTTTCAAAATGACTCTTAAGCATTCCATATTTATTAATGACTATAATATTTTTTATGGAAGTTTGTTTTATACACATAAATAAACATGTTCATTGAATTTTATACATTTCACCATGAATGTAAGAAAAAATATTTCCTAAATTTTATGAAAATTTCAGATTTTGTTACTTATACTTTTGTGATTAATTTTACCTAACCATTCATTGTACTCTTATCTGAAAAAAATATTTGAAAACTTTATACCGGTCAAATAGTGGGAAAATTAGCAATATATATGAGGACCCCAGAAGCCAAGGGGTATAAGTGACAAAATTGAAAAAAAATGAGTTAAGTGCACAGGGTATCTGGAAATATGCTTTTTTCATTTCAGGTAAAGAAATATAGGTCATTTTCTTATTATTTGCTGAGTTATAGAGATAAACCACTTTTTTCGAAAAACAAACAATATTGATTATTTATACATTTAAAGAAAAATGTACTCTACTTTTTTAACAGTTATTGAAATGAGAGTTCAAAGATTAGAATGCAATAAGCAGATGTTTCCTATTTCAATTTAGTCAATTGTTATTGATGTTCCAATTTAACATGAATTATCTTTAAACTCAATTTACTCCAAATCGACATTTTGTCACTTGTACCCCTTGGCTTCTGAGGTCGTCATATATATATATATATATATAATTTCAAATTTCCAGCTAAAATTTCACACTTTATGGAGTGTATCCTTCATATACAATCAGAAATTTTAAATATTGCATTGCTATATTTTGCAATCATATGGGCTTAAATTAGTTATTAGGTTGATTTCGTGTGAAATATTACCTATTGCGGCCGCTCCTATGTTGGAATTTCTGAAAACGTGTTGCAGATCTACACCGATCATGACCTCTAGAACCCAAAACTACCATCAGTAAAAAAGATTATGTGTCTATATATCTGTCTATATGTATATATATATATATATATATATATCACATTCTTCTGGACACGATAACATCTATAATTCTGCCTTCAATCTTCTCCAAACTGATACGTAAAATCACGGGGTATAAAATCTCGGTTGAGTTCGTTAATGGGCAAAATCAGACCAAGGTGGGGAAAATAGGGAGGGGTTTTGTGAAAACAGGAGGTTTTTCTTTCTTTCTTTCTTTCTTTTTCCTTTTTTTGTATGAATAAAATGTTTGTAAGACTTATGAACTTACAAACTACGATATAGAAAAGGATAAATTTTCATATCACACATCCGCAAGAAAAGTCAGACATCTCGTAAAAATTCTTTTTTGTTATATTCTACTAAAAGATATGTCAAAACTGCGTCTTGCTACACGACTAAATTCAAAAATGTGATTATACGGTAATTCACTTTATTATGATGCATATCCATTTGTAAACCTAGAATAGACATGGATTGCATATGTTGAGGTAAATTTGAACTTTCCAAATATTATCTTATATCTTCATTTATAAAAGTTTTATGCTTTTCTGCGCATTTTTTATTTTTGCATTGAGAGTTAAATCCTACAATTTCATGTTACAATAGAATCATGTAAATTTCATTTGCATCTCTTGTGAAAATTATTTCTGACGAAATGTGCCGATTTAATTGTGGGTGAGAGACATAAGAACTTACACTTATCTAAACTGTTAATTCATTCTTGGAAAAAAATTCTCAAAAGGGCATACCATATGCTGATGGTATCATCTATTTATGTGATGCTTTTATCTCCTGTTAACCTTCAAGTACTGAAAGAAGCTTAAAAATTAGAATCCGAATGATAAAAATGGTTTTTTATTCAATTTCGTTTTTCAGTCATCTAAGATAGGGTGCTGAAATTTGAAGATTTGTTTGAAATATACTATGTTTAAATGTGGGGTGTACCACATATCGATGATATAATCTATTTATTTGATGTTTTTATCTCCTGTTTACATTCACAGCATTGAAAGAATCTTTAAAATTAGAATCCTAATGATAGGAATAGTTTGTTATTCAATTTCTTTTTTCGGTTATCAAAGATGGGGCTGAAATTTGATGATTTCTTTAAAATATGCTATATTTTAAAGTGGATTGTACCACATATCGATGACATCATCCATTTATGTGATGCTTTTATCTCCTGTTAACATTCGCAGTATTAAAAAAAGCTTTAAAATTAGAATCCTAATGATAGGAATAATTTGTTATTTAGTTTCGTTTTTCGGTCATTTAAGATGGGGGTTGAAATTTGATGATTTGCTTGAAATATACTATATTTAAATTTGGGGTGTACCACATTTCGATGACATCATCCATTTATATGATGCTTTTATCCCCTGTTAACATTCACAGTATTGAAAGAAACTTTAAAATTGGAATCCAAATGATAGGAAAAATTTGTTATTTAGTTTCGTTTTTCGGTCATTTAAGATGGGGGTTGAAATTTGATGATTTGCTTGAAATATACTATATTTAAATTTGGGGTGTACCACATTTCGATGACATCATCCATTTATGTGATGCTTTTATCTCCTGTTAACATTCGCAGTATTGAAAGAAGCTTTAAAATTAGAATCCTAATGATAGGAATAATTTGTTATTTAGTTTCGTTTTTCGGTCATTTAAGATGGGATGCTGAAATTTTATGATTTGTTTCAAATATGCAGTATTTAAAGAAGGATCTCACAGCCATATTATATCAAGACTATTTTAATAGGAAATGAGATTATTTAGTAGGTTCATAAAACATGTTTTAGTCACTTCCATACTGAACCAGTTTTGTAAAAAGATGCTGTCGGGCTAACTCAAATTATTTATAGCAGAAGTTTTACTTATTGAAATATTACTTTATCAGGGGATGGCATTTTTCTTATTTCTTATTTTTTTAGACGGTACATGACAAATATAACGGAAAGGGACATAAATATTGACAAAAAGTGCTTTTTATATATTAAAGTTGCACAAAAACTCTCTTAACCAATTTCAAATAGAATAAACTACATTTTTTTACTCAACATAGCTCAGGTCACGTGATGCGAGAGAGTCTATTTTCGCAGCGGGTAGTGCGCGGTACTATGCCACATACGAGAACGCTTGCGAAAACAGACTTGGATCACTGTGGGAGTGGATAAAATAGATTTTATGCACCTTCTAAATGTGCAATCTCTTTTTTAACGAGTTGGTCTACTTTGGTTCTGAGCACCTGATGCCTAAAGTTTAAATGTATGGAATTTCATTAAAGCTCCGCTGCAGTGAGACTTCCTGATCGCCAAATCCCATATAAACCTATGGGAATACTTTGAAATATGATGACTCATTACCTAACATAGTTATTAAAATATCATTTTCACTATCAAAAAAGTAGACGTCAGATTCCGATCATAAGAGTTTTTAAAAATTGTCTCCGTAAATTTTAATCATATAAAAAGTTCCTATAATCTTTGAAATTTCCATTTGATTGAATTTTATTATCTTCTTAATGTAAAAACACCCATAATCGTCATCTGACATCTATTTTCTAAGGATGAAAACTATATTTTTATAATTATTTTTATAATTATTTTTATTATTTTATAATTATTTTTATAATTATTTAGGTAATGAGTCACCGCCTTTCAAAGTTTTCCCGTAGGTTGACATGGAATTTTGCGAATGGGTAGTTTCACTGCAGCGGCCCTTTAACCTTTTCCGACACAGTGTGTCCACTACCGGAATACCTAATTTTAATTCCAAATTTGCAAACGGTACCAGTATTTTTTAATAAAATTTTGCTTTTACAATGAAAGCTTAAATTAAAGAATTCTTAATGTGTGAAAAGGTCGTTTTTAAATTCCGGTGTCATTCGATAATTTCTCATTTTACTAATATAATGACGGAAAGGGTTAAGTGTCAGCGATCAGCAATAGTAATATGAAAATATGTGGTCATTATATTTTGGTTCTAAAAACAACTAAAAGGGAGTGACTTAATTCAACCAGTTATTCGAAAAAATGTAAGGTTTATACCACCAGTTTTAATATTCACAGTTCAGCGAGCATTTATCTTCAGAATTCTCAACTTTAATAAATATTTTCTTTCAGTTTTGATTAATGACTTCTAAGGGAGCGGTGACAAATTTCAATGATTTATTCGATTTCTACTTTACTGATATCTCACTTTTAAATGCATTCTCATAAATTCCTTTTTCGTATACTAAAAGTTTTTTTTATTCACAATTTTATGATTATGTTACGCGTTTATTTATTTACGAAAAAACACATTTCCTAAACCGGCCTATTTTTTTCATTCAATTGATACTATTTATACAAAAGAAAGTTTTTGATGTCAACACACAAATTTTGTTTTAAAATTCAAACCACATTTTCCAATGAAAATAACTGTAATGTGATCCAACTAGAAACTTATAAAGCTAATTCAGTGCCCCGGAATTTTTATTATATTTCTTTCATTTTTAAGTTTTAGAAGTTTTGATATTTTGAAGTCTTGATTTTTTTTGAGAAATGGAAAGGTATAGGGAAATTGAATTACCGTAATTTCGGGTGTATAAGCCGCAGATCAAACAATTCTTTTTCGACCCAGAATTTTTTAAGAAACAGATATAACTAGTTAGATCGCCGTAAATATTTGTCTTCAATCACTAAATAAGATTTCTGGGTCAAAAAAGAATTGTTTGATCCGCGGCTTATAGACCCGAAATTACGGTACATGTGTGTAAAGCGATTTCAATCTCTATAAATCTCTATAAATAAAAGGAATAAAGAGGATAATTAATTAATTGAGGCACAGATAGGCTCTCAAACAGTGAATGCATTGCATTTGAGTGTCATATTTTTTTTCTTTATATTTTACACAGCTTAGGTAAACGCAGAAGAAATATAAAACAGATAATGTATTTATCACAAAAAATCGTCTGCTAAGAAAATCTTTTTTCATTTTGAACTCTATAAATAAAAGGAATAAAGCAGAAGAAATATAAAACAGATAATGTATTTATCACAAAAAATCGTCTGCTAAGAAAATCTTTTTTCATTTTGAACTTCTATAAATAAAAGGACAGATAGGCTCTCAAACAGTGAATCGTCGAATTATAATTGAAGAACAAATGGAAGAACAAATGGAAGAACAATTGGAAGAACAGATGGAAGAACAGAAAGAAGAACAGATGGAATATATATAAAACGCAAAGTTAAATTTCACTCCGGACGCTAATAACTTAAATTCTACTAGATAGTTTTTAATGGAACTTACATTGTTAGTTGGATATTTTTTCAGAAATTTTGTAACAAGTGAAATATATCATTCTACGTTGTTTAATTGAATACTTATGGAGATGTTTTAAATCAGATGAACACAATTATAAAAGGTTGGCTTTAATTTAAAAGTTCCGCTGAATGAATTTTTATGTGATTAAAATTGTTAACATGTTGAGCGCTACGTCATTCATTGGTGACTAACACTGAACTTTCCGTTTAGATGACTGACTTTTCACCGATGACAGAGAGTCTAAAATACGATATAAAACTAAAAATTACTATGATATAAAAATTTCGTTTGATTCAAAGTTTCTTTTAAAAAAAACTGACCAGCGTTAGCGGGCGAAGGCTGCTAGTTGCATATAAATCAAGTTTTAAAAACTGGAATATTGTAATATTCACTGTAATAAAGTCGCTTGACAAAAACACATAAAATTTTGTTGAAATATCCGAGACAAAATTCTACAGTACAATACGTAAAATATATCAGTGACAAGATATAAAAACAAAATATATATATGTTACCAGCCAAACTAATTTGTCCTAACTCCCATCGAATAAACTAGTTTTTCCTAGGCCAAATCGGTTTATCCCAACGCCCATCGGATAAACTAGATTTTCCTAGGCCAAACTGGTTTATCCTGACGTTCATCGGACAAACTAGTTTTTCCTAGGCCAAACTAGTTTGGTATAACACTTATAGGATAAATTAGTTTAGCCTGCTGTTTATTGTTTTGAACTAGTTTATCCTAAGCCGATCTAGTTTATCCTAGGCCAATTCAATTTAGCGATTTTATTGAATTCAATGACGCCTCAGTGCCAACATTCTACTTTATCCTAGGCTAATCTAGTTTATCCTAGGCCAATGTAATTTGTCCTGTTTTTATCCCAATATTCTATCAAAGCCTATTGAGTTAAAAATCCTTTTTCTTTAATTATTTTGTTTGGTTAAGTATAATGGGATGGTGGACGATTTATTGCCTTCCTTAAATTAGAAAAATGGTTTTTTATGCAGATTAATCCGATTTGCCGTAACTTATTCATCCTATAAGAGTTAGGCCAAACTAGTTTGGCTTAGAAAAAACGAGTTTGTCCTATGGGCGTTGGATAAACCAATTTGGCCTAGGACAACCTAGTTTGGCCTGACTCTTATCGGCTAAATTAGTTTAGCCTGCTGTTTATTGTTCTGAACTAGTTTATCCTAGGCCAATTCAATTCGGCGTGATTTTTTTAATTCAATGTCTACTCAACGCCAACATTCTACTTTATCCTAGGCTGATCTAGTTTATCCTAAGCCAATGTAATTTGGCTTAGGATAAACTAGATTGTTTTTATAATAGGGTTTTTATAATTAGGATAAACTAGGGTGTTTTTATCTCAATAGGCTATCAAAGCCTATTGCGTTAAAAATCCTTTTTTTTGGGAGGGGGGGTTATGTATAATGGGATGGTGGACGATTTATTGCTTTCCTTAAATTAGATAAATGGGTTTTTATGCAAATTTATCCGATTTGCGTAACTAATTCATCCTATAAGAGTTAGGCCAAACTAGTTTGGCTTAGGAAAAACTAGTTCGTCCTATGGGAATTGGATAAATCGATTTAGCCTAGGAAAAACTAGTTTATCCGATGGGCGTTAGGATAGGCCGGTTTGGCCTAGGAAAAACTAGTTTGGCTTAAAATCGGGTTTGGCCGCCAGCTTTTGATTATACAAAATCAGCGCGACGGATTTTTAATAATAGTTCCTCCCTTTTAAGTTTTATAAGTAGACCAACATTTAGAAGTTGGGAATATAATGGAATGAAATGAAATCGGCTATAATTAAATAATATCAAAATTATAAATAAATATTTTTTAATTACCATTTTTCCAGTAGATGAAAATCGAGCAGTCGAAGACAAAGAGTATTTGAAAAATAATCGAAATCTAAAAACTTATCTTTAAAATATTATTCTTGGATTGTCATTAACATTAATTTTATAAAAATATTGGTTAAAATAAGCAAAATGGAAATAGTTTGTTTTAACTTACTATAATTGTAGCCAACTAAACAAAAATGAAATGTTTATACTTTCTAATAAATAATTTCATAAAATGGCTTACATTATAGTAGAGAGCTGACAACGATGTGGAAACAGGCGCACTAGCATTTAAAGAAAAATATTATGTCTAGTGCCACGTGAAAATTCCTTTTCCACACGAAATGCCGCAATACTTCCAAAATTTTATCAACTGCCGTAAGAGTATCAACTATTGGCAAGGTCACATTATGTGAATCCGGAAACTTCTTAACTGTACTTTTTTATTTTAGTTCTAGTTGTCACCAACAGATTTCACTGAACTTTCTCAAACATTTGAAAATCTCAACTTAAGGTATTTGCTTGCTCTCAAATCGCTTTTTTTCCAGAAAATTTTCGATTTTATTACTTTATAATAAAGTGCAAATATTTAGGATTACAAAAATGCTTTTTGTTTGGTTCAGCAATAATTAGAAGCAAAGTTATAGCCCAAAATATGAAAGTAAAGTATTCTTTCTGAAACCGAAAGTAACCGTTTGAAAAAACCACAAACGTAAACAATATATTTTATTACACGAATATATAACATATAATGTTTACACCAACATATAAACACCCGTAAGTAGGGTGAATTAAGATGTTGAAATCTTTAAAGGTATCTTGGGAAAATAACGCCACGTTAAGGTTCTACAAATTTTCACGGCTCTGTTTTAGATTGTATTTTTCAAACAAATATATGATTTGATACAGCAACTCATTGACTATCTATATAAAAAAATAATTTAACAGATATGTATTCCCAAAATGTAATGGCGTGATTTCTTGACCAATGCTATTTGGCGTTATTACCCACTTATATGGGTAATAACCCCATGCAAACAGAACTATGAAATAAGATGGAGTAATGGCATGTAGATTGCCGAATTCTAAAAATACAAACTCTACAAACTTAGAAATTGACAAGTTGCATTCTAAGCTATTGAAAATATTCTGTTTTTTGTGAAAGTGTAAGAAAAATAAAGGAGTGGTATGGGGGGGGGGGAGGAGGCAAAGAATATCAAACCTTGAGCTTCTTTTTGCTTAAAAAGGACAGTTTAAATAGAATTTTTAAAAACATTGCACAGTTTTAACTTTGTTTATTTGAATCAGTATTTAGGATGTAGCTCGGTCGTTGTTGGGAATCAACCGGGGTATTAATGCCAAGGATTGGCGTTATTACCCCGGTATAGTTATTGCACAGTACATTTTAAATTACAAATTATCTCGAGAAGATATCCAAAATCATCAACAACATTTTGAAAGTACATGAAATGCACTACAAAATTATGTAATAAACAAAGTATTTCCGGATAAAAAAATAGTCTTCACATCACAAAACATATCTCGCAAATTTTAGATCAAGCGTTAATTTTATTTGCTTTTAAAAGCAATAAGACCTACAAATGGAACAAATTAACTTGAAGCTGTTTTTTGCGATTTATATGACTCAAAACCCTTCTGCGCAGAGCACATGGGTGTCATTTACCAGATTATTTCATAATTATGCATAATATTAGCCCTTGGCGTTATTACCCCGCCTGGCGTTATTACACCTGACACCTTACGTAGTATTTTGTGCCATATCAAAATTTTAATTTGCGTTTTGTGGAAAATTGCATTTATCATTGAGAATGCTTACGAGAAAGATCATTTCCAAAAAAGTATTTAAAATATTAAAATAATTTTTTTTTAGAAGCTTCTGCACATTGGTATATTATGAAACAAAATATAGTTTTAATGTAACTATATGAGGGCCCCAGAAGCCAAGGCATACAAATGACAAAATTTAGATTTCGTGTAAATTGAGTTCAATATTAAACATCAATTGTAATTGAATGAATTACAACCAGAAAATTAAAACTACAAAACATGTTTTGTAGAGTGAATTTTGATTTTTTAATCGATTTTTTTTTTTGTTAAAGTAAAAAATCGGATTTGTTGATGAGGAAAAAAATATTTTTAACACTCTTATACAATTTTAACAAAATTACAACAATGTTATTTGAGTTTTACGAAAATGTTGTATTTTCAATTTGTAATTCCAATAAACAACTGTTGTTTTTGTAAAATTTAAATTGGTGTGCAACTGCAATAACTCTCTTGCGCAATTTCGTTTGGTTGACTTAAATAGCTATAAAGGATCAACATAATTTTTGAATAATAAAAACTTTTGAAATTGAGACGAATTAATGACATTATCCTTATGTTATTATACATTTCAAAATTGTAGACGGAAAATTTTAAATTAAAAAATCAAGAAAATTTTTTGTTTGTTCAAACAAAATTTCAAATTGACCCATAATTAAACGAAAAAATTCGTTGGACTAAACAAATTTTTGTTGATTCAACAAATTTTTTTTTCTGGTTGTGAGATATGAAACTATGATAAAAAGTTTTTTTTAAATCCAGTAGATTTTTTAAATCACCAGATTTAAAAGATTCACCTTTTATATAAACATTTTAATAAAAAACTTTATTTACGCGTCAATATCATTAAAATAAAATGTCACTGACATGATTCGGATCCGTCTAATAAGATCCATAATCATAATAAAAATAAAAATTAAATTTCAAAACAATTCACGGTCAATACAAATGACACGCGACAATGAGATATAAACAACAAAAAAACAAAAATCACGCGCTCTCATGTAAAAAATTAAATTAAAATTCTATTATAAGAGAGTCCATTGAAATTTATACGCGGAAAAATTTTGTTTGTAATGATACCGTTTCTTTTATTACTCCTAAGTTATGGTTAGAATTAATGAATAAATACCTCGTGAGAGCTTGAATGGGATGAACCATGTTGGAAATTCTTTTAGATCATAATTTTTTACAATAGAGCGCGTGATTTTTGTTTTTTGTTATTTATATCTCATTGTCGCGTGTCATTTGTATTAACCGTGAAATGTTTTGAAATTTAATTTTTATTTTTATTATGATTATGGATCTTATTAGACGGATCCGAAACATGTAAATATAATTTTTTTTTTAATTATTATAACAACTTTCTTAAGTAAAATAAAAATTTTATTAAAAGGAGATATGCAACATTTGTTTATTTCTTAAGTTATCTCTGAACTTTTATTTCAATAACTGCTTTTAAAAAAAGTAGAGTAAAATTTGTTTCAAATTTATAACTAAGCAATATTGATCATCATTCGGCATTTGTACCCTTTGGCTTCCAAGGAGTAATGAAATCTGCTTGAAAGCGAAAGGGTACAAGTAACGAATAAACACAAGAAATGAAAAATTATGAAACAAAAAAAAATAAGAATAATGTTGATAAAAATAAATTAAATTCCTTTACGAGGGGGCTATGGCAGAATCTATCCGAGAATACATGGAAGCACGGACAGATGTTGTCGATCCCCCGCGTAAAGATTAGGAAAATTGTGTTTCGATATAAGTTCTAAAAAGGAAAAATCATGAAACATAATATAATTTTACGAAACTTTTAAGAACAATGTTGATACAAATGACTAAAAAATTGAACAAAAAATTGTTCTAGTTTTTAAAAATTTTATTATAAGATTTGAAATATTGAAATTTTGTAATTTACCGTTAAAATGCATTTATTTAATGTATAAAAAAGCAAATTCTAAAAAAAAAATGACGAAAGACATTTTGAAAATATGGAAGAATATTATTCAAGTGATGACATGGCAACAACAATTCTACATTATCGCATCCTCGTTGGTTTCGTAAGTACGGCTATGCTTATCAGCCTGATCTGCTGAAGCATGCATTCAATCTATCTAGGATGATCTGGATTGAAAAAGTGGTACACTGTAAATACAAACTGCAATAGTTCATTGAGATTTTTAAGAGAATGGCATCTGAATTTTTTGTGATATGGAAAACTCAGGCCTAGAATTCTATGGTACATTTCAACAGAGCCAGTGCTCATCTTTGGCTTGTGGAAAGGATCTAATTCACCAACAACAGTTTCTTTGTAGACTAATGTGAAAGTATTTTGTTTTCTCAAAATGTAGTCACTGCATAGGTCAGATAACTTTTACTGACTTTATAAAGATTGGTATAAGTCGCTCAAGATTAATAAATTTTCATCGTTTAGCACTTCTACCATGAAACTTTTGCTAGAATCATTTACAAGTTGAGTCCTGTGCTCGAGAACATACATATCCCTTTTATTCCTATTTTTCTTCATTTCCATGAGCCCAAACTTTTGATCACGTTCATGGTAGGAATGTCCCGAAATTAAAAGCGATGATCGACTGTTTCTATGTGTGTATTCCTTATAATGGACAGACAGAACCTCACTATTAAGTGTCTGTTATTCTGTCTTGTGCAATTGTCACTAAAATTTGTAGCATGTTGAGTTGAGAGGAAAGGGTTTGTATGAACTTCAAAAGGCAGGATGCGATCTCTTGGCAACCACGAAAAGCCTGGACCTTGATGTCATATGTTAGTGTAGGCAGTCTCACTCTCATGTTTATGAATATTGAAATTGTACAGCCAATGTCGAGTAGGTAACAAGGCCTTAGAACTGGTTATATGCGGAGTTGTCATCATTTTTTGTAAGTCAAAATATATCACAATTTTTGAATCGTCTTTTATATTATGGAATGATAAAATGCATTGAGGTTGTCAGTATTGTGGTGGTATTTGAATGGTCTAGGGGAAGTTGTTCGTCTACATCCCCTACTTAAGGAATTTATATTGTAGCAGCCATATGAAGCCAACAAAAAACAGAAAAGCTTAATAAGTAATTTTTTAATGAAAGCTTATCATTATTACTTAGGTATGCATAAATTCAAAATTTTCGCGCTTTAAAATTAGCATTCAGGTTGAAATAAAAGAAAGGGAAAACGATTAAATTTTGTGAGAAAACACCGTAAACACTTTCGATAAATGATAAATAAATGAAATCACTTTGTAAAATCACCATAAAATGTAAAATAAAGTAGGACGCGTTACGAGCTACAACAATAACAGCTCGTCATCATCTAAACTAACACGTGTCCGTAAGGGCACAGAGTCCGTTTGGGCACATTCTCGACTCTGTGCCCTTACGGACACGTGTTAGTTTAGCTGATGACGAGCTGTTATTGTTGTACCTCGAAACACGTCCTACATTATTTTACATTTTATGGTGATTTTACAAAATGTTTTCATTTATTTACTATTACATTTTATTACAATTAAATAAATATTATATTTAAACAGAAATAATGTCTAATCAATACTATAAATATAACTCGTGCAAGTTAATAATTAGTAAAATAAATATAATTATCATCAATGTTGAAAGTATCGTTTTTATTTTTATCTGATATAGTCCATTAGTAACAAATGTAACTTGGTAACAATGAAAAATAAACTGCTTGATGATCTAAAACTATATCAAGCGTTCGCACAATGTAAAATTACGAGAAATAATTTAATAGTAACTCACAACACTATCAACGACATACAACGCCACTTCATGAAGTTTAAAGCGTCAAAAGCGGTCCATAGTCGTTAAACCGTGATTGGTATAAATCGGCACGCGATCGTCTTTTTCTACCAATTGCCAATTAAAAATTATTAAATTCATTGGGAATTTTAAGAGTCACGAACTGGCCTTGTATGCCGCTGGTCGCGGTTCAGCTATGTGCACATTAACGAATACAAGTTCGCTTATATCCCTACGCGTTTCGCAATATTGGGAAAGAGGTTAAGTAACTGACCCCTAAAACAAGTACATAATTAAAAACTCTTTACCTACAAATAAATAGACTTATTACAAGATAACTTGTGCAGTTAACTCAGTTTTTTTTTTCAGTTTTGTCACTTATACATATTGAATTCTGGTGTCCTCAAATATAAAAATTAAGATTTTTTTTTATTGAAAAAGGCACATTTTTACTTACCCATCATACGTAGTAAAGGGTAAGCCTTGCAATCATTTTGAAAATCGAAATTTTTTTCTGGACGGATTTACACGTTTCAGATACTGGAGATCCCAAAGAACATATTTTTAGTAAAAAAATTTTGCCGTCCGTCTGTCTGTCTTCCGAAGAAATTGAGATAGAGACTTGAAATTTTGTATGTACTGAGTGTATAAGAATAGAAAGAAACCTATTTAATATCGGTAACCTCGATTATACGGAACTATTTTTTTCGGATTCTCAAAAAATTCGTTCGGATGAAAAATATATACAAATTTTTTATTTTTTATTTTAAGGAATGGATATAAAAGACAATAAAATTACACACATTTTGCATAATTAATGAAGTCGATCGGATAATTAGTTACCGAGATATTTGTAATCCTATTTTCAACATTCTTCGATTTTTGATAGCCATGTACTTTCTTCAAATTTCAATTCAAAGCTATATTTTAATTTGAAATGAGACGCTTAATCCGACGCAGTAAACTGTTAGTTATTATGATAGTTATTTTTGGAGTTATAAGGATGTTTTTTTACACAATTTGGTACTACTTTGATAGTTTGGTGTTTTACATATTTTGGTTCATCAGCAATTCACTAATGAAGCATTAATAGTTATATTAACAATATTTAAATTTTGTTTCGGAATTGCGATGCATTTTATAAATAGTTTTCACATGTTTTATATTTTCATATATTATAATATGCATATCCATGATGGGTAAGTATAACGGCGGCCATCAACGACTAGTTTTAAAAGAAAAAAATCATGTTTTGTGTACAAAATTTCGTACGTATTCTTAAATTTCAGAGATACTGCAAATATTTTGCTGTATAGCACAGGTTTGCTAATATATTGTTGAAAAAAAAAACACATATATTGAATGGATTTCATTGTAACAGGTTTTTTATAAAAATATTTTTTGCTAAAACTTGACTTAATAGCATATAAATTTGAAAAATTAATTAAAATTTCATAAAATATTTTTAGAATTCTTAGTTTTACTCCCTAGTTCCTGTAAAAACATATGTATGTTATAAAAGTTTCATAAAAAAAATGAATCCCGAAGCATGGCCAACTAGATATATAACGGCCTGCGCAATTCTCTAATAACCATCGAAAAAGTGAAGCTGGATTCAACTTTAATCCCTGAACCATTGCATTGGACCACGTGGGGCAAACTCTGCCCAAATTAGCATTAAATAAGCTGATTTCTGTTCTGTGGACATGATCATTGTTTTGGCTCAGGGTTTGCGCAATTGGTCAAAATAAATTAGTCTGTATATCAGATTCCTCTGGCGTTGGCTTCATACATGGGCCGTCTAAATCTAGTACGCAATGCCCGAAGGCAGGAATATACTTTAAAAAGTCAATAATTGGTTTGCATTTTATTCTTGCAAGATTATTTTGAGCAGTATTATTATCTAAAAAACTGTAGTACCGTGATAATTAGAAGTTAAATAGATTCGGAATACAAAAATGCCTAAACGTTTTACAAATTCAATTAGAATAAGTATATAGCAGCTACTTAATATGATTTTGTACGACTGAATTATGTAAATACAAGAATTTCCAACTACGGCTTCTTATTTATTATTTTACGAGCAGTATGTATGACTTGTGTACTTGACATGAAAGACTGTTTATAAGTCACCGTCAATATAAAAGGACATGATAGTATAAAGAAATTTGTGGCATTAGTAATTAATTCGGGAGCTCCACGAAGAATGTACAATGAAATTAGTGGGAAACGAACCCACAACCGCCTGCGCTCGCAAGCGATACGCGGCGTGGTGCCTTAATCACTTAGCCACGGAGTCCCATGACTTCTGATTAGTGTATCAAATGCCACCTATATAAATTGCCGTGTTACGTCAAAATTTTAGAATACTGAACCTAACATTTGAAAATTGATCAAAGTTTACTCAGCTTTGAACCTTTATTGGGTTGAACTATTAAAGCATTAAATATAAATTCTGCGCTTTGGTACAGCAACTTTAACGCCACTATTATTGTAATATTATTTCAAATATTTTAGTGTCACCTACATGTGATATTTAGAATTAAAAAAATCACAGCATAACACAAACATTTTGCATTTTACATATTATTCGCTCTTTTTCAGAAATAACTTAAATAATCATCAGTTAACTTGTTATTGAATTTCAAAATTATCCTTTCTTCCAGTACATCCTGTATATTCAGTACATAAACAAAAATCAATTGAATTAAAGATGCAAAAAAAAAAAAAAAAAAAAAAAAAAAAAAAAAAAAAAAAACTTTAGAAACCGAAATATAAAACCTAGATTACATCTAAAAAACTAAGAATTTTAATTAATTAAAAATATAATAAGAATTCCAATAATCCTATGTACTTAAAGTACAATAAACTTTATTATGCACTTTTAACAAATATAGATATTTAAGTAAAGAGATCCTTTTTATTCTATCGATTTAACTATTTAAGCTGATAAAAGAACGCAATTCACGCTGTTTAAAATTAATTGCTTTCAGCACACAGATCAATGATAATCGCGTTTCAGCGTTACCGATTGTGGATATAAATTGATTCTAATTTTAGTTATTACCCTAAAGAATTTCTATTTAGGATAAGCACATTAAAATGCCAAACAGATATATGTTTCGTAAAATTGAAAAGAATCTTTTGTTTATTGTGCCATTACTTAAGAAGAATTTTAATTATGTAGATTTACTGGAAGATAATACAATTCTCATTATTGTTTAATTGGTCAGATGTATTCAGCTTTTGTTTCATATTATTGTGCAGAAAAATTTATTGCAGTTAATTATGATCTTCATTGAAAAAGTCATTTATGGAAAACTATGAAATACTAAATCTTTATGCTAACTTTAAGAGTAATAAATTAAGCATAACACATTTCATACTGAAGATATAAAAAAATCTTTTCCAACAAATTCGTCAATAGCAGATATATATCTCGTAAAATTGAAAAGAATGTTTTGTTTATAGTTCCTTTTTTTAAGAAGAATTTTAATTATATAAATTTGGGGCGAAATAATACGAATTTCACAATTGGTTAACTGGCTATATGTATTCGGATCTCGTTTTGCATTATTTTGTAAGAAATAAAGCTTTTGAGTTAATTATGGCTTCATTAATAAAGTCATTTATGGAAAATTATAAAATACTAAATCTTTTTGTACTAGTAAGATTAATAAATCCAACACAAAACATCTCTCATTGAAAATGTAAAAAAATCGTTTTAATTAAAACAAAGCAGTTAAATTGCAAAACTACAGAATCTTTGTGAAATAAAATCTACTATTGTTAGCCTTTATTGGGTTTAGCCTTAATAGGGTTTTAATCTTAATTGTAATTTTATCATCAAAGTTATTTTGAAAAAAAAGGAAAAAAGGAAAAAAAAGAAAAGAAATATTCTGTAATTATATTGTCTGTAACATTAATCCATTAGAAATAAAATAGTGCAATTTGAACATATATTATTTTTTAAATATAAATATGTCATCTAATATATAGAATTACAGAAAATTGGTAAAATAATTTCTAGTATTGCATTTAATCTTTATAGGATAGCGGATGATTAGAGTTTGCTTTGTCTAATTTGAAGTTTTTAAAAGTTTATGGTTAATTCAAAAGCCAGCTTATGTCGGCTAATTCCCAAGCCGCTTATGATAGAAATTGTATTTCCATGTACCGGGTATCCCAAAAATCACTGATGAATTTAAAATTCAATTAACTGCGAATAATTTTTAAAAAAAACTTTACAGGAGGGTTATGTATGATGTCAGGAAATCTTATGCTGTCATTCCCAGTTTCAGTTACAGATGGCAGCGAAAGATGGCGCTGCAAGCAATAACCGCTAAATCCAGGCTTGGCTTGATATTTTGGCTTCTCTCTTTTCTGCCATGCGAAGCAAGTTGGAATGTTGAATGTAGAGAATGTGGTGTTTTCATAGTATAACGAAGTTTTAAAAATATTCAGATCTCAATGTAATTGTACACAGTTCTTCGTATTTAGTAGAGTATTATAAATCTTTTGTGTATCACTGCGAAAATTATCTGTTTTCTAGTATACAGGAGGTAAATTGAGATAATCTCAGCAACGTATATCAATTTCAAAAACTGTAAAACAGATTAATATTATTAAAAAGGGCCCCAAAGAACGTTCACCTCTGCACCATTATGCAATGGAACACTTTTGTGTGGCCTTGTAAATTAGTAACAAATATTATTTGTACCACACATTGTACAAAATGCGAAAATTCTAAATAAAGAAAAAATTTGAATTATATTCTTAGTTTTTAAAGATGTTTCATACGTACTAAAGAATGGTTTTATAGATTTTTATGTGGTTTTCGCTTTTATCAGATAGATTAAAATTTATATATATATATTCATATCCTCATATTTGATAAAAGTCAACGTATCCTAACTCGTTAAGTTTCTGTCCTTAGGTAATGGAACTTTTACTATTCACTTGTCAGAAGATGCTGAAAATAATTCTAAAAATATTTTATAAGACGCCGAGACCATATGCAAATTAAAATTTTGTATTTTAAAGTACATGCATATTTAAAACGAAATAACATAATGGATAACTCATTTATGCTGAGATAGAATCAGGAAAATAGGTTTCCATGCAAAACTCGCCAACCTTTTTTTTACACATGGCTATTTTTATGAAAGAGTATCTTCGCCTACGAGTTAAATATGTATATTAAAAATATCCCGATAGTAGAATGACTAAAATAGCGTAAACTATTCATTATTACAGGCAGTGGTGCCAACTTTTGAAAAATATTAGGTGGACTCAAACCTTTTTGACAAAGTGGTTTCAAGTAATGAGCTTTATAAGTATAGATTGGTAATTTTGAAAAATTACATTTGCATAATTAAAGTAGAACTGTTTATTAATATCACATTAAAACATAATAGACTTTTATTATTTAATAATATCATAGTATTGTTTATTGGAGACTTATACATAGGATTTTTTACTAACGTTTATAATTTTTATAGTAATGCGATAGTTACAAAATTTTCTACTTTATATGTCGCCAGTCTCTCGTTGTACTTTTTACTGCTTTTATTCCTAAGAAGACTTCTTTATGCGGGTATTACTATTTTTCAAAGCATGGTAATAATATAACTAGTCGTTGGGGGCCACCGTAATACTTACCCATCATGGATATGTATATGAAAATAAAACATGTGAAAACTATTTATACAATGCATTGCAATTCATAAACAAAATTTAAATATTGTTAATATACATAGTAATGCTATATTAAAGAACTGCTGATGTACCAATTTCGACAAATTATATAAAACGCCAAACTTCTCAAGTAGTACCGAACTGCGTAAAAGAAAGATCCTTATAACTCCAAAAATAATAACTCTATTAACTAACAATTAACTGCGACGGATTAAGCGTCTCATTTCCAATTAAAATATACCTCTGAATTGAAATTTGAATGAAATACAGGGTCATGAAAAATCGAAGAATGTGGAAAACAAGATTACAAATATCTTGGCAACTAATAATCCGATCAACTTCGTTCTATATGCAAAATGTGTGTTATTTTATTGCCCTTCACGTCCATTGATTAAAACAAAAAAAAATCGAATTTTTTTATATACCTTTCATCAGAACGAATTTTTCGAGGGTCCGAAAAAAATAGTTCCGGATAATCGAGGTTGCTAATATTAAATAGGCTTCGTCCCATTCCTACATACTATCTACATACAGAATTTCAAGTCTCTATCTCAATTTGTTCGGGAGATAGAGCGTTTACAGACATACAGACAGACAGACAGACAGACAGACAGACGGACGGCAATTTTTTTTCTAAAAATATGTTTTTCGGAATCTCTACTATCTGAAACGTGTAAATCCGTCAAAAAAAATTTTCGATTTTCAAAACGGTTGCAAGACTTACCCTATACTACGTATGATGGGTAAGTAATAAGTAATTAATAAAGTAATATTAAAAATTTAATATAACACATGCGGCTTTATTAACTAATTCTGCATTTCATTTTTAGCTGTGCAAATTTGTCTCCCTCGAAGCAAAAATGAAAAATAACATTATCTATCTGTGCAATGAAAAGTATAAAAAATGCTCTAAAACATCAGAAAACAAAAGAACAATTAAAACATTAGATTACTGAAAATGAAAATAAGCTAGGAAATAAGAATGAAAAATTTCAGGAAAAACTGTATTTTCTTTTTCATTCTGGTTAACTTATTTAAATATTTTTAACCCTTGTGAAGACATGTTATTTATTTTGCTTTAATGTTGAAATGATGATTGAATATCACCAGAATTTATGAACAAATTTATTTGAACGAATAGCTTTTTGTAATAAATCTTAAAAGTATAAAAATTTATTTAAATAATTTTGGGATAAATTTAACATTTCGGGATTCCAAACCACTTGAAGTTGATTAAAAAACAAAATAACGACTTTTAAAAATACAAAATGAACTCACTCATCATTATTTACCTGTACATATTTCAAACATAATTGTCTATGCGGCATTTCGTTTTCAAATTCCTCACAAACTTTATCCAAATCTAATTTTTCAGCACTTTCTGTGTGCCATTGTATAACGCAAAAAAATGTTTTCAGTCTTTTCAAAGAAGAAACTTATCTTTCAGCTGTGACTGTAGAAACTTGCATTATCTAAGTTATGCATATAAATTCGATGAACAACGTTACAAATAACATTGGATTTCCGAAATTTTATGACACCATCAAACGTTTCTAATTTAGTGTCCAATAAGGCGATATTGTAACACATCATATTTCTCTGTGTGCAAAATGAAACTTATGGCAATTTTTTCTAATGTGTCTAAAATCTCGTTTTCTTGAAAATGCTATTTAAGGGA
This sequence comes from Maratus speculifer, assembly GCA_964019185.1. Lineage (NCBI taxonomy): Eukaryota > Metazoa > Arthropoda > Arachnida > Araneae > Salticidae > Maratus > Maratus speculifer. The sequence continues at coordinate 364,181,795 of OZ025294.1, forward strand.
AAGATTAACGCAGTGTACTCATAAAATCTGCATTCAAAATGTTTTTTCTCAGTAAATTCACGTTGTGTATGTGTGCGATCGTTAATCCGGCTAGGAAGCTTCCTTTTCTTGGGGAGCTTTGGTCTGATATTTCAAGTTCATTTGTCCTTTTTATTGTAGTCTCTCAAAACAATTCAAAGTTACGGCGAATAAGGTGAAAATTTTACATTTATTGTTAGAATTACAGAGTTATCATAATGAAAATGTAGTTTTTCACTTCGCAATAGTATATTTGTTGCATCAAGGGAAGTAAATATACAGGACAAAATATTCAAATAAGTAAAATGTTAAAACGACTCTAATAATATTAAATATCCAGAAGCTTTTGTAAAAGCACCAGGTTTGCATCTTTGAAGAAAATCTGACAAAAAGATGAGTACATTTTGATAATTGTCTATCAAGCATTTTCCAAATAGAATGTGCCAATAATCTAATGTTTCAAATTAGAAAAGCCAGAAGAATTTGAATAAGGATCTTCTTTGGTGGTAAAATTTAATATTTTTTTTTCATAAACTTCTTTACATATTTTCCACAATATCATATTTTTGTTTTGATCATAAAAAATCCATTCATGATTCGTTTGCCATAATTTTTGAAAAAAATCTACCAGTATACCTTTTTTTGTTCATTAGTTTCTTTTGTTACTTTAATAAAACAGCTATTATATTTATTTGAAGAGTACCTTGATAAATCAGTCTTTTATACAGTTTTAAAATAGTTCTTTTTGGCATTGAAATTTAATATACATTATCAGACGCCTGTAGCGTGCTATACAGACAGGGCCGCTTAACTACAGATTGTTTCATGAGAAAATATGTATTTTAATTTCATTACCGTGTATCAAAATGTATTTATTTCTTGTGTGATACACATGGGGATTAAAGATCTGAAACAAATCGACTTGATACTGTAAAATACTTGAAAACCGCAACCCTTTCGTGGGCCTCATGATTCTAGGTTCTTTGGCTATTAGGTCATGTGACTGGCCACCGCAAAACATCTGCACCTCGACTGTAAATGTAAAACCCATCTCTCGTAGAGATGAGACGGACTCAGCCCTGAAAATTTTATTTATTATGTATTTACTCACATATAAAAAACTTTTTTCTCCTTATGTAATTACGTATTCTATTTCAAATCATTTTAATGTTGTTTCCATCAGAATGAAGAAAAACAAAAATCCTCGTTTTGATATTCTCGTATAGAATGTTTTTTTAAGTTTATTTGTGTCTGATTCTGACCATAAAACCTATTGATATAGCGCCAAGAATTTGCCTTTTAACTTCGATATTAGTTTCTAATGGATAATCAGCAGGACTTATTTAATAAGACGATCGAAAATCTTGGTTTTAGATTTTATATCCCATAATGCTTATATATGAAAAGTTGCATTTTTTTATCGAAATACACTGACGGAAAAAAAAATCCCAACACCAAGAAAAACTTATTGTAGAGTAATGAAATTTGGACAGTGCACTTGTCTAGTTAACATGTTTAATTGATTAGATTTTCGAGATCACAGGTTAATTTAAGGTCAATAAAATGCATTTCAAATGTGAAATGCTGTTACATTAATAGTTGCTATAACCGCCCGAATTTTAAATGCAAGCCTGCACACGTGCATGCATTGTGTCATACAGGTGCCAAATGTCACTTTGTGGTATGGAGTTCCATGCTTGTTGTACTTGCTGTGTCAATACTGTGATAGTCAGTGCTGGCTGGGGATGACACCGAAATTCTCATCCAATGATATCCCATACCTGATCAATGGGAGACAGATCTGGTGATCTCGCTGGCCAAGGTAACATGTCGACACTCTGTAGAGCACGTTGCGTTACAACAGCGGCATGAGGGCGAGCGTTATCTCGTTGAAAATCTCCTCTTGAAAGCTTTTCTTGAATGGCAGCACTACAGGTTGAATTACCAAACTGACGTACACATTTGCAGTCAGTGTGTTTGAGAGACCCACGAGAGTACTTCTGCTGTCATAGGAAAATGTTCCACAGACCATGACTTTAGATAGTAGATCCAATGTGTTTAGGCCGCAGACAGTTTGGTTGCAGGCGTTCCCCTGGCCTCCTTCTGACCAGCACACGGCCATTATTGGCACCAAGCTAGAACACGCTTTCATCACAGAAAACACAACAGATCTCCACTTCATCCTCCAGTAAGCTCTGGCTTGACATCATTGACGTCGCAAACTGCAATGACTTTGAGTCAGTGGAATGCATGCCTTGCATCGAGCTGTCCTTGAAGTAACCAATTTCTAACAGTTCGTTGTGTCACTGTGGTTCCAACTGCAGCTCGAATTTTTGTCGCAGACGCAATACGATGCACCACAGCCGTACGCCGAATACGACGGTCTTCACTCTCAGTAGTGCCACGTGGTCACCCGGAGCCTGGTCTTCTTGAGGCAGTACCATCCCTTGACCCTTGCTCCCAACAATCCTACACAGTGGATACATTCCGTCCAAGTCTTTCTGAAAAATCGCGGAAATAAAATCCACATTCTCGTAGCCCTACTTTACGACCTCTTTCCAACTTATGGAACTGATGATAATAGCTTCTTCGTCTTCTTAAAGGCATTCATGATCAATCTCAAATCAATCCGTCAAATTTTGTAGATAAATAATGCTCACGAACTTTACAGAACGCATTTAAAGCAAACCTGGTTTTAAAGTTTTTAGTGGCACTACTAGCGCCACACGTATGCGCGAAGCATGAAATTTAAATCAATGTCGTCTTTCAGATGTATCAACACGCCTACAAAATTTTATTTAGCTAACACAAGTCTTTATTGGTGTTGGGATTTTTTTTTCCGCCAGTGTATATAAGATATCCCAATTACTGGATACATAATATAAAAAAATAATAAACAAAGATTCTTTAAAAGGAATAAGAGATATTAAACATATTCCATACAAGTCCCCCTATCAAAATATGTTAAAAGATTCACTTTATGGGAAAAAAATTAAAAATGCATCAGATAAAATGGAATAAAAAAATTAAACTGTAATCGAGTATCGTCGATTGAAGGTGGAAATTGATTTAAATTTTAGTTATTACCCTGAAGAATTCCTAGTCACCATAAAATTGATTAGTATAATAAATAGAATTACGGTAATAAAGTAAAAAATCTTTTGTTTTGAATTATTATGGCAGCAATTTGGTTTGTATTACATTGCAGCATTTTAATGTGACTTTCAATATTGCATTTAATTGTTTATTGGATATATTAAATAATACCTGACTATTCGGATTATAATATATATATACTTCCCATTTAATTAATACTAATATTAAAAAGCTTGTATATGATGCTATAAATAATGGTTATCCTAAAAAATTCATATATTCTTTAATTTATAATTAGATATTACATGATCTTATAATTAATTCTTTGCATAAAAAATGTATAAAAAAATTATAAAACATAAAAATAATAATAAAAAATTAAAAATGTTAAAAAGTAATAAATAAAATATATATAGGATGGTTGGGTGGGTAGATGTTAGAGTACGGAGGGGGGGGTGTTGTCTGGATAAAAACGCAAAGGTTAATTATTAAAAAAATGAGAGTGGGTTATTTATTTTAACATATTTTTAAACTGTTTAATTGACACCAATATATGGATATTTGTCTAGTTATATCTATAGTTAAATAGCTATATTTTATTTATCAAATTTATTTTAATGTTATTGATATAATTTTTGGTAATATCATTATTAATAATTATTAATAATATCATTATTATTATTATTATTATTATTATTATTATTATTATTATTATTATTATTATTATTATTATTATTAAATTTTTACTTATTTTTATTTTATTTTATTTTTTTATTTATTTTTTTTAATTTTAATTTAATTTAATTTTATTTTTTAATTTTTATTATCCTATATTAAGATAATGAGTTTTTACCATGTAAAGTCACAATAAATGTTACTGATTAAAGTAACAAAATGGTATTTTAAGTTATATGTTAATATGAATGTTATCTCTTAATTCAAATTTTAATTATTTTATTAATTTAATTTTATGTTAATATCGATTATTAATTATTTTCTCTGGTTCAATTATATTTCCATTCAGTTTTATCATTTTTGTTTGTTATGGATAACTATTATTTTTACTTACTTTCAACTCCTTTTTTGTAAAATATCTTTGTTCCTTGTTTAATAATTTGGTTTTTGTGTGTTGCTAGCCCCAAGTACGTATTATTTTGCTATTTCATGGCTAATACGTGGATGAAACCGCACACTTCATTTGTAGTTCCAGAGCATTTGGGGCCTGATGATTCTGCTTTTGGAGCTACAAATTCTATTTGCATTCATTTTATTTATTTATTTTTTCAGATTTACTCGTTACAATATTTTTTTTATTTTATTATAATTCAATTCAATTCTAATTCTTCGTTTTGGTTTATTGTTTTATTGATAAAATCCATTGGTGAATCTTGTCTACTTTTAATGGTATTATATATATATATATACACACACATATTTATTTACGGAATCGCATTACTGTCATGAAGAAAAATATCCGTAAAAAGTTGCTTTATGTTTAGAAAAATAAGAAAACAATTTATTTTTGAAATTGTCAAATTAAAAAACATATCAGACCTCTCTTCACTCTTTTTTGTCTTCTACGACCTTCCATTACGTGCGCTTTGATTCTATAAGCCAATAAAATATCTTTGTTATCCAAAATTGGCGTCATTATAAATAGGTGCACATACTCGAAAGCACACTTTGAAATAAATAAATAAATAAATAAAATAATCATTATTTGGTTTAAAAAGAAGTCATATCTTAATTTGAATTTTTTAAATTAAATCATACATTTTAATGCAGACATTTTGATTTTAGGATTAAATTATTTATTTATTTCTATATCTTGCTACATAATCTTATTAAATGCTTCCAATGTGAGGACAAAGATACTCTAAAGAAATGTATGTTTTGATTTATTACTAATATTACAATTAAGTAACAAGTATATTAGTCCTTCAATTCTCTCAAAGATCGAATATATTTAAACAGTTTTTAATTAAAAGAGATTTACAAATATAAATGCCTAATCAAATAAATACTTTGCAGTGCAAAGTGTTGATTATATAGTCGTGTAAAAGATTATAATGGACATTGTTTAAAAGTAATTATTCTAAGGAGACAATTGAAAACTAATTTTCTTCGAGAATCGTCTATTGCAGGTGGAAATTGATTTTAATTTTAGATATTACCCTAAAGAGTTAATATTCAGAATAAAGACGATTAGTATACTAAGTAGATTTAAGATAACTATGTTAAAATTCTTTTATTTTGAATTACTATGGGAGCGATTTGATTATATTACATTGCAGTAATTTAATGTAATTTTCATTACATTATTAAATTTTTTTATTGACTATATTAAATAGTAGACGAATATAATAAAAAAAACATACTTTTTTTTAAGTTTACGAAAATGTGTTTCTATCATGCACGAAAATATACGAAAAACGTTACTTGATGTTTACAAACCTTAGATATCGGTTTATGTTTGAAATTGTCAAAACAATAATGTATATCAGACAACACTTCATCTTTTGTTTCTACCACTTTCCATAATTTAACATTATAGAAGTACCCGTCTTTATACATTTTCTAATTAATTACTTTAATTTTATCACACCCATTTGTGCAAAAAATGATAATACGTGTTCTTTAATTTTAAAAGCCAATAAATTATATATGTTATCCAAATTTGACGTCATTCGAAGTAGATCGAGGCTAACGAGAAGGACAGGCTTAAGACGATTATTTTCGTTCATGTCTTTAAAAAATGGAAGTTAAGTTTGATAACTGCTTAAGACATATGAAGATCAGCCGTGAAAATCAAAATTAAAATTACATTGCGTAAAATAGCAATAACGCAGGAAAGAGAGACTCGATGAAGAAAATGCTCAAGTATGTATGTGGCATTTATTAAAGAGAGGTAAAACTTACCCTCTCACGGGGTGACCCCCTGGTAAAAATACAGAAGCAGGAGCTCTACATCCTTACAGCAGGACAGTTAGAGATAGACTGATTCCTGACATCAAATACTGTAGCCAAAATGCGTCGAGCTAAAATGTGGTTGCCCTTAGACTATAATAACCCCTATACGTATAGTTCATAAAGAAAGTTTAAATTAAAAACATGCCAACCGGACCGTTAATTTGGCGATTAAAATATCAGCGTACAAATATGCATGCCAACACTGATTGCTGAGAAAAATATTTCTAAATCCATAACACAGATGTCAGACGCCGCTTTAATATAAACAGAGCGTTAGATTTTAAGCCGAAAAAGGAGTTGTAATGTCTGTTAATTTGGAAAGGATTTAAACAAGTGACTGAGTAACTGCAAAAGGGCATATGGTTTTTAAAATATCATTCTATGTACTCTTTGAACAAACGAAAGTATGCAGGCTCAGAAAATGATTTTAGGATGAGAAAAGATTGGATTTTGATTTATTTTATTAACGGCCTCGGTTAAACATACATAACTGCAATTTAAAGGAAAGAGATAAATATATTCTTTTTAGAAAGTAAAAATGATGTTTAATTGATTTGAAATTGGGAAAGATAATTTTAATTTTAAATTTGAGAATTTAAATTTAAAAAAAGAAGCTGATAATAATATGTGATGTTATGTTACTTTCGACATCACAAGGCTACCGCGGTGCTTTCCACGTATCTTTTTTTACTGACGGATGCAATCTCGTGATGCTCGAATACACCAATGCGGGTGTATGAATAGAGCACCACGTCATTCTAGCAGTCTTTAAAAAGAGATACTTGAGTTGCACAGCGGTAGCCTGTCTTTTTCGTTAGCCTTGAAGTAGATGCACACACTCAAAAGCTTACTTTCATATTAATAAATAAATAAATAAAATAACCATTAAGTGCTTTAAAAAGAAGTCATATCTTAATTTGAATTTCTTTAATTAAATCATATGATATAATGCGAACATTTCGATTTCAAGATTAAATTATTTATTTATTTCTATATTTTGCCACATATCTTGTCACTTACTATTAAATGATTCCAATGTAACGCCAAACATACTCAAAAGAAATGTAAGTTTTGAGTTGTTACTATATTATAATTAAATACCTAATATATTAGTCCTTAAATTATCTCAAAAATCGAATGTATCTAAATAATTTTAATTAAAACAGCTTTACAAATATAAATGCTTAATCAAATAAATACTTTGTAATGTAAAATGTTGATTATATAATCGTGTAAAAGAATATAATAGGCATTGTTTAAAATTAATTATTTTAAGGAGACAATTGAAAGATAATCTTCTTCGAGAATCATCGGTTGTAGGAGGAAATTGATTTTAATTTTAGTTATTATCGTATAGAATTAATATTCACAATAAAGACGATTAGTATACTAAGTACATTTACGATAACGATGTTAAAATTATTTTGTTTTGAATTACTATGGCAGCAATTTGATTATATTACATCACTGTAATTTAATGTAATTTTCATTATTTTATTCTAATTTTTTATTGATTATATTCAATAGTACCCGACTATAATGGAAATAAAACATACTTTTTTAAAATCTACGAAAATGAATTATTACCATGAAAGAAAATATCCGAAAAAAGTTATTTTATGTTTGCAAACCTTAGAAAACAATTTATGTTTGAAATTATCGAAACTAAAATATATACACTTCACCTTTTTTTTCTACCACCTTCCATAATTTAACATTATAGAAGTACCTGTCTTTATAATTTTTTGTAATTAAGTAATTTCTTTAGTCTGGCCACATCGGTGAAAAAAAATGACAATACGAGCTCTTTGTTTGTATAAGCCAATAAAATATCTATGTTATCCATGTCATTTTAAGTCGATGAGCATACTCAAATGCACACTTTCATATAAAAAAAATTTAAATAACCATTAAGTGCTTAATAAAAAGTACCTTAATTTGTATTTTTTGAAATTAAGTCATACATTTTAATGCAGATATTTCGATTTCAAGATTAAATTATTTATTTATTTCTATAATTTGCTACATATCGTGTCACTTACTATTAAATGCTTCCAATGTGAGGCCAAATATACTCTAAAGAGATGTATGTTTTGATTTAATACTATATTATAATTAAATAACGAGTATGTAAGTCCTTAAATTGTCTCAAAGATTGAATGTATCTAAACAATTTTAATTAAAACAGCTTTACAAATATAAATGCTTAATCAAATAAATACTTTGCAGTGTTAAGTGTTGAATATATAATCATGTAAAAGAACACAATAGACACTGTTTAAAAGTAATTACTTTAAGGAGACAATTGAAAGATAATCTACTTCTACTATCGTCGATTACAGGTAGAAATTGATTTTAAGTTTAGTTATTGCCTTAAAGAATTTCTATTCACAATAAAGTCGATTAATGTACTAAGTAGATTTACGATAACGATGTTAAAATTCTTTTGTTTTAAATTACTATGGCAACAATTTATTTATGTTACATTGCAGCATTTTAATGTGGTTTTCGCTGTTGCTTTCAATTTTTTTTATTGAATATAGTAAATAATACGTGCCTATTCTGAAAAAAAAATCATATATATATATATTCTAATGAAGAAAAGTATACGAAAACGGTACTTTTTGTTTCGAAACCTCAGAAAACAATTTATTTTTGAAATTGATAAATTAAAAATTATATATCAGACTTCTCTTCATCTTTTTTTTACCAGTTTTCATAATTTAACATTATAGAAGAATCTGTCTTTATAAATTTTGTAATTAATTCTTTAGCTTTACCACACCCCATCGGTGCAAGAAAATGACAATACGTAAACTTTGTTTGTATCAGTATATATCTATATATAAATAAAAAAAATATAAAATAAGTCAATAAAATATCTATTTTATCCAAATTTGACGTCATTTTAAGTAGATGCACACACTTAAAAGCGCAAATTCATATAGATAAATAAATAAATAAAATAAATATTAATTTTTTTGAAATTAAAACATACATTTTAATGCAGACATTTTGATTTCAAGAAAATAATATTTATTTATTTCCGGAAATACAAACATATTCTAAAGAAACGCATGTTTGGATTTATTACAATGTTATATTTAAATAACGAGTATCCTTAAATCATCTTTAAGGTCGAATATATCTAAGTTATTTAAATCAAAACATCTTTTTAAATATAACAGCCTAATCAAATAGATAGTTTGTAGCGAAAAGTGTTGAGTATATAATCGCATTTAAGAACATAATAGACGCTGTTTAGTAGTAATTACTTTAAAGAGACAATTGAAAGTTAATCTCAATAGAGTGTCATAGATAGCAGGTGGAATTTGATTTAAATTTTAGTTATTACCCTAAAGATTTTCAATTAAAAATAGATACAATCAGTGTACGAATTACATTTACGATAACGATGTTAAAATTCTCTTGTTTTGAATTACTATGGCAACAATTTGGTTATATTACATTTCAGTAATTTATTGTGATTTTCATTACTGAATTCTGGTGTTTCTATTGAATATAGAAATTTATGCCTCACCATGTTAAAAAAAAATATTTTAAAGAAGTGTGCATTTTAGGAGTTTATTATGTAATGGCATTTTCACGTTAGGTACAGTAAATGTGCTTTATTTTTTCACGTTTTAGGCATATTTTAGTACATAACTTTTTTTATTCTCCCAATTTGGGTCTCAAAATTATACAGGCGAATCGACCTAAAGACTCCTTTCAAAATCAAAGTGTGATTTAAATGCACATGAGAGGCATTGTAAAGCTGTTCATTATAAAATAGCATTTTCACATTAGGTACCCTAAACCTGGGTGGCTTATTTTGTAACATTTCAGAAATATTTTAGAGTATGTATATGAGAGGCATTGTAGAAGTTTTTATGAAATAGTATTTTCAAATTAGGTACCATAAACATTAATTATTTTGCCTAGAACGTTGTTGAGATATATTTTAGTAAATATCTTTTTTTTTCTTCCACCCTTCAACATTAAAGTTGATTCGAATGTACACGAGAAGAATTGTAAAGGAGTTTATTATATAAAGCATTTTCATATTAGGTATCGTGAACCTGTTTTTTTTCACGTTCCAGACATATCTTAGTACATAATTTTTTTTATTCTTCAAATTCGGGTTTAAAAAAAATACATGTGTAAAAACGCCCTAACGTTTACCTTTAACCTGAAAGTGGATTCAAATGTATATGAGAGTCAATGTAGGGGAGTTTATTGCAAAACAGCATTTTCAAATTAGTTACCGTAAACCTTGATTATTTTGTCTCGTTTCAGATTATATTTTAGTGCATAACTTTTTTTTATTCTTCGACCCTTCAACATCAAAGTGGATTAAAATATACATGGGAGGTAATTGAAAAGAGTCAATTATTTAATAGCATTTTCATATTAGGTACCGTAAACCTGCGTTATTTTGTCACGTTTCAGACATATCTTAGTACATAACTTTTTTTATTCTTCAAATTCGGGTTTTAAAAAGATACAGCTGTATCGATCTACGTTTAACTTCAAAGTGAATTCAAATGTATAACAGAAGCAATGTAGGGGAGTTTATTATAAAATAGAATTTTCAAATTTTTCTCTGTAAGCCTTGGTTATTTTGTCTCCTTTCAAACACATTTCAGTATATAACATTTTTTATTTTTAGACCGTTTAAAAAAATTGATTAAAATGTACATGAGAGGTATTGTAGGAGACTTTTTTATATATAATAGTAATTTTACATTAAGAACCGTAAACCTGTATTATTTTGTCACGTTTCAAACATGTTTTAGTAGATATAGTTTTTTTATTCTCCGAATTTGGATCTCAAAAACATGCAAGCATATCAACCTGATAATTTTCTTATGAATTAAAGTGCATTCAAATGTATATGAGAGTTATTTTAGGGAAAATTTATCAGAAAAAGATATTTTAAAGTTAGGTAACGTAAGTCTGGGTTATTTTCTCACCTTTCAAACATATATTAGTACATCTGTTTTTTTATTCTGCAAAAATACTAACAAGTAATAACTTGCTAAATACTAAACATAGAAATACTAACTTTGTAACCACGGCTGATAAAGTTACATAGGATTTTGAATAACATTGTCACTTGACTAGAAATATTCTTGAAATACTTGTAATAGGCGACTTATGACAAATTTACTTTACATGTCAATGTAAAATTAAAAAAGTACATCCCTTAAAGTTTGTAGGAGTATTACGACGATACTATTTTATGATTTGCTATTCTCCCTGACAAAGCGTTTAATTTGATGACTGCACAGTGATCATATCATCAACCGCATTTTTGTTAGTCAATTCAGGGATATTATCAAGGTATTTCTTAATTATAAACTTGATATGAAATTAACTAAAAGAAAAACCCCAGTTAGCCACAATTTCAAAGTTCTTGGAAATTAACTTCTCTTTTTCAGGAATAAGATTTATCAAACGAAGCATAGATTTGTGTGTGTTCTAATATGATTTATTAACAAAACTACAAAGTATTTGGAATGTTGAGTCCGCTAGATTTTTACAGAAGTTAATACAATTCAAAAGCCGACAGCACAAAAACCTAAGACATCAAGCTCATGAAAAATTTTATTTTATGTTTTAAATTATAATCACGAAATAAAGGTTGGTTAAGTAAAAACCCCAGCTAGCAAGAAGCTCTAAATTCTTGGAAATTAACTACTCATCTTCACAATTAAGGACTGCCAAATGGCACATAAACTTGATGTGTCTTCGTAGTCATTTATTGCGAAACTACGCAGTATTTGAACTGATTGAGTCTGCTAGGCTTTTACTCAAGTTATTACAGTCTAAAAGCCAACGATACAAAAACCTAAGACATTAAACAGAAGGATAATGTTATTTTATGGAAGTTTTGAAATAGGGTAATCTAATGATTCATGTCAGTCGGAAGTGAACTGATGCATAAACCAAATATTAATACCTTTAGTGTATATGACTCGTATGTTTATCATTATGTTTGTCCAATCAAATGTATGAAAACATGGAGGACTAGAAGCAGGTAAACACAATTATAAATCTAGATGTATACCACTAGTGGCATTATTTTTGTCTTATGCGTTACCTCATTTTCGGCAGACATGAATTATTATATTCCACTATTTCTACTCTTTCATAAAAAAGAAAGAGTTTTTTTCTTATGCTTGATACTTTAGATTTTCGTGCTGTTGGCTCTTTGACAGTTATTGACAGCTATCACTACATTTGCCACATTCTCTTCCATGTGTCTGCCATGATGGTGGTGTTTTTTCATTGGTTCAGATTCTTCCCTTTTTGTCTGAAATCTGCAATAAAAGCGACAATTAACCACAGTAATATACATACACATATATATAAAACAAAAATAAATCCGTCTTCTCACGGAATGACAAAGTTACAATCAGTTAAATATATATGTCTATTTCGCGATATATATCTATTTCTCTAATTCTCTATTATATCTATATTTTCTATATATCGATATTTCGCTGGTCAAAGTAAAGAAATGTGTTATGGAAAATTCGTTAAAAATGTATGTTTTTTAGAAAAGATTATTTCACTACACTGTTAAAAATTTTAAACTTTTGCCGCATCGTCAATAGACTGCTTTTATTGAAAACTACTTCACGTTATTATGGAGCATTCTCATTGATCAAAATAGATATATTCTATAAAAACAATCGAGTGATGATGCAGCAAAAGTTTCAAAATTTTCACAGTGTAGTGTTTCGAATGACAAAACAAATTTTCTTTCAACATAACTCCAGTAAATTCCACGGTGACATTAAATGGTCCAGTGCTGAACATGTCGGATTACTTCCACACATCAACAATAATACGGAATTTTTTTTAGTGAATAAACTAAATAAAATGCAATTTTTTACTTTCTCGTTATAAAATATTTTAATGAGTTTCTTCGTTATAAAATATTTTAATGAGAATTTTTATTTTAGAAACTTCGCATCTCTAATTTTTAAAAATTCCGAACAATCTCTTAATTTACAGGTCGTTAATTGGGTATTAATTACAGGGAAGTGTGCTACGCCTTATGCTTAATGTCAGTTATGCTAAATGTTCAAGTAAAACTTTCAACATCAGACAGCTTTACGAGAATTGCGAAACGATGTGAGAGAGAAATACTTATATGATTAACCCTTCAGCACACATACCCGTTTCTATGACGTAACCACACGACTGACCCTAACTTTTTTACGAACTTCTCGATAAAATATGGACATTTTAAATAAAATAAATAAAGTCAAAAGAATTATTTGAAACTTTTTTTAAGTAACAAAATATATTATTTGTTTTAAAAATCAAATTATAAAGCAAAAGAAACCTAAATGCACTTACCTTTAATTTTGTATCTTTTTTTGGCATTTATTTGTTTTCTACCGTTTTGAAACGCTTACACATTTAGTACATAATTTTAATGATTTATTTAAAGATGTTTAAATAACATTACATGCAATATTTTGTATAAAAAATTGTATCTTTTGTTATTTTGTATATTTTGTATGCTGGGTAAAACTGACCCATTCACACTAGCCACTATAGAAAAATCTTGTGTTTCAAGTTTCTGTTCCCAGGATCCCTTCTTGCTAAACCACCCAGTAAGGGGCCGTCCATTAATCATGTGATGTTTTTTTTGGCATTTTTAACCCCCCCCCCAACCCTACATCACGTGTATTTTTTAGTACCTACAAAGAATCTTAATTTTTTTCGAATATTTATTATAAAATACAGGTTCAAGTATCATCAAATTTTATTATAGAAAATAAAAAAAAACTACAATAATGAACTTAAGAGGTAAACAGAAAGGTTGCAAGTTGTTTTGGACTGACATAAAAATAATGAAAGAAATGCGAAAAACTTTTTTGTAGTAATACATAAACATAATTTAATTTACAATGTCCTCAGACCACGGACTAGCAAGACTTTCTTCAACACCAATAACTGGATAAGCATCTTGCAAGTTAGTTGTAGGCACAGTGCTTTGTTGAAGATTAACATAGGTTTCATCAAGCCACTCGGCGTCATCATTTTCGCACACTACGCAGAAAATCTCTCTCGCGGGAACTTCACTTCATTCGTTGCCTGGCAACGGTGAATCAAGGTCACACTACAAGTCTTTTTCGACTTTGTACGCGTTTGACGAAAAAATAAATACACGAAACGCCGCTTTTCGGTTCAGTATCGCGCGTTTGCTGAAAAAATAAATACTCGTGATATATTACTACACCCCCCTCCCCTCTTGTGATGTTTCGAGATTTTTTTATGGACCCCTCAACCCCCTCTCGAGCCTCGCTTGATTAATGGACGGCCCCTAACGTACCGGAAGTGGCCGGTGTAAGTCTTCAGAAATTCCTGAAAATCATGAGCATGATCGGGTCAAAAATACCCGATGCGTGTGCTTACGGGTTAAAAAAATTCATCTATCAATAAATTACATAGGGTAACAATACAAAAAATGCGTTATACCTGAAATATTTAAAAGAATTTTTATGTAATTTTGTTTAATAAATTCGAAAACAATTTCCGTTTTTCTCAATCAGGTACGTTCATTTATTTCCATTACATTGTAAAACTTGTTTTTCAGCAATGTGCATGGACTGATATTATTGTGTTTTTAGAATAATTAAACAAGTCTGCTTCATTAACAAGTGTTTTCAAAAAGCTGTTGCGCAAATCGTTTATAAAACCAAAGGTAAACAATGAAACACTTTATAACAACACAACATTTTTGTTCCACGGAATTACTTTAGAAAACTAATATTAAACAATTTAACCTCTTCACTACTGGCGATTATTACAGTATTTTTAATTATTACGGAATTATTTCTTCTCTCGTTTGTCTTCTGAGCGAGATTTTTGTTTTATTTTCATTAGCTCGAATCTTAGAATTCGAAACGTATTATTCTTATATTGAAATTTCACTTATATTTGAGTATCATTAATAAAATGGGACAAAACTGATGTATCCATTTGGGTACTCAGGGACTGAAGAGGTTAAACTATTTTTGATTAAAAGTTCTTCATAATACAGGCTAATTGTATTTAGTCGATTACATTTTAAAAATTCTTTGTCAAAGCTTCAGCATTAGTAAAATATACTTTTTTTAAAACTCTGTAAGGCTCAGTTTATATCTTCACCACAATTCACTCGAGTAAAAATATTTAAAATAAAATCGAAGTCGTTAGAGTAATTCTTTTTACTTTTCAACGGTGAATTACTCCTTGACAATTTAAAGAAATGTTTGCTTTGCGATAACATTTTAAATTGCTTTAGAGTTAGTCAATTGGGTGCAAATGTCTAGTTTCATTATCGCAAATTGTCTCAGGTAAAAACTTTTTATCTCTTAAAAATTCAATTCCTTGTGTTTTCTATTGTTATAGAATATTTTGAAGAAAAGAAAAAAGAAAGACCAATAGTGGCTTTTTCAATTTCATGAAAATAAAAGTTAAAACTTATTTTCGGCCAATTACTGTGTTTTCGAAAAAAGATATCATTATGTACTCATCAAAATTTTGAAAATAGCGACGAGTTAAAAATTAATATCCTTTTTTATGGTTTCGTTCTTAAAAAGTAAAAACGGAACTGTTATAGGATCAATTCTGTGTCTGTCTCACAGTCATTTTAATTTATAAAATACTGGATGTGGAAAATTCAAATTGGGGTAAGTAATGAAGACTATTGACCCACATATTTATATATTACTAAACATTCACAAATATATTTAGGAAAAGTATAGATAGCTTTTTATATTACTAGAAAAAGAATCTGTTTAAATATATATATATATCGTGTTAATCTTTTCTTAACACTGAACTCAATAACATATTTCTTTTAATTTTAGATATTATGTTTTCAAAGATATCATCAAAATTATAGTGAAAACATATGTTCACGCCGATCTAATTCTGAATCTACAGAAATTAAAATTAAGAAAAAATTAAAGATAGCAGATGTTAGTTTAAATCTAGCAGAAAATGTATAATGATTACTAGATTGTATACATTTTGAAAAAAACTCATTTTTCACTTACATACTAATTTCGAATTGCTGCCATTCAGCAAAGTTTTTGAGGAGCGCTGGGCGTACCTATCGTAGCAAAGTTATAAAAACATTGTAAATAATGATTTTAGAAAAATAGCGTTAAAAATCAGCCGAGGTATTATCCTATAAACGCACGGACGTTTTCGACATACATAATAACAGTGGCCGCGTACTCTCTGTACAGTATGCTTTTAACTCCTACAGGACAATTTTCATGATATATCTGTGTAATGAAATATAAAAGAAATAAAAGCCATATTGTTTAAAACAGACCACTTTATATAGACCTCTGTATTATGTGATCAATTAATCACATATAAACTATGGTATTCTACTAGTTTGCATTGCGTGGGTCTCTCCACATTCCTCCTGTATCTATAAAAGGTAATTAAAAATTTATCTGGAAAAACGCGACAAAGACCAGATTTGCGTGCTCTTTTCTAAGCGCGTTTTGCTCAATGCCCAGTTTGAACATTAAAAAAGAGTGTTAGTTACACACTAATAAAACGATACTTATTACAGTGAGTTTAGTTTTTTGAAATGCCTAATGAAGTTTAAATATACACTACTTTTAGTCTCAAGTCCGAACCGAATTAAGATCATTATAAATTGATAATAATTAGAGAAAAAAATCTATACTGAACAGCAGTATTTTATATTGCTATTTTGCATTTTATGCTTCATATCTCTTTGAACATTTATGGTATACCCAGTCACAATTTTGTAGTATTTACAGCTGTACTTTCTCTCGTTGTGCAGTTTTTACAAAACCTCATAGTACCTTTAGTAATTTTTTTAATTCAGTTACACCTTTGCAATATGATATTTACTCGTTCCATTTCTTTTTCATTAAGAATCACTTTACTTAGTTTTTAAAAATTTACAACCAATTTTTACAAACCAATATTTTCCGTATTTGAATTGCTAAAATGTTCCAATTAAATAATGTAAACTTTACAATATAAAAAAAAGCTGGTAGGAATAATGAAGGATTCTGAGAATTTTAAGTGGCACGTATACCAGTATTTCCTAACGAAAACGTAATTAATGTATACATTTATTTTACGAAACCTTCTGAGCGCGAGTAATCAAGTAATTCAAGGTTTATTTATCATATGGGAATATTTAGCTGGAAGTTTTCAGAGACATGTTTCTAGACAGAGGACAATGGCAACATACAATGCTGATGATTTTTTTAATCCACAACTTTAACATTGTGCATGCCTTTAGGACATAATTTTTATACTAATTCAGCAGTTTTATTGCTACATATTTAAATTTATGAAGCATATTCACAAAAATTATGCGTTACAATAACACCTATTGATGGATTTTTGTAATTTTTTTAAGAAGTTACAAAGAATATCAAGCCTTTTAAAAAACCTTTTCAGTATGGTTTTACGAATACATTTTGTAAGAAATTAGTAATTAATAACAATTTATGTTTTATTGATGTTATGTCAGTAGATAGAAAAACCTGAGATGGAAAAAATCCTATAACTACAGGTATGACTGTAACTCTGCCAAATGCCGATCATCAGCTTGGATTTAAAATGCATGGTTTTTCTCATTGTTAATATTTTTTTATGTATTTTTTTTATAAATTTCTGATATTTTTCTTAATGTGACAAAACATTATTGTGTGTATATTTTAATAACCCCTTTCAATTTCTTTAAAATGTTACCTGATTGTTAGTCTGATGAAGAATTAGTTACTTTTCATGTTAATTGCTTTCAATACATATGTTTGAATAAATATTAACAAATTACTTTACTGTTATAGTTTTAATTAAAATCGGAAGGTATGTTTTACATAGAAGCAGAAATGCTTTAGCATATAATAAATGAACGGAACGAAATTTCTAATATATTTTAGAATTTTAATTTTATGAAAAGGTATCTATGTATTTTTTCATCCATACTTTTTTTTTCAAAAAATACTAACAAATGCTCACACTGTTGTTTGGTTTTAATGTATGACAGAAGTAATACTTTCCATACAGCATGTGACACTTCTTAAAATTATAAATACATTGTACGAAATTCATATTTTATATCCAGAGAAAAGAAATAAATTGCATTGTTAATTTTTCTATATTAAAAAAAATTAATATTGAATAACTGCCTTGGATACCATTATAATTATTATATTTATTAGTTAAGACGCCTCTGTATACAAATTTGATGAAGCTCTAGACTTTGTAATTTTCTAGGTATGAAGTTTAGTTCTGAAGGTTTACGCTTGATAAAACATATCAAGATATAAGAAAAAACTGATTAAAGGTTCAGTTAAGCATATTATCACGGTCTCGGCTACTCTAAAATATTAAATATTGGAATCTTTAGCTTCATCGTCACTCCACCGCTTTTATAGAAAACGATTATTTCACTGCATTATGGAGCATTCTCATTGGGCAAAATAGAGATATTCTATAAAAGCGCTGGAGTGACGATGCAACAAAATTTTCATATTTTAACAGTGTAGGTAGCATATATAAATTCATGAATACACATTTTTATTCTAATAACAAACTTACAAAAAATACATAAAAATTGTATAAATAGATCCAATTTCTGTCGAAATATAAATTAGTCTGGGCAAATATTTTATTGGAAAATAAATCAACCTTAACAATTCAAAGATATAGTTTTAAAATTCACTTTTTTTCCTTTTGCATTTAAAAGCTTCTTAAATGAGAAATATTGAAAATTTCAGCCGACGAAATGATTAAAATTATATTTATCTTTAATTTTTTCCATTGTTTTCATTCCATTTTTTACTAGATTTGTGAGCATAATGATCATTTCTTTCTTTTTGCTACAAATAATACATTTTATTACAAAATATTTCATATTTCAAAAAAAAAACAAAACTTTTGGAATAAGACATAAAATTAAAATTAAAATGCATTCAAGGAGAAATGTATTTTGCAACCCTGTATAATTTCCATTGAAAAGAAAACTTGTGAAATCAAAAACTGATGCAATAATTATTTATGAATTTAAAAACACATTTATCTTTTGATAAATTCTTTCGTAAGCACAATTTTTTTCTTAGAAAAAAATAATAAGACTAAAAATTTATTCCAAATACTAATAAATTGAAATATTTCTTCTTTTGAGTAATTTTTGAAAATTATCTTTTTTATATTTTTATGCATACGATTCTAATTACAAATACGAGATTTTATTTATAAATATTTATCGCAATGATTATGATTTAAATGCTTTTCATAACTCTAAATTAAATTTAAATGAAATAGTTATAAATTATTACAAAGTACAATGTAAATTGTAAGATAAAACAGCAGTTTATATTCTTTTCAGTCCTCAACAAATGCATAAACACAAATGAAGTCATACAGTAAATGCATAGACATACACTAACATCACTACATGTAAGTAGTAAAAAATGTATTTGTTAAAACAAATACTTCATTAACAGAACATGTACTGTTAATCGTACACCAGACCCGAAGGGGTTAAATAAAAAATCCGAAATCTAGTTATTAAATAAATGTACATTGTGCATTTATTTAATTAGTACGTACAATGTACTAACTCATTGTACGATGCACAATGTACAAACAAATGTACTCTTTAAAGAAAAGAACAATATCGTTAAGTTTTAAATCTGATTTCAAGACTCTTTCTATGGCATTTAATAACAAACGTCAAATTGACCTCTTTTATTATCTTCATAACATACAAAAGACCGCGTTGCATAGTTAAAAAAATTCTAAAGTCCATTTAACAGACTACTTCATGAAGATACATTTCCCTCTTTTTAAACATGAAGATACAATTCCCTCTTTTGAAAATACTTTTTTTTTAATTTATTCTGAAAACAAAATAAATGTTTCAAAAGAATTTTTCTTTTACTAAAATGATTTTCTTTCACCATAGGTTTTTTTTTTCATTAATCCGCTTAGATTCATTAAAATATTGTCTGGAATAAAAATGTAAAAAACCTAGATTTTCATGAAAAATATTACTGCATATTTTTTTTAATCTTAGCATTGTAAAAAAATTGCATATTATACATACATTTCTGTTTAATTCTGTTTTTAAGATTATCTTGGTATAATTATGTATAAAAAAACATTTATCTATGATAATAATGTGGCAATTGATGATATAACGGTGGATAATTCTGCAGTATAGTTAAAATTTAGAACGATTTACGACAGATTTTAAAGGAGAAAAAATATGATCGAAAAGCATAAAATGTAACGGAAAAAGTGTATCTTATTATTTCAATAGATATTTTTTATGAATATCTATTGAAAATTGATCCGATAAAAGTATGTCCCCTGATTTCAAAAATCTTACGTGAATGCAGTTTTTACATTAAATAAGTATTGTAAAATCTGGTTATAAATACATATTTTTTATTCGTTTGAGAAAAATGGGATTTCGTTAAATTTTAAATTGGACTTTCACATTCTTTCTATGATATTTAATAACACAAGTTTATATTACTGATTTTATTATCTCCATAATGTATAGAATACTTCAACGGATGATGCAAAAAATGAAGACACATTTTAAAAGATTCATAAAAAAATCCCCTTTGAGTATATAATTTAAGCAAATAATTTAAGCAAATTAAAAAATGTTTCCTCTAAAAGAAAAAAAAACATTTTAAAAGCAGCTTTTTAATAATAAAATTATCTTTATTTCAATATAGGAATTTTTTATTAATCCGTTTAGATTCATTAAAATCTTGCCTTCAATTCAAATTTTCTAGATTTTAATGGAAAAACCTAATGCATATTTATAATCTGAGTATTTGAATTAAAATAATGAATTTATTAGTATTTATGTTTATTTCTGTTTCTAAAGGTATATTATACATGATTATAATAAAAATTATATGCGATATTTTACGATAAATAATTGTGTGGTCAGATTTGCAATTTTTTTTAAACAATAGAATCTGAGTAAAAAAAAAACCTTATAAAAAGAAAAGTTTTTATCAATCACTCCATATTTTGTTGTTTATTATCAACTGTAATGATATTACCATATCAAAAGTCATATAAGATATTTTACGATACATAATTGTGTAGTCTAATTAAAAATTATTACGACTTACGAAATATTTTGAAGAATATATCATCTAATGAACAAAATAAAAAGTAATAAGATAAGTTTTCTTAATCTTTCCATATTTTTTTTATTTACAATCAGTTGCAATTAGAATGCCATTTATTTTACTTTCTAGTCTTAAAATATTTTTATTAACAAAAAAGCAGTGTAAAAATATGCCATTACATTTCAAAAAACTAAGTGAATGCAGTTATTATGTTTAACAAAAATTCTGAAATCTAGTTCCTTCTTACCGCCGAGGAAAAGGGCATATTTATAATCTTGTTTTCTCAGTAATTTAATTTAAATCTTTTAAATAAAAAAGGCTTTTTCTGTTATGGTATATATTTTTTTGTTACCTATATACAGGGTGTTTATAAAGTCCCGGACCCATGTTGATGTTTAATAACTCAAAATAATAAAGATAGATTAAAATTAGTAACATAAATGGTTAGATAGACTCAAAAAGTTTCATGACCCTTGTCAATGAACCTCCATGTGTGCCCCCTTCGTCGCATGGACAATATCAAGTCGATAGTCAATTTCACGCCAGGTAGCGGCAAGCAATTCCTAATTAGGCAATTTGAACTTTGTATGCATGCAGTGTTAATTTTTTCTTAAGAAAAAAGTTCTGAATAATAAAGTTCGAAAATATACGAATTATTCCATCAATATATTGCAATAAGTTCCAATGCCATAAGTTTGCCTATATCTTCATTATTTTATGAGTTATTAAACTTTAAAATGGGTCCGGGATTTTATAAACACCCTGTATTTAAAAGCCTTTAGTCGATCAATGATAACTTAATGTCATAAAACTGTATTATATTTGTAGAATTATATTAATTTAAATAATGCTCTAACTGCAGTGAAACCTGCATCCTAGTGAACGGATATATCAGATCGCGCAAAGTACATTTCGTTATTCATATGCCAGAAAAGTGATATCATCAAATTTGAACTTTGACTCAAAAACTCTTTCTGTGACATTTAATAACAAACATTTGTTTTTTATCTCTTTTATTATCTCCTTAATATATAAAAAGCTCAACATATAGTTTAAAAAGATAATAATAAAGAAAAAATTTAAATGAAAAAATACAAAAAGACATATTTCCCTCTTTTTACAAAATTTGAAAAAGCTTCTTTTAAATATTTCCTAAAGAAAATAAATGTTTGAAAAGCATCTTTTTCTTATTAAAAAAATTCCCTTTCAATGTAAATTTTTTTTCATTTATCCGCTCAGATTCTTTCAAAGCTTCCCTCCAATGAAAATTTTCTAGATTTTAACGAAAAAAAAGAATTTTAATCTTAGTATTTAAATAAATGTATTTTACGTATGATTCGGTTTATTTCTATTTTTAAGAGTATGTTGAATTTTTTTCTAAAAACAAACATTTATGTATGATGAGTTGACGTGAATAATTGTATTGTCTTGTTAAAAATTAGAACGATTTATGAAATATTTATATGAGAAAGAAGATGAGCAAAAATAATCAAAAGTAATAAAAAAAGTTTTCTTAATCTATCCATATTTTCTTCTTTATTATCAACTGTAATTTGATCGCCATTGATTATGCGTCCCAAATTCTTAAAATATTTTTATTCATAAAAAAAGATCTATTTAATTATGTTTTTAAATTTCAAAACTCTGGTAAATGCAGATATTACGTTAAATAAATTTCTGAAATCTCACCATTAAATAAATATGCATTTTGCTATTATATTGAAAGAATAGCGGTTTCATTAAATTTGAAATTTGTCTTAAAAACGCTTTTTATGACTTTAAATAACGAACCTTTATTTTATTTCTTTTATTCTCTTCGTAACACTTAAAAGACCTCGACATATATTTTTTAAAAAAATTAAAAATCACATTTAAATGAATCCTACATAAAAGTCATATTCTCCTCGTTTAACCAATTTGGAAAATGCTTCTTTTAAATACTATGTGGAATTTTCATCTAAAGTTCAGTTCTTTAAATCATATTTAAATTCACAGACATACATTCTGACACCGTTAAACTTTTGAAACTTATATTTAAACATTAATTATTTACAAAGGTAATATTTACAAAAGTCTATTTACAATTTAAGCACTCATAGGTTCTAGTTACTTAGTACACGTCATAAGCGGAAAGTCATCTACATCAAACATTCTTTTTACATTCATTTGCTTTGAGGTAGGCGCTACAGCTATTCGCCGGCATAAACATTCTTTTTTAAGACTCAAAACAAAACATTCCCTCCAACATTATCTTCATCTCACTTCGGCATTTCGCTTGAATATTATCCACTGCTTTAATCGTCTGCCTTGCCGAGTGCCTTGGTTTCAGAGTAGTGATATGGGGAAGCTACAAGACACACTGCTGCCTGGCTGTGGGAGAAAGAATCGCTCCCACAAATATATACTAAAAAAATAATATATAAAATATGAAATATATATAATAAAATATAGAAGACTTCAGCATTTAATAATAATAAAAATAAAATCAGATTTATGAAAATCCAGAAAAAATATCTTTTTTTAACCAAATTAGAAAATGCTTCTTTTAAATAATTTTTAAATAAATAAAGCATTTTAAAAGCAGTTTTTAATTAATAAAATGACCATATTTGAACATATTCTTTTTTCATTAATACGCATTCATATTTGATTTATTAAAATCTTGCCTTAAATGAAAAATTTATAGATTTTAATGGAACGTAATAATGCATAATTTTAAACTCAAAATTTGAAAAAAATATTCATTGATATAAAAAATAATATATATATTATAATATTTATGTTTATTTCTGTTTTTATGGGTATGTTAAAAATGATATAGGATATTTTACGATACATAATTATGCAGTCTGGTTAAAAATTATTACGATTTATGAAACATTTTGAATCTAATAATAAAATCTAATAATAATGACTCTTTGATATAGAAATATATAGAGAGATATATCTTAAAGAAAAGAATCAAAAGTAATGAGAAATGTTTTCTCAAACATTTCATATTTCCTTATTTATTACAAACTGTAATATGATCGCTATTTATTTTTCGTTCTATTTCTTAAAATATTTTACTTATATAAAGCTGCATAAAATTTTGTCAATAGATTTCAAAAATCTACGTGAATGAGGATATAATGTTAAATAGAAATTCTGATATCTACTTAATATGCAAAAATACATTTAGTTATTATTTTGAGAGAAAAGCGATTTCATTAAATTTGAATTTTGACTCAGAAACTCTTTCTCTGACATTTACTAATGAACGTTTGTTTTATTACTTTTATTATCTCCGTAATATATAAAAGATCTCGAAATATAGTTTAAAAAATAAAGAGAGTATTTAAAATAAAAATACAAAAATGCAAATACTTCCCTATTAAGAAAAGTTTAAAATGCTTTTTTAAATATTGCCTTAAGAAAATAAATATTTTAAAAGCATCTTTTTAGCACTTTCCAACAAAGTTGAAAAGTGCTTATGCATTCGGTTTGTCTGTCCGTCTGTCCGTCTGTCCGCGCTCTAACTCCCGTAAATATACTCGGATTGCTATGAAATTTTTATACGTTGTTGAGGTTTACCCTAGCACGAACCCTATTGAAAATGAAGTATCTACCATGATTAGTTTATCTACAGAGAGAATCAAAATTTTCCCATTACATTACGGCCTATGGGGAAAAATCGTTAATATACTCGGATCGCCATGAAATTTTAGGACGTTATTGACGTTTACCCTAGCACAAGTCCTATTGAAAATGAAGTTTCTACAATGATCAGTTTATCTACAGGGCGAATCAAAAGTTTCCCATTACATTACGGCCTATGGGGAAAAATTGTTAATGTACTCGGATTGCCATGAAATTTTAAGACGTTATTGAGGTTTACCCTAGCACGAACCTTACTGAAAATGAAGTATCTACCATGATTAGTTTATCTACAGAGAGAATCAAAAGTTCCCCATTACATTACAGCCTATGGGGAAAAATCGTTAATATACTCGGATTGCCATGAAATTTTAGGACGTTAGTGACGTTTACCCTAACACGAACCCTATTGAAAATGAAGTTTCTATTATGATTAATTTATCTACAGGGCGAATCAAAAGTTTTCCTTTACATTAAGGCCCATGGGGAAAAATCGTTAATATACTCGGATTGCCATGAAATTTTAGGACATTATTGACGTTTATCCTAGCACAAGTCCTACCGAAAATGAAGTTTCTACCATGATTAGTTTATCTACAGGGCGAATCAAAAGTTTCCCATTACATTACGGCCTATATGGAAAAATCGTTTAAAAGGAATTTTAAAGATGTTATACCCTGTCAAACATATTAAAATATGCATTCTATAAAATATAAGGTGAAAATGTAGCTATTATTCGTTTACAGGGCCACACAAAAGAATTCCATTAGATAATGGTAAAAGGGGGAATTGTGTGTGACATATTTTAAATATATTAAGCTTTTTCATGTATAATAAAATTGATATATGCCTCTGAAGCTTAATATAAATTATACGCTACTGTCTTGCATAATATGAAGTACATAGCATTTACAGGGCCATACAAAAGATTTCAAATAGTATATTCTTTCCGAAGTACCGTATATGTGTCCGATGATGGCTGATGGAAGGATGAATTGCATTTTAATTATGATATTCGCGTTTATATTTCGCTAAATATATGCACATTATATGGTGTGTATAAATGTTATAGTTGATATACAGGGCTACCCAAAAGAGCTCACCAACGTTACTGAATATGAGCGTAAATTGTTTAAACGTGGTTCTTAAATAAGCTATGCATTTTTACGCTGAGCTGCATTCAATTTACTGAGAAATGTTTACAGGATATAGATAAAGGGATATACAGGACCACGCAAAGAATTCGCTACATGGACGCCTATGAATGATGATTTATGAGAATGTGATTTCAGTTATTTAAAAGTGTTTTAGTTTACAATAAATTTTAGCCTAATGCTGACGTGTAATAAAGGTACAATGTAAACTACAGGGCTGAACAAAAGTATTCAAGTATATTTCCATCTAATAGTATCAATTGCTGAAAAAGAAATTTCAAGCTACTGGGATTTTCTTGCTGAGCTAAATTTGCCCATTATATGAACTGACATATGAAATACAGGGCTGTTCTAATGTACTGTAATACATATTTGGGTATATTTGGCGATACACTATTATTTCCCTTACAAGATTTCATTAAGTGTTGGAAAGTGCTTCATAATCTATGCTTAACGCATGATTTTTCTTACTTGTTTATCATTAAAATGATTTTCTTTTAGTGTAAACTTTTTTTGTATCTTGCCTCCAGCGAAAATTTTCTAGATTTTAATAAAAGAAATTAATATATTAAAATTAATATTTAAATAAATGCATTTTACGTATGATTCTGTTTATTTCTGTTTTTAAAAGTATATTGAAAATTATTCTAGAAAACTAAAAGCATTTATGTATCATGCCTTAGCAGTAGAAAATTCTACTGTCTGGTTAAAAATTAGAACAATTTGTGTAATATTTTGCAAGAAAAAGACGATGAACGAAAAGATTCAAAAGTAATAAAAATCTTCTCTTAATCTTTCCATTTTCCATTGTTTTTATCAGCTGTAATATGATCGCCACTAATTATGCGTCCCAATTCATAAAATATTTTTTTAATAAAAAAGCTCTATAAAAATATGTCATTATATTACAGAAATCTAAGTGAAACCAGGTATTATGTTAAACAAAAAATTTGAATGCTAGTTGTTAACTAAAAATACTTTTCGTTATTCTTTTGAAAGAAAAAGCTATTTCATTAAATTTGAAATTTGACTCCAAAACTCTTTCTGTGACGTTTAATAACGAACGTTTATTTTACTTCTTTAAATCTCTTCGTAACATTTAAAAGACCTCGACATATATTTTTTATAAAAATTAAAAACCACATTTAAATGAATACTACAAAAATTCTAATTCTTCTCCTTTAACCGATTTGGAAAATAGTTCTTTTAAATATGTCCTGAAAAATAAATAAGTGATATATAAAGTATGAAAGATATATAATAATGTATAAAATACTTCATCATATAATAATAATAATAATAATAAAGTCACAATTTAGAAAATTCTAGAAAAAACTCTTTATTTAAACAAATTTGAAAATTATTCTGTTAAATAATTTTTAAAAAAGTAAAACATTTTAATAGCAGCTTTTTATGAATAAAATGACGTTCTTTGAACATAGGTTTTTTTTTTTTCATTCATACGCATTCATATTAGATTTATTAAAATGAAAAATTTCTATATTTTAATGGAAAATAATAATTCATAATTTTAAACTCAGTATTTGAAAACAAATGCAGAAGTAATTATTGGCGACACTTGCCCTATATAACCGCAGCCAGGTTCTTCTATAAATGTCAAGTATTCTTCATGCACTCTTTGTTGATGGAGCCTTCTCTCAATATTCCTCTGAATTAAAGTATCATCTTTTCCACTATCAAAATAAAATCTTTTCAGGGTATTGGTGGATATAAAACTCTAATCTTGGATTTGGCATTTCATACGATATTTCTTTCTTTCTCTTCTTGTGTTATGCCTTCTACAACATTGGTCATGTCGTCACAACTCGTAAGTCTTCAGGGAGTGCGCCTGTTACTGATACTGCAACACGGCCGGACACTCGAATTAAGTTTCAAGTTCTGGCTAGGGCAGGACGACGGGTTGTTCGTGTTATACTTATGGTAATATGTTCGACTGCAATGACATCAAAGGTTTATCACTAAGATCGTGACACAATTGTTCATCAACAAGACTAAAAGATTTAAATAACTCTAAGTCTTCAATGAAGCAGTATTGATTGTTTTTTCCCTTTTATATTTTTTTTTTGAAAATTTCTTATTCTTTTTCGAGCCTGCTCATTCATTTACTAAGTTTCCGTGTTGTGGACCGTGTTTCCGAATGTACCAATAGGGTCTATCGACAATTTCCTTAAGAAACTGTCTTCCAGTTCTGGAATTTTTATATCACGTGGACATTTACATCGTTCTAGAGATATACTCTTGATGTATTTGATGTAAGAAAAATTTTCAAATAGACATTTTCCCTCTTCCAAAAAGAAAATTTTCAATTTCGATTTCGTCTGTTCTTTAGTGTCAAACTTCTTTATACTCTGTTATTTATCATTATATGAACCAATCATTTGGATAATTCTTTGCCTAGAAATCGTTGGAACTGAGGAGCTGCCAAATTGTTTCAACCATTTCAACCCATAATCCGCTATCACCCCAAAGGTGGGTCCGATTTTTAATTATATTTTGATTCAATTTTCACCAACAAAAAAGTACGTTATATGTTCATAAGTTGGTAGAACGCCAGTTCTTAATTCTGTAGGATAGAAAAAAATGGGATGAGACATATCCCGTGAACACTGCACCTTAATTGTGAAATTTGTGTGTAATATTTTCCATGCACACTATCAGTTCAACACAATATTAAAAATTAAAATTTTGTAAACACTTTCAAATGTATTATTTTTCAATTAAATATATAAGCTAAAATTGAATATCTTCATTACGAACCTATCACGAGCAGAACATTAAACCAACAGTTTCCCTCAGATCCCTTGTAATTCGATTATTCTATGGTTTTTGAGTACTTTAATGCCATGAATTTGCCAGTTTAAGTAATAAAAGTCAAATCAAAATATATTTATTAATTATTTAAATATTTTACACTTATATTTGTCACATGATTTTCCGTATTTTCCACGCCAGCGAGAAGAGAATATTGATTAAAAAAAATCTCTGAAATGTGAAAAGTTACATACTTTTAGACTACTTTGACATTTTTAGACCTCGAAAAGGAAGACGGAAGATATTTATTTATTATTCTAAAGTTTTTTACTTATATTTCTTGCATGTTCTACGAACATTCCCATGCCAGCGGGAACAGAAAATCGAAAAATCGAAAAAACCATTAAAATGTGAAAATTTGTATAGTTTTCGAAAAATTTCCCATATTTAGAACACAAAGTGGAACCAGAAGATATTTTTTAATGACGTTAATATTTTGGACTTGTGTTCCTTATGTACTCTTTCAGTTTTTCCGCAATAGGGCGAAGAAAAAATTTAAAATTAAAAATATTACTGAAATGTGAAAAATTACAACATTTTTGGCTAAAATTGCATATTTCAAACCAAAAGTGGAACCGGAAGATATTTATTGATTGTTTTGAAATTTTGTGACTGTATTACTGATACCACTAGACAACTTTTCCGCGCTAGGGAGAAAAGAATTCCGAAAAAAAGTTTTTTACGCTCCGCCCTACTGTATATATATACACTGCTCAAAACAATTAAAGGATATTTGAAGTTTTATATAAAATAAAGATATAAACGAAATTTTTTTTGCCGAAAATAGAAGAAGAGAATCACAAATGCAAATTTTTCTGGTTTTCAAACTGTGGAGTATGCAAATTTTGAGTTAGACGTCAAAAACGTCGCTTCAGCGGCAGCGAATGAAATTTGACTTTCAACTGGATAAAATTGAATGAAGACAAGGATGATCGGCATTCAGGGATTGCTTTGTTTCGATGAGTACGATGTCTCAGCGAAGTCATTTGACAGATTCAGAAGCTTGGAGAATTGTTGGTAGGTTAGAAGGGGGCCAAAATCAAACCGAAGTAGCGCAAGCCATTGGAGTGTCACAAAGTGTCATCTCCAGGATTTGGAACCGTCTTTTGGAGAGTGGATGTGCAGGCCGAAGACCAGGGCAAAGTCGTAGACGGGCAACAACGCCCAATGAAGATCGGTATTTAGCGTTAACAGCTCGGAGACACCGAAACATGAACGCTACTCTTCTCCAACAACACCTTTGCTCGGCTACAGGCACCACGATTTTAACTCAGACTGTCCGAAACCGTCTCCATGCTGTAGGTCTGTATGCTCGCCGACCGATGGTATGTGTTAGATTAACAACAAGGCATCGTCGCGACCGCAGGGAGTGGGCAACCGAGCATGTCAACTGGAGGAGAAATGAATGGAGCAATATTCTGTTTTCTGACGAGTCCCGTTTTTCTGTGCATCCGGATAATAGGCGTATTTTCATCTTGAGAGACCGTGGCAGTAGGAATAATCCTGCGTTCTTGCAAAAAAGTGTCAGATTTGGCGGTGGAGGAGTGTTGGTGTATGGTGACATCTCCACTGACCGGCGCACTGACCTCTACATCATTCGAGATGGAGCTCTGACTGGTCGCCGATATAGGGATGAGATCCTCAGACCTATTGTATTCCTTTACGCTGCAGCAATCGGAGATAACTTCAATTTAATGGACGATAACTGCAGGCCACATCGTGCAAACCTGGTGCAGGATTTCCTTTTCGAGGAAGGAAACGTTCGAATGGAATGGCCAGCTTTTTCTCCAGACATGAATCCAATCGAGCACGTTTGGGAGGCTCTAGGAAGACAAGTTTCTGGCCGCCAACAACCCCCACGAACTCTCCAACAACTGGAAAGAGCTCTTCTTGAAGAGTGGGGCAGAGTACCCCGACTCGTCATTAATAGCCTCATTGAGTCCATGCCTCAAAGTTGTTCAACGTTGCTGGCCGCCCGTGGAAACCATACCCCCTACTGAAAATGATTTTCTTTGAAGAAAACACCTTTTCTTATTCTTTTTTTCTCATATGCACAAATTGTGTTTTTTCCCTTTTGTACACAAATGCGCAATAAAATGCATTTTTTTCTGCCAAACATGTGTAATTTATTCTCATATAACCCACTATGTCTGTCGACCATGTATCAATCACCTAAAAAGTTTCCCAGATACAAAATCCACCTAAAATTGCAATATCCTTTAATTGTTTTGAGCAGTGTATGTGTCAAGAAATGTATTCAAAGAAAATATAATATCTTCGAAAATCTTATTTAATTGAAGTATTACTGCATCTTTATGTTACTCCTTGCGCTTTTTTATGCATTAACATTATATAAACTGTAATTAGCAATTCTCACTATCCTCACTCAATCCTAGCCCCCGTCATTTACTACCTACTTGAAGTTTTAAAATGTATTTTTACTTTGTTTTCTGGCCTGATGTAATGTTTGTTTCGACTTTCTTTACTGAAATTCATTTAGTCATTCCTTCGTTTGCATATCAAATTTACGATGCGCGTTACATATGAGATTTTAAAAAAATCGCATTTTTTTTCTTGTAAAATTCGGGGTGAGCGTTATACATGCGTGCTAGTAAATACGGTAAATAAGGTAGGTCAGATGTGATTTCAAAACTAAAAGTGCGGAAATAAGGCCACCAATTCACTGAAAAGCATCATCAAATGTGGGACAGACCGACACCTGTGTGGATGTGCACGGTCATTACAGACGAAAGCAATGATTGTATACAGCTTTGGACAAAATACTGAAATCCCACAAGTGGTTCAACACTTCTTTCATGTGCAGACTGCTGATTTTGACCTGGAGGTCTATTTAAAATATATAAAGGGACATGGCAAATGTCTCAGCTCACTTGGCACCTATATACATAGGTAAATTTGCTCCTTATCTTTAATGTTTCATTATATGTTTTGTCTTTCATGCACACATCCTTTCACAGTCGCTAGAGGAAAGTTTCCCTTGTGATTTTCACCAATAGAATGTTTCTAAAAACAGGTCTGTTGCTTTCAAAAATCTGCAGTAAATACTGATTTTAAAGTAAATAAAAATTCTGAAATATGATTATTAAATAAATATTACTCTTAAAAAAAGCAATTTTGTTACATTTTAAATTTGACTCTTTTTTCTAAAATTATTTCTATAACATTTAACAACGAATGGTTATTTTACCTTTTTTATTTTCTTCATACTATGCAAAAGAATTCCACACATAATGAAATTTAGTTTATAAATCCACATTCAAGTGAATAATACAAAAACACGTATTTCTGTCATTTAACTGATTTAGAAAACACTTATTAAATATTTCATAAATAAAATAAATATTTCAAAACCATCTTTTTTTTCAACTTTGACGTTTTATTCGATTAATGCGCATACATTCTTTAAAATCTTGCCTGCAATAAAAATTTCTTAGGTTTCCATGGAATATATCGCATTTTAAAGCTGAGAATTTGAGGGAAAATGTGTTTTGGATATATTTTCATTTACTTTTATTTTTAAGAGTATATTGAAAATAAGTATAACAAAAAGAACAATTATTATGATAATAATTTACTGTGAATATTTGGGTAGTTAAGTTAAAAAATAAATCAATTTGCGAAAGATTCTGAAGGAGAAAGAATTTGAACAAAAAGAATTTAAAGTAATAAATAGCGTTTCTTACTAATTCAGTAATTCCTTAATTATTATGAACTGCAATACGATCGCTATATACAGAGTGGTTAGTTATTAACGTCAGGTGTTCAAAGCCCTATAGCGAGTAAAGTTTTGGGCGAAACATAACCAAATTCGATCAGCATACATAGTAGACCATGAGATTTCGAATTCTTAAAAAAAAATAAAGAAAATAAAAAGTTTGAAAAATCACCACTAGGGGCAATTTTAGCTAAAATGCGACTAAAATGCATTAATTTGCATAAAATCAGCAATTTTGCCGCACCAAAAGTGTATTAGTGTAAATGTTGAATGATTAAATGGCAAAAAATACAGTACAGATCAATTTTATACTGCTGGAATACTGCCCGAGCGCTGATGGTACCTGCATATTTTTCATCTCTTGTTCCACAATAGCAATTACAACTTCGTCAACTTGTTATTGACTGGTCACTTTGCGTACTAGGCCTTTTTGCCGCATAGTTTCAAATCGATGAATCATCTTTTGTAAATTTTTTATGCTCATCCATTCTTTTGGCAAATTCTGTAATCTGTGAAATTCAGGACGAGCATCACTGCAATTCTCGTTCTGCGGATAACACAGCTTGACTAGTAAAGTATGGTGAGAGTTGATAATTATGAGAACTCTCCCAGCCTTTCCTTTTATACTCATGATTGCTATACGAAACTGATTTTATGCAAATTAATGCATTTTAGTCGGTAAACAACGCTAAAATTGCCCCTAGTGGCGACTTTTAAAACTTTTTATTAATTTTTTTTTTTAGAATTCGAAATTTCATGGTCTATTATGTATGCTGATCAATTTCGTTTTTGTTTTGACCAAAACTTTACTCGCTAGGGGGGTTTGAACACATGACTTAATAACTAACCACGCTGTATTTTGCATTGCAATTTTTAAAATCTTTTCATTAATAAACGACTTCTATAAAAAATGTTTTTTGGTTTAAAAATCTTATGTGAATGCAAATTTTGCATTAAATAAAAATTCTGAAATATAATTACTAAAATAAATACACATTTCATTACTCTTCTATGAAAAAAGTGATTTTGATTAATTTAAAATTTGATTCCGAAATTCTTTCTATGTCATTTAAACGTTTATTTTACTTCTTTCATTATCTGTTTATGCTCATCGATTCAATTGTATGATTTAGATTGCTTATATAGTTTTCTTTATCCCGATTTATTGACTTTATATATATAGATGCCTACGATAAATCAGGTGTTTGTAGAAATTATGCATTGGGATTATTTCCTGATTTCTACCTCAAAAATTAATGGTAATTTTTGTGACTGCGTGGCATTGCCCTTGATAAAGACACACATAAAGTACCACAATCTACAATTTTACTTGTAATTGTACCAATTTTGCTATTTCCATTTGATTGTCTTGTCATGTTTAAGTTTGTTATATTGGGTTAATCTATATTCATTTATATATGTTGAATTCTAGTATTATATAATGGTTATATATATATATAATGGTTATGTATAGTTATATATGGTTATATATGGTTATATATGGTTATATATGGTTGTATGTATATATAATGGTTATATAATGGTTATATATATATATATATATAAGTTTGTTATATTGGGTTAATCTATATTCATTTATATATGTTGAATTCTAGTATTATATAATGGTTATATATATATATATATATATATATTTCTTTTTTCACTTTTAGTAAACAATGCAGATTTATTTTACAATTAATGCTAAATAAATCTTAAAATTTTCGAAATCTCGAAGAGATTATTATTTATGAATTCATTTTCCTCCTAAATAATTTATTAATTTTCGAAAAACAAAATAAAGAGATTTCTTCTAATGAAGAGATAAAGTGTGTTTCTTCCTTTCTGAATTAATTTAATTTCTTTTATTTTTATAGCTTCCCTATTTTTAAGTTAAAATTCAAATACATCTTTGAGTCATGCATACGTCCTTCAGAAAATTTAAGACTTTTAAATTTTAAATAAATTTTCACTTTTACAATATCCGGTAATGCAAATTTTTAAACTTCTAAACATCACACATTTTCAATTTTTACTTCCACATATAGGGAAAGAATTGTTTTTAAATGCAATTTGTTTAAAATACGTATCATATTTTTTTTTTTTTAAGTTATTAGTTTACTTTGTAGTTTTTTTAACACATTTTTTCACCGTGGCAACAGATGTATTTCAATAAATGCGGAAGTCACAATGATTCAGATAAGTCACAAATGTCTCTATTCTCGTCTAAAAACAACAAATACATTCCACATAATTAAAAAAAAAACGATTAAAAATTTCCAAAATATTTTTTTTTAAATATTCCACCAGAACAATTATATATATATATATATATATATATTATTTAATGAAAATTTAAAATACTCCATTCACATATTTTTTAAAGAAAAAATATTAAAAATAGCCTTTTATAAAGGGGACGGTGGACGTTAAATTTTTATTTAATTTTTCATCATAGCAATATGGAATATATACATTTCGCCAAAAGCATATAGAACACCTTCAGAAAAAATTCCAATCCTATTGAATTTTTAAATGTAAAAAAAAAGTAAATAAACAATAAAATAAAATTTTTAAACGAAATTTTAAAATGCTCCTTGTGTTTTCATTTTTGAGATATATTCTTACTTTTGCACTTTTATTACTTTAAACCCTATTATAAAAACATTTGTGTAAGATTTTTTTTAATATCTTGAATAGTTAATATTTTACAGATTTTTTTTTCTAAATTCCATGTCGATTTTCATCAAAATTTTGTCTTTTAATATTTTTTTTTAAAAAATTGACCATCTCAATGAAAACGAATTTGAAAAAGCTTACATAATTTCTTTCTAAACAATATCAGGAAACCTTATCAATTTCATAAATTTTGATCAAAAATTACGGCGCAAGAAGCATTTCAAAACGCTGAAAAATTAGTTTTGAGAAAAACAAATTTCAAGTATACAAATAGACTTACCTTTATTATTTACTTTTTAAAATCTTCATAAATGATGTTTTAATAAGAAAAAACCGTTTTGGTACTATTACACCACAGAAATAGATCTTTTTTGCGACGATTTTACTCAAATATAAGTCCACTGTTCCCTTAATAATATGACTATCTTTGAACATATGTTTTTGAATGAAATACGTTAATGATAGTAAAAATAATATATTATATTTTACGATACATAATTATGTAATCTGGTTCAAAATTATAACTATTTACATACATTTTTAAAGGCAATACAATCTGAACGTAAAGAATCAAAACTGATAAATCAATCAATATTTCTTTGTTTATTATGAACAGTAATAAGGTCGATATTTATTTTGCGTCCCACACTGTAAAAAAAAATCTGCAATGTTACTAAACTTTTTCTAGGAAACTGGGATTCCAAGAACGTTTCATGTTACGGTAACATGAAAATTTCATGTAACCGACTCTAAAACTAGAACTTTTGCTGTTACATTTACAGGAAAAGTTTTAGGAATCCCAGTTTCCTAGAAAAAGTTTAGTAACTTTACAGATATTTTTTTACAGTGCAGTTCTTAAAATATTATTGTTAATGAAAAAGCTCTATAAAAATAAGTCATTACATTCCAAAATATTAAGTGAAACCAGATATTATGTTAAAGAAAATTTTGAATTCTAGCTTTTAAGTGAAAATGCGTTACCTTATTCTTTTGAAAGAAAGCGATTTCATTAAATTTGAACTTTGACACGAAATTCTTTCTATGACATTAAATAACGTGCGTTTAATTTTTTCTTTTATTGTTTTCTGAATATGTAAAATACCTCGACATATAATAAAAAATATAAAAGCGGCCTTTAAATGAATAATATAAAAAGGCAAATTCCCCTCTTTTAACTGATTTTTAAAATGCTTCCTTTAAATATTTCTTGTGGAAATTAAATATTTTAAAAATATATCTTTATTATTAAAATGATTTTCTTTCTACGTAGATTTTTGGCTTATCCGCTTAGATTCTTTAAATTGTGCCTGTAATGAAAATT
This sequence comes from Maratus speculifer, assembly GCA_964019185.1. NCBI lineage: Eukaryota > Metazoa > Arthropoda > Arachnida > Araneae > Salticidae > Maratus > Maratus speculifer. Next base: position 364,218,410 of record OZ025294.1, read on the forward strand.
TTGTAGATTATTAAGAAAAAATGCATATTTTTAAAATTTGTATTTGAAAAAAAAGTATTTTCCATACACTGTAAAAAAAATTCTGTAAAGGTACTAAACATTTTCTAGGAAACTGGGATTCCAAGAACTTTTCATGTAACGATAACAGGAAAAATCCATGTATCTCATTCTTAAACTAGAATTTTATCTGTTACCGTTACAGGAAAAGTTCTTGGAATCCCAGTTTCCTAGAAAAAGTTTAGTACATCTACAGAATTTTTTTACAGTGTACATTTCTCATTATTTCTATTTTATGAGTATCTCTCAATTCTAAAAAAAAGTAACATACATTGTCTGACTGTAACACGCGCTTTCCAAAGGAGTAAAAGAAAAAAAAATAGACTCACGCGTCACGTGACCTGAGTTTTGCTAAATTAAAAAAAAAATGTAGTTGTAATATTTCTCGTTTAAAAGAAATCTGGCAACACTAGTTCTATTAAAAAATGTTCTTTTCTTAGTGATATTGGAATGTTGGTTGTGAAGTGTAGTTCATATCTTGTGATGGTGGCGTGCGCCAGAATTATGTAAAAGCTTTATTTGTATGTTATTTGTGTTAGTCTACTATATGTGAGTGACGTCTTTTCAAGTAATAAAAAGTTTATAAAGAATAATGCAAGCCCCGAGATATTTATTAAGATAAGTTATCACTTCTTTCTTTCTTCTCTTCTACATTTGTAAGACGACTTCTTACAAAATGGCTACCCAACTTCGGGCTACGAATCAATTCCAAAGTATTCAGCAATCTTAGTTCCAGAAAAGTTCGATATTTTGATAATGAAATATGATTAATAAAAATGAAAAAAAAATGGCTCGAGCGGTCGTGCTCGTCTTTTTGTGAAGTATATTTTAAATGATTAACATAGTAAGTTTGTTTCGTTGATGTGAAATCATTCGATTGTGAAATATGTACGAAATAAAAATGCATGCATGTTTAATGCAAGAAAATGGCACGAGCAGTCGTTGCTCGTTTGTTTGTGAAATGTGTTCTTCAAAGCTTGCATGTTCTGTGCCTTTAAAGTTCTCGTTCTTCGTTTGTGAAAAAATTTCTACGGAATAATCTTATGCCAAGCGCCATTTTCATTTGTTTGTGATATATGTTCTACGGACTGAATTTGTTTAATTTTCTGCTTCAGTCATCGTCGTTTCATCTTATATGTGTTTATTTTGGAACATTTTAAAGTTTGATACTTTTGTCATATATTTTCAATAAGTAAGCCAAGTTTTAAAGTATCTATAATTCTTTTCGCAAGTTACCACATTTTACATGTCTGTAACATTTTGCATACATCATATTAGTTTTAATTTATTGATTACTTTACAATTTATTTATGTATTGTGTAATTCCCCTTCCCTCCCCATGCTTATATTTTTTATTCTTTTGTTTATTTTCATTCTCTGCATGCATGTTTAATTTTTATCTTGATTAAATAACAACTTTCCTTACTTCGAATAAAAAAGAAAAACAATAAAAAAAAGGGTTGATAAATAATAAAATAGGCATTTATTTACGTTGATGTAATTTTTCTTTTTTTTTTACAAATAAGGAAATAAATTGAGTGAAAAAAAGGGGAAAATATATTAAAAGGTATTTATACTTTGTATTTCAAGTGTCATATGGTATGCGTTTATTATTTTTTGTTTGTTTTGTTGTTGGTTTCGCAAGATAACAGAATTTAATTAGAAATTCCATTTGAGTGTTCTGTTGTTAGTTATTTTTAAGCATTTAATTTAGAGTTCCTGATATATTGTGAAATAGCATTGAATACGATTTTTAAAACAGATTGAGTAAGTTTTTGCATTTATTTATTTATTTATTTTTATGAAATAAGACTTTCTTTTCTTTTAAAGTTATATTGAAAAAACTATATTACGTAGTCTTGTCTTGATAATATGATAATAATATTGCTTGACATTTTAATTATTCAGATATGTTTTGACTTATTTAGAACATTGTTTATGAATGTTGCCAACAATTCAGTACTAGTTTTATATCAGTTAAAAAAAAGTTTTGATTAAATGACACGTAATTTAAAGTATATTTTCTTAAAAAAATAATAGAGTTTAAATTTTAAAGATACTTTTATGAAGTTTAATTATTTTAAAAGTATATTTTGCTAACGTTAAAGTTCACTGTTTTGTTTTATTAATGTCTTGTTTATATGAGTTGTAAAGCAAAGCTCACGTCCGGGGAACAATTTATTTAAATCGAATTTTTAGCATTTGTGGGTATATATCTTGTTGTTTGCTAAATTTACAAATGTCCGACCTCAATAGAGCACGAAAAGAAGACCTATTTCAGGTCGCTTTAGAAATGAATTTAGATGTACAACCCTCTATGACTGTTGTCACATTGCGTGATAAGATTAAATCCTCTCCCTCGTATGAAGTTGATTTCGTAAATTCGTTAGTCAGAAACCAAATTGCGACTCGCGAGGAAGAACAGCGTAAACGAGACTTAGAGGAAAAGCAAAAAGCAGCTGAATTAGAACAGCGTAAATTAGAAGTAGAAGAAAAACGTCGTTCGGAAGAACTGGAATTAAAAAAGTTTGAGATGAATTTTGAGCTTGAGAAGCTTAAGTTACAGGCTCAGAGCCAAAGTGTTTCCAGTGGAGCGGTAGGTGGTAATGCGGCAGGGATAATGTCTCATCCAGAGAGTAAAATAGATATCCAGAAGCTGTTGCCTACATTTAAGCCAGAGACAGATGATGTAACATTGTTTCTGGTGCTCCTGGAACGACAGTTAAAGCTTTCGAAGGTACCAGAACACCTCTGGGTTTCTTATTTACTAAGTGTTGTACCCTCTTCTATATCTACGCTTATTGCTCGTGAAAAAGAAGAAAACGCTTCAGATTTTTCACATGTTAAAGGTCTACTTCTAAAAAGGTTTAAAATTAGCGCTGAAAGGTTTAGGCAGCTGTTTTTCACGCATTGCAAAGATAAAGAAATTACTTGGAGATATTATTACTTCGAGTTACGTGCTTACTTTGAAAACTGGCTTAAAGAGTTAAATGTAACGTCTTTTGAAGCTCTTCAGGATCTGATCATAGCGGATCAGATGAAAAGGCGCGTGCCTGTCGAATGCAAACAATATATGTTAGATGATTGGGAACATTTAAATTCACCAGTCGACCTTGCCGGAAAATTAGATGCGTATGATACTATCAGGTCTACGTTTTCTAAAAAAGATTCGGTTGTACCCCAGGAGAAAAAAGCGTATTTTCGCCGAGAAAATACATGGAAACAGAGTAAGCCTCCAAAAGATAGATCTTCTCCTACATTTAATAATCGACGCTTAGAATCCGGTGTATTCTGCTATGGTTGTGGCAAAATGGGGTTTATAAAGAAGAAATGCCCAAATTGTTCCCCTACGATTGAGAAACAAACAGTGCAAGCTCAACGTCTTGAGCTGTATAGTTTAAATACATCAACAGTTTCAGCTCTAAATGTACCTATTACGATCTGCAATAAGAAGGTATTAGTCTGTGCAGATACAGGAGCGAATCGTTCTATTGCAGGAGAACGAATGTATAAATTATTTTTGAAAGCTGGTGTTGCAATGAAACCTCATACTCATGAAGTAACATTAGCTGATGGAACTAGGATGGCTAGAAAAACTCTTTCTGCCACTGTGCGTGTAAAGATTGAAGATCGAGTTTTCAAAACAGAATTTATTGTATTACCAAATGCCAAAGGTAATAGAACACTTTTAGGAATGGACTTCCTGCGCAAAGCCAACATAGTGTTAGACATAGCTAACAAAAGCTGGCATTTTAGTGATAAACCACAAAAAAAGTTCTATTTTGTGGATGTATACGAAGAAGAAATAAGTACGTCTGCTCATGCGGTCGAAATCTGTCCGTATGCCTTACCTGAAGATGAACGTAAAAATTTAAATTCCAATGAAAGGAAGAAACTTAAAGATATTCCGAAAAAGTATGAAAAATGTTTTCAACCAGGGGGAGCGAAGACCCCATATCTAAAACATCTTGCAAATAATTCGAAAGATGTAAAAGAGCCTGTTGAAATGAAACAAGGTAACCGGAAGAGATATTACAATAAAAACCATAGACGAGTACATTTCCAGCCTGGAGAAAAGGTTTGGATTAACCTACACCCAGTTAGCAATGCAAGTAGAAATAAAACATCAAAATTAATGCCTAAGAGAGATGGCCCATACATAATTTTGACTCAAAAGTCACTAGTGATATATGATATTGCTAGTCTAGAAAATCCTACTGAACGAACTGGATCTTACCACGTTTCTGCCTTGTTGCCTTTCCAAGAATCTGAAACTATTCCAGTTGCACCCTTGAGAAAAAGAGGAAGACCAAAAAAGCATCCTGTTTCCTCTCCGAGACGTAGATCGGAAACAGAGGGGGAGGATGTAACACGCGCTTTCCAAAGGAGTAAAAGAAAAAAAATAGACTCACGCGTCACGTGACCTGAGTTTTGCTAAATTAAAAAAAATGTAGTTGTAATATTTCTCGTTTAAAAGAAATCTGGCAACACTAGTTCTATTAAAAAATGTTCTTTTCTTAGTGATATTGGAATGTTGGTTGTGAAGTGTAGTTCATATCTTGTGATGGTGGCGTGCGCCAGAATTATGTAAAAGCTTTATTTGTATGTTATTTGTGTTAGTCTACTATATGTGAGTGACGTCTTTTCAAGTAATAAAAAGTTTATAAAGAATAATGCAAGCCCCGAGATATTTATTAAGATAAGTTATCACTTCTTTCTTTCTTCTCTTCTACATTTGTAAGACGACTTCTTACATGACTACATTACCTCTGATAATGAATTCTTTTATAGTCTTGGGTATTTCTTCGCTAATTCAAAATTAACTACTGCACACAAAAATAAGAAAATTGGTGGTATTATAGAGAAATGTTTTGATAAATACGCTTATGCAGACAGTTTCTAAATCGAATACTTATTTTGAGAGATATAAAATGTTAAATTCAGTCAAAATTGGTTCATAAAAAAAAATTATAGTAGCAAAAACTATACATAGGAATTTAAAGATTTTTAGATAATTTTATACACTAATTCCCAGTTTGCAGATTGCATTTCTCTTTTTTTAATTTGACTCATTTTTTGAAGAATTATTTCCATTTTGAATTCAAATTCTCAGCATTTTGAGAGATAAGATTTTGCATATTTTAGAAAAGGTTATTATTTTAAATTGTTTCCAAATAATCAAAGAGTAATATTTACTTCAAAAAAAAAAAATAAATAAATAAAATACACACAAATATTACAAACAAAAAAAAAATAACTTTCAAATGGAAAAAATTAAATAAATGCTAAAGATGAGAAAATACTAAAAATACCTCATAAAATTACATTTATAAGTGATTATTAAATGAGAAAGAAAATTTTAAAATAATCAATTCATTAAAATGAGTTAACCACAGTAAATGGGAAAAAACATCATATATAAAATATCCGAACAATAACCTTGCAAATAATCGATATGTTTAAAAAAACAAAGATTTTGTTTGAAAAGTTTTGGCCTGAGTTTTCGATTAAATCGATTTGAAAAATTATTTTTTTAATGAAAGCGCATTTTTTGCTCGCACTCACTATTTTTTAGGTAGATATACTACCTATTGCGATCGCTCCCATGTTAGAATTTCTGAAAAATTTTTGCAGGTCTACACCGATCATGACCTCCAGACCCCAAAACTACCATTAGTAAAAAAGTTTATCTATCTATCTATCTATCGGTGTATATCACTTTCTTCTGGACACGATAACTTCCATAATTTTGCTCAGATCTTCTTCAAACTTTTACATAAAATCAAAGCGCATAAAATCTCGGTTAAGTTCGTTAATGGGCAAAATCGGACCAAGGGGTTGGTAGTTAGGAGGGTGTTTGTGAAAACAGAAAAAACCCGATAACTTCTTAATTAAAATAGATATCGAATCAGTTTAAAGTTTATATTACTTCTAAAAAGTGGGCTTAAAGTTTATGCATGACAGATTTTTGATAAAGTTAAAAATGGAATCAAAGGGTGAAAAAAACAGGGTTTTTGGGAGAAAAAAATCAATCAATTCGTCATTTTATTAGATATCAAATCCAACTATATTTTTATTAATGGTCTCAAAATTATCTAAAACTTTTGTTTTTAAGAGTTTTTGATAGGAACAACTTTTACCGATGAAAAAAATTAAAAACGAAAAGAAAAAGGGGGGGGTGGAAAAAGAAAAAAAATCCACAACTTAGTCAATTCTTAAGCAATCAAATCTAATTAAATATATTTTACATCTTCTCAATAATATCTATGAGTTTTATATTAACAAGTTTTTCATAGGACCAATTTTTATAGCAAAAATAAATTAAACAAAAATAGGAGTTGGAGGAAAAAAAACTCAAATCCAAACTGCTTATATTCTGAATCATTTTTAAACTCACTTTTGATTTTAAACGCATCCAAATGGCATATCCTCCTATTTATGAACTGTATAATATGACGTATTAGCCAGTTTTTTGATAAAATCAGAATATTTTTCAAAAAAGACTGCCAAAAACGGTATTTTGAACAGAATTTCCCAAAGTGATGGTGTGGAAAAATTGAGGAAGTATAACAAATTGCATTTTTTCAGACTCATATTTAAATCCATTTTTGTTCTCACACGCATCCAATTTACAGGTCCTCTTATGTAGGAACTATATAATGTGACGGATTGGCCAGTTTTTCGATAAAGGCAGAATATATTTAAAAAAAGGCTGTCAAAAGGGCACTCCGCACAAAATTTCCCAAAGCCATCATGATTTAAGAATTGAGGATGTATTCAAATAACAAATTGGTTATTTTATTACTCATTTTTAAATTCAATTTTGCTCTCAAACGCATTCAATTGACAGTTTTGTATTATTTAGGAACTATATAATGTGAGTATTTGTCGATTTTTTGATAAAGGCTAAATATATATTTTTTAAAAGCTGTCAAATTAGGAATTTCGCAAAAAAAATTCCCAAAGCGATCATGATTTAAGAATTGAGGATGTATTAAAATAACAAATTAGTTATTTTATGACTTATTTTTAAATTCAATTTTGCTTTCAAACGCATTCCATTGACAGTTATTTGTTATTTAGGAACTTTGTAATATGCCGCATTGGTAAGTTTTTGGATAAAGTTTAAATATATATATTTTTAAAGCTGTCAAAGGTTATCGCCAATATTCGATAAATATTGGGATTTTATTGGAAATATTTGTAATGTAACGCCAACATATGTACAAAATTGGGAATTCATTCGAAATATTTCCAATGTAACGCCAACATTTGTACAATATTGGAAATTAATTGGAAGTGTTTCCTATGAATTGCCAATATTTAACCAATATTGGCGTTTTAATGACAATATTTCCAATAAATTAAATATTGGCGCAACGTTGGAACAATATTGGTTTGCTACTAGGGTAGCTGTGATATGAGTTTTTATGTTTAACTAAATTTTTGCATATTAAGAATACTACATTTTTGTATAATCTATGATATTTAATAATGAGCGTTTGTTTTACTTCTTTGATTGTCTTCGTAATATATAAAAAACCTAGAAGTATAATTATCTTTAAAAAGTAAAATAAAAGCCACAATGAAAATAATTTTACAAAAAGACATATTCCACTCCTTTAACGAATTTTGATAATGCTCTCTTTTAAATATTTCCTGAAAGAAATAAATATTGTAAAAGCATTCTTTTATTATTAAAATGATTTTCTTTCAAAATAGGCTTTTTTTTCGCTAATCTTCTTTGATTCATTAAAATTTTGCCTCCAAAGTAAATTTTATAGATTTAAATTAAAAAAAGTGCTTTTTTCAAATTTAGTATTAAAAAAAAATCGTTTCTTACATACATTTCCGATTATTTCTGTTTTTAAGAGCATATGGAAAAATATTCTAGAAACAAAAGTTATAGGTAATGACATTAATGTGTGTTGTCTGTTTAAAAATTGGACCAATTTACGGAAAATTATAAATAAAAAAAAATAAATGTAAAATGGATAAAAAATAATTACTTATTCTTTCAATATTTCTTTATTTATTATTAAATTCAATACGATCGCAATTTATTATGCATCACAGATATTAAAATATTTTTATCAATAAAAAGATACCTCGATTCAAAAATCTTATGTGAATGGAGATTTTACCTTAAATAAAAATTCTGAAATCTAGTTATCAATTAGATATACATTTTGTTACTCTAAAGAAAGCGATTTTGCCAAATTTGAAATTTGATTTCGAAATTATTGCTATTATATTTTATGACGAAGACTTATTTTACTCCATTCATTATAATCATAATATATAAAATTTCCCGACATACAATATAAAGTTTTTGAAAGCCATTTGAAAAAAAGGCGATTTTCAAATTGCCTATTTCAAAAAATTCCTTAAGTAAAATTGATTTAAAATTTTGAAAGCATTTTTTTTTTATTATTTTCTTTCAATGAATTGTAAGTATGTTTTTTGATTTATTCGTTTAGATTCATTAAAACTTTGCTTTCAATGAGAGTTTTTGCATGCTACTGAAAAAAATCACACATTTAAGCTCAATATTTAGAAAGAATAAATGGATTATACATATGTATTTCATTTTTTACTGTATTTAACAATATATTGAATATGAGTATAAAAAAAGCAATTAAACACGAAAAATTACAGGTGAATAATTATGTACTTTGGTTTAAGGTTAGAATGATTTCAGAAATATTTTGATAGGGAAAGAATTAAAGTAATCAAATTTAGAAAATAAAAATTTAATTGAAAAATAAATCTTTTTTTTTCAATTTTTGTTTAATTATTATCAAATGCAATAAATCATCGTATAGTTTTCATCACAATTCTTGATTTGTATCTTTTTGATAAAGAGACAGATTGATAAGATATCAATAAGATAATGCCTTTCGATTTCAAAAATCTTAGTGAATGCTGATTTTAGTTTAATAAAAAGTGTCCAATCTAAAATTTATCAAATAAATATATTTTTTGTTGCTGATTTCAGAAAATATCATTCTAGTTAAATTTGATCTTTTACTCCAAATTTTTTTCTGGGACAAATAATAAGAGCTTTTTTCAAAATCTTTTCTTATCTTTGTACTATGTAAAAACCCCTGACGTACAATAGAGATTTCGAAAGCCATATATATATATACAGGGTGATTCAGCTCGTCGGTGACAAACTTTAAGGATCGATAGAGCACACCTAGACGAACATTTTTGAATAGGGAATGTAGGGTCCCTGACGCGATGGTAAGGCGCTAGGCGCTTTCGAAAATTTGGGTGCCGAAATTCGAAACGTCATAAAAACTAGGGAAATGGTTAGATTTTCTTGCTTGTTGCGTCGAAATGATTCTGTTTGTTTAGACTTTCTTCAGTACCAATTTGATAAGCGTATCTCTTAAAACATGGATAGGGGGCGCTGCAGACTTTGGAGAGCTAGACAACAACTTTAAGCCCGTTATTTTGATAATTTAACACATGCTCGCCAAAGTTTATACTCTAACTTAAAGTTTGAACCCAAAAGTAGAGCCCTGCAAAAAGCGTAAGAGCCGGAATAAAATGTCAAAGTACAGGGTGGTCGAAACTCGAAGGCTCCTAAGAGATAAACAAACAGATTTCTTGACTTATGGCATGCATTTTCATGATTCTGTTTGCTGGGGCTCTCTGAAACTCAGTTGAACGGTACAAAAAGAAACATCGATAGGGGGCGCTTTGGGCAAAAAAACATAATTCGTTGACATTTCGGACGCTAACTGGAAACGGGGCGCTACGATCAGTTAGAAACAAAACAAGAGAGTAATTTACTTATCATAAGAAGCTATTAAAACTGCAGTTTGTTTGTTTTTTTTAACAAACATAGCTGGTTTCAATCATGCACAATGCGCGCAATAAAATTTACATAAGGTGCTTTTTGCTGATTTATGCAAAAGATATCGTACCATATCGATATGCAAAAGATACGTAATGCGTAGACGACAACGCGAGATGACGTAGTTGTATGCGCAGACTCGTCTTTTGAACGTGCGGTACCTACTTAAGCTTCGGGTTACTTGTCTGCAGATCGGTAGTAGGATGGAACGGTACACAAACTCTGAATTGGCTGACATGCATTTGGCGTATGGCGCTGCTGGTTGTAATGGACGAGCCGCTCAGCGGTTGTACGCCGAGCGTTACCCCAACAGGCAAATCCCCTGCCATGCCTTCTTCGCTCGAGTACACCAGAGGTTGTCCACAACGGGATCTTTCGACGGAGGCAGGCCTGAACGGGAGCGATCAGTGAGCACCCCCGACAACGAAGAGGCTGTGCTTAACCTGGTTGAGGACAACCCAGGTCTTAGCACGAGAGATATCGCCAGACATGTTGGCATTTCGCAAGCAACTGCGTGGCGCATCTTACGTTCCCGGAATCTGCACCCCTACCACATCCAGCGGGTGCAGTTGCTCAGAGAGCAGGATTTTGGCCCTCGAGTGGAATTCTCAAGATGGTACTTGGCGATGAGATCCAGGGATCCCCGTTTTGTAAACAGCATTTTGTTTACGGACGAGTCCACCTTCAGCCGGGAGGGAATGTGGAACGCCCACAACAGTCATGTGTGGTGTGATGAAAATCCACATGAAACCAGAAGCCGAGCAGCCCAGGAGCGTTTCTCAGTAAATGTGTGGCCCGGCATTCTGGGGGATTGCCTCATTGGCCCTTATTTGTTACCTGAACGGCTGACAGGTGGAAATTACCTGATTTTCCTGGATCAAGTGCTGCCGCAGCTTCTGGAGGAGGCGCACGTACCCGAAGGTTCGCGTCGCCAGATGTGGTTCCAGCACGATGGAGCTCCGGCCCATTACACGAACGACGTGCGTCTCCATCTAAACGCAAGGTATGGCCAGCGGTGGATCGGGCGTGGGGGTCCAGTTCACTGGCATGCCCGATCACCAGACCTCACCTGCTTGGATTTCTTCCTTTGGGGTTACCTGAAGGCCGAGGTATACCATACACCTGTCAGCAGTGCTGAAGAACTTGTGGCGCGCATTGTGGCAGCTGCAGGGCAGATCAGAGATACTCCTGGCATTGTTGGAAACACACACTCCTCAATGCGACGGAGGTGCGAAGCCTGCATCATGGCCCAAGGTCGAAATTTCGAGCATCTTCTGTAGTGTTATTTTTTGTAAATAAATTTCCAGTATCATTGATGTTTTTGGTCTAAATTTATTCAGAAGTGTTGAGCAGAGGTAGAAAATGTGTTTTCATTATTACTAACTGATCGTAGCGCCCCGTTTCCAGTTAGCGTCCGAAATGTCAACGAATTATGTTTTTTGCCCAAAGCGCCCCCTATCGATGTTTCTTTTTGTACCGTTCAACTGAGTTTCAGAGAGCCCCAGCAAACAGAATCATGAAAATGCATGCCATAAGTCAAGAAATCTGTTTGTTTATCTCTTAGGAGCCTTCGAGTTTCGACCACCCTGTACTTTGACATTTTATTCCGGCTCTTACGCTTTTTGCAGGGCTCTACTTTTGGGTTCAAACTTTAAGTTAGAGTATAAACTTTGGCGAGCATGTGTTAAATTATCAAAATAACGGGCTTAAAGTTGTTGTCTAGCTCTCCAAAGTCTGCAGCGCCCCCTATCCATGTTTTAAGAGATACGCTTATCAAATTGGTACTGAAGAAAGTCTAAACAAACAGAATCATTTCGACGCAACAAGCAAGAAAATCTAACCATTTCCCTAGTTTTTATGACGTTTCGAATTTCGGCACCCAAATTTTCGAAAGCGCCTAGCGCCTTACCATCGCGTCAGGGACCCTACATTCCCTATTCAAAAATGTTCGTCTAGGTGTTCTCTATCGATCCTTAAAGTTTGTCACCGACGAGCTGAATCACCCTGTATATATATATATATATATATATTTGCCTATTTTTTAAATGTTCTTCTAAACAATCCTTTAAGAAAAAATAAATAAATAATTTAAAAGTTATTTTCTATTTCGGAAATGATACAATGTATACGACTTTTGCATTAACCACCTTAGATTCAATTAAATGCTGATTTTAAAATAAAATTTTTAGATTTTAAAACACTAATGGATAGATTAATTTGGTATTTTAGGAGAAATATCTTCCTTATAGATTTTTTATTTTCATATTTACTTCATTTGTTAAGAAAAAGAAAGAAAAAGAAAAAAATCCTTGTTGAAAGCACGATTTTTATCAATCGAAACGAGTTCATGAGAAGGCAAATTTACAATTCATTGAAAGAAAACCATTTAATAAATTTAAAAAAATGCTTTATTATTTTAATTAACTATTCTTAAATAAATATTTGAAAGGAAAATTTAAAAATAATTTGCACAAAAAAAAAGAAATTAATTTTAATATGACTTTGGAAAATATTTTATTCTATGTCAAGATTTTTTATATATTAGGGTAGAGAAACTATAATTCGAATCTGCTGCAAATTTTTTTGTTACTTACAGAAAAAGACATTATCTACTACTAAAATTCTACTCATTAGAAAGGCGGCATTTATAATTAGAAGAAGTATCCACCTTCCATGTGCGGTTTACAGACAACTTTAAAAAACCTAAAATTATGTGTTCAGGTCTTATTTTTCCCCCTGCTAAATATAAGAGAATACTTTAAAACCGAGATAAGTTGTTATGTCTCGAGCAACTTAAGGTTTACGAACACAAAATAAACATTCAAGTAACGTGCATAGTATGATTGCATACGTGAAAAATCGAATGATGACGTTTCATAGACCATGAAATTTTAGAATAATGATTCTATTTGTTTTGAAAATTACACAGGAGAGTTGAAATATGAAAGTAGTCAAAATAAACGTATTTTGGGTCAAAATAAACGTACGGGTATTAAAGCATCAATTTACACCTTTAGCAATTGCAATCAGTGTAATGTTAAGAGATGTTAATTTCTATAAAGTATTTGTATTACTATTTCACTTAAGTGCAATGAAGAAAAATTCATTACATTCGATTAAAAACACATTTATATCCCTTTTTTATGACATCCTGTAATCTGAGGCAAAGTTAACATATAATTAATTACTAATAAAATGTATAGGTATAAATGTGTTACATAAATGTTAGTTTACTTCATAAATTAATTTTAAATATTTTCGTTTATAATAAATTAAAAGCAAAATTATAAGCATAATTTCAATATATATATTTATTTTTCCCCTATTTAAATTACTCTTGGCTATCAATATATATATATATATAATATATATATATATATTAATAGCCAATAGTTTATACAAATTTGTAATATATATATTATATATATTACAAATTTAATTTTTTTTTCGCCGAAATTAACATTTATACTATATTAATTTCCTTTTAACGATATTCCGTACTTAGTTCAACTAATTAAATTAAAATCCTGTTTCTAGATCTAACCTATTAATCTTTATGGAAACGATATAAATTCTTAATTAGGCCTTAAAAAACATTTATTCCAAAATGCGTGAATTTAAAAAGATGGTTCTAAATTAAAAATATTCTTAATTAAACTTTATTTCTTAATATTCCAAATAAAACTCATTTTTTTCCTGTTTTTATCACCCCTTTTAAAGAAAGTCTTATTAAATTTACTCCAAAACCATACCTTTCAAAAAATATCATTATTTTTATTTATTTATTTATTTTTCCCCCTTCAACGTTTGATATTTTTGCTTATCAATAAATTAATTTCTTTTCTTCTTTTGTTTCAAAATATCATCTGCATGATATCATTCAGTGTTCGATTATAAAGTTAAATAATAATTTTTTAAATTAAAAAAAAAATATCGTCTGAATGAAATTAATCTCGACGATGGACAGTAATTCTGTTTACATGTGAAAATCATGGTTAGAGATAAGAGAAAGTTCTAGAAGCTTTTTATTATTGACTTGAGTGAAGGGGCCCAGAGATGGATGGAATCTTTTATTTGATGTTTTTGGGTTTGAACAATTTAAAAACTAGACGATTTTTTTTTCTAATGGAATATTGCTTCGGAAGGAAAAGACATTTTCTCTCTGCATAGGATTGCATTTAAATAAATATTTTGGAGCAGCAATTTTGGAATTTAATGAAGTTTCTACTTTTATTATTTTACTAAATTTTTATCTTCCCTCGACTCCTATGACATAACATGGGGAAACCCGCAAAAAATATTAATTGCTCATATCTTAAAATGTCACACACACACACACACATATATATATATTATCAAATATATCAAATATATATATATATATATATATATTATACACTATTTTTGTTGTAATTGCGCTTACTTGTTACTTGAATTCTTGTCACTTTTATTCAGTCACACACACCGTTGAGAACTTTTTTCTTAGTATTACATGACTATAAATAATCATGCTTTTCTCCCCCCTTAATAAGAATACTTATTTTTATTAACAATTTTGGAATTCCCATGTCATAGCTTGCTTAATCTTTCAATGAACGTCTGTCAAGTGCATTTAAAACTTGTTTATTTTATTTTATTTTTTAAAATATTTTTATAGAAGTTAACAAAATGAAATTTATACCATAAATTAAATGATTATACGAATATATAAATACATATTTTTTAAATCGTTTGATTCTCAAGATTCTGTTAATCTAATTATTCCAAAATTGACAAAGATACATATACGAAAACATACCTTTTCTCTTACAAATATTGCTTTAAGTATTTTAACCCATTAAATAACATTAACTTTATTGTTTAAAATTTATTACCTTAAGTAGACAATTCAGTGATAATCACCTTACAGCATCATTGATTGAAGTTATAAATTGATTTTAAATTTACTCGTATCCCAAAAGTATTTATTTATATTAACGACATCGACACGATTATCTCTTTTGTGTAAGAATGCAGAAGTTCGGTGTAGATGATTTTGGTGTAGAATATTGGCGTATATTAATGTGAAATTTAATTTTTTCTTCTTTTAAAGTAATAGTATCTCTAAACGTATTTTAATGTTGTGTGAAACATATATAATGTACATTTATATTAAGGACATCGAAACAATTATCTTTATGCAAGAGTGTCATAAAATGGTGTAGTTTATGATGTAAAGCAGGACTGTCTAAACTTTCTGTACATAGGGGTGCATTTCGGCTCTTGGCAAACAATGAGGAGTGCCATTATTGATAGGACTCAAAACATGCAATAAAATCATCGCACAGTACTAGTAGCAATGCAGAAATGCAAATACATATGTAAGTGAATCTCGCAGTAGAAGACATAAAGCTGGAGGTTCGAGTGAAAAAGAAATATATATATATATACTTTTATAAATACATCCAAAGTTATTCAGACAATACCATTAAATAAACCAATAAAACCAGTATTTTTACAATCATGTTATTAAAAACAGTTGAAATTTGAAGAGAAATAGAAGACAGATTACCAAATTACTAAGAAATATTTGGATAAATGGACATTATATAACCAGAGTAATTCATACATTACCATACAATAAACCAATGAAACCAGTATTTTTACAATCATCTTATTGAAAACAGTTGAAGTTTGAAGTGAAATAGAAGGCAGATTACCAAAATAATGAAAGATAAATGGATAAAAAGACAGTAGAAGGGTTTTCTATTAAACTACTTCTTCAGGAGTGTATAGTTTAACAAAAAAGCAAAAAACATCCAACCAGTTTCTGTTATGAGTCGTGCTGAAAGCTAAGAATTCGACTCACAATACACCCGACTGGCTGGAAACTATTCACATGACAAATTAGTAGAAAGATACTCATTGAAGAAAATAAAATCAATATAAAGTAATAAAAATCTACCAATACATTATTTGCAAGGGAATATTTAAAAAAAATTGTAATGGGAGGTTCCAGAAAATTTGAACTAGCGTAGAATAAAAAAATAATAGTCACCAGAGAAATTTTTAGATTTTTTTAAGACGAAAAAATACTTTTCGACTTATTGAAAAGATACAAATGTGCCGTTGTAAAAAGGACAAAAACATAAACCGCCATATTTGTGATCAATCTATGGGTAATTCCAAAAGGATAGTCTAAAAGAGCTTTCATTTACGGAAATAATTTCCCATGATTGTTTTAAAAACAAAATAAGAAAAAAAAACTAAAGGATCAGGTAGAGAAAAAAACACCCTTTTATCATTATTGAAAAATTACAATGGGCCACAATAACTGGGAAAAAAGAAATCTTTTATGCATAAATGAAGAGGCAGTGCTTACTTCACATCTTGACATATTAATAGAGTTATTTACAAATGTGTCAATCTTCCGTCGTCATAATTGCCATAATATTTTTTTTTATAAAGAATAACTATAAATTAGTGAAGAAGCGCAATAACACATGATTAAATTTTTAAAGTATTTTTTAACGCTTGATGCATAAGTACACTTAAGTACACTTAAGGACTCCTTAAGTACATCCTTAAGTACACTTAAGGATGTTTTTAAAAAATATATCTGTGAAGCATAAAAGAAAGATTTTAAATAAAGCATCTTTTTAAATGGAAAAAGATGCTAGTAACAGGAAATCTTTAAAAGGACGCCTAATAAATCTGCAAACTGCACTGGACTAAAGAATAACTATAAATTAGTGAAGAAGCGCAATAACACATGATTAAATTTTTAAAGTATTTTTAACGCTTGATATATGAAGTACACTTAAGGATGTTTTTAAAAAATATATCTGTGAAGCATAGAAGAAAGATTTTAAATAAAGCATCTTTTTAAATTGAAAAAGATGCTAGTAACAGGAAATCTTTAAAAGGACGCCTAAGAAATCTGCAAACTGCACCATGGCACCCACGGGTGCCGCGTTGGACAGTCCGGATGTAGAATATTACTGCATACTAACGCAAAATTATTTTTTTTAATCATAATTATTTTTTTTTATTTATTAAAGTAGTAAACACTCCAAACGTATTGGAAAATAGTGTGAAGTAGTTATTCAAATATTTACATTGACAACATTAAAACGATTTTTTTTCATGTAAAAATGCAATAAAAAAATCATATTGATGCATATTGCTGCAATTCTTCTTTTTTTTTCATGATACTATATGCATGTATTTTTGTATTTTTTAAAAGTAGTAAAACTTTTTTAAAAAGTAGTAGTACTTCTCAAACATAGAAGTTATCTTTTCTGCACAATTTTTAAGTACATAATTAATATTTCCTTCATACAAAAAAGGGGGGGGGGGCTTGGGAGGGAGGAACTTAAAAAAATATTCTGTAATTGAGTTTTTGACATATTTTTAACTGATTTTATAAAAGAAAATAATCTAACCAAAGAAAATGTAAATACAGGAAATAAGTTAAATATTTACAGAACTATTGAAGAGGAATAAATTCAGGGAAAAGACTTTTTCTGTAAAATTTAACTATCAATTATTTCCTGCTTCACGGTAGTATGGATTCAATTAATATATTATGAATGTTTGAATTCCCTTTATGCAAAAAATTGAAAAATTTATTTACGTGGCATTATTCACAAAATTAAATATATAAAATTTGTATCAAGTTTGTAGAAAAGTATTAACAAATTAATGATATTCAATCGATTTCTTTGCATGAGTAAGCAACAACAAATATCAATATCCAAATATTTTGCTTCTTATTTACAGAAACTAATATTTCATGCTACGGATTATTATAATTCAGTTAATAAAAATTCTTTTTGATTTTTTTATTGAAAACATATATGTATCTGAATTATATTGCCAAAATGAAATTTTCTATTAGAGAATCCATTGCAAAATATGCCAACAACTGTTAACTGTTGTAGCCTTTTTTATACCACTAATAGTACAGGGGGTAGAACCTACTAATTCAAAATTTGTGGGTGGAGGGGTTATTGTTTATTTTGAGTACAACTGAGAAATGTGCAATTTAAATCTTTGTTTTCACACATATGCAGGGAAAATGCAGGTTTTTTTACCTTCAAGAAACCTTAGTTCCAAATACCTGAATATTTTACTTTCAGGGAAAATGCAGGTTTTTTACCTTCAAGAAACCTTACTTAAAAATACCTGAATATTTTACTTTCAGAAAATATGCAGTTTTTTTACCTTCATTAAACCTTAGTTCCAAATACCGGCATTTTATCTGAACTTTATTTAAAGATTTTTTGCTGATTTTTGTACCTGGGTCATTAGCAGATTCCTCTAACAGATACTTGGTTCTAATCCTGGCAAGGACACTTTTCGCACAGTTGTACGAAACATCACATAAGATTTGTTACAGAATATAATACTTGTGCTAAAAATCGTCTGGTGTAATAACGTATCAAGTGTTCCATGTAATAAAATACTTGCCAATTATTCTGTTGAGTTGATTCAAATATAATAATGAATGCTATAATCAATAGGGTTAGCTGTGCGAATTAGTTTCACCAGATTTGTCCAGGATAGTTGAGATAGTACAGCAATAGCGGTTACAGCCAAGAGGCGCCTGGTTTGAATCCTGTTCGGAAAATTTTTCGCACAGTCTGAAATTTATATATTATATTTTACAAATGATCTGAAATAAAAAAAAATAAATTATTGAGTAATGTCAAATATTATTACATTAATTCTTAGTGGAAAAATGGTTATGAATACTAATATGTACGCTTTATGAAGATTTCGAATTGATATTTCTGTGGCTTCAGGTAATAACCAGGTAAGCCACATTTTTGAAAAAATATGATATAATTTGGGAAAATGTACATTTAAAAGAGTACTTTCAACTGCCATTTTACTGAAAAATGAAAATCGAATACTTCCTTTCATAGGGCGACTATAAATTTTCATTTAAAAATTAAAAAGAAAATAATTCTCAATTAATAAAAACCATTTTTATATAACTGATTTGGCAAAAAAACGGGTTCTTATATCCTAATTGAATGTAGTGAAAATTATTAAATTTTAATCTATTATATAAAAGTAATTATAAAAGACATTTGAAAACTTTAAGCGTTAATTACTGAAAATATTAAAAATGTGTCTTACCTGGTTATTACCGGAAGCTATAGATTTATTTTTGGGAATTTTCTCATATGGCCTTAGAATCATGGCCCTTCACCGATTATGTAATAGTAATATATACGAAGGAGCAAATTATGATAAGTTTAAAGTTTATATTTTATTTGTGATTAGTACAAAAATACTTTTACTATCGTTTTTAAAAATATGAGTTGAAGTTTGCATAATATTTATATTTCTTCAACTTTATACTATGTTATTCCTGGTGCATTGGTTTAAAAAAAATAAAAAATAAAAATCCTCTTAAGCGGTAGTTGGCAGTTTAATATGATTACGTAGATTTTTTTATGTACCTGTTATTGTGCAAGTGTGCTACTAATTATTATTATTATTGTTTTCTCAGATAAACAGCTATTCAAATAAGCTATGTTAAATTAATATTTGTAAAGAAAGAATTTTTCAGTAAACTGTAAAAGTGTCACATTACAATGCACGTTTAATCTTTTTTTCGGATTTAAAAGCTCTATATTTAAGTTTATTTTTGTTAATTACTCACTAGAAAACAGCAAAAATATATATATTTGTTTATTTTATACATAAAACCATGATTAATAATATTATAAGGTACTACTAGGTTATCCCGTCGACCAAAATTCTATCGCCAAATTATAAGATTAAATGCCAATAATGGATGATCGTTAATGTCAATTCAATGACATTAAATACGATACATGTGTTTAAAGCGTCATTGAGTGATTTTTATTTTGACTTTTTATTTGTATTTTTAGTAATATTCTACTAATTATTTGTTTGTTTGTTATTTGAAATAAAAATTACGTCAATATGTATAATTTGGCTATTAATTTGGCGATTTGTATAATTTGTCGAAATCGGTCGACGGGATAACAGAGTAGTTACCTATTATAATGTCACTCCCGAGTTATTGAACAAAAATTGATCAAAAAATTATAATTTAACCCTTCGAACTCTGGTGCCTCTTACACAAATTTTATTTGATTAGCACCAATTTTTTGAAAGAACTTACCTTGAAGTAGAGAATTTCAAAAATTCTCTGATCAACCCTGGACACTCTGAACACGCAACCATTTCTATGACGTAACCACACGCACTGGGTCAATATGACTCTAACATTTTCGTGAACTTCTCGGTAAAATATGGACACTATAAATAAAATAAAACAAGTTGGAAGTTGCACGTGAAGCGTAGCAAATTAGGTGCGTTCGTACGATAACGAAGTTTTAAAAATATTACTTTCATATATCAATTTCATAAAATTGTAAATAGTGAATTACAATTAAAACGCTCATCAAACAATGTTCTCCCTATACCATTATGTAATGGAATACTTTTGTGTGGCCTTGTAAATCAATAACAAATGTTCTTTGCAAAACAAATTATGTATGATGTAGATTATAATATGTACTTTATAGTTGCATATAAATTTTGTTAGGTTCGCATGAGTGTAACACGATTAAAATGCATTTGAAACATTTTTTCCCATTGACCGTAATGTAACGGAATACTTTTGATTGTCCCTGTAATTGATCTTTCAATCCGATTTTCATAAAATTTGAAATAACTCGACAAAATTATGTAATAATTATGTATTTTAAATTTCAAACGTATAGAATATATTTGAAACTTTTTCCTAATTGACCATAATGTAATTGAATACTTTTGATTGCCCCTGTAATTGATCTATGCACACGATTATCAAAATATTTGAAATAACTCGACAGAATTATGTAATAATTGCGTATTTTAAATTTCAAACGATTAAAATGCATTTGAAACTTTTTTCCCCCATTGACCGTAATGTAATGGAATACTTTTGATTGCCCCTGTAATTGATCTATGCATCCGAGTTTCATAAAATTTGAAATGACTCGACAAAATTATGTAATAGTTATGTATTTTAAATTTCAAACGATTCGGTTGGGTGGTTTTTGTGTTGTTATATGCGGACGGACAGACGGACGGACAGACGGACGGACTGAACGACCACTATAGGTGCTACGTATTATATAATTACGAACGCACCTAAAAAGTCAAAAATATTACTTGAATCGTTTTTTAAGTAACAAGATATACTATTTGTTTTAGAAATCAAACTTCAAAGTAAAAAAAAAAAAACCCTCAAAAAACTTATTTTTTATTTTGTATCTTCTTTCGGCATTCATTCGTTTTCCATGGTTTTGAAACGCTTACACATTTAGTAGATAATTTTAGCGATTTTTGTCTTGAAAAAAGATGTTTAAATAGCATTACAATATGACCCTAATATGACCCTAACTTTTTCGTGAACTTCTCGGTAAAATATGGACACTATAAATAAAATAAAAAAAGTCAAAAATATTACTTGAATCGTTTTTTAAGTAACAAGATATACTATTTGTTTTAGAAATCAAACTTCAAAGTAAAAAAAAAAAAAAAAAAACCCTCAAAAAACTTATTTTTAATTTTGTATCTTCTTTCGGCATTCATTCGTTTTCCATGGTTTTGAAACGCATACGCATTTAGTAGATAATTTTAGCGATTTTTGTCTTGAAAAAAGATGTTTAAATAGCATTACAATATGACCCTAATATGACCCTAACTTTTTCGTGAACTTCTCGGTAAAATATGGACACTATAAATAAAATAAAAAAAGTCAAAAATATTACTTGAATCGTTTTTTAAGTAACAAGATATACTATTTGTTTTAGAAATCAAACTTCAAAGTAAAAAAAAAAAAAAAAAAAAAAAAAAACCTCAAAAAACTTATTTTTAATTTTGTATCTTCTTTCGACATTCATTCGTTTTCCATGGTTTTGAAACGCTTACGCATTTAGTAGATAATTTTAGCGATTTTTGTCTTGAAAAAAGATGTTTAAATAGCATTACAATATGACCCTAATATGACCCTAACTTTTTCGTGAACTTCTCGGTAAAATATGGACACTATAAATAAAATAAAAAAAGTCAAAAATATTACTTGAATCGTTTTTTAAGTAACAAGATATACTATTTGTTTTAGAAATCAAACTTCAAAGTAAAAAAAAAAAAAAAAAAACCCTCAAAAAACTTATTTTTAATTTTGTATCTTCTTTTGACATTCATTCGTTTTCCATGGTTTTGAAACGCTTACACATTTAGTAGATAATTTTAGCGATTTTTGTCTTGAAAAAAGATGTTTAAATAGCATTACAATATGACCCTAATATGACCCTAACTTTTTCGTGAACTTCTCGGTAAAATATGGACACTATAAATAAAATAAAAAAAGTCAAAAATATTACTTGAATCGTTTTTTAAGTAACAAGATATACTATTTGTTTTAGAAATCAAACTTCAAAGTAAAAAAAAAAAAAAAAACCCTCAAAAAACTTATTTTTAATTTTGTATCTTCTTTCGACATTCATTCGTTTTCCATGGTTTTGAAACGCTTACACATTTAGTAGATAATTTTAGCGATTTTTGTCTTGAAAAAAGATGTTTAAATAGCATTACAATATGACCGTAATATGACCCTAACTTTTTCGTGAACTTCTCGGTAAAATATGGACACTATAAATAAAATAAAAAAAGTCAAAAATATTACTTGAATCGTTTTTTAAGTAACAAGATATACTATTTGTTTTAGAAATCAAACTTTAAAGTAAAAAAAAAAAAAAAAAAAAAAACCTCAAAAAACTTATTTTTTATTTTGTATCTTCTTTCGGCATTCATTCGTTTTCCATGGTTTTGAAACGCTTACACATTTAGTAGATAATTTTAGCGATTTTTGTCTTGAAAAAAGATGTTTAAATAGCATTACAAGCAATATTTCGTATAAAAATTGTATATTTTGTTATTTTGTATATTTTGTATGTTGGGTAAAACTGACCCATTCACACTAGCCACTATAAGGAAATCTCGTGTTTCAAGTTTCTGTTCACAGGATCCCCTCTTGCTCGACCACCCAGTAAGGTACCGGAAGTGTCAGGTGCACGTCTTGAGAAATTTCGGAAAATACTAAGCATGATAGGGAGCGTCGGGTCAAAAATACCTGATGCGTGTGCTTACGGGTTAAATAAAAAAAAATATTTTCCTTTATTACTGGTGCCAAAAACAAATTTTGGAAGGAAAGATGATGTCTCCGAAGCGGAGACAACGGAGTGGTAAAGGGTTAAAATTATATACTTAATTTAAAGCGTTCATGCGGCACAAAAACAACCATTCAATGATATAATATTTCTTGTAATGTTTGTAATTGTTCTCAGAATTGCAAATTACAACCATATCAAGATAAGAGAAGTAAATATTCCATATGGGTGAACGATGTCCGGGCCAGGATTCGAACCAGGGATGTATTGGCTGAAGTCGCCAATGCTCTTCCAACTGAGCCATCCCGGACGCGAACACTGGAGGACTATTTCACCCAAATAACCTCAACGATTATATAATCTGGTCTGATACTATGGATCAGCTCAACAGAATAATTCTAAGGTCAGCATATGGGAACTGCAGAAAAAGCTGCATACGAAATTATACTAGATTGATTTATGACACGATTTTTCAATCGGTAAATTAACCGTTTAAACGCCAATGTTCCCAAATGGGAACATTGTATTATTTGTAATACAAAACACATAATTTCCAACATAATAACGATGTCTTTTTTTTCTATAAAATATAAGGTTGATTTCATCTTTTGAAAAAAAAATATATTCATGTTTAAGCATTTATCACAGGTATAAGGAAAATGTAAATTCATTAATTTGCATAAAAATATATTATTTGCTTTTATCGTTTTCTCTATATTACTTACATTTGACCTCTAGGAATCTAAATGTTTTTCGAATTCGAGAAAATATTCAAGAACAATATACAATAGCATATAGCGGAAAATATTTTGCTATATTTGCATAGGTTGTCAATAAATAATCATGTCCCAAAATGCAAATGAAAACAGCCAAAAAAATCTGCAAAAATATTTGTTTTTGTCATTTCCTAAATTTGTATGCATAAATTAAAACATTTGAAACTGCAGTATAGGAAAAACAAAATTATTATTACATTGCGATATTAAATTGGCGTGTAAACGGTTAATTATAAGAGAAGTAAATTTTCCATGTGCTTCAGCCAATACATACTTGGTTCGAATCCTGGCCTTTCACCCACATGGAAAGTTTACATCTCTTATAATTAATTTGCAGATTAAAAAACGTGTCATAAATTAATCCCATATTAAGATAGACAATTTATTAATCTAAATATTTGTATAATTACTTTCATATTGAAAAAGATCGAATGTTTATTATTTAAACAGATGTGTTCAAAAATAGAAAATGATATATAAGCTTTTTGTTTAATTTAAAAAAAGGGAGAAGAAGAGAGAGTAAATTTTCAGAACATATATATTGCATAGATATAATTTTGTAATTCAGAAAGTAGAAGTGTCACTTTTTTGTATACTTTAGATATTTTCTTTTTTTTACGTTGAAAGCTTTAATATTTTAAAAACTATGAAAAAATTCATTTTCAAATATCAAGCAAATTTAAAATTTTTATTATAAAATATCTGTAAGACGTATTAATAGACAAAGATTTTAATTCGAATTTAATATTGATGAAACAATCTCATGTTTATATGCACTGATTTAAAAAAATATATGTGTATGTAATTGCAGAAAGGAAACGATACTTTCAAGTATTTTTATGGATATTTTTGAAAATTTAAAAGCTTTCACTGTGAACTTCTGTTTCAATCACGGTAAGTGCATATTTGTTTATAGATAACAAATTTTAACGACACTGCGCTCTTCACCGACTTTTTTTCTTAGTCTTTCAGCAAAACTTGTCGGTTTTAGATGCGTTATTTAGCAAATAACATGATTAGAATACAGAAAAAGTATTATTGCTTGTGTTTTACTTGTAGTGTTTTTTAATGTCCTCAAAAATTAAAGATAATAAATAAAAAATCCAATATAGTAAACATTTTTGCAAAAATACAACTTTATTCTCCTTAAATTTAATAAATTCAATATCTCCCTTATTGCATAACCTTCCGTAAAATAAAAAAAATATGCACTATATGGCCATTACAACTAAAAATCTGCTCACTTTTAGCGTCTATATTTTTCTGAATTTTCACGATATTTTTCTGGATATTTTTTATGAGTTGCTCCATAGTATTGACTATTAGATTATGTAAAAATATTGATATTATTGTTTACGCTTGCGCAAATAAAAAGTATTTTATAAATAACAAATATTTACTAACATAGTTATTATATTAATATTTCAGTTGCTGTATATTATTTTTAATACATTTTGCCAATTTTTTGAAAACTGATGTTAATTTTTTTTAATAGAATCTGTATGATTTAAGCTAAAAACAACCAGAATTTTTTTAACTTTTCGATAAATTCGCTTTATTTCCTCGGATATACGTGCTATTCTTAAAAAAATCATTGGCATAGTGTACAGTATCTACATGTTTGTATTCTGCAGCGGTAGATCATTTTGTGGATTTTAATGTACAGGATTTTCCTCAGAGCACTAATTGTTCTTCTCATCAAATGGACGTTGATAAACATGAAATCAAATATAATCTTTATAATTCAGAAATTTCAGAGGAATACGGCAAATATATTTTTTAATATTCGAAAAATGTCTAAAATTGAAAGCATCTAGTCTTTCATAGTCACAAAATGTGTAGTATGTAAGAAAATATATCCAATTGAACCAACCGATCATCAGGAGTATACGAAATACCTTTCACAAAAGAAGATGGAACAGTGCACTTTTATACGTGTATGACAAGCTGAAAACTTATGCAACTGCTAAAATCAACGACCATATAGTAATTTTAAAAATAGTACAATAATTTATTAAATCCATATTTTATTTACTTATTCAAATTCCGGAATCCTCTGTAGATTTTATTTGAAAATCAGATTATTTGCAGTGATTGAGCCTCCCTTGATCAACGTAAAATTTAGAAAGAGATGCTATGTAGGTTTCGAAACATTAGTATAAGTTAATTCCCTCTCACAGATATCCAATTTCATTGTATTTACGCACTGTTTATTCATTTTATATGCAGTCTCGTGATATTATTTAACATTTTATTTCTCTTTTTTTCTATCAACAATGATTTTTAAAATGTCACCATTTTTGCGATAATACATATGCCGGTCTATCTAAAGGTATATGAACTTTAATTGTTTTTTTAATCAATTCTAGTATTTTTTAGCTTAATTTACTACTTTTTGGTTTATTTATTTTTTATTTTAATGAACGTGTGAATTAGCTATTGATATTATAATTGTAATAAATGTGTGTTTAGTAAATATTTACATGTTTGTACAAATTAACTTCAAAATACCAAAAATGAAGATTTCATTAGTTTCTTCTTACTGAATTTGCATTTACGCAGGAATAAAGAATATGCGCTTCTTTCCAATTTGGAGAAAGATTCAACATTCTTTAAATGCCAAAATACCTACTAGTCAATACATTATACTTTCTGAATGGCTACTGTTTAGAAGTTATGTATTAAAAAAACGTGTATAGACTTTTTTGTTTTTATAGGGTTATTGTAGCGGTGCTTAATGGATTGATGTTGAAGATAAAAATTGCTTTGTTAAGCAGAGTCAAAATCGGTCTAAATGTCAAGAGTATCCATATTATCCTATGGCACCAGGAGAGTCGCTTGGAAAGCAAATAACTATTTTTTGTCGGAGCGATTTTGATGGGTTAAACGAGGCGAGTCGCCAGTAATAGCCAATCAATTGCTTGGAAATCTGACGATGGAAAATTTTTTTCTCGATTAACCAATGAAACGCTTAGTAATGTAAATGATGGGGTAAATTAATGAGTCGCTTGAATATTTTATGTGTAATAGCAATTATGTTTGCATTATTGTTTTTACTTTTTAAGGTCAATTAATTCAAAATATCTGAAAGAAGTTTAAATGTATAGGTTAAATATTGATTCCGCTATGGATCTGAAATAAGAAATATCGGAATTTTTCTCCCACAAAGAGCAAAAGTAAAATATACGGCCGTAATTTTCCTTGACTTCTAATTCCACCTTAACAAGGTAAGACGAGAGAAAATATAATTATTACATATAAAGAGGTTTCGTTCTTGTACACTTCAAAAAAATGAACTAACTTTCTCACGGTAGTGTAATTTTCTCTTCAAGAAAATTTATCTTGATTTTATGCGGCAGTGAGTTTGCAAATTTTCTTTTTTTCAACTTATGATTAACAGAACATTATGATTAACAGTAATGATATACTTGAATTAACGTTAAAAAAATACAAAGGAATTGATAGCTTGACCAACATATTTTTTGGACTAATTAAAAGAAAAAAATGAAAACATTCTATCACATCACATTGATAAGAAAATTTCAATTTTACTTGGATTTCCATGAACATTTCTATCGGCCATACATTCAGTTCCTCATACCCATGATGTATCAGGACCTATTTGCCTTAATTGCCAGACGTGTTAGGACCTGACTTGCCAGTCATCTTTTCAGAGTCTTAAGATATGAAATATCCAGAAGTTCAAAGCTCCGATACCAAATATAATCTCTCGGAAGGCGATTGACCTTTTGATTAAACTTAAAGATCTGATAGAGATCAGAGCCTTTGGAAGGACGCAATCTAATTTTTAGACTCCAGATGGAAGAAAACAAACTTATTTATTAAAGGAATTTCATTTTATTGGTAGAGAAACTGAAAAACGGAATTTGTTAAGTACTATGAAGAAGAGAAGAAACTGGTTTATTATTCTGATATTGACGGATTGATGATTAATTTTAATATAACGTATGATAAAGATGAATGAAGGCTGTTTATAAATTCATTGAACAGGAATCTTAAAGATGCCCATATCCATCACGGAAGATAGTATGGATTGGCATAATTGGTTCATTTAAACTAATGCTGCGAAAACCTGGTTCTCGTTGCCAAGAAAATGAAACACGCCGAATTCAGTTGAACTGTTAGCAGGAATTAAAAATTTATCTCTATGCTTTTCTACTTGCTTGTCAAATAGGTGGATATGCAAAGCATCCATGTTTTAGGGAAAGCATCCATGTATTTGTGAGTGGGATAGCCATGATAAGACTCAATATTGTGTAAACAAAACTAGCTGAAAAGGCAAAATCTTTAAATAAAATCAAAGAATTTCGAATATTTTAGTTTAGACCAAAATTGTGTTGATTTCATAAGATTGCGATTTTCAAATACCAATGCAAAAATATCCCAGGCTCATCCCAATCAAATTGTAAGAGGGAATCTTTGTTCGTTCAGATATCCGAAACCTTATGCAGGCTGAAGAACATGAGACTACCATGAAAACAGAGAAAAAAGATGCTTGGGCTGCCTTCAAAGATGTTTTCAGTAACTTTCTGCTTAATTACAAGGATTCTGATTATATACGAATTGTTCTGAATACTCTGGACAAATTAAAAGAGTTGGGTTGCTCTATGAATGTCAAAATACATTTATTACAGTCACAAGTGGATTTTATGCGGAAAATTTAAGATTAGTCGGCAAAGAATCGGGGCGATAAGCACATCCAAAAATAGGGAGGACAAGCATAAAAAAGAATAGTATAAGAACATGGTCGTCGATTACTATTGCATATTAATACGAGACGGGCTTAAACTTGGTACTCAGAAGGTAATATGTCATATTAAAAAAAATCATTTATTCTTATTAAAAAAACCATTAGTAATTGTGGTTTATATATATTGCTGTATTTTAGTGAAATAGAAGCAGGAATAAAATTTGACCATACCAGTAGTTTTCTTCTTACAAAATTACAGACAAAAAGAGCTTTTCGCCAGGTGTATTAATTGCAACAAAATTTGCAGTAACGTATTGAAGAGAAGCAAAAAGATTTCCCAATTCCGTCCCAGACACTTATTTTGAATTAAATGAAATAT
Organism: Maratus speculifer; assembly: GCA_964019185.1. NCBI lineage: Eukaryota > Metazoa > Arthropoda > Arachnida > Araneae > Salticidae > Maratus > Maratus speculifer. The sequence continues at coordinate 364,247,382 of OZ025294.1, forward strand.
TTTCATGACATATGTATTCATTTTAATAGCATAACAGAGTAAAAAAAGTCATATTACTAAAATAAACAAATATAAAAACACTTAATACATATTTTTAACTATAATTATTATAAAATGGCACCTACAGGGTGTCCAGCAAATAACACCCCGATTTCAAAATTAAATTTCTCAAAAACAAAGATCAATAGAATTATGCAGTAAACGGTTTGTTTATCAGGTAAGCTGTAAAAATCTTATACAAAAGTTTCGAAAGGTAAACATTTTGAAAAGATTGTGTTCTGATTGCAAAGAATGCTTTGATTTGACATTTTACTTGCTTTAGAATGCTGCCAGAGAATGTGTTTTTCGGCTTAAAGTGCCATATTTCATAGTTTTTTTTAAATAAAATTTTTGAAATTTAGAAATTCTAAAAATTTACTTCGAAAAATCTTTAAAATATTGCACTGTAAGCTAAAATTTTATTTCTCTGTAGGCAATCTAAAACAAGAAAAATGTCAAATCAAAGCATTCCATGCAATCAGAACGCAATTTTTTCAAAATATTCACTGTTTGAAATTTCTCTATAAGATTTTTACAGCTTACCTAATGAAAAAACCGTTTACCGCATATTACTATCGATCTTTGTTTTTGAGAAATTTAATTTTGAAATCAGGGTGTTATTTGCTGGACACCCTGTATATTAACCGAGAAGTCATATTAAATATATTATAAACATTATTTTTCTAATGTCGAAATCTAAAAAGAATAGCATCATTTAATTCATTAAAGAATTTTAAAGGAACTACTAGATAGAATATTAAATTCACTAAGAATCCTAAATACGATAATTGGTTTAAATAAAAATTTTAGCTGTATATTTACCAAAATACATAAAATAGCAATTGCAGTATTTATGCTTCTTGACTATTGGATCTACTATAAGAATGTAAATAATATATATATATATAAGTGTTTTTCTTCTTATGAAATTCCGAAAATGAAACAATTCTCAAACTGTAAAACCGTTTAAACACTTATCGTAATGCAAACATTTGGTTATATTTTCAAGGTGAAATTCAAATGGATTTGATAATGATGTATTTGTTTAAGGATACTCAAATGTACTTTATTCTAAATATTTTATTTTAGAAAAGATTTCATCTGTACAAATCAATATTTTTCGTTTATGATTTTGAATATTTTGTAATGTATTATTATATTTTATGATATATTAAACAATTTTTCTAAGTCATGCAATTCGAAGTAAAATTTAAAGCATCTTGGTATAAAAATTGGAAATAAATTTCAGTGCAATTAGGAACCAAATTTTTAAGTCGCTTTTAATTTCCCTAAAAGCGTATTTGTTTTTATAACTAAAAAGAGTATAAAATGAAATGAATTAAAAAAAACCCAACTAAAATAAAACTCTACTTAAGGTAAATTTTTAGCCACAGTCCTTTAACCATTTACTGTACCATGTGCTATTCTAACTAAAAATATCATAATTTTCATTATGTACTACGAATTTAGCCACTAAAATAAAGCTCTACTTAAGGCCAATTTTTAGACACAGCCATTTAACTATTTACTATACCATGTGCGATTCTAACTAAAAATATCATAATTTTCATTTTCTACTACGAATTTAGCCACTAAAATAAAACTCTACTTAAGGTTAATTTTTAGCCACATTCATTTAACCCTTTACTGTACCGTGTGCCATACTAACTAAAAATATAATAATTTTCATTATGTACTACGAATTTAGCCAATATGGTCAGTGTCCCTGATTAGGAACAGTCCAAACAATCCAACAAAATTTATTCTTCACGAATTTATTCTTCACCAACAAAAGAAATATCGATCAGGCTATTAATGTAAGAATTATTTTCAAAATTTTTACTGAATTGAAATACATATATATATATATATATATATATATATATATATATATATATATATATATAAATTTCTTGAGTGTTAAGCAGATAAAATTAATTAATTTAAGCTCATTTCATTACAATGTGCTGCAGTATAGTATAGTATTGTGTATATATGTAAAACACCATAAAATATAAAATTTTTGTCAATTTTAAAATTTATAAATTTATTTTTTTTTCATTATTTTCAGAATCACCAAACCATTATATAAATTTCATTTTTTTTCATAAAAATTAAATAAATTTGTGTAGTAAAGCGTTAAAAAAACACATTAAATATTAAACATTATGAACTTTATTTTTCTAAAGATGATATTTATAAAAATACTAACATATTTTTCTTTTCTTTTTTCGCGTCTCAATTTAAACATTTGGAAGAAAGCTGAATGGAATTTCGTCTTTACTATAGAACTCAAACGACTAAAATAGGTTTAAATAAAAAAGAAAAGTACTGATATTCTTTCCAAAATAGCAAATGTATTGATAGTGGTCCTTACTTTGCTTGATTTCATTCAAAGCATAACAATGAAAGACAAGGAGGGAACTGAATTTTTACTGATATAGTAACTTCCTACATATACAATTCCTGATAGTGACACTATAATTATAGTCCTTAAGGCTATTATATAATTATTGCTAAGCATACATGTATTAAAATTGTCAAGGAGTACTGTCGAAATGTATTTCTCTAATGATATTTATTGAACTTTACATGAAATTGTTTGATTTTATAAAATATATTTCGAATGCAGAAATGGAATAAAAATTACTGCAAACACTGTAAAAAAATTCAAGCGGTTACTAAAAATTTTTTAGTAAATTTGTATTCCATAGAATTTTTTAGTAACCATTACAAACTTTTTTTTTTGCAAGCGAAACAAGCATTTCTTTTGTAAACTGAACAAAAGAATTTTTTGTATAACTAACTTAAAAATTTTTAGTATGAGCCACCAAGCAAATTTTAGTAATAGCTCCAAAATTACTTTTAATAACCATTACGTGGGTTCGAAGGGCAGGAGCTTTCTTCGAGCTGTATCCAGCCTTCTGAAGCGGAAGATTTTTTTCTGCAAAACCGCAATAGACGGCAGCACCAAACATTGCTACTGCTCCGTCAGGATATTCATAATCCCTTTATTAACGAGTACTTACACTGCATGCATTCGAGGCATATTTGGCAGTTGCCAGTATCGAACCCGGGACCTTTTAGCCTGGAGCCCGTTACTATAACCACTATGCTATCAAGGCCACACCAAGTGAGTTTTAGTAATAGCTATTAAAAATATAAAATTATTAACTCTTATTCGTTGCTAACTTTTTTCTAGTAATTCTTATAGATTTTCTTGTAACCGACTAAGATTACTAAAAATTTTTTAGTAATTACAAGGATCATTGAAGTTTTTTTAGTAGATCGACACTTTTTTTTTTTTACAGTGAAGTGCGAAAATACATATTCTATATTATTTATAATACATTTTATATGAGAAAATTTAATGTATAGTAAGAAACAGAAAAGACATAAAAATTATATACAAATATAACACTTATAACACATATTTTGTCCATTTCAGATGGCTGCAACTTACAAAATGTTAGAATTTATTTTTCGGAAAGAAAAGAAATATCTATCCAGCTATTTAGGTGAGATAGAGTATGGTAAGTAAGTAAGAAATTGTGGTGTTATAAGTAGGTAAAACTAATTAATTTAAGCTCATTTAGTTGCTAAATATAGCAATATAATATTATTAAACCCGAATTCTGAATATATATATCTCACGCATAATAAAATATTAAATATTAGAATACTTAAAATTTATATTTTATCTTACTAGTTTGAGCAATATTAGACCGATATATAAATATTAAATACTTAATTTTTCATATATATATATATATATATATATATATATATATATACAGTAAGGGTAAAAAATGGCACATCTAATAAGCCAAAAGCGTAGCTAAAAATATATGAATTTCATTTTTCTAATAATGAAACCTGTGAAAAGACTAATATTTCTACTTTTATTTCGCTTCTCAATTTAAACATTTTGAAAGAAAGGTAAATGGAATTTCGTTTTTATTATGAAACTGAAACTACTGAATAAAAAAAATAATAAAAATAAAAGTAAAAATAAAATAAAGTTAGCTTTATTGTTTCCATAATTGCAAATGTAATGGTTGTGGTTCTTACTTTTCTCGACTTCTGATTCAAACCATAACAATGAAAGAGAAGGAAGGAATTGAATTGCTACAGATAAAGGAGTTTCCAACTTTTACAATTACTGATAATGACACTAACCGTAGCCGGTCGCTACACTGTAAATACATATATATATATATATGTGTGTGTGTGTGATTTTACTAAAAAATATTTAGTATAATTACTAATATTACAGCAATTACTAAAAAATCTCCTGTAAACATAGATTAACCAATTTCTGGCAGTAATATCACAAAGAAAACTCATGTAATTGAACATATCTACTTCATATTGTAAAAAGCATTCAGGTGTCCGCCTTGTCCCTGTACCACCCCTAAACTAGTTTTCACCCCAGCCAGAAATAGAAGTCTTCCCTTCTTTGCATTTCATAAGGATGAAATTGAAGCATTGCTCGTTTTCTTCTGTTTTTATAGCATATTACGGTTAATAAAAAAAAAAGATAATTCACACATACAAAATAAGGTAATTGTTTTATATTGATAAATCTGAAATATGTGTATGGATTTACTTATTTATATTACTTACTTTAAAACTTTTGCTCTCTTTTGATTTACTGAATATTAACTCTGCTTATAACTCACCACGTGTTTGGAAATCAAGTGAATTAAAATACCTAATTTTCAGTTATTAAATCTTTAAGACATTAATAACGCTCCGGATTTTGAAAGCTTTTAATTATTTTAAAATGATGCTTCGTTCGGTATTTTTTTGTGTTTCAGTTATGTTATAAAATACATTCTAAAAATTATTTCTTAGTTGTTAGATACATAAATTTAATGGAGATTATATCTTTCTTTTAACAATCAAATTAAACATTAGATTATATTAAAGATGTTTAATTCTACTGTTGTAATAACTTTATATTAGTATATTTTAAATTATATACAAAGATGTAACATAATTTAAAATTATAAATAATAATAATCGTAAAATTGAAATAAAAATACAGTTTAAAGGTAATTTTTTTAGTGAATGAATTTTTTATGTTTCTAACAATGGTTTGAAAATTAAGTGAAGATATTTCATCTCATAAATTATTTTGTTGTTTTAATTAAGTTTTAAAGTAAATATGTTACTAAGAGTTACATAAATAAACCTCCCTTTATCCCAACTAAATAAAATTACATTATTGCAATACTAGAATTTAGTATTGCAATTTATTTATTTTATTAGTTTTTTGACTTTTTTAAACGCTACATTTTTAATTCATTGGTACTTCAATCTACAAATTTTAGGTCTCGTCATATTTTAAAACTTATCGAATGCAATTAAAATTTCTTAGTTTAATGTATATATATATAACTTAAGTTGAGTTTATTGCCAATTTATATGCTTTAATCTCTATAACTTTCAAATTTTTAAATTATAGAATAAATACTAAAATAGTTTTTAAGTTAGTCAACTTAATCTACGGCGCGTTTTCCCTCCTAATCAAACTTAATTTTAAACAGCTTTAAACAATGAATAGTATTATTAAAATGTTAACTATTTCTCAGCATTTTATAAACTATTAGTGTTTAATTTATCATTTTCTAGTATTATAGTTTTATTAATACTCATCAAATTTAATCAAAGTTTTTAACATTTAACTTCGGTTTATAAAAAAATTATGTTTATAGAATTAAAAGTAATAAACATATATTAATATATTATCTTAGATAGTTTTAGAAAGTTCATGTTCCATGTCATCAAAAGCAAGTAAAATTATTGGAAGAAAGTTATGTAAATAGATTATACAAACAATGTTTAACAATCATCAAAATAAAACACCAATGTTATATTAAAAATGCACAAAATAAATTATAACAAAATGAAATTTTTGAAAATAGAATATATATTATCATTTATCAGAAATAGTTGAAAATAATAATCGTTATTATATATTGAAAATACAAATTATTTTCTTAAAAAGGTTATTTTTGAAACAGATTTTTTTGTGTTTGTGGGTTAGTAAGATGCATTTTCTCTAGAATTTTTATTAAAAAATTTGTAAATCATTTATCTTTATCTGCATTAATCTTTTAAATTATACTTTCATGCATTAACATTCTCTCCTTAAACATTAATTTTTCTGATTTAATTCCTGTGAATAAATATCTGCTGCAAAATATTTACCTTCTATTTACTGATATGCATGTGTAGTTAGAAAAATATGAATTTATCAGATTTAAAAAATAAGATTAAAGAATTTTACTTAAACATGTGAAAAATATCTTTAAAAATTAATAAATAAATTGTAATGTTTGACTATTCCCCCCCCCCCAAAAAAAAACATACAACTTATTTGTACAAAGGTTAATTCCATGAATGCTTGTCATGTCTGTCACACGATTGTTGGCTACCAGTATTTTAGAACAGAAAAATTTGGCTTATTTTATCTGAGATATTTCATCAGCTATATAGGGCGAAGGAAACTTTCCGAAAATAACGGTGGCGAACAAGTATAGAGATTTTTAGCTTCGTGACAGACATGACAAAATCATGGAATTAACCCAAATAGATTATTTTTGAAAGATATCTTTTATCAGCATCTGAGCTAGAATTGTTATTGTTAATTTATAAACTAGCTTGATTACTCTTTAGAAAACTCTTTAATGGATTAAGTTTTATTAATTTTCTTTTAAATCATAAAATCATGCGATTTACCTGTTATAAATAAAATATCTGAAACGGCTGTTAACAATTTCTTTGTGAAGTTATACTAGAGAAATATCTGAAATAGTACTAACATTTCTTAGCAAACATATTAAATAACCACCTGTAAAATATACTAACAATTTCTTAGTGAAGACACAAGAGATGCATTTGTAAAACTACTAATTATTTATTAGTAAACTTATTAAAAAAGCACCTGTAATGGCTACCTGTTACCTTAGAAGCTGTATTAGTTACTAGAAAAGTTTATGAAATCCCAGCTGCCTAGAGATTTTCCAGTAGTACTACAGAATTTTTTTACAGTGTAGATCTTAAGGCATTTATAAAGTTATTGTTAAGCAAACATATATTTCGTCAAAAGCTACTGTGAAAATGTATTTCTCTCATGATGTTTACTCAAATTTATATGAAATAGTTTGCTTATATAAAAAATATATTTCAAATGAAGAAAAGAAACAAAAATTTCTCTATCGATATTTTGGATCTGAAATTTGAATAAATTAAAAATGTATACTTTTTCATAAAGAAGCATTGAACCATTTTCGCATTTTGTTTTTATCATTCGCATGAAAATGTCGTTTGGTCTTATTGCTAAAAATATTAAATATTTTTTCTTTTGTAAAAAAATTCTGTGTTTGGAAATGGAAATGATGTGACATTTAAATGAATTTACGGACAATATATATTTTTCTCTTTTTTTTGTTCAGGGATTTTTTTTTATATTAAAAAATGTTTTGAAAGGAAACAATCATTAAACAAAGAAAAAAAAAATATTCTATGTTATTTATAAAACCTTTTATATACACATTTTTAATATGTATCAGAAAACAGAAAAAAAAGAAAATTATATACAAATCCCATTTTCACTTAACAGTCTTTTTTTAAAATGGAATATTTCCGGTTATAGTCTATATCTTCAAAATGAAATGAAAATTTTAAGCAACCTTAACCGGTTACAAAGAATATATGTATCTATCGTTGGAAGAAAGCATGTTTTATTTATCGTATGCTTTATAAATTCATTTTCTTTAAGGGAACGTTTATTCAGTGCTCCTTGTATTTGTCGACAGGTAAAAAAAAAGTATTTGCTTTTATTTTATTATTAGATTCGAAAACTATTTTTCCAAAATGTCTTTTGTTATTTTCTTTTACATGTTTAATGTGTTTACTTTTTTTTTTTTTTTTTTTTTTTTTATACGTTTTATTGTAAAAAAGGCTTTGCGATCGAAATTCAAATTAAAATGAAAGTCTTTTCTTACATAAATAATACAAGATTGAATGTTATACTGTAAATAATTGGTAGCTTTGATTCTTTTAATTAATAAAATTTTTATAATCAGTACATTTTCTTATCGTATCAGAATGAATACATTCATATTTATATGCGGGATTATTTAAGTGTAGTGTTAGATATACTTCAATAATAATCTTTATACATTTGATATTTTGAAAAGTCACAAACACCATGCCCCAATAAAAAACCGTTATCAAGATACATAAAATAAGAGGTGTCTGTCTGCTTGCCTTTCTGATCGCGGATAAAGCCGAAATTATAACACCCAGGTCTCCGAAATTTCGGTCATGTGTGTATGCTAACACCGTAAAACGCACCTCGCACCCGGATTTTAATGTAGATTTCAATGTACATTTTCTTAAAATTAAAACTTAATGGGTAACAGTCTATTTACAGTTTTCCATCAATACACGGCAACGAAGCAGGCAGTTTTGAGGCTAGTTGCAGCTCGTCACCAGTCCGCGGTAACGAAGAAGCCAGCTAATGAGAGCATGGGGTAGATACGGGATTTAACGACATCATATCACAGCTGAATGCTAGCAGCAAACTGCACACTCGTTAGTTATTTTCTCCTGCTTTAATGATTTATTTTTTCCAGATTGATTTACAATCGATCATCAAAATGCATCGATGGCACTATCCAAAAAGCAGTAAATTAGGTAATTATTCATTTTATACTTTTCCAGGGTTTGTTCAGATGTGCACCGTACATCGCATGCGTGCTCAGGAGATTTGGCATGGAGTAGGTCTCATTCAAAAAAGGAATTTAAAAACAAAAATTCAATTAATGCTTTATTTTTGTGGTTCAAAACAGCTAAAATCAACGACTATATTTCTTTATTCTTCTAAAGCATAGTTTTCTTAACAGAAATACATATCTGTGTTCACTCAGATAAAATTTAAAATGTTTTAAAATTTAAAATATTTTCCTTTTTATTTTAGTACGAATGGAAATTTTAAATATCCGCAATTTGTTTGAAAATATCTAAGGTTCCGAGCAATGACGGATGGATCATTTAGTATAAAGATAATATTTCACAACCTTTTATTTTCTCCTGCCTGTAATTGAAGAAAGATTTATAATGGAATTTTATTTTGACTTCCAATTTTCGATTTATATATTTTAGTGATCATAGACCCCTAAAAATATGTTTATTAAAAATATCTGTATCTATGTCTGTGTTTCCCTATGTCACAGTTGTGCCATCAAAAAGGCACATTAAAACATAGGAAGACATGCATGGGTTTAAATCAAATTTCTCTTTTATATATTTGGTAATGTCAAGCAAATCCTTCTTGAATTTAAATATATTCCTCGGAAAGTGCTGAGTAAATGATGATTTCTGTGCCATTTTCATTGTTATAGCATCGGATAGTGCATGAATGTAAATATATTTTTGCGTCATTTTCATTATTGTTGCATTGGAAGCACAAAATAATGAAAAATAATGATTTTTTAAAAAGCTCGCGATCAAATAACTCGCTTTTATTCGAATTAAGTAACAAAAACTTTAATTTATGATAAAAATAAAAGTTTATGTAGCCTTAAACTAATTATTTCCCAGTATTAGCAATTATATTGAACAACATACAGGTGTCCAGCAAATAACAACCTGATTTTAAAACTAATTTTTTTAAAAACAAAGATCGACAGAACTATGCGTAAACGGTTTGTTTATTAGGTAAGCTGTAAAAGTCTTATATAGGAGTTTCGAACGGTGAATCTTTGGAAAAGATTGTGTACTGATTGCAAAGAATGCTTTGACTTGTCATTTTTCTTGTTTTAGATTGTTTGCGGAGAATGCGTTTTTCGGCTTAAATTGCCATAGTTTAAAGATTTTTGGAATTAAATTTTTAAAATTTCGAAATTCAAGAAATGTAGTTCGAAAAATCATTAAACTATAGCACCGTAAGCCGAAAAACTCTATCTCTGCAAGCAATCTAAAACAAGAAAAATTTCAAATCAAAGCATTCTTTGCAATCAGAACACAATCTTTTCAAAATATACACCGTTCGAAACTTTTGTATGAGATTTTTACAGCTTACCTAATAAACAAACCGTTTACCGCTTAGTTCTGTCGATCTTTGTTTTTGAGAAATTTAATTTTAAAATCAGGGTGTTATTTGCTGGACACCCTGTACATATGATTTGTATGCTCGACATGAAGCCTGCTTATAAATCATCGTCAATATTACAGGGACGAGATAGCACAATGAAATTTTACAGCACAAGAGAGACACCCGGGACCTCCACACAAAGAGAGCGTGCAACGGAGTTAGTGGGATTTGAACCCCCAATCTCCTACGCCGGAAGGCGATTAGCGGCGTGGTGCTTTGACTACTCAGCCACGGAGGCCCCATCAATTGTGACTACTTTGTGAAATGTCAAGATGTATGATGTGGGAGAAAATTTTAGGACTGGCACATCAAATTAGTATATAGTTCTTATTATTTTCTATGAATTCATAACTGACAAATATTTTGCAGTTAAGAAATGCATGATTAAACCTAAACATTTTTTAACTAACAAAAACTCTGCAGTCAGTAAACTTTCTTATTTCAGAAATTTAAAAAAATCCTTAATGTTCAATTTTTTACTTTCTTCTATCTTTACAAGAAGAAAGTATTGGATTCATGAAAATTTTCGACTTCCGGTTTTCGACGGATTTATACGTTTTAGAAGGTCCTGAACACGTTTTGACTATTTTTAGAAAATGTCTGTCTGTGAGTCTGTCTGTCTGTCTGTCTGTCTGTGTGTCTGTCTGCATGTGACAAAAAATTTGTGGGCGCTCTATCTCAAGAACTAATGCTCGAAATTTAATAAAATTTTATATTCAGTTAGACCTTGATATAAATTAGTGCCTATTGATTTTTGGTAAAAATTGGCCTGCAGGTGGCGCTGCTATACTACGTTTTTCATGATTTTCAAGATTGCTATATCTCAAGAACTAATGCACAGAATTTCACCAAACTTCAGATTCTGTGACCCCTTAATACACACAGACGCTGATTGAGTTTTGGTGTAAATTGGCCAGCAGGTGGCGCTACTATGTCACGTTTTTCATGATTTTCATGATAGCTATATCTCAAGAACTAATGCACAGAATGTCACCAAACTTCAAATTCCACGATACCTTGAGATACATAGCCACTGATATGGTTTTGGTGTGAACTGCCCTACAGGTGGCGCTGCTATGCTACATTTTGCACGATTTTTGTGATAGCTATATCTCAAGAATTAATGCAGAAAACTTCATCAAATTTTAGATTCTGTTACACTAGAATGTATAACATAATTAGACGCTGATTACATTTTGGTATTAACCTTGCAACAGGTGATGCAGCTATGCTGCATTTTGCACGATTTTTCCGATAGCTATATCTCAACAACCAACGCACAGAATTTTATCAAGCTTCAGATTTTGTTACAAAATGACACATAACATAATTACACGATGATTACGTTTTGTTATAAATTCTTCAACTGATGGTGCTGATGTGCTATATTTTACACGGTTTTTTTTTAAACTAGCTATATCACAAGAACTAATGCACAGAATTTCATCAAACTTTCAGAGTCTTTTACACCATAGCACAATTAGACACTTTTTTACTTTTTGGCATAAATTGTCCAAGATATGGTGTTGCTGTGATACGTTTTGCAAATTTTTTGTTATAAATATATCTCAAGAACTAATGGACGAAATTCCATCAAATTTCAGATTCTGTTAGGTCTTGACATAAATAGATGCTTATTAGGTTTTAGTATAAATTACCCAACATGAGGCACTACTAAGCTCATTTTCTCAGAAAATTAATTAAATTTTGCGTTTTAGGCTTTTCGGATACCAGAATCTCATTAGGCTAGGTCAAATGTTCGAGGAAATTCCATAGTGGGTAACTTTGGAGTCACCACGTTTTTTTTTTTTTTTTTTTTTTTTTATTAAAACGTACTTATGAGATAGAAGAAAGTTTTGGGATTGACACATCCAACTAGTTTTTATATATTTTTCTGAATTGTTTTAAGAAAAATTCTTAAATAAAGGCCTTTATAAATTTAATATACAATAATACTAGAACCCCAATTAGACAGACACAATTTTGAAAAGACATTTTAAGGCTTTCGAAACTTAAAACTTTATATTTTCTATTAAAGTGCATGTATTTGAAATATTTTTCTGTCATGAAGCTCTACCTTACAGATTTTTTAATCAATGAAAATTTTGAAATCACCACAGTTATGAAACATATGGTAAATCAAAATGAAACATTAGTATTTATGAATGTTTTTATATATTTTTTAATTTAAACTGAGACGTAAAATATGTTTTACTAGTGGCTTTTTGAATATTTTATGTATTTTTTAAAGTATCGTTAGAATATTTCTCGCTATGGTACATTATTACCTGTATAATTAAGTTTAAGCATAATAACTGTACCTCTGTGCTACTTAACCCTCCGTTTTGCAAGTCTTCACCGTCATTAATGATGGAAAATTTGAAAAACAATATGAAATACAAAGTTACACGTATGATTGAGGTTAAAACGGCAAAATCCAGCTTCTTAAATTCTTCTGTGAATTAAAATTTTCAGCAGTGAGTGCAAAACATTGATTGATTATCATTTTCATGATTTTTAATATTTGTATAAGCGTTTTTTTATATTTTTTCATTTTAATTTTTAGCTCTTTATTTTTATTTTTATTTATTTGCTTATTTATTTTGCAGTTGTTTTAGGTATTTCTATTAAAATACGTTTGTCGTTATCAGTGCAAATGCCAATTGAAATTCATGGAAATTTCTTCTATTACAATTTAATTGGAATTCCTGTATTCCCTCATTATGACCTCGCCTTCCTTTATTCTGAAGGCTTTGTTAGAAATTCAGAATAAAGTCTATTTATTTGAATATTTTACTAGGGGCCGTCCGTAAATGATATCACGCTTGGAGCAGGGGAGGGTGATCGTTAATTGGCAGTTTGTAACAATAAGGTAGGAGGAGTAAGAAGAAGTGTGACATCACACTTTTTGGTTAAAATAAAAGCAGTAAAAATCAGTAGATTAATTTTCGAAATTAAATTATTTTGTGTTTATAAAGTAAAGATAAAATTTAAAGCAAAATATATTAAATTCCATTTCAAATTCGAAAATAATATTGTTTTCAATTGCTCTTCCATATTTATATTTAATTAGTATTGCATATTAATTATGTTTTTAGTTATAAAACTTAATCTTTTCCCTTCAAAATAAGTACAAAAATTATTTTTATTGTGACGATCACAAATGTCAATAAAAAACATGGTTAAAGTTTTAAAACAAAATTTAAAATATGATGTATACAAAATGCTTTGTTTCTGAACGGCAAGTATATGTTTATGTAATGTAGCGTGACATGTGAGAAATGGAAAGGAGGGAGTACAGTGAAGTGTGACACTTTGTGATAAAGGGGTTGGGGATAAAAACTATTGAAAAAAGTGTGACATCGTTTATGGACAACCCCCTATCTGACTAAGAGCGAAAAACGAAAGCTAACAAATCCGAATGAAAAATATGCACAATAAATATATGAATTTAGATATATGCCTTAAAACATAAGACGTTAATTAAATTTTAAAATATTCTCTTATGTTTAGTAGAAAAATAAATTAAAACAGCATTTTTCATTTATTTATTATTATTATTATTATTTAATTTTCTGAAAACGGCATGTGGGAAGCAGATTCTTCTCCTTACACAGTTAAGGGTGTTCTTAAATCAAAAAGGGCAACTTTGTGACATATGCTTTAATTTATTTTTGTTCGGAAATGTATGAAAATAGCAGGAACTGTCAGAAACTGTCTAATAGCACTCACTTTTCTGTATTTTTAAAAAACACAATATATCTTTCATAACAAGCTTTCAAATTTGACGTTTTTGAGTACGTTTCCCAACGAAAGCAGAAAAACCGGTCAAACAGGAGAAAAATGGGTGATCACGTGATCGAAATAGCTTATAACTCGATAGGTAATTTAATTATCATAAAATGGAAAGGATAAGTTCGATTCGAAATCGCTTCCATAGTCAGGCATTCCAATTTTATATCTTTCCGTTAAAAAATGAATTTGTAAATGAGTCACAACGTTTTCCGTTTGTTGAGCGGAGCAGTTGAGAACACCCTTAAAAATATTGCTCAAGTTTGAACCAAACTTTGGAGCTCAGTAGCTACCGCCACCAGATGATAAAATCTCGTACCAACATATGGAGCTCTGGTTGAAGCAGAGTTTCAATAGTTTGAACAATCTTGTAATCGGAAGCTCCAAATGTTGGTTCGAGATTTCACCATCTGACGGTAGTAGCTACTGAGCGCCAAAATTTGGTTCAAACTAGGACAACATTTTTAACGGTATATCATAAGTAACATCATTGAAATAAGTAGAATTTAAGCGGCAGATGTGGTTTACTTTTATAATTGTAGACAGAATTGCAGGGATCTATTACCGCGCGGTCCAAATATTGTTACTCTCCCCTATTATGAATTTCGTTTTATCTTTCTAATCTTCAATTACATGTCTTTTAGAAAAAAAAATCTTAGTTTCCAGTTGAGGGCAAATAAAATACAGCAAACATATTAAGAATTGTTGAAAAGAAGAAAAAGTTTATTTAGGAGATACAAATTTCGCATGTTAGATCAAGCTACGTGCAGATTAGAATATTTTCTTCGTTTGTCGCCTTTTTGTGATTGTTTAAAACATTCGGGAATGAAGTTGATACTTAAAACTAAATTATGCACAAATTCCTTCAACTAGATATATCCTAATATCGACTTTTGTTTCTTTTGCTTTCAAGTATTTTAAAAACTCTGCTTTTAAAAGTTTAGAAATAACAAGACTTTATACAGCATAGCAATTCATTATTTAATATTTTTATTTAAAAAAAAATATTTAGAGTTCTTTTCTCTAAATCAGTCATTTTCAACATTAAAGATTAATAATATAGCTGATAATTATTTTGCACCAAATGCTTAAATATATATATATGTGAATGTTTTCATTAAAATTGTTCGTAAAATTCCGATTAAAGAAAAAATTTTAATGAATGTACGTGACTTTAAAATGTTTCGCTTTCCAAATAAAGCAGCTTAACAATTTAATGATGTAGTTGCGCAATTCATTTTCCTATGTAATTTTTTCTCAAAAAGAATATTTTACAAATTGTAATCGACAATAGGTAAGATATTCATCTATCCCTTTTTTCGCCTTTTTAAGACATCTGCGTCTATTTTATTTATTTAAATGATACGGAAGATTAAAAAAAATATTTTAAACATTTAAATATATTGAAACACTCTTTTTTTTATAAAACTGAAATTTCATTCTTCTCTAAAGAATAGCGATGAAAATATTTTTACAAATTTAGTGTTTTGCATTTAATAAAAATTCTACAATCATATCTGAAATAAAAAAAATACTTTTTGAAGTAAATTCATTTTAAATACAGAAATTCAATTTAAAAATTACAATTGGAAATGTATTGAAAAAATTTCGAAAAACTATTCTGATAAAAAATTTCTTAATATAAAGGAATTATTTTTTATCTACGCGAAAAAATATTAATAGTGAATTTTAATACGTTGATTAAGATGAAAATGCTTTTGAAATTTCCCAAGTTTAAATTTAAAATAATAGGAAATCAAAACATTTTATAGAAATATTTTCTGTACGTTTTTTTTCCTAATTTGTTTTAACGCTACAATAAAAAAAAAACAACTTTTGAAATCGAAGAGAGATATTGAAAATAATTAAAACATAATTTATCTTTTGACTTATTTAACAAATGTGTATAATTTATTTTGTCATATGGAATCAAAATTTAATCTGAAAATATTCTTTATTATTATTTTTGGCTGAAGCTGTAGTCTACTTTTTGTAACTTATGTCTGATACCCTAATAATTTTTCGGTTTCTATTTGTATTTGCTATATAAATTTATTTATATTTAAACGCATTTCATACATTCTGAATACTTATAAGATACTAAAATTGATTTAATACAAGTTGTGAAAGCATTACTTGGTTTATTAATTTGTATTATTTTTTATGCATTAGAATTTCGTTATTTATTGTTAAAAATGTGTTAGGAAATAGAGACTTAGTTTAATATATTTTTTTTATTCTATCTATATAAGAAGAACGTATTGGATTGGTAAAAATTTTCGAATTTTGTTTTTCCACTGATTTACACATTTTAGAGTACAAAGATCCCCAAAAATATATTTTTTACAATATATCTGTGAGTCTTTCTGTCCGTCTGTCTGCATGTATGTGACACAAATTTTGTGGGTGCTCTACTCCCAATTAGTTCATGATTTAGTACTGTTTATTTGTTCAGAAGTTAATGACCGGAATTCAATAAAACATTAGATTCAGTTAGCCTCTGCTATAAAATAGATAAATAAATATAAATAAATCACTCAACAGCTGGCATTGCATTATTCATTATGTTTAGATATTTTAGTAATAATTTTAAATAAAAAAATTAGCGAGTTTTATAAATACAGAATATATTGATGAAAATGTAATTTAACATTAGAAGCAATGACTTTTGAATAATTATAATTTTAGAACTTAACATTGAAATGACATAAAATTTGGTGTGTGGGCATAGTTTGAAAAGAGATTTTGAAATACATCATTAAAATTAGGTGTTGTGATTGGGAAAATATGAAGTTTGGGTTCATTTTTATATGTAGATGACTCCGTTAAGCAAATTTTATCTGCATTATTTAAAAGTAGACGTTATTTCCAATCGTTCGGCATCTTTTTCCTATGATTATTTGTTGGGGAGTTAGTACGGCATGTTTTCATTTTTTGTACATAATTTTTAAATTTTGAAGTATGATCCCAAAAGAATTAAAGTGAAGAACGACGCAAATACTAGAAGTAGGAGTCTTTTATATCTTCGCTATTCTGAGCTTTCAGCGTTTACTCGTTTTAGTGTTCAATTATAAGAGACATGCATGTAATGCAATACAATCAAGTCTCTCTATAACGAAACTCTATACAACGAATTTCTCTATTTGAGGAAGTTTCTGTACGAACGGTCATTTTTTCATGATTACATTAAAAATAGTCTCCTATATATGTATGAAATATATGTCTCCATTTAACGATTTTTTTAAATGTTCTTTCATATGTTCACAGAACGCTTCAAATAATTAGTAGAATAACTTGTTTTCGTTGATTTCATTGGTTGCATTCACTGCCCCCCAGCGATAAACATCTTTTTTGCATGGTTACACTTGACTTTGTTTTAGCCAAGATAAGCATTTGTTCTTGGAAGAGACTGAAACGTACTCTTGCTACTGGAGCGATTTGCAATTATCACAAACCATCCTAAAAGATAAAACTATTCCATTGTCGTCTTGAAAACGCTGTTCGTTTCTTGGTTTGGATAGTATGGCAATTGCAGAAAAGTTCTTTTTTTCAGCAGGTTTTCATCTACCTAAATTATCTCTCATTAATTTTAGTGTTTAGAGTGGATGTTTGTTGTCTGTGGCGACTTGGAGCATTTTCTGTTGTGAGATATCATTTGAATAAAGAATTGTTACAAAATGTCATCTATGCTGGTGTTTTCGTGTACTGCTTCTGCATAAAATCGCTTCTACGATAAGCATAACTCTCTCTGATAAAGTAATAATTTTGAAAATAATCAATAAGACACTGGGGGGAAAAGGATGTGGCGAAAAAGTTTAAGATTCTGGAAAAATTCCGTTAAATGTTTGAAAATCTTAATTAAACACTTTCAAAACAATTCTGTTTCAAATTTTAAACATTAAATGATATTTTTTGCCGCTCTCTATTTAACAATTTTTCTATATAACGAATTTTTTGACTGAACGATGGATTTCGTTATATATAGACTCGACTGTATACTCATACAGTCGAGTATACTCATACATATAAATTTCATACTATGTAGTTTATCAAAATGCATGTAACTTTGAAATATAGAATATTATTTGAAGAAAGTTTCTTTGATTGATTTCGTTCCGACGAGGTAATTTAAATAATTTTATGAAATTCAGTAAGGGGAGCGACTTTATCCATTGGTATTTTTAAAATTAAGAAATGATCAAAACGGTATTTTTAAAATCGAAACCGGATTTCAATAATGCTGTTATTTTCGCGCTGATATCGAATATGTAAAAAAAATGTCCTAAAAACTTTTTCATTATTTAAAACTTACATAAATATGCATAATTATTAATTTATTTAGCATAATATTTTAGTATTAATTAACGTCTTTATTTAGCATAAAAAATTATTAATTATACATGTGGCCAAAACTGGCTCCCAGTACCTCATAAAAAATTATGTAAAATAAATTGTAATTAGTTTATCATCGTCACAAAAAATTTTCATTATACTAAGTTATATGTACAGGGTGATTCATAAAAGATGGGCAGAACTTTAAGGGGTTATAGTACACTTAAAGACAAATAATATTAAATAGGAGACTAAGGGTCCCAGACGTATTCCCAAGGAGATAGGGGGCATTAAAGTTTAGGGTCCGAAATTTCAAATGATTATAAAAAATGGAAAAATTGGTCGATTCGTTTGCGGTTTTTGAAAAAACAATTTTTTTATGCCAGTATTTTCTTGAAATAAAATTTTAAAGTTCAATTTCAAAAAATGTCGATAGGGGGCGCTTTAGACTTTGGAGTAACAAACAACTATTTTTTAACGTTACTTTTTGTATTTCTTTAAATGATTTCGAAAGCTTAGACTTAAACTTAAATTTTGATCTAAAAATCTGAGTCCTAACGAGTAGTTAAGTAGCGTAAACTGAAATTTGAAATTTGAAACCCTTCTCCCCCCAGAACAAAAATCAGTTATTCCCGATCTTTGTGTCGTAGATTAGGCTCTAACTACTGCCGCGTTTAGCTAAAATTATTCTTTATGTCAGTATTTTCTTGAAAATAAATTTTAAAGAAAAGTTTCAAAAAATTCCGATAGAGGGCGCTTTAGACTTTGGAGTAACGAACAACTATTTTATACCGTTATTTTTTGTGTCTCATTAAATGCTTTCTAAAGCTTAGACTTAAATTTTCAGCCCAAAATCTGAATCGTTAGACGTGGTTAAGTTTCTGTGGAGAGGGGTTTGAAATTTCTACTCCTGAGCACAGTTCAGTTTACCATGTCCACACATTGAGTGCTGTGATACGAGGTAAAAAGACACAAATTAGGATTATGTTACCAAAGCATATTTATTAACATGTAATTACAATAAATGTTCAAAATTGTGACCACCAGAGGTTATGCACGCAGAACAACGGCGAAGAATGGAACGGCGAACATTCGCGAAAACATCAGGCTTTTCGAGCACTTCCCCTACAGCGGTGGAAAGTCTGGCGACCAGTTCCTCGGGGGATTCAATGGGTGTCTCATACATAAGAGCCTTCAATTGTCCCCAAAAAAAGAAATCGAGGGGTGAAAGATCTGGCGAGCGAGCAGGCTAAGCAACAGGACCACCTCGACCAATCCATCTGTTCGGAAATGTGATGTCCAGATAGTTGCGGATGTCTCGTACGTAATGGGCTGGCGCTCCATCGTGCTGGAACCACATGACCCGCCGGATGCGTGGAGGAACAACGTTTAACAGGTCTGGCAGCACATGTTGCAGAAATGTGAGGTATGTTTTACCGTTGAGGCGTTCAGGAAGAAGGTACGGTCCGATTAGGTGGTCTCCGAGGATTCCTGCCCAAACATTGATGGAAAAGCGTCTCTGATGAGCATGTAGATACGTAGCATGTGGATTGACATCCGCCCGTACATGTGCATTGTGTGTGTTAAATGTACTTTCATGTGTGAAGGTACATTCATCGGTGAAAAGCACAGTTCGTCCAAAATGTGGATTTAGCGCGTCCTGCTGCAGAAACCAGCGGGCGAATTCAATACGATTTGGATAATCCCCTGGAGACAGTTTCTGGACTCGTTGAAAAATGAAACGGGAGCAAATGTTCATCCTTCAGTACCCTCCAAGTCATGGACTGTGAGGTATCCACCTGCCTAGTCACTGTTCGTGTACTTGTACTTGGCTGCGCCGCTACTACATCCAGAATGGCTTCTGCAACAACTACTGATTCGTCCTTTTTTGCACGACCTGCATTCGACCGGGAAGCGGGAAATGATCCCGTCTCACACAACTGTCTGTGTAAGCGCTCGAAAGTTTTGCGGTTAGGCAACCGCCTGTTGGGAAATTGCTCTCCGTTCATTCGTTTTGCCTCTGCACCATTTCCATCTGCCGCTCCGTAAATTAAATGCATCTCAGCCTTTTCCTTATTCGTGAAGGGCACCATCTTCCGATTCATTACTACAGCGACTTACACTTGACTCACCGTTCAGTGGTTTTTATGCCTGAATTGTGTCGAAATTTTGCATACGTGTTCGTCTTCTTCCCCATTTGACATTTGCATACTTTCTGTCTCCTTCTTCACCCGGTGACTAGCGTCAGGAATGGAGCTTTAACGTTTGCATGAGCGACGTTTCCAACTGTGCCAGTGCCTTTATGAGTGAATTCCGACTATGCAGTCCTTGACGAAAGTTGTATTTTTGCCTCGTATCACAGCACAGAATCGTTGGGCATGGTTAAGTAGTGCAAACTGAACTATGTTCAGAAGTTGAAATTTGAACCCACCCCTCGCTACTGAACCACGCTCAGCGATTCAGATTTTGAGCTGAAAATTTAAGTTTAAGTTTAAGCTTTAGAAAGCATTTAATGAGACACAAAAAATAACGGTATAAAATAGTTGTTCGTTACTCCAAAGTCTAAAGCGCCCTCTATCGGAATTTTTTGAAAATTTTCTTTAAAATTTATTTTTAAGAAAATAATGACATAAAGAATAATTTTAGCAAAACGCGGCAGTAGTTAGAGCCTAATCTACGACACAAAGATCGGGAATAACTGATTTTTGATCTGGGGGGAGAAGGGTTTCAAATTTCAAATTTCAGTTTACGCTACTTAACTACTCGTTAGGACTCAGATTTTTAGATCAAAATTTAAGTTTAAGTCTAAGCTTTCGAAATCATTTAAAGAAATACAAAAAATAACGTTAAAAAATAGTTGTTTGTTACTCCAAAGTCTAAAGCGCCCCCTATCGGCATTTTTTGAAATTGAACGTTAAAATTTTATTTCAAGAAAATACTGGCATAAAGAAAATTTTTTGCAAAAACCGCAAACGAATCGACCAATTTTTCCATTTTTTATAATCATTTGAAATTTCGGACCCTAAATTTAATGCCCCCTATCTCCTTGGGAATACGTCTGGGACCCTTAGTCTCCTATTTAATATTATTTGTCTTTAAGTGTACTATAACCCCTTAAAGTTTTGCCCATCTTTTATGAATCACCCTGTATACATATCTCAACTTTTGTTGTTATGGTTACATAAAAAATTCTACTAATCCAAATTTTCAAAAAAAAAAAAAAAAAAAAAAAAATCGTAAAAATACAGATTTTTTCTTTACAGTGTAGAAATGCTGGTGATATATTTAGGAAAGTTCTCCTATATGATAACTACACAGTTGTGTTTTTCATAAAGTCAAAATTTTATTAAACTTTTATCTCACATTCAGCATTTCATTAAATTTTAAAAGGATATCATGGGGAACAATAAACACCAAAAATAATCTTTTTTTTTTTCAAATTATTTTATTAGAGGATTGATTAAATAATTTTCCGCCACTAAAATATTTCAAATACATTAGAAATGGTGTCAGAATATATTAAATTAGTGTCAGAAAAAAATCCCGCCAATGTGGTGCGTACATAAAATCTGTGCCGATGAATTAACAACTCGATATTTTTATGCTATTCTGCCGCAGGTGATAAATTTACAAATATTGTTTTCGTGCTTTTTTTCGTATTTCATTAATTTCATTTAAAATATAACATTATAATTCTTTCATTTATTTCTTCTATAATACATAACTTTAATTTGAAGCTGAAACTTTTAAATTCATGGCTTTTATTTATTTTGTTAAGCAAAAGGAACAGAAAAAACCAAAAATAATGATATTTTGAATCCTTATAAAGATAGCAAAAGAACAAAACGTAAATAAACCTAATTTATTCTTGCCTAAATTCTGTCAAAGGACTTTAGCACCATAACCAATAAGATATGTTTCATTTGGGCGCTGCCATAAAACGATTAACAAATAATAAAGATTGCTGTACAATAGCGTAATATATATAGAGAAAGACGTTTTATATAAAAAGAGTAAAATATACTCATAGCCTTCTACTGAGGAATATTTCTAATCTAAATGAGCTTTAAACATTTTATTTTTGCTCCTAAACAATATAAAATACTTTATTTGTTTCAAAAGAGAGTTTTAGTTTTATTTCTCGGAAATTAGTTTTTTCACCTTTATTTATTTATTTATTTGAGATGCAATTTCTTTATAACTATGAAAGACAAGAAGAAATTCAATTGCTTAGAAATAAAGAAGTTTCCTTTTTAGACATTTTGCGATAATGAAACTAGACAGTTGTGCCTTTTACAATGTCTGATGTCCTTTAAACATTTATAGTAAAGGAAGTAATTGTATAAACCACCAAGAAGTTAACTAATAATATTAAAAACATACTGTTTAAATAATTTTAATTAGATGGAAGTTTAAATAATGTTATTTCGTTTCTTCACACATTTATTTCAATGGTATTTTCAACATTAAATAGTAAAAAATTAATGGGTTCAAGTTCTAATGTAATTATTTTATGAATAATGAAAATTACATGATAAACAATCTAATATATATTTTTGCATATAGAACAAACTTTCATTTATATTAACATGGTAATTCTTATAAAAATGTAACTTTCAATTTCTGCTTTCAGTTTCACATTTTAATGGCTACTTGATACAACAATTAGTAATTACTTTAATTAATGAGAAATATCTTTCACCAATGTATTTTTATGTTTCTGTTTATGTACTTAATACATAGTAACTTGTACTGCACAAAAAATGAAAACTAATATTAAAGGCAATTTTTAGAATGATTTTATACATGTGTGTTTCAATACAGAGTGTCCCAAAAATGTTGGGACAAACTTTAAGGAAAGGTAGGGGACATCATAACGATTCAAATTGCTATGGTAACCCATGGTCGGAAACGCTTTCTTTGCGTGGTAGTGATGACACAAAACGCAAGTAGGACAGGACGCGAATAAGAAGAGAAAACATCTTTATTATACTTAGTACAACAGAAAAGTAAGAAAAAAGAACATTACACTGAGAAAAAAATATGGTTCTGGCATATAGAATCTAAGTAATGGCTCTAGAAAAAATAGTTCCATGTCATCCCTATAAATTTTAGTTCCATTTCTTAGAGAGTTCCAGAGTCTCTTACTAGAATTCAAGCGCGTTTTCCTATATTTTTGTTGTCAAATTTATCTAAAAATCTCTTCAAATAGATGCGAACGCAATAGATTTGATTTAGTAGCTAGAATTATAGCTTAAGAAACCATTTCTAAAATCAAGCGATAATTTCTCGCTACTGAAACGGTTCAATGTCGTTTCCTCTCCTAGAAAACACGAGACTAGAAATGTCAAGTCATTTCGCCTATTCAGTTTAGTTGTTTACCCCACTCGCATAGTTTGGACATCTATATTTCTAGTTTAGAGATTCAGAAAGTGACTAACTATTCATTCTAGTTGAAGGCGGCATATTTTTTTTCTCAGTGTAAAAAAACAACGAACGTTATCGAAATAGGTGTTTCAAATTACGATCCCGGACTCTGATGCATACAGGCGCATCCCCGGTGCATGGGAGATCTAATGTTCTCTAGAAAACATCAGGAATACCTTGAACTTTGCCAGCTGATGCTACGATGCGTAAAACTAGAACCACAAAACTTCCCAGTGTTATCCCGGTATTTTTACAGCACTAAGAATAATAAAGATGTTTTATCTTCCTTTTTGTGTCCTTTCTTTCATGTGTTTTGAGTTGGCCTTACTGCGCCAGGAAAGTGTTTCCGACGATGGGTTTTTATCTAAATCTGGATCCTTGTGATGACCTCTACCTCCCCTTAATGTTTGTTCCATTATTTCAGGGACACCCTGTTTATTTCAATACGTACTATTGTTAAAGTTTCAAATTTACCGATAAAACATAGTTCTTGAAAGAGCAAAATTTTCTGTCATTTAGAAATCAACTCTATAAATATCCTTGAACTACTATAGTTATAGTTAAAAGCGCACCAGTGTAACCAGTTGTTAAAAACAGACCTTTGCGGTGCTCCACTCTTGAAAATTCAAATTTAGGCAAAAAAAAGTTACGAAGGTATTTAGACCTAAAGAAATAATTTAAAGAAATAATTGTAAGATAGACACCAAATATAGATGGCACATATATAATTGAAAAGAATTTGCCAAAAAGATGAAAAAAGAATATCCGGCAACACCGCCACCCATTTTATGCCATATTACTAAATGACGAAGACAAACATGTCAAATTTAGCAAGTGTAACACTCTATTAACATTTTCTGGACACATTTCTGTATATAAAAGACTGCAAATCTAAATAAATATGAATATTAGTGCTTAACTTGTAAATATCTTATAATATATACCTTATAATATATATCTTATATAATCTATATATTTATCTTTAAGATATTTCTTTAAAACCAACAACATTTGGGACTTCTGCGAATCATAAGAACTTGTGTGAACTTCAAAAAAAATTAGTGGAAAAAATTGGCGTTACACATTAAAAAAAAGTTTGTGATATTTGAAATACGCCTATTTAAAAAATGCATGGATATTTTCTCAGAAAAATCATTAGTCCAAATTTGATGATAGTTTTTACATGATTTTACCTTCAACAGCCTACATATAAAGGGAAGGGGCGTATCGATTTCCTTAATGCTGACTGTACGAAGATCTAGAAGATCCAGGATCAATATAGGCCGCCATTCAGTACATCTTATTTTATATAATATACAGTGTTAAAAAAAATCTTGTAACTCAAACCACAATCTCAATATCCAGATGCTTTATTTTAATTTTCCTTGTTTTATCTAAAAGAGGCACGGGAGAATGATATCCTGTGTACCACCCTGTTGTATCACCCCTTTGTATGACCCTGTTGGCCAAGTGGAGTGGTTTTCATTGCAACTTGAGATAACAAAGCGTTCTCCTTTTTTTCTGGTAGTGGTTTGAAATGAGAGCTTTTTTGAAAATTTTCAATGCCTGTGAGGATTTTTTATTCTTTTTGTTGTTGTCACTGTACGCATAAATTTTTAGTAAGCTTACAAATTTCTGTAACTTTATGTTTGCAAAATTTCATTTTTGTTTCTTTTTAGTGGACAATTTTATTCTATTATTTTGGCTTTTTTGGCTCTAGCTATGAGATTTTAATTATTTTTTATTTACATTTATGTATTTACATTTAAAATATTTTCTTTAAATAAGTAATAACATCTCCAAGCTTCCTCGAATCAATAGGACTTGTGGGCATTAGAAAAGAATGTAATGTAAATAATGAGTGCTACTATTAAAAAAAAAAGATTATACTATTTTAACGATGTCTACTTCAAAAGTTCCATCGATATTTTTTTTCAAAAAAGACATGAGTTCTAATCCAATGATAACTTTAATATGATTTGATCCTCAACAATCTACGTATAAAAGGGGGGGGGAGCGTGCGATTTTCTTAATGTTGACTTTACGAAGACCTAGAATCAATTTGAAATAAATAATAAACAATTAAAACCTATCTATCATTATTTGATTACAGAAGAAATCGTTTAAGATTAATTATTTTCTCCCTTACCTAATACGCTAAAGTAATAAAAAATTATGCGACACTTTAATCTACTTTATTCCAAACAGAAATTCTTCAGGGTAACAACTAGAATGAAAATCAATTTAAATTAATCAATTTAACCTGCAACCGATAAACCACTCACACTACTATCGTTTAAATCACTGTTTAACATAATTAATTTTAAACAGATTGAATTGCGTTGTTATATAAGGTTTAATTCTTAAACAAATTTATCGCAGACCATTTTTTTCCAACAATGTAATTTCCGTATGCGTTGTAATATGTATTATTGCACATATTAAATAATAGTTAAAGCTAACAAAACTTCAAAGCATGTTAGAGATAATATTATTTAATTAATTCCTCTTTTTTTACAGACAATTTTAATCTGGATAAACTTTTCATTCTGAGATTTAAAATAATAATTATTTTCTCATAATATTTGAAAAAAAGCATGGTAAAACGTAAAAAGAGGAATTTTTTTTACTCAATTTACTTAAATTTCTCTTCAATGAGATGCATAATAGATGTTCCATCGTAAATTACACAACAAAAAAATCAATAAAAATTACTAATAGTTTTCTATGAAACTGGGATTTCTAGCACTTTTTATGTAACGGCAACAGCAAATATTCACATAATAAATACAAGTGACGTCCTTGAGACGTCACTGTGATCATGCATGCTATGAGGGTATAAACGGCTTACAAAACGCAAATTTCGTTCTGCGAAAAAAATCTTCCAATTAATTACTGATTTAAATAAACCATTACACACTGTGAAACTAAAAGAAATCTGTAATGTTATTAAAAGTTTTCTAGGAAACTGGGATTCGTAGACCATTTTATGTAAACGCAACAGCAAAAATTTATGGAATAGA
Source organism: Maratus speculifer (assembly GCA_964019185.1). Classification (NCBI taxonomy): domain Eukaryota; kingdom Metazoa; phylum Arthropoda; class Arachnida; order Araneae; family Salticidae; genus Maratus; species Maratus speculifer. The sequence continues at coordinate 364,274,163 of OZ025294.1, forward strand.
TGCAGTTTTGTACTGTAAATCAAAAATCTGTAAAATTACTAAGTTTTTTAGAAAACTGGGATGCCTTGATTTTTTTATGTAACATCAACACCAGGTTACAGATAAAATTTTTGTAAGATAGCTGTAATTTTAGTAGATTTGTAAACTTACAGATTTCTGAAAATTTCCAAAAATTAGTTTTGTAGATTTACATCTTTTCTTGCACAGTGTACAGATAAATTTTTAACAAGTATATTTCGGCAACTTTACATCTGTACACTGTAAAAAAATCTGTGAAGGTACTAAACGTTTTTTAGGAAACTGGGATTCCAAGAACTTTTCATGTAACGATAACAGGAAAAATTCATCTAATCGATTCTGAAACTTGAATTTTTGCTGTTACCGTTACAATAAAAGTTCTTGGAATCCCAGTTTCCTAGAAAAGGTTTAGTACCTTTGCAGATTTTTTTTTTACTTAGTAGTATTTTGATTTTTAGATAATTATTTTTTAACTAAAACTGATATTTTAAAATAATAGAGCTCTTTTCGTAGAAAGGTTATATTATTAAGGGTGCTGGTCACATAGCTTTCGAATTTCCTTCCATAATGTTAGGTCTATGTGCGTTTAATGCATTCGTACATTTAAAAAATATATATAGTGTATAGTCTAAAAAGTCTTCATATTATACTAGCAAGATGCTTAATTACAAAAAATAAACCGAAATTAAGTTCATATGGAAAAAATTTATGGTTTAAATAAAAAAATGAAATTACAATTATCTAGCCATAAGTTAAAATGTTAATTAAATCCATTAGGCATTACAAAGGTATAATAAGTCTACATACATATCATGAACAAGTAATTAAGTATTATTACATTGCATCTTTTTATTTTTAAATATTAAACTAACATATGGTCTCAAGCTTTCCAGCAGCTCCACCTCCTCCATTATCTAATCCATTATGATATATATATATACATATATATGTTATTTAAAACAAACATATATACAGATAAGACTTTGGAGTTTCGGTCGTGCAGATTTCCTTCAAATGTTTCCAAAAATGAGGCTGTCCATATACTTTTCAATTTTATAAAATAGTATTTTACTATTCGAACATTGTTTATACTATAGGAGCATTTAACTTAATAGATGTAAAAACTGCATAGTCGCATTTAGATGATTATTTAAAGAGTCAATTAATGAAACTTCAAAATCAGGATGAAAAAATATATAATTTCGGTGAATAACTTAAATTATAAGTTTTCGACTTCTTTTTAAATTTTTATTTGTACGTTTTTTTTTTTTTTTTTTTTTTTTTTTTAAACATTTAATGGGAATGCTTCGTTATATATTAAGAATGACACTTTAAAAAAACTATTATGAAAAAAGTAAATCCTGTACCTTTTCATTGTGATATGAGACGAGAGAGATTACAATACCCAAATAAATCAAAACGATTAAAAAAAATCATATTTGACTGTTTTCAATAAAATTTTTTACTAAACCTTTTCTTAACGACAATTTAAGAAAAAAAAAAGGATTGAAAATTATTCATTTGAAAAGAAATATTGTTTATATGTTTAATGACATAGTTAAAAATATTTCCTTTTCATTAAAATACTTTTAAGAAAGAGCATTTCCTAAACTACAATTCACAAAAATCCCTCCTCTCTTTTTTCGATCTTCTAAGCCTGGACTTTTTTATAAGAATGATGTAAAAGATTGAAAAAATAACTTTGCTATTCTGAAAACTATTTGGAATAAAAATGCAAATGAAAGCAAAAATTACTTTTTTTTTCTCGAAAATGATATTAATATTTTTTAAATGAAGCATTTCAGCATTGTTTCCATTTAATATATATGCTTTTATAATTAGCCTTTACAAATAAATCACATTAATATTAATAAATGTTGTTTTTATATTACAAACCAATTTCAAAAGGATGTTACAAAAATACACTGTCGTAATTAGAATACATTTCGCAGAAATATAACTTTTTTTTTTTTTCTGCTCGATATTAGTAAAAAAAATTCAATATCCCGATTTATGGTTAATGTATCAATATAATTAAAATCCCAAATATTTCTTTTTTTATGTTATTGATTGAATTTTTTAAACACTAATTTACGGATTTTTTCTTTTTTTTTTTTTTTTTTTTTTTTTTTTTTTTTTTTTGCCATATTTATTTTTAAATCTTATGAAATAGAATAATTCTTAAAAATTTAAAATTAAAATTAATGATATATTTGAACTCAATGCACAGTTCAACAAATACCATATATTTAAATAGAATTTTTAATCAATATGTTATGTATTAAATATTTAAAAAAAAATATTCTGGAATATACAGTATTGTAGGGTAAATCTTCTGTGTGTCCCTGTAAATATTATTTGTTTTCTATTGTACTTGAAGTAACTTGTGTAAAACCTCAGCAACGTATATCAAACTCGTAAAATGTGAAACAGTTTAATTTCTATTGTATACTACATCGATGCGAATCAATTTTATTATGTTCAAAGAAGTGTAACATCATCAAACGCTAAGCAAAACGTGACATAGGATTTTTTATGGAAATGCATGTTTTTTATATGGATAATCATAAAAATTATATGTCATTACTGTCATACTGCATTCATATGGTAAACATTGTTATTTCTATGATATTATATAGTAAAGTGTTTGGAGAAGTTATTGTCCGATGAAATTTATCTTACGTTCATTGGTGCTCCATAACGTGATGTGTGGTAAAATCATATGAAAATGGCTTCAACCATAAGCTGTATGATAGTATACTACACATGAGGTAAGGTAAAATCATATGAAAACTGCTTGTACCTTACAATACATAATATTAGGATTTTTAAAAATAATTATCTGTTATACTAGAACTTACTCAAATAATGTTCGAAACATTTCTGCGGTTTCAAACTAAAACTTTTCTCTACACTTTATTTAAGCTTGAAGATAATAATGACCACATGATAAGCGTCTTTAAATTTTACTCTTATAGGCATCGTTTGCTTTATAATTTGTACTCACGTCTTTTGTCAGTGTTCACTAATAAGCGACTGTCACTGTGTCATATCTGCCACTGTAATTCACTTATAATCTTGACTGCATATGACTGAATTATGAACAGTGAGGTTTATAGCAAAACCTTAACTGAAATCAATGATTAATGTTGATATTTCCAAAAGAAGAAACGAGAGATTTTTGGAATATAGATAGTTTTGGTCCGGATTGTTGGTCGTTTTCTATTTATAATAACATAAAAATAAATGTATTTTTATTTTATTATTTGGATTTCATATATATTTGTGTATGTGTTACAAATAAAAAATCTTATTTGAAAAATAAAATAAATTAAATATATATATATATATATATATATATATATATATATATATATATATATATATATATATATATATATATATATATATATATATTGACATATTTCCTATAAAATTTTAACAGTGGTTAAAATAAACAAATTGTCAAAAATTGCCCATATTTATTTATATGTTTAAAAAAAAGTGTTTTTGAATATTTTAAAAAGGATTCACAAATATTTCAATCATCAAAAGAATTTTCGAAATAGCACATGAAAAATATAATTAATTTATAAACTTAATAAGGAAAAAATCAGTTCATAATTTAATTTAACTTGTGCCACATTTGGCACCTGAAAACACTAAAGTCTTCATTATGTGCCATGAATTTGGACAATATTATCACTTTAACTGATCAAGAGCAGACTAAAGAATGAAATGACACTTATTTTGTTCATGTCAGATGGTTGCATCTGACGAAAAGTTCAAAGTTGTTCTTCAATAATAATAATTGCTGAAAATATTTTTTTTTCATTTTTAGACCGATGCATAGATTTTATTTTTTTTTTCTCAAAAATAGGAAAAAAATCGTGCAGTGAAGGGTTAAAATTTTATATTCATTACATATGCAACAACATTTTTTTTGTAATTTTTTTTAAATTATTAATTATGGAAAATACTGAATGTATTTCACAATCAATAAAAATGTTAAAAAATCTAGCCATTTTTTTAGTAGTAAAATTTAAAAGAAAGATTCAAAATTTCCATAAAAAATATCTACAATAAATAAATAAAAAATAAATAAAAAATAAATTAATCTATATAGTTCTATTTTAAAATAAATAATGCCTCATAAGTGAAGAATTAATATTCCATAAAAATTATTTTACACTTGATTTTTATATGGTTTTCCATAGGATATTTTATTACTATAGGCTAAAAACCATATGACTTCACTTATGGGTTTTTTTTTATGATAATTCAATGTCATACTTCAAACTATTTTTTATTCCATTGGCCGTATTGTGATGGAATAATTTTGATTGTCCGTGTAATTAAACTATACACCGGTTTTCAAAAGATTGAAATGATTCGATAAAATTATAGTACACAAATTGTGTATTTTAAATTTAAAACGTGTTAGTTGAACAGTTTTTGGTGTGTTATATGTGGAATGACAGACGGACTGAACGATGATTAAAGGTGCTATGTATTTACATGATTAGAAATACAGGTAAAACTAAATATTCATATGCAGTGTAGCATTTGTTAACGAAGTATTCGGTTTACGAACACTTTTGGAAGAGATTTTCTAGTTTGGTTAACAAACAATTTACAAAACACAGTCAAATAGTAACAAAATAGCGTTTTAGATTTGCAATTCTTTATGTTTAATTCTCGACATAGATAACATTTAATAATTGTATACGCATGGCTTAGTTAATCCATCTGTAGACGGGCTTCTGTCTCTACATTTCAGGGCCAATATGTTAGAAAGAACTGACTAGAAACATTTATTTTTATATTTCATGATTCTTTTGAAATAGATATTTCACAAATTGTTAATAGTCTCTAGAGTCCACCTCAGTTTTATCGGGCCCTGCAGTAAACACGATCTAGAGAACTAAAGATTTTTCGAAACGTCAAAGCGAAAATTGTAATCATTTAATGGCGATGTCAATGAATGTAATTCTAAAACTTTACGAAAAGGATTTATAATTTTTCTTATTATTATTTTAAACATGCCACGAACAACGCGATCAAAAAACAATCAGACTATAAAACACAAGACCATACATTAACCCTATTAAATACGGAAAACGTACATCATTTTCCAACAAAGTTAAAAAGTGTTTATTCTTTCAATTTGGCCGGCCGTCTGTCCGCGTTCTAATTGTCGTAAATATATTCGGATTGCCATTATAAAATATTACATATACATACAATTCCAAGTCTCTCTCAGTTTGTTCGAGAGATGGAGCGTTTACAAACGCACACACAGACTGACAGACGGCATTTTTTTCAAAAAATATGTTTTTCAGAATCTCCAGTGTCTGAGACGTGTAAATTCGTCAATATTATAAGTTATATGCAAAGTTTGATGGTACTCGTAACGTTTTCCTTAAATTTAACTTTTTTTATTCAAAATCCGAATCCATATTGAACGGATACTGTAGTGAACTGTGATTTATATATCTTTAAAACCCATTTAAATTGACTACAATTATTTACAATAATTGAGAATAATTAAAAAATACATTTTTTTACTTCTTCTTCTTATGAAATGTACAGAAAAATGCTTCCACAAGTGATTCCTGCTACAGCTAGGTGTGCAGCTTTGGATTACAGACGATGAAAACATTTTTATGATTTAGGAATTAATGACTGGGGCTAAAATTCGCAGAAGCAAATTCAAGTTTTCTACATATTTCACATTCACCATCAGTGCATGGTGAATGTCGACATTTATCAGTGAAAGTCAGAAATAAGACTATTTTTCACGTACTTTGGATGTAATACTTTGGACGTACTCCAAGCAACTACGCGAGTGTTGACATTCTCTGGCGAATAGCATTCTCCAGACTTCGGACCTCCACAATAACATATACATTATAATGTCTGTGAAATAGTATAACGTCATAAAAACACCTCGCAGTTTTTTTTCTATAGAAATCGACATAACTGAATTATTTTGTGTGTTTCTGTAAATGAACTATAAATACTGCATATTTAATTTTCCGAATCTAGGAAAAAAAGTTATCGGAAAAAAAGTGACATAAACTACAAAAGCGGAAAAAAAGTGACGCGGAAAAAAAGTTACAGGATAAAAGGTGACAAGGAATTCGTTATTCATTTTGGGGATTCATTGATTGAGTAATGATTGTTAATCGAGAGGAGGCTCTTAATTTAGAGTGACCTGAGTTAGTGACCCTAGAGTGACCTTAATTTAGAGTACCTGAATGAACTGTTTTGGTACAATTTTTGGAAATACGTTCATACTGAAAAGACGCTTGCCTGATTAGTTTTGGGAATGGATGAATAACCCCCCCCCCCCTCCCATAAGCCCTAAATTAGATAAATCCGTTTTTATTCAGAATTTTCCGATGTATTTCAAATTTTAAATATAAGTTCTTTCTGATAAGGTGAATCCCTGAATAGTTTTAAGTGTTTAATGGATAATAATAATATTATATATTACAATATATACAATATATATTTCTATATATAATAATTAATATATTAATATAATAATTATTATTAAATAATAAATAATTTATAAGTTAATACTGAATTAATAATACATAAATGTAAATAAAATATATAATAAAATATAAATAAATGTTTAAATGAATGTATAAACAAATATAATTAAATATAAAAAATTACACGGATTATCAAAAATTCATTTAAAAAATGATAATATTTGAATGAAATCTGATAAACCTATTCATCTAAATTAAAGGCTGGAGATTAGCCCCCGTACCCCTTTTTTATACTTATCCAAAGGACACTCAAAACTAATTACCGCGAAGTACTCATCAGAATGACCTTATGTCTAAAATTTGACTGAAACCTGATAAGACTGCATGAAAAACACATTTATCTAAAATAAGGGTGAGGAGTAACTTCCCCGTCCCCCTCTTAGACTTATCCAATGTACTTCCAAAACTAATCATGGCGGTTCCTTTATCAGAATGATCCTATGTCTAAAATTTGAATGATATCTAACAAATCTGCAAAAAACCCATATATCTAACTTAAGTGTGGAGAAATCAGCCCCACGTTCTCCCTCTTCATTAGTATAAAATGAACTCTCAAAATAAACCCCCAATAAACTCAGGTTTGAAAGCCTGAGAGCTAAAAAGTAAAGTTTTACAAAGCTTAAAATAATATTTATGGGAAAAATTCTGAAAAGAGTAATATTTTTCTTATTGCATTTAATTTTTAACACTTCCAACAAAGTTTAAAAGTGTTTATGAATTCGGTTTATCTGCCCGTCTTTCTGTCTCTCCGTCTGTCCGTCTATCCACTCTTTAACTCCCTTAAATATATTCCAATTGACCTGAAATTTTTGGATTTTATTCACTTTTACCCTAGCCGAACCCTATTTCAAATGAAGTTTTTTGTATGATAAAGTTATTTACAAGGACAGTCAAAAGTTTGCCGTTACATTACAGCCTAAGGGGGGGGGGACGTTTTAAAGGAATTTTAAAGATGTTACACTCTGTGAAACATATTAAAATTTGTATTCCTTTACGTACTGCACTAAAATATGCGATGAACAATTTTTTCATTTGCAGGGCCACACAAAAAAATTCCATTATATAACGGTCAAACTCGGAATTTTATGAACCATTTTATGTTGAAAAATGTCGCTGAGACTCAATATAAGTTATACGATTTAGTCGTGCATAATATTTACAGGGGCACACAAAAGTTTTCAAGTAGTATATTCTTTCCGAAGTACTGTATATGTATCCATTGATGGGTGATGAATAGATGAAATGCATTTTAATTATTCTATGCGCTTTTCAGTTCCACTAAATCCATGCATATCATAGATGCGTATAAATGCTATAGTTGATATACAGGACCACAAAAAGTGCTCACAAACGTTACTGAATGTGAGCGTAAATTACTTAAAGATAGTTTATAAATAAGTGAACTAAACTGTATTCAGTTTACTAAGAAATGATAGTAGAATATACAGAAAAATTATATACAGGGCCTCGCAAAGAGTTGAAAGAATGGACGCCTATGAATGATAATTTCTATGAATGTTATTTGTGAATGTGAAGATGTTGAAACAAAACATATCGGTGAATTTGTTTGTGTCTTGATTGTCCTTGTGTTTTTAATCAATAAAAAACTTTATTCGAAATGACTTTCGATATTGCAGAAGATATTCATAGCAAATCGTGTGAAACACTTAGGCAATACTAACTGAATATAATAATTAACACTTCTAATTAAAGTCGTTTTTCATTGTCTTACAAATGTGAAATGCCAAGAAAAAGTTTGTGCAAAATATGTTGTTAAGAATTATATAAATTTTGCAGAAAGGTGGTTATTAATAATTATTGTAAAAAATACTCTGCTTACACAGAAAGCTCCTGCAATTATTTTTCTAAAAAAGCAATCTGTCTTTTAAACATTTTCAGAATTTGTGTAATTTTAAAGGCAACATGTAGAATTTTTTTTGAAAGTGCTTTAGATGTGTTGTTTTGGAATCTTCTAAATTGTGTTGTGTTTACAATGTGTTATTAATTTGATGACAAAGTGTTACGCAGCACAGCACGATTGAAGAAAATATTTACATCAACACAATTTACAACGCTATTTCAGCACATTTAACAACACTATTTTTAGAACACATTTCTGAATAGAACAACTGCTTTGCAACATATTTGCAACAAACAACTTTTGCAATATAAAAAAAAAAAACATTTTTTATGTGAAGTTTTCTCATTAACGAAACATTAATGGGTTGTAAATTTGGTGACAATAAGTGTGCTAAAATGCGTTTATTTTTGTGTATTGAAAATTTGCAATGTACGAATGTCTTTGCATTATTATGTTTTAGAATAAGTTGTAAGTAAAATATTTGGTCTATTTCGGGCCGATTTTTTTAATTTCTCATTCACACTGGGATTAGTTAAAGTACAATATAATAATGTGCAATGTACTAAAATTATTCGCAAAAAGTTTTTAAAAATGCAACTCTCATTAAAATTTGTCCATTTGAATTTTTTTTTAAATGGTGAAACGTCCACAACTGATTCCAACTAATTTTTTGAATGTTCCCACATTAATTATATAATTAAGCTTCAATGTAATCAATCTTTTTCATGAGAAAATATCTAGCTTATACTTTAATTCTCACCTAAATCTGTCCAATAGATGTTTTTAAAAAGAGAAAATTTTCAAAGTCAGGCTCTAATGATAAGTCTTTCCTTCATAATCCTATTTGGTTGTTAGGAAAGTCATTTTCGTATGGGAAATTTAATTCGTACCGGAAAATTCTGTTATTTAATTATTAGATATTTTTCCGATATCTAAGACTTGGATATTAGTGAACAAAATTTTCCGGTGCGAATTGATTTTCCCAAACGGAAAGGACTTTCCGATCGACCCAATATAACCAAGCAAATTAGAACTATGCGTTGTTGTTTACTAAAAACGCCAGAGAAAAATTATCTATCTAAGTTTTCAATTCATAGCAATATTCATTAAGCAGAACTAAAGTTTTGAGGATCTGGATACGATATTCCCATTTGCAGCACTTTACATTTACATATATTAGGGAATGGAACTCGAATTTGGAAAAGTTAAAAAGTATAGATGAAAACCCTTTTTTAGATTAAAAATTATGCTAAATTATTTACATACAGCATATATTTCAGATTACCTCTGAAAATCAAAAATCATTTTCATAAGAAGTATATAAATTATTCAATCAGAGAAAATTTTGAAACTGAAAAAGATATTCATAACAGTTGCGAGTCAGAAAATATTATGTTTTATGTCTCATTAAGGCAGAAGGTTACAGCATTTTTTGCTGCTTTAAGATCATAAATCAGATATATTTCTCGTTATTCGACGACATACACGCATATCGTGTCTGAAATTGTGTTTTCCTGGATGTCTTTCAGTTATCTCAGTTACAAGAGCATTCGGCATTGAAGACAAATGTTCTGGAATCGAATCCTACACCGTTTAAAAAAATGGTTACATAACCATAATTTAACACTATTCTGACCATATTATTGGCTATTTTATGGCCAGAATTTAGTTTAATTACGGTCATGAAACCATTTTTTTGAAAAAACGGTCAAATGTCTGAACAGAATGTTGCAAAATTTTAATAGTGTAGCATAGATATATTGTTACGAATTTTGTAAATAGTTAGCGTTTGTACTGTAAAATAATGTAAATAATCTTATTAAGCTCTATTCCTTTACTAATATTAGTTTTTGTTACATTGTCTCTGTTATCAAGCAAACTTGTCTATTATTTTGCAGTGAATGTGTATGGCAGCTTGGCGAAATATTAAAGATATCGCCAAGTTGGCGTCACTTTTGACGACTAATTTTGGTCGCCAAATTTGGCGATATATCGCCAAGCTGGCGACAAACTTGGCGATTGTTGGCGATGGTAACCCTTCCCTCTCTATGGTAACCCCATATAGATATACTGACACATTGAATGTTGTTCCGTGGTTTGTGGATTTTTCGAGAAGGTTGTAGAAATTTCCAGCACATGCTGCGAGCCTATATAAGGAGAGCAATACGAGCTGTCGTTGTTATTATTTATCAGTCAGTCATTGAGTGAGCTACGATTGTTTAAGCAAATTTGCTTGAGTTTTATTTACGTTGTTTTGAATGTGATTTAGTGTTGAGACATTGTATAAAGAGTTTCTGGAATCTATATCTGCACTTGTACGATAGATTTGAACAATTATTTTTGAATATCTAGTAATATTTGTGAGTTTCGAAGACTCTGTTGTTCTGAAGATCTGCAAATAAATTATTTTCTACTTTTCTAAAAGACAAGAGTTTGAAATTGTCTAACCATAAGATTAAAAGAACCCTATATACGCGGTAACAATATTTTTACGCAGACAGAGTACTACCAATTAAATATTTATTATGTTTATTTGCTATTAATTAGAAATTAATCGCCGTTTTGTTTCTTACCCAGTAAAATTATGTATCCTAACGAGTGGTAGAATAAAAAAGGTTTTCGGATTTTGTAGATTGCAATGTAGTCATTGAACGTATACGAGTTGTTTTTTATATAAATAGTGGGACAAATAAAAGTGACCGGGAGGACACTACAGGTGTTTATCATTTTTCAATGACCACTAGCCACAGTGTTCTTCACATTTGCAATGATCAACTTACATTGACACAGCCTGCACTAAAATCTGATCCGGTTTCGACTACTTGGGTATTTTCGGTAATTATTCCGTCCAAACACATCCACTCTTCCGGGCCACTTTTATTTGCCCCACTCTTTAAAAACAAAACAGAATATGAAACAATTAGTTTTTCGAATTTAAGGAAAAAATATACCAAATTTCATTAGATACTTAGGAAACACAGAATATGTGAAACAATGGAAGTTGTACTAACAAGAATGTTGTCGTATATTATTCCACTTTTCACAAAACTTTTGTTTTTGTATTTTCCTGTATTCAAGATGGATAACTTTCTACTATTGAAGAGCATTGTTTCAGTTTTTAGAAATAAATACCTGCAAAACAAAAATTATTATATAATAATTATAGATATATATATATATAAGTGGAAAGAGTATTTGTATGGCTTCTTATTACACCCGTATTTTATCATGTTGACTTCATTAGGTTTCAAATGTCTGTACTTGTCATTAGAAAATCCTGACCAGAACTGCTTGCCCATTGCGCTTTTCTGTTCTAATTAATATTAATAGTCATTTCAAATTTAATCTAGTATGTCTAATTGGTTTCTGTTGTTTTAAATGGACAAATAACCACCATATTTACTTTGATCAGCGGTATGCACAAAATATAATTATGAAACAGAATAGAAAAACACTGTAAAAATACGTTAAATGTTGCCAGCAGTTTTTGCGTTAAAAATTGCAGTAAAACTATATGCAACACAAAAATTACATCTAAATTATATTGCAATTTTTACAGCAAAAAAAGCTGGAACATTGCTGCCAGTAGTTTTTGCCATAAATTTAACATTTTTTTTTTCAATGAAATCTATTAAAAGCCATTCAACATGTTACATCTGAAAAAATTCTAGCATTAACAATAGATTATATTTTTCAGTTCAGAAGTGAACAATTCAAACAGAGCATGTGTTGGTTAAATAGCTGTTTAGAGAATTTTCCAGAACAACCTTATCCCATGAACTTGCTTGTAGGTCAAAATTGCAATTGCTAAAATGAATTCTATCTTTCCGTTTTCATTTAACTTAGAAGGAGCCTTTGTGCTCGCCTCTATCAGAAGATTTTTTTGTTTTTGTTTTTAGTATTCAATAAGTGAGGATATGTTACGTTTATGCCATGAACAATAATTCCATAAAAAACTGAAATTCTGCATAAAATCACTCATAAATAAGAAAAGGTTCGCTGTAGCATATTATTTATTTACAGATTTTGAATTCTGTACTGTAGGTTGTCTTACATGAAAGAGAATTTTTTTAAGAAAATTATTAATATAAAATGGTATGTTTAGACTTACAAATTTTATCCCTGTTCTACATTATGTAATATTGTATTGTGGTAGAATTTGAAATGAGATGCAATATTCTATTTTTAATTTTATTTAATATACATTGTAGTGATGTATCCAATTAATGCATAAAAAGGGGAAATGCAGCAAGAAATATTACCCTATTTTTATTTTTTCGTACAGATATTCAATTGAAGAAAAAACTTTTTTTAAAACATTTAATACATAGAGTAAAAAACATTATCCTATATGTATATAGTAAAAAAATGTAAAAACAATCTAAAATTCTAAAATATAATTGAATAAAGCAAAGATTTAAAATTTTAACTTCTTATAAATTTAATGTATATTTTAGCAAACTAAATTGAAATCTAAGACATCTAATCAAAGAATATTTTTATTTTTTTTATTGCAGTAAGTATTTAATCACATTAAATAAGAATGAACAAATTGTTTAAAATTAATTGTTTTAAAGAGATAAAATTTTATCTCGCTGCGTCACCGGCAGCAGATATAAATTGATTTTAATTTTAGTTATTTCAGTACAGTAATTCTATGCAGAATATGGCTCATTTAAAATACCAACTATGGATTTAAGGTGTTAACGTTAAAAATTTGCTTTTGTTATGACATGATTAATGAAATAGCAAATTAAGTTCTTTAATTTACAGGAAATTATTATAAATAATATTGTCTTCGCTTGACAATACATTTATTCGATGAGATTAATAGTACCGGAATAGATTTAACTATATTATTTACTTATAGCGGTATAAATAGAATTAATGTATATTATTTTTTTATTAGAAAAACACTTTTCAAACGAGTATAACTCAATATAATTACAAAAAGATATTTCATACTAGTCATACTATTTCATTTGATATACTGAATATGTATAGTTTTTTTTAAAATGGCAATAGTGTAAAACAAGTGGAGAATGTTTATATGTGTGGGTAACAATAAATATTAATTTAAACTATTAAGATTTGTTAAACATATGGTAATGACCATTATTTTTGTAAATGAATTTTGGAAAAGTTGATGTCAATTACTATGGGAAACTGTCAAATGAATTATATAAAAAGAGTTTTTATAATTATATGAGGTTGCCATAATTCTTTTATGTCGTTGATATTTTAGTATGTTTTCATTATTTGTAGTCATATTTATAGTTATATCTGTTTTATAAAATGTCTGTTCGTTCTGTTTATTCTATAAAGGTTATGTTTTAACAAAACGTCTACAATCGTAATTGACCGATCATCTTTCGTCATATAGTTTAACGGTTCTTTTTAAGTATTAACTGCAAGACAAAATTATCTAATCACTGTAAAACATTTGTGTAACGTTACTCCATAAAATTGGTGGCAGCCTTGCTGCCTCAAATTTTGTGGAGTACTTTAATCGATATAACTGGTGTAACATTGCAAAGTTACACCAGTATTATATGTTAAAGTTACACTATTATATAAGTGAAAAATTACTCGGTAAAATAGAAGTCGTAGCTGCCACCAATTTTATGGATTAACGTTACACAAATGTTTTACAGTGTTTATACCAATTCAAACTCTGACTTTGATGTATGGAATACCGAATGGAATAATACGGAATTATAATGCCTGTTTCTAAATGACATTTGTTTTTAGAATTCCTAAGATATTTAGTTTGAAAATGTCATGATGAGTTTTCTTCGGTATAAATATATAATTTTTACTTCTAAAGATTGCAGTTGATATTAAAAAATAACCGTTAAACTGTATGACTAAAGATCACCGGTCAATTACGATTTAAATGTTTTGTTAAAATATAACGTTTATAGAATGAAAAGAACGAACAGACGTTTTTAAAACAGATATAACTACAAAAATGACGACAAATAAAGAAAATATTCTAAAATATCAACTGCATAAAAAATTTCATGCAAAATTCAGAAAAAAAATATAAAATCTTCTTTTGCTACAATTTATTTGACAGATTCCCATAGTAATTGGCATCGACCTTTCTAAAATTCGTTTACGAAAATAGTTTAAAACTTAACACGTGAGAAATTTGATCTTACGCTACAACTCTGTCACTATTAAGCTACAAATATAATTATTTTTATAAAAAAACGTGATACTAAAAAAATTTTAAAAAAAATTATCTAACGAAACTTCGCAGATGGCTGTTAGTTTTCCAAATTATTTCAGAAGTTTTGAGTTTGATTAATTAGATTAATTTTTAATTTATTGTTAAATAATTAAATTATGTAGCTTTTGATTAAAAAATAAACTAATACTTCTCTTTTACATTTAATTGGAATATGTTTTTAAAGCATTATTTAAATTTATTTTTAGATTTTATATCTTTAATGTATTTTTAAATGTTTAATGTATTTTACAATTCTCAAATTAAGTATAAAATTTGAAAATAAATAGCTTTACTCTATAAATATTTTAATTTCTAATTTAAAATGGTAATTAATTTGCTATGGAATTTTGAAATAGCATAAGTAATAAAAAGAATTTACTGAGAGATTATATATATATATAAGGTACCCTGGGGTAATAACGCCACGTTAAGGTTCTACCAATTTTCACGGCTTAGTTTTCGGTTGTATTTTTCAAACAAATATAGGATCTGATACAGCAACTCATTGACTATCTATATAAAATAAAATAATTTAACAGATATGTATTCATAAAATGTAATGGCGTTTTTTCTTGACCAATGCTATTTGGCGTTATTACCCACCTATATGGGTAATAACGCCATGCAAAGAAAACTATGAAATAAGATGGAATAATTGCATGTAGATAGCCCAATTCTAAAAATACAAACTCTACAAACTTAAAAATTGACAAATTGCATTCTAAGCTATTGAAAATGTTCAATTTTTTGTGAAAGTGTAAGAAAAATAAGCGTGTGGTGTGGGAGGGGGGGGATGAGGCAAAAGAATATCAGACCGTGAGCTTCTTTTTGCTTAAAAAGGACCGCTTAAATAGAAATATGAGAAACATTGCACAGTTTTAACTGTGTTAATCTGAATCAGTATTTAGGATGTAGCTCGGCCACTGCTGGGAATCAACAGGGGTATTAATGTTAAGGATTGGCGTTATTACCCCGGTATAGTTATTGCGCAGTACATTTTAAATTACAAATTATCTCGAGAAGATATCCAAAATCTTCAACAACATTTTAAAAGTACATGAAATGCACTACAAATGTATGTAATTAACAAAGTATTTCCGGATAAAAAGATAGTCTTCACATCCCAAAACGTATCTCGCAAATTTTAGATCAAGCGTTAATTTTAGTTGTTTGTAAAAACAATAAGACCTAAAAATGAAACAAATTAACTTGAAGCTGTTTTTTGCGATTTATATTACTCAAAACCCTTCTGCGCAGAGCACATGGGTGTCATTTACCTGATTATTTCACAATTATGCAAAATATAAGCACTTGGCGTTATTACCCCGCCTGGCGTTATTACCCCAGGGTACCTTATATATATATATATATATATATATATATATATATATATTACGGCTGGTTATTGAAGTTAAAAATATTTTAGAAAATGCTTTTTTTTTATAATAGCATATAAACATGTTTATATCTATATATTTAATAGATTGTCTTTATTTAAAACGAATGATTCGCGCAAAACAAACAAAATTGCATTGTAATAGGATAGAAATAATGAAATGTGCTTGTATACAGGGTGCGTCGTAAATTCGTGCAAACTTTAAAAATTCATAATAATAAAAAAAAAAATGCTCGGAAAATTTTTCAGTTTGCGAGAGTATGATCAGACGAAATTTGGATTTCCCCCTCATGCATAATAAAAATTATTTCAATAATAACCGATAGATGGCGCTTTTATGCCACATTGAGACGTTTTTTGTAAATTTGGCAAACACAATCGTCGTACTAAATTGTCTTTAAAACGTCGTACGAAATTGAGAACCCCATTTAATTATTAGGGGGGTTTTGCTTCTTAAATCGAGTGAAACTTTTGCAATGCAATAGTTGTGGATTCACCATTGCAGTAGAAAAGTTTAATCACTAGTGGTCGATCTGGTAATAATAGGATGTTGCCCAGATCGAAAGATTAATCCACTTCCAACCAGATATTTTACTGTTAGACTGATTTGCATAAATGCCTAAGTATGAATTGTGAGCGCCCTCTATCGTTTACTTTTTAAATATTTTTTATTATCCATGGAAAAATAATCCAAAATCCCTCTTATCATAATCGTGCAAACTGAAAAATTTTCCGTTCATTACTTCTTTTATTATGAATGTTTAAATTTTACAAAAACTTATGACGCACCCGGTACATATTTGAGAAAGTATAATTTGAAAACTGGCTGCAGCAAAAAGATTAAAATTTATTAACTAAAATTTAACTGATTATCAATTGGAAAATTATAAACATTACTTAGATACTTTATTATCTAATTCAAAGAAAAATCGATTTTGTAAAATCAGTACTCTACTGCAGTTTTAAATAAAGTATATGTGCATACAGTATCGCGAAAAACGATTATTAAAAGAACAGTCACGCGCATCATTTGACTGCAAAAATTGAACACACTGTACATTTAGCAAATATCAAGGATTTTTCTTGTATATTACACAGATATTTCAGTCGTTTTTTAATATATAATAATTTTAAATTTGTAAATTTTTTTGATTACTCTGATAACTGAATGTAAGAGCAACTTTTATAAAAATCTCATAAACAAAGCTTCAAAATTCAATAAATTATCGTTGATATAATATGCTCAAAACCGATTGTTCCCAAAACGAAGAAAAAGGATGAAGG
Organism: Maratus speculifer; assembly: GCA_964019185.1. NCBI lineage: Eukaryota > Metazoa > Arthropoda > Arachnida > Araneae > Salticidae > Maratus > Maratus speculifer. Next base: position 364,291,520 of record OZ025294.1, read on the forward strand.
ACAGTATGAATTTATTTTATTGTTTTTTCGCAATTTTGATTTTAGGAAATTGGTATAATTTCAAAGATATAGTTATATAGTATACAGTGTTATAAACATCTGTTATTATGCTTGTTGTGATTGGGAAAAGGACGAGAACCCTTTTTTTTTTATTTTTCGTTCTATGAAATAGGCCAAATGATCATAGTAATGGTTAGAAGCACATTGCATTGAATGAGGGCCAGCAAAACACCCACAATAAAAGGACACGAAAAAAATATACTTTTATAGTTGTTCATAGATTTTTTTTATGACAATATCAACTTAAAAGTCACTTGTGAAAAAAAAATAAAGTAAATAGGAAAAAAAAAACATTACCTGAATCTTGACGACTGAAGAATAAGACTCGAGACGAAAAAAAAAAATTACCTTGGCACAAATTGAAGAAATTGAAGAATAAAACTTTATTTATAATCATTTGTGAAGCAAAGTGATGACATTATATTTTTATAACATATTCTCGTGAATATACAATATATGTATATAGATCATTATTTATGTCATAATAATTCTTCTCATGGATGATAAACAGGTATAGGTATTCTTTTTCACACAAATTTCTTTATATATATTCATTTGACAAAATCGATCAACCATTTTTATAAAGATCTGAAAATTAACTCTTGACATCATCAACATTATCAACTCAATAAAAGAAGAGATTGAATCATGATGAGATTTTTTTTTTCTCCTGGGGATCCCATTTTGCGAAGATAATTATATTTTGCCTAAAAGCCATCTTCCATAAATCGAAAAATTACAATATTTTATGCAAGAAGAATAATATTGACATTAGCTTCCAAAAAAAAAAAAAAAAAAAAAAAAAAATGATTTCATTGAGAAACAATCTGGAATGAAATGGAAAAATTCGCACAACATAGAAGAGTGCCATTTTAAACTGCGATAAAGCATATATGATATTAATAGATTCTCGACAAGCTATGGGAACCTTTAAGCGGTCGGTAGAAGAAAAAGGCCAAAAGGATTAGGTCGATGCGGTAGAGGTACTTTGCTCATCCCAACAAAACAACCACACGACAGCTTACCTTCCATCCGACTGCCCTAGCGGCACTGAGAAAAGGGGAAAGGAAAGCGTAAGGGTTACCGCAAAAACGGAACACGCCAAGTTGGCAAAGTTAGAATGGGGAAAGCGAGAAAAAGGAGGCCAAGTTACGTGTCAATGTATAGGGAAATATGAATTTAATAAGGAAAAAATGATAATACACTTAAAGAAGGAAAGCCAAAAAGGTGGCCAGGCACTAAACTGCTTAAATCACGTCATCTGTAGAATTTAATTTGATAGGCCAAGGGGAGGGCCTGATTAAACGGAAGTAACCACCCATAGAACAACCGAGAAATTTCTAGAAGCTTTTTAAACCGGAAGGAATGAATTCAAACAAGATTTTACCGTTTTAGAACATTCGATAAGCTACGTAAGGAAGAAATATTTACAGGAGAAGACATCAAAAGAAACGAAATCGAAATAATATTTAAAATGAGAACATTAATAAAAAGGGGATGATAGGAAATAAAATGGTTAATACAATTGAATTAAAATAAAAATATGGCAGGGGTTATCGAGTAACCACCACAATGTTGTTTAATGAGTATAAAGTAGCATTAAAAATACTTATTTGAAAACTTTAAGTTATGTAGATATGATACAAGATCACAGTATTACATAACTTAACACTGGCATTTAACACTTCGGGAAAAGTGCCCTTATCGATACTTTACTGGGATACAATATATTATGCATTATTCATAGCAAAATTGAATCCAAAAGTATTTCATTTTAAATTAAAAAGACAGTCGCCATATTTGATTTCGTTTTTATAGCATTTCGAGTGTCTGTAGCATTCCGAAATTTACGTGGAAGATCTGGTTGTCTTCTATACTAACATTTATTATGTATTTTGACTTCCAAACTTTTTCAGAACAACAAATAGTTTTTAGAACAACTGATGTTTTCGTAATGTCTTCAAATAGATCTTCTTGAAATAAAACCGTACTCAACTTAAATTTCAAATTTCAATATTTTGTCATAAACAATTTCGAGAACTTGTGCCTTTTATAAGGATGTTATTGCGCTTTCCGTGTCCACGATTTTCTGCTGAATAGAAAAATAGTTAATTATATTATTACGTATATAAAGAACTCTGAAATTACTGACCTGATGCATTAAGTATTAATTATCATGTTTACTTTAATATTAACTATTTGGAAAATAGTTTTTGTCCTGGATATCACTGGGAAATATGAAGTATATCTAAATATTTTTATTGGTTGAATTCAACAACAATTTTTATTCGTTTTCTTATTTGTCCATGCTTTATATCCGAAAATGGAATACTTCTGTTTTTGATTTCATTCGTTTTGTGATTGGTCCATGTTTAATGTCCAAAAACGGAATACTTTTGTTGCCACAATGGCAAAAAATAGTAATAAAAACGTTACAAAAAATAATAATTTACAAATAAATTGTGATAAAGATTTCAAACAGAATTCATTTGAAAGTGCATTTTTTCACTATGCAACGGTGTAAAAATTTTAAATGTGCGATGTTAAGAAGTTTAAAAATTTGCAGTTCCGAAAATTGTAAAATTAAAATTTCATTTAAAATTTGTTTATGATGTGTCCAGGAATATTATTGTTTAATCCATGTCGCACGTAATATGAGGCGTTCAGAAGTCAATCTGATTAACTCCATCCAACAAAAATGCACATTTACGCAGTTAAAGTTGCATATCTATAAACTACTGTTTTTTTTAATTATTGGTCTAGGAATATTAATGTTTAATGCATGACGTACGTAATATATAATTTGTTATGATCATCATAAAAATGATGCTTATTATTATTATGAAATTAAGAATATAATTTATTTAATAAAGAATTTATTTAAAGGTCTTTAAAATTTTTCTCTTTGAAAATATCAGTTTTCAAATAGTCGTTGTACTTTCTTAAATTATTATTTTTTTAAATTGCGTAACCTACCGAAAATGAGAGGAATATTTTTTTTTAAATTCTTTTGAGTACTCATGAAGAATATTAGAAATGCTCCGTCTCTGAATAAATATGTTGTAAATAAGTTCATTGATATACAGAGAAGAAAAGATATAAGAAAAGAAATTGTAACTTTCCTTCCTTTACAGTCTACCAACAGCGACTCAGCATTAATTCATCAATATGGGAAGTTTTTTGACTTTATCCTGCTAATAACCATTTAAGTTATTGAAAAAAATAACATTTGACCGTATGTGTGGAAAAATGTCACTTTTTTTTATTTTTATTATTTTTTTTTTTGGGGGGGGGGGGAGGGGTGTTAAATTTTTCTCTTTGAAAATATGAGTTTTCAAATAGTCGTTGTACTTTGTTAAATTATTATTTTTTTAAATTGCGGAACCTAGCGAAAATGAGAGGAATATTTTTTTTAAATTCTTTTGAGTACTCATGATAAATATTAGAAATGATCCGTCTCTGAATAAATATGTTGTAAATAAGTTCATTGATATACAGAGAAGAAAATATATAAGAAAAGAAATTGTAACTTTTCTTCTTTTACAGTCTACCAACAGCGACTCAGCATTAATTCATCAATATGGGAAGTTTTTTTACTTTATCCTGTAATGCTAATAACCATTTAAGTTATTGAAAAAAATAACATTTGACCATATGTGTGGAAAAATGTCACTTTTTTTTTGGGGGGGGGGGGGTTTACATTATTTAATTACAAGAACGATATTAATTTTGAACTTTTTGAGTCTGGTGTACTATTATTAGAACATGTCTTTTAATTGAATATTATTTCGTTTTAATAAATACGTTTGTACTGTTTATACGTAGTAATGTTAGCATATGTCAACGCATTTACTATATGGCTTCTTTAGCGTTTGGCCATTTAGTAGCAATAATAATAACAAATATTTGTTTAATTCTCTTTCAGAGCTTGCGATTCTTTTTTTTTAATATCTTTCATTCTTCAAATTTAAAATGAATGCTACTTACCTGAAAGAATTAGAAGCCAGGATACTGTAAGTTTTGTAAAAAAAATTCTCTAACAAAATTTGATAGGTGGCTATTTATTTTCAAAATTATTTCAGAACTTTTGAGCATAATAAAGCACAAAATGTATTAGAAAGTTGTCACTGCAGTTAAATCTTGTTGTAATGCAATATTTTCTAAACATCTCTAAAAAATCAGCCTTAGCCCTTTTTTTTATACGAATTTGATTTGTATAGTGTCACAAAACAACAACAATCCTTATGTTTCAGACAATGAAAGTTTCGTTAATCTCTAATTAATTTATTTGGATAGCGACTGTTAATGTTATTAACGTAAAAATATTTTTTTTCTAAAAATTCAGACCTGAAAAGGTTATGTAAAATTTATACACTTTAAATTTCTACATATACACGGATTCATTATAGCTTCATTTTTTTTTATAAAAACAACTTCTAGATTAATAAACACTGCATTGCATTAAGAAGCAACTCTAATGATATCTATAAATTGTTCTTGAATAATGCTCAAGAACATGATAGCGAATCATAGCTCTTTCCATTCTAGTGTGAATGTCTTTTATTTACGATGTAATAATTTCAGTCTTTTGAAGTGATGAATAAATTTGGAGGTCTTCTTTTGACTATACATGTTGTAAAATGATTTAATTGGGAGATGTTGTTTTCTTACCACTTCAATTGTATATATATATATATATATATATACAGTGCGCGAAAAAAGTATAAGGACAACATTTAATTGCATGAAAATATGCTTTATTTTCATTTCACCTAAATGAAATTTTTATACATCTTACTTCTGCTACATAATTTTGTGATAACATTTATACCCGATAAAAAACATAATACAGCTTCAAAATACTGATTTTACAAAATTTAACATTAAAGGAAATACGGAAAAAATTATAAGGACATGTTCCAAAATACTTTGAAAATATTTCAATAATCAAGAAAATTACCTTTTTTTTCAATCACTTGAATAAGCCGAGAGGTCAGAGATCCTGACAGATCTTTTAAAATGTCCACAGATATTTTTTCCCAAGCGTCTTTGATAGCGACGACAAGATCTTGTTTACATTGATACTGTGTGCCATTTTTATAAACTTCTCGGGCTAGAAGTCCCCATAAGTTTTCGATTGGATTAAGATCGGGACTTCTCGCCGGCCAATCAAGTAACTTTACAGAATTAGCTTCAAACCAAAGTTTTGTGCTCTTAGAAACGTGTATCGAAGCATTATCTTGCTGAAAAATATAGTCCCCTGAAGTAATTAGTGGCGCTTCAGGTAACAAATTTTCTCCTAACATATCAACATACCTGTCCGAATTCATTTTATGATTGATAAATACAATTGGAGTGGTTCCATTTGCCGCAAAACCGCCCCATACCATAACTGAGCCACCACCAAATTGACGCCTGGAAAACACTTCCTTGGTCTTTCGCAAATCATACCAAAAATAACGAAAACCATCAGGTCCATCAAGATTGAACTTTTTTTCGTCCGAAAAAACTACATCAGCCCACTTTTGACCAAGAGAAATGTATTTTTTGGCAAAGTCAACTCTTCTTTTCTTATGATGATTTGTAAGAGGGGGACGTGACACTAATTTCCCATAAGAAACTTGAGGATGTTTACTCAAAACATTTTGAACAGTCCTCGTTGAGCATGGTAAACTCAAATATTGTCTAACTTCATTTGCGGTTTCTTTTTTCTCGCAAGCTCTTCTTACAATCATTCTTTTTTGTCGACGAGAGAGAATGTCGGGTCTCCCAGTTCGCTTTTTCATACCATACATCCCAGGATTTTTTAGAAAATTATAAACTACCGTTTTAGATCTCTTGATTCTTTTTGAAATTTCCCATCCACTTAATCCACATTCTCGAAAAGCAACAATTTTTCCTTTTTCAGAGTCAGAAAGTTGAGTTCCTTTGGGCATCGTTACAAATTTACACTGAAAGTCGCCGAGTAGGAAATTTTTTTCGCAAAGGAATCTTTTAACTCGGAAATGTCATTTGTTGCTTTCAAATATGCAAATTTTTAAATAATTACTGGAGAAAAAGCAATGTCCTTATACTTTTTTCCGTTTTCATTTTAGTTCAAAAATCAAAATTTAAATTTTAAAAGATTTAAAATGGAAAATTTTAATTACTTTACGCATGAAATATTTTAGTTTTACATCTATTTTTGCTGCAAAAATTTGCATACGATTCTGATAACAAGGCTTCTAGATTTGGCGATTTTTCGCGTGTCCTTATAATTTTTTCGCGCACTGTATATATATATAAACTTTTGAAATATGAATGGATTTATGGAATACCCGAATATTTATAGAGCGCAGCATTTTTTAATATCTGCTTTTCAAATAATTTTTTAAAGACATGTAGGAAATCCTAATGTATATGTTTTTACCAACCGAATGATAAAAATATATTGACATTTTTGTCGTTCACAGTTTTGGTCTACAATTAAAAATCCCTATATTTCTTCTAAGCATTTATTGCACGTAAAATATGTCCCAGTTTATGTCTTAGTATCATTTAACTAATTGTATAAAATATATAAGATAATGTCACTAGAATCATTCTGTAGAAATTTGGAAGAATTACTTGAGCACGCGTGTAATTTATAATATAAAATCACGAGAGAGAAATATGCAGATAAACTATTAAATAAATATAGAACTCAATTTTCATTTATAAATTGAAACGTTAAGTAGGCAATATCTCTTAATTTAATGAATTTAATAAGAAATACTGTTGTAAATGGTATCTAAATGTATCTCGGTAGCTGCATGTTCAGATATACTGTTTCGAATCTGTTGGGCTGTTAAAAAAAGGGGGTTATATATCTAATTTCGAAATAAAGCAGGCAATGAAGGTTAAACAGTATGAGCAACGGAGCATTATACATGCAAAGAGGGTATCAGTTTAAGAATCATCAAACATAAACGATTTGACTACGTCTGTATATCATTATATTTCTACCTCGATTAATAACTGAAGTCTCTAAAAATAAGAACTTGGTCAATCAAATGTCGATACTTTAACTGCATTGAATTTTTTTTTAAAATATAAATGTCACTTTTTCATATTTATAAAACAGGCATAACCACAAATAATGAAAATATGCTAAAATATCAACTGCAGAAAATGTTTCATGAGAACCCCATAAAAATATAAAAGCTTTTTTTATATAATTTATTTGGCAGTTTACCATAGTAATTGGCATGAGCTTTGCCAAAATTTGTTTATGAAAATAACAAAAAAATTAACACGGGAAAATTTTGATCTTACGTTACAGCTCTGCCACTATTAAGCTATTAATGTAATAAATTATAATAAAAGCCAGGATACTGTAAAGATTGTAAAAAATTCCCTAACAAAATTTGACAGGTGGCTATTTATTTTCAAAATTAGTTCAGAAGTTTTGAGTTTAATAAATTAGATATTTTTTTCAAAATTTATTGAATAATTAGATTACGTAGTTTTTTGAGGTAAACGTAAATTAATATAACTCTATAACATTTATGTAGACTATATATATATTTTAATTATTAAAATTTATTTTTAGATTCTGTATACTCAATGTATTTTTAATATTTGAATGTATTTTACATTTCTCAAATTTCTTATAAAAATCAAAAAGAAATATATTTTTACTATAAATATTTTAGATTCTAACTTAAAATTCTCATTTGCTATGGAATTTTGAAATAGCAAAAGTTGTAAAAATAATTTTGCATTTTAAAAACCAAATATTACGGCTGGTTAATAAAGTTTAATATTTTAGAACTTTTTTTTATAATGACAGATAAACATGTTTATCTCTGTATATTTAATTACACATCTTTCAAAAAAGTCAAAAGTCGTTCATTTAAAATGAACGACTCGCACAGAACTAACAAAATAGCATTATAATATGAAGAAAATAATGATATTTGCTAGTATTTATATAATATACTACCTCTGAAAATAAAGTTCGGTGAATGAACTCACATCGAAGATCTGGCAACACTGGGGAAACAAAACGATGCACCTGCATAGAGGCAAGTGTAGACCATCTTCCCCCACCGTTGTTCATTTGAATGCTGTGTAAGACGTGCTTTACTAAGTCCTTGTTCAGTGTGTTGTTAACTGAGAACAGGAAAATGAACGAATAAAATATCAGTTTAAAGTTTGGTTTTAAGCTTTGCAAGACACCGAAAGAAATTCATGAGGAATGGTGCAAATTGAACACCTACCATACTCACCAGATCTCAATCCTGCAGACTTCTTCCTATTTTCACTACTCAAACTCTCTTTGAAAGAGATTTGATCATATTGCTGACATCCAAAGAAACGTGACCGAAGCTTTTGAACTTCATCCCAAAAGAAGACTTCTTGCGAATTTCCCAGGACATGTATGGCTGATCTCAGCGGTGCATAGTTATAGGAGATGACTATTTTGAAGAATGGTATGGTAACTTTCGTTAATATTTCATCTAAATTAATACTACAGGACTATTCACCGAACTATATTGTCAGAGGTAGTATATATGTATTTACTAGTATTTATATATTATATTTATATTTTACAAAGCATAACTTCAAAACTGGCAACTGGGAAATGATTTTAATTTATAATTATCAATTTATCTGAGTATCAATTGGAAAGTAAAACGTTAATAACACAGTTTATTCTCTAAAACTAAGAAACTTTGAATTTGTAAAGTCCGTACGACAGCAATTTTCAAAAGACTATACAGGGTGAGTCATAAATATCGAAACTTAAATATTGCCTTATACCTTAAATATTGCCCCTAGACCCATACTTCCAATTTCAAAAATGCATAAAAAAGGTGAAATTTTTGATAAGATAAGTTGCAACTTCATGGGGGGTCTATTTGAAAAAATACGAAAATTAACATTTATACGGCCCTCGTAGGATAAAAATTCCAATTAGGAAAACTTTCCTTATCCAGTCCTGAATAATACACAAAAAGTTGCATCTTCATATCTTCAAAATACGTGGAGTTACAACCGTTTGAATAATTCATCAGGTTTTAAGGGATTAGACACAAATTGAAATGCGCGCAATTCAAAAGACAATGTTACTTTAACAGTTGTAGAAACGCGTAAAAAACCATTCTTTTGAGTTAGAATTTTGATTTTTTTCTTTTTTTGTGTTGGTTAGCTATATAATTAACTAAGAAAATCACATCCTAAAATTTATCAAAAAATATATATAAATTTCATATGGATACTACTGGTTTAAATGGGTTAATTAAAAATCGTTATAACTCCAAACATTATTTATCGGATTTCAATTTCTTTCTATTTAATTAAAAATGAAAATCTGATTTTAGTTTTGTTTCGGGGTTTTTGTTTTTCAATATTTATTTTAGAACTATTAAAAATATTTATTTAAAAAATAATAACTTTTAGAAAATTATATTTTCAAAAGTATATAATTTTTCATTTTTTTTAAACAAAACTAATGTAAAATAATTAAAAATGACATGGTTCAAGTTTGTACTTTTTTTTCTTAAACAATTCTTCACTTTTAATAATTTAAAGACGAGAAATAGTCGGGAAAAACAGTCATTATACAGCAAAACGAAATGTACTGTTTTACTGCTCATCAGTTATTTAAAAGAATGCTTTTCTAAGATGCAGATTAAGTCCTTTTTAAAAATTTAGCTCTCGCAACTTCAAGCTTTTTATCGTCCTGGAGAGGCTGTTAAAAATCTGTATTCTGGGATCAGGTCAGATCAGGACCAAGACGTTACTTTTTTCTGAAGACTCGCCTACCCGGGTCAAATGTATTTTTGATATCGGAGATAACTGCTTTCTTTTTCCCAGGTCTGCACTGGACGAAATTTTCATTCGCGGTATCGAACAATCCGTATTAAAAGAACAGACCTAATACGTGCATAAAATAAGTAACATCTGGTTTAATCAATATTTTTACAAAGACCACATAACTTTTAAATTCGCTTTTATTTTACAAAAAAAAAAAAAAAAAAAAAAAAAAAAAAACTTGACTATGTAGAAATTTACGTCTGGGCCGGCTGTGATTAAGCTTTTTTCCAGGCTGGTCCGGATTATGATTTTAACATTATTTCATGCCGGGCTGAACTTTTTTCCCTATGGGTCGGTTTAGGACCGGACCTACATATTTCGATCTATTCAGACCTCCAGTGCTAACGATCAACATGTTTTGAAAACAAGTTTCGATTTAAATCAATACGCTGCATTATTATGTCCAAATAAGAGGCACGGTCTTAAACCGACATATAATAACGAACAATTTGTGGACGATCCCTTATTTGCTTTGAAAATGGATGAAAAACACTTCGTTTACAGCCATGGTAAAGTGGTGTAAGTCACGAATTTTGGAGAATTTTGGATTTTAATATCTCTGTCAGATTTTCAGATACGGAGATGAAATTTTTTTTGTTCAATTTAGGAATGGATAAGGAATAACTTCCTAATTGGGAATTTTGCTCTACGGGGGCCGTATAAAAATTTAATTTTCGTATTTTTTGAAATAGACCCCCCATGGAGTTGCAACTTATATTATTAGAAATTTCACCTTTTTTATGAGTTTTTGCAATTGGAAGTATGGGTCTAGAGGCAATATTTAAGGAGATAGCCAATTGTTTCGATATTTATGACTCACCCTGTATATACAGTAACAAGAATAAATTTAACTTTTTCAAAAAAATGTATAACCGACTCCAAAGAAAAGCGCTAAAAAGAATTAAATAATTCTATAAAATTCTCTAATGACAAATCGTTATCCAATAACCACACATTGACTATCATGTACCGGTATAATACGGTTAAATTTAATATATAGAATTTAATATCCACCAAACATAGATTTTCCAGAGAATATTTTTTACAAGAGATTAATTTACATATTTTTGATTTAATTTTTGAATATATACATATAAAAAGTAATGAATTACTTTTTGAAGTTGGTGCCAAACAATCATAATCGATAATGATTCCCCCATTTTATTTATGGTACTAGACATAATATATCCACAATTCTTACTATACTTAAGATAGTTTGGCACCAACTTCAAAAAGTAATTCATTATTTTTTATATGTATATATTCAAAAATTAAATCAAAAATATGTAAATTAATCTCTTGTAAAAAATATTCTCTGGAAAATCTATGTTTGGTGGATATTAAATTCTATATATTAAATTTAACCGTATTATACCGGTACATGATAGTCAATGTGTGGTTATTGGATAACGATTTGTCATTAGAGAATTTTATAGAATTATTTAATTCTTTTTAGCGCTTTTCTTTGGAGTCGGTTATACATTTTTTTGAAAAAGTTAAATTTATTTCCTACTTTTTAGTTATTTATACCGTAATACATAATTATGTGTACTGACATATGATGGCTCTTTGCAACGCATTACTAATGAAGGCACTTTGCTGAGTTTTGTTGTAATCGCTTTACTTGTCACTGTTTCATTGTCAACTTTTCAAAAGACACTTACAATATCGGTTAGTATCGTTTGTGAATCTTTAGGTTTTCTGGATGTGGTAACTTCTTCAGATCTGGCACGACGAAAAGCTACCGCATTCATGAAATCTTAAAGTCAACATCTAATCGTACGGACATCGGAAGTGGTTAAAGAAAGGTGACAATGCCTCAAGTAAAGTGTCCTTACACATAAGCGCGCGGCAAAGAGCTTCCATATATGAGTAAACAGCAAAATGACTCCATGTATCAATGAATAGTAAAATGCTTTTCTAGTGTAGTCAAAAGTACTCCCCCTTCAGTCAGAAAAAGCAAAAAGAAAGATTTTAACAAAAATCGCTCTATGATTCAATAGATAAACAACAACAATCTAATTCCTATAAATGCAGTAAAGGCATCGGAAATGAGCTGTGATGATTCGACGAGGAATCCGAAAATCATAACCTGTACTTGGCTGCATCTATAAGAGAGTGACAGCATTCGATGCCCAAATACTTTTTTCTCGGACGCTTTTGTCTCAACTAAACTGTTAAAAATTTCACCATTTTGCTGCATCGTCACTCCACCGCTTTTATGGAAAACGATTATTTCAGCCTATCATGGAGCATTCTCATGGGACAAAAGACAAATATTTTATAAAAGCGGGGGAGTAACGATGCAGCAAAAGGGTAAATTTTTTTTACAGTGTATGTATGAGATATTCCATAAAAGGGATGGAGTGATGATGCAGCAAAAGTTAAATTTTTAACAATGTACCGCAATGCTAGGCATTTTCTATTATAAAAATTGATGATGATTTCCTGATAGAATTCGATTGTACGCCGAATGATCCTTTATTTCTACGCAGACATAAATGCATAATCCATATTATTTTACAAATTCGTGGACATACAAGCACAAGATAGCACAAGGAAATATTACGACACAAGAAGAGTACAACCGGGAGCTACACATAAAAAGTGTGTGCAACGAAGCCAGTGGGATTCGAACCCACAATCTCCTACGCTCTCAAGAGATTAGCAGTGTGGTGTCTTAACCACTCGGCCACAAGGACCCCCTTGATGACTCATTTTTGTCCAGAATCTTTTCAATCAATCGTATACTGTGCTCCATGTGTCGTCATATTCACATCGAGGAATCCTACATGAATAAAATCTGAAATCATTCTGGTGTCTAATCCGGTAACGAAATCTATCTAAAGATAATTTTGTTACACATATCTGTGCACTTTATTTTGCATTGATATGTAGAGATAATTCTTTCCTCCGGAGCAAAATATATACTAAAGGATTTTCATCATTTCAACAACTTAAGGATGTCGATTGGTATCGATGTCTATTTCCGCTTTAGTGGATGCGAGAACTTGTCCATTTAAGCTCTAACATTTCGGAAATTTATCGCTCCAGCAAACTTTAAGGCCGGATGAAGAAAAAGACCCGGATGATAATGTGAAGTCTATGCGGGTGTTCTTTTCAAATATCTCGCTCAAATTTTAAAATTTTTTTACGTGATTTTTTTTTGCATAGGATAGCTGAGGATATTCCACAACCGGCCTAGTTTTTACTTTTTCAATTTTGGTTTCAGATTTAAAAAATATATATTTTAAATTTCAAAACCGGTTTAAACGGTTCTGAAATTGAAACTATCATTATAAAAAACATACATAAGCAAAATCGAAGAAGTAAAAACTAGGCCGGTTGTAGATCCTCCTCGGCTATCCTAAGCAAAAAAAAAATCATGTAAATATATTAAAATTTGGGCGAGATATTTGAAAAGAATGCCTCCAAAGTCTTTACACTAACATCAGGGTTTTTTTCTGAGACTAGTGTAGTGCCTTAAAGTCCACATTGAAATCTACAGACTTCGTAATTGGGCATTGAAAAGCTGACAATCGATCAGTACACGTTAAAATTATTGTGAAAAATTACCTTTGTTTTTAAAGCTATCTATTTTCTGACTAATGAGAGCGATCTAAAAACGTCTATGGAGCGTTTTCATTGGTCAGAAAATAGATAGTCTTTAAAAACAGAGGTAATTTTTCAAGATATTTTAAACAGGGTACACTGTTAAAAATTTGACCCTTTTGCTGCATCGTCCTTCCACCGCTAATATAGAAAACGATTACTTCAGCCTATTATGGAGCATTCTCATGGATCAAAAGTGAGATATTCTATAAAAGCGGGGTAGTGACAATGCAGCAAAAGGGTCAGATTTTTTACAATTTAAAGTACGCGTGCAGAATCAGAGCGCGTCAAGTTGCTTCTATGATTCAATGAATAGCAAAGTAATTCTAAATGTTCGTATGTATTAAAATGCTCTTTTCAGTCATAAAAACTAAAAAGGAAGATTTTATCAAAATCACACCATGATTCAACATGCGTTTATATGAAAGTAGTAATATTTGAAGTTAAGAATGCTCTTTGATAAACGCGGTTTTCCAAATTACAGAAAATTTAAGAATTTTTATTCCAGAACTTGGCGGTAGTCGCCTGAACGAATTTGTTTTATGGGTGAAAGAAGTTAACTAGCTTAACTTTAATGGTAAGCTTATCAAAATTTTTCGTCATTTATATTTGGCCAAATGTAAATCTAGCACATAGCAATGTACTTTAATCACTTTGTGAATCCGGCATAACAAGCACCCTGATACACAGATACTCTTGCTTTAACGTGTAAGGCTCTTTAGAGATGAATTTTCAGCTTTTTGATATCGAATTCTCATGTCTGGATCGATGTGGATCTTTTACGTTGGTGGATATGAAAATTGTTCCAGCTAAGATTTCGTACTTTGGAAAAAAACTAGCATCTCTACAACAGTGGTTAGGATCCAAAAGGATTATTCGTTGTTAAGGAAAACAAGATTGACCAATCATAAGCCTTCATTTTTGAGAACTTTTCATTGTTCCAAGGAGAGAGTCTGGAATACATGGAGTGAAAATCTGCTATCGACACTGTAAAAAATTTGACCCTATTGCTGCATCGTTACTCCATCGCTTTTATAGAATTTCTTTGTTTTGACCAATAAGAATGCTCCATAATAGAGCGAAGTAATCGTTTCTTGTAAAAGCGATGGAGTGACGATGCAGCAAAAGGGTTCAATTTTTAACAATGCAAGCAGTGCTAAAAATTTGTATCCTTTAAATGTGCAATGATGCTACTGAATTCCAAAGTGTCGATCACAGCGACATCGGCGGCATTTTCATGATACATTATCTAGACTAGCAATAATTCTTGCATTTTTAGAAAATGTCCTGCAGATGTCGCTTCTATCTTTAAATTTCATTAGCATTGTTGGACATTTAAAGAATAGAACATTTTAGCCCTTTTTTTAAGTGTTAAAGAGGGCGTGTTCAGCACAACTTACCGGTTACTTACCGACCACTTACCGATTGTAGACAAGTACGAAATGAAAATCAAAGCAAAGTGTGACGTCAGCTACAATTGAACAGAATAGTTTTCATTTATGCCACAATTTGTTTTCGTACTGCTCTACAATCGGTAGGTAACATTGGTTACTTTTGTAAGTTGCTCTGAACACGCCCTGAGATAGCCGATTTCCACGCATATTCACAGTATCCGCAAAGATACTCTTTGGGAGGATTGAAATCTGATAGGGATTGGCCGACGCGTTTTCACGTAACTTGGCGATAATTATACTTGGCGTAGCGATGGACGCTTCCGTCGAGTTTGATTTCCTTCGGAGCCGAGTACAAAGTATACCGAGTACACAGTAAAAATATGTACTTAAAAACTTTTAAAGAGTACAGCTTTCAGTAAGATACGTTCCATCCAATGCAATGCTGCAAGAGAAAAGTTACTTTGTACTCGGTTCGGAAGGAAATCAAACCCCTCGACGGAAGCATCTATCGCTCGCCAAGTATAATTATCGCCAAGTTACGTGAAAACGCGTCGGCCAATCCCTATCAGAATTCAACCCTCTCGAAGAGTTTCTTTGCGGATACTGTGAATATGCGATTTTCCACATTATATCCCCTAGATGCTATATTTCCGGTTTCTTGCGTAAGAGAACTTGTCCGGAATCCAGATAGAATTTGCGCTGTTAGCGAAACCAGATTAACGAATCAGAAGCCTGAATTTTAGCAAATTTTTCAATGTTTTAAATGAATTTTCTTGTTTATAAATCTCGTTTCGCAAACAGCGCAAAATTAATGCGAATCCTGGCCCTCGTCCAGTTAGGATTTTGCACTTTCAACGCTGTTAAAAATTTGACTTTAAACTTCACTTAAAACTTGACGTTAAAAATTTACTTTATCGTCAATCCATCACTTTTATAGAAAATGATTACTTCATTGTATTATGGTGAATTCTCATAGGTCAAAATAGAGATATTCCATAAAAGCGGTGGAGTGACGATGCAGCAAAAAATTCAAACTTTTAACAGTGAAAAGATCGTGTGTCTATGTAAGTGTAACATAAAAGCATGCAAAATGAACACTTCTAATTGGCCGATTGCTTCAAAATGAATTTGAAATTTAAAGTTTTTATTTTTTAAAAAGTTCTAATTATCAGATTTTTATGAAATTCGAATGGGACCACATGGGCCTCATACGCTTTCAAACAAAAAAAGAATTATCAAAATCGGTTTATATTTGCAAAAGTTATGCGTGAACAACAAATACATACAGGTCGAAATCATAACCTCCTCTTTGAAGTCGGTTAAAAAAGGATTATACATAAAACAAACACGTACAACTTTTAATTCCATAAACTGAGCTCAGTGCATATTTAGCTTCCTGGATTTCTCATATATATTCCAAAAAAGAGATGTTAATCTTTTTGAAACATATAATTAATTTAAATGTAAAACATTTTTTGATTACATTGTAGATTCTGATAATTTTAAATATAGAGAAGGAGATCCCAGTAGCACTCTCTGTTTAGTGTGATAAACTGAATTCAATATCTCTTTTAAAACTGTTAAATGAACGTGCACATTTTATAGAATTTTTTGTTATTTTTTTATTTATTTTTAAACTGTATTTACAAGCATATTCTTGAACTTGGCATTTTTTATCGTTTTCTGGTTCTATAAACTAATAAAACCAGTCCAGAAAATAGATATATCTGTACCAATTTTTTATAAAATATTTATTTTGCACAAAAAAGATGATATAGCATATTCTTTTACAATTACATGGAAATTAAAATAAGATATTTCATAGTATAATGAACGTATTCTTAAATCTATTTTAAATAACTACACTGGAGTCAATAGCAAAATCATCTTTTCACATTTCGATGTAGTATTTTCTTTTACAAAAAAGTAATTTTACGGTTGAAAAACATCAATACTAAAATAAATGGAAAAATCATTTCATAACAATTAAAATTGAAACTTTTTAAAAAAATATCTAGATATGCGATTCCAATTTATCGGTTCAAAACAACTGCAATTACTCTGTAATGGGATTGGGTTTTCTTTTCTTAGAAAATGCATTATATTGATTCAAATCTAAACTATACTGTTCCATCCTTTTTATTTCAAAGTGAATGATTTACTCATTTTCTATTGTAAAAGAATATAATCTCAGTCAGTTTGGCGTAAATGTGAGATTTTGAAAGTTTTTAAATTGAAATCGCAAAATAAACCTGTTTCTAAAATTGCAAAAGTTTTAAGTCAATCAAAGCGAAATATATATCAATTACTCTCTAGAAATGATAATTTTAAGCGGAAACCAAGATGTGGACGATCATGAATGACGATAGTTCAGACTTATCGGGGAATACGGAAATTGGTATCTAGACAAAATATGACCATACGGTAAATTAAAAATATCAGTGTGCATGTATCCAAAGACAGTGTCTATATACGTATTAACGAGCGTGATTACATCATACTAAGCAAACTGGCTCGAAAACCGTCTCTCAAATTACATCACGAATAGGCAAGAATGAAGTGGGCTACAAAACACTCGCGGGGTAAAATTGGTTTACTCCTTTATTCAGCGATGAGAAAAAGTGGAACTTAGGTTGCTTTGACCGTTGGAATTTTTATTAGCATGATTTACAAATGGAACTAAGAGCATTTTTCAGCAAGCAGCAACGCAGTAAATCTCTTATGGTATGGGAGGGAGAGGCATTAGGATTCAATGGCGAGACCTTTCTGTATTTTCTAAAAGTAAGACAAGGTTAAAATAATATATATATATATCAATAGGACGCTAAACCAGCATTTGCTTCCATTCGGTAACATTTTGGAGGGTCCTGAGTAGATTTTTCTACAAGACAATGCCTCAATCCATCTACAAATTTTGGCTTTCTCAGAAAATTTTTAAATATCTTGATTGTTCATCTTTAAATCCAGACATAAACCAGTTTGACCATATCTGGGGTATTTTAACCAGGTATTTTAAGCAGGTTACCATCATAGGTACCTTCTAGTACAGACAGAACCGAAATCTGACAGGTATTTTTTGAGATTTGCTTGACAAAAGAATTTTTTGACTTTTAATATCGTTACGTACTATGTGTACTATGTGTACTATGTGACTTCGCTTCGCTCAGGCAAGAACTTTGATTTTAAATATTGCTGTAAGTGTTAATATTTTAGATTTATTGTGATATGTATCTTTTTTATTATATTTATTATTTTTCGTATTATTTATAACTTTTATTTATTGCTTCAACTTTTTTTTTCTTTTTTTGGTACCACTTAATTATACTGTCGTCCAAAAAAGTATCGCTAAATTATAAGATTTAATGCCAATAATGGATGATCGGGAATGTCTCATTCAATCGCATTAAACATGATACATGTGTTTAAACATTTCAGGGGCTAGGCATTTGTGCTCCAAAAATGATCAGTTAATTAATTCCCACCGCAATTTATGAGCAAATTTCGTCACGTATATTATGGGATCAAAATTGTATTAAAAATTGCTGATGTCAGTTGGCAATGTAAAGCATTAAAATTAACCTTTTGCAGACTACAAATGGCGCCCCTCAAGGGATTAAAACGTCATTAAGACTTTTTAAACCCACTTTTTATTTGTATTTTTATCAATTTATTTTTACTAATTTATTTCTTCTTCCGTTATTTAAAATTAAAAAAATACATATATCAATATCTCTAATTTGGCTACGAGTTTGGCAACTCGTATAATTTGGCGAAATTGGTTGACGAGGTAACCAAACAGTACCAAAATAAATAAATAAATAAATAAGTAATCGATGTAAACAAAATAACAGTATATAATTTATTATTGAAAGTAACATCTATAGCAGCCATGTTAAACTCGTATTTTCTTTAAACACGAAAGAATTGTTTCGAATTTGCACGCGCGAAATATAAAAGATACTGATGGCGATTATAAAACGGTATTATAAAAAGTATCGCAAAATCTCAAATACTTAGAATTATGGCTTATTTTTTCCATTAACGAAAAAAAAAAGATTTCTAAGTCTGTTTTTAAATCAAAAAGGGCAACTTTGTGACATATGCTTTAATTTATTTTTGTTCGTAAACGCATGAAAATAGCAGGCGTTGTTATTCGGAAACTGTATAATTGCAGTCAATTTTCTGTTTTTTTAAACACAATATATCTTTCATAACAGGCCTTGAAAGTTGACGTTTTGAGAACTTTTCCCGACGAAAACAGAAAAACTGGTCGAAAAGCAGGAGAAAAACGGGTGATCATGTCATCGAAATAGCTTAGAACTGGAAAGTAATTTAATTATCATAAAATGGAAAAATAAGTTCGATTTGAAATCGCTTCCTTAGTCAGGTCTTCCAATTTCATATCCTTCTGTTAAAAAATGAATTTGTAAATGTGCCAAAACGTTTTTCGCCTATTGAGTGGAGCAGTTGAGAAGTTTAAATATGTTTTATTGTATTTAAACAAAAAAATATTTGCATATTTTCTTTGTTGCTTGAATTCGGAAATCTAATGAAAACATCCAGCTTTTGAAAATGACGCACATTAAATTTTCGTGGCATATATAGGCAAATTGTATGTTTTTATCAGTTTTTTAAATATAATTTTAAAATTATTTGGAACTTATTTTTCGTCGCAAGTGCATTCAATAAATCACCTTCATAGGTATCTTCTGGTACAACCAAAATCTACAACCGTCAAGTATTTTCTGAGATTTGCTTGACGAAAGAATTTTGTTTAACTTTTAATATCGTTACTATATGTTTAAGCCTTCATTTCGCTCTGACAATTACTATTTACTCCATATACTCTGATTAGGTTGTCTACAAAAATATCCAACCGGTGAAAAATGACGCACACCAAATTCCTGTGACGAATGCAAATAAATTGTGCTTTTTTACCAGTTTTTTTAAATCTTTTAAACTATTTGGAACTAATTTTTGAAAGTAGGTGCATTCAGCAGATTAACTTCCTAGGTACGTTCTAGTACAAACAGAATCGAAATCCGAAAGGTATTTTTTAAGATTTGCTTGACGAAAGAGCTTTTTTGACTTTTAATATAGTTACGTACTATGTGTATAAGACTTCGCTTCTCTCAGACAATAAAATCTTGATAAAGTGGAATCTTGCTCACATGTATCCTCATAGCTATTTCACGTTCAGAAAATGAACTTGGGCAAATAACTTAAGAATGTAGGTCAAATATTTCTGTCCTTTTTGCTATTGAAAGCAACGATCTTTTACCAAATACAAATATTTAAAAGCAGCACTGTCTTCGGTTAAATTCTCAAAACAGCTGGCAAGAAATAATACCGGGATAGTTATTGATAGCAGGAGAACGAGATTGAAGCAAGTGACATATAAGATAACGTAATATTCAGCGTTAATTTGTGTTAAAATAGCAAAATTCTGCTGGTGCTCTTAAACAGTGTAAAAAAACCCGTTAAATTTATGGCAAAAACTGCTGGCAGAAATATGGGCTGTAGTTTTTGCCTTAAAAAATAGCAGTAAAATTAGATGTAGTAAATTAATTACATCTAATTTTATGGCATTTTTAAGACAAAAACTGCTAGCAACACTGCTGCTAGCATTTTTTCCGTAAATTTATCGGGTCTTTTTTTTTACAGTGAACTTTTGCAAATATTTTTAAAAGAGTTGGTTATTTCTTGTATCAATGATTATGTTCTATGGTGTTATGATGTTGCAACCGGCTGCAATCGAGGTACTCTAGGCCAGAGGACATAGGATGTGAAGTTATAACTAATCGGCTGACTTTTCACTGGTATTGGAATTCATACACGAAATTTTTAAGCAGGAATTTTCTTATATGTAAATTTTCAGACTTACTGTCGCCGATGCTAGGTTTGTTTGTGTCTCATGTTACGCCTTAAGATTGTATGCTGATGATATTTTTTACAGCAGGGCATCCTTACCATTTATTAGAGTGAAAAAAGCCAGGATGGGCATCGTCCTCGTAGCTTAAATGATAGACCACTTCGAGCGCTATTCCAAGGGTTCCGGGTTCGATCCCCGGCTTGGACATTTTTCACTCTCTTGGTTCTACGTTTGGTTAATAAATGATGATTCACATATTAAATATTCAGGAATTTTCTTTAATTTTATTTAACACCTTATAAAATATTAATATTTAACATCTTATAAAATAATACTAACAATTTAAATTTACTGCTGAAAATTTCAAACCCCTCTCGCCTCCCCCTCCCCAATAATATTATTAATAATAATACAATACGCAACATTGTGGCATTTCAAATCTGGTTGAATCTTTATTTAGGATTTCCAAATTACTGTCTTATAAGATTATAGATAATCCATGAATGAAATAAAACAAAATTGCTATTAAAAGATTCTGGTGTGAATTGCAACACTGGTGAAATGTCAATGGATTTGTGAGGACATCATACTCGTGTATTCTGTCATTGATTAATTTTAATGCAGCATATACTGAGATATGTGACAAATATTATAACGAAACATAGACTTAAAAAAACTGAAGTCATTACACATATAGTTTTAGAAAGATATTTAATTGTTTGAATGAAAACTATGGTAACTGTTAGCATTATATTTAAACATATTTTTCATTTTGAGAAATTTTAGCCTAAAAAAACAGCAAATTCATAGCTAATGGATGGAGTTGACTAAAAACAGATCAAATCAAAAAATTGGCAATTCGTCCAAAAAATAACTTTTAAAGTAAGTCAGTGAAACACGTAATCTTTTTTCAAAATGAAATAATTTTTATGAACACACAATAATTTTTATTACACAGAAAAGTCAGATATCAATATTTAAAAATTATCTATGCATTAAACCACACATTTTACTGAGGAAATAACTCTAATATCTATCGCAAAGAAGTAAGTTACAATTTATTTTTACAATTACAATTCATTTTTATAGAAGATTTTCATTAATGCATGGAGATTATTTAACAACGCAACGCATTTTCTGATATTTATCACAGTTAAAATTAACAGGAAGATTGTGTATTACAATAAAAAACAGTAAATTATATAATGATTGTCCATTACTTTTCATATAATATATTTATGTGTGACGCAAATTTTTAGGAAATGCTATTTGTATATTTTGGTTCCTATTCTTACTTGAGAAATATTTTAGAAGATAGGAATAATTTTAAGAAATTCTTTTTGAATTATTTGGGAAATTACATTCTTAATATTAGTTATTTTCTAGTTGAAAACTAAAATGAATGTTTATTGCTCGGAAATTGTCGTATCTACTTTATGTTTCATAAATTTCAAAAAATTGCTAGTCTCATTATTTCAAATTGTGAAAGGGGTAAGCCACTTTATACAATTTAATTTTCTTTTATTATTTACTTATTCTGAAAGAATTACTAGAATAGAACATTAAAATACTGCTTTTAACATTACATATTTATAATATATATAATTTAAAAAAAAATATTTAGATTTTACACAATTATCTTATTCTGTAATATTTAGTCAATAGTGTAGTTTATAAGTTTTGTATCACAAAATTACAGAGTTTGAATGGATTTAGAATAATAACTCAATAAGTTTTTCAAAAAAAAAAAAAAAAAAAAGGAATTAAAGCCGTTGGAGTTAAAATTTCTTATTATTTAATCCGCTTTATCTTTATACAGTTTAATTTTGTGGTTCTGTTTACTTGTTTTAAAAAAATTGCTAGTTCAGAATAATAAAATAGTATTTCTATCATTACATATATATGAGATATATAACTTTAAACTTATTTAGATTTTAAATAATTATCTTATTCTGTAGTATTTAGTAGAATTATTCATAACATTTGTATCACAAAAAACAGAGTTTAAATTGCTTTAGAGAGATACTAAATGGATATCTGAGAAAACAATTTGCATGTTTTTTCAAGATGTTTAGACGTGATGTAATTTTTAAATCCGCTGTACATTTACTAACTGTTAACACGTTCGCAGCCGCTTGCATGAAGATGTAATGATAGTTAATACCGCACTGTAGAAGTGAGTTTTTCCCAGAAGCCGATTTACTTTTTATAACAAAGAATCAGTGAAAGATTTTCCCGCGCCAGTGCGTTACTGGCTATTGGTTTTCACCCCACATCACGCGCTCGCGCGTAAATGGCCTCTTAACGTTGGAGACATATCACGCGCTATCGCGTGAGTGGCAGCGAACGTGTTAAATATTTCTGTAAAAACACATAAAAATCCCTCAGACTCTCTGTGAATTTACACGAGTTCTCTGTTAAATGAAATTGACTTAGTTTCTTGGTCATCATTTTGAATATACTTCCGTTTTCTTATAACAAATTCTCTGTAGGGAATTTCAAATTTATTTTTTTTTTTTTTGAGATTTTTTTGAATATTTATTGTAAGCTTTAATTTAAAATACACTCATTAAATAAATTATCCGAAATATTAAAAAAGAAAATTTGGAAAAAAATTGTTTCATTGCACTAAAAAAATGAAATACTCAAATGAATACATCGAATTGTGTAGCCATACTAATGAAAATATGAGTTGAAATAATGAGTACATCGTACAGATACTGAAATGAGAATGTTTGGATCAAAAATGATCACATTGCTTTCTCAATTTCGAAACATCACATGTTATCATATCCAAACTAATGATAATATTCTACCCTGTAATGGTTTATTTCATTACTAGCAGGCTAAGCCTGCTGCGCAGGTCAATTTTTCAAAACAAAACATGAATCAAACAAAATATTGAATATGATTGTGTTTTTTAAAGCAACTTCACCTCGAATGCTCTTTCACATTTCTGAAAATCATACAAAACCCCATTGTATTTAAAGATAGAAAATCAACGATTATAAATGCACCAAAAATGCATTAAATTTAGCAAACAACTGTTTCGAATCTACTGTCGAGATTCTTCATCATTGCAAAACTCAGCGAGCTATAAAAAACAAAGATGAGCAAAAAATAAAAACAAAAACAATGGAATCAATGCCCGTTGAAGTCAAACTATATTAAAATAATAATAAAATATTACGTTGTTGTATCAGCTTATGCATTCGATAAAATCCGGGCTTTAAAAAAAATTCAGTTGACCATTTATTGTAGAGTTTGATAGATAAATGAGGCAGTTATGAAAAGAGCAATTTAAATATTGTTTATTCACAATACTTCTAAAATAGCTAGCATTATGATCTCAGAGATTGACCATTGAATTTAAACAATTTTCAAGTGATTCATTTTCACTTGATAGTTTTTGAACTCTAAACCTCTCAACTTGAGGATATGGGTATTTGTGGAAACCTTAATACATCCTCTATCAATATTTGCCGAAACGTCAGTGAAGGCTTGCTTTGGAGACACGAAATTTTTTGGTTTCCGTCTGTCAGTCTGTCAGTCTGTTCCGCGATAACTAACGCAAAAACATCCGATTGGCTTGAAATTAAGTGGGTATGTTAGTGAGGCACTGGGATTAAGCTGTATAGTTTTTTGTTAGATTTGATTCATTCGTTCCAAAAATATAGAATATTTTATTTTGCGCAATAATGCTTTTCTATAGCAAATCCAATGATTTTCATTTTTTTTCCTTGAGAGAAAATGACACATTTCATTAATGGAATACAATGATAAATGGATACTGAAATTTACCAGTTAAATTATTCGAATTGTTTTGAAATTTCGTCTCTGCATTTGTCAGATTTTTAAAGTTATTACTGCAAATTTTGGAGATTTTTTATAAATGTGTTCCAATAATATAAACTAATTTGGTTTAGAGATTTACTTGTTTAAAATGTATTTATTTCATTTTCTTTATTTTCTCTCAATGGTTTCTAAGCAACCATTCATCCTAATCCTTATTATATTTTAATGCTATAAATTTGAAAGCGTGGACGAAAATTTAAATTGAGTCAACGTCAAAACTGATGAATTAATTAATGGCTTTTTATCTTTCCGGATAAATATAACATAGCCCAGAAAAGAATATAGGCTATATTTTATTAATTTTATTCAAATATTTTCCTTAATAATTCAAAATTTCCTTCTTTTTCATACAGAATCAAGAGCGATTCTTTAGATAAAATTTAACCAATTTCCTTTATCGTTGCCAAAAAAAAAAAATCTGGAATAATTTTTCAACGGCAATAAGTTTCAATTGAGCAATTTCCATTCGAAAAACCAAACTAAGAAAAAATAAATATGACGTCAGACTTAAAATAAAAATAAAAATAGTACTTTGTTAAATATTAAACACGGAAATTTGTTTCATTAATAAGAATTTTTCTGACAAAAATGGGAGTATAATTAGAAGTAAAAGAAATGAAAAATAATTATTTAATAAAATATTTTAACAAATATTTCAATTGATAAAATTTGACGTCATAATTGAAATAAAACAGGTATTTTATAGGTGTCGTTAAAAATACAAGAAACATGGACAGCAATAACTCATGATTAATGATATCATTGCCGAAACTTCGGCGAAGGCTTATTTTGGCGACGCAAAATTTATTGTTTTCCATCTCTCAGTCTGTTCTTGTGTCTATCTGTCAGTCCCCGATAACTGCCACAAAATGCAATAAAAACTTCTTTTTTTCGTAAACAAAATTGTAAAACCCTAGATTACTGAGTTTACACTTTCAAAAGTTCCTGATACATCAGATTTAGGTGTTTTTGGTGGGCAGGTATCTAGAAATATGAGGATAATGCAAAATGCTTATTAAAACTGTCACTTATCCTTATAAATCAAATTTTAGAAAAAAATACAAGCTATACGATAACCATTAGCAGATTGATAGAAAGTTAGAAATTTAAATTTAATGAGATTACGGGGGGTTCAGGAGGGCGGAGCCCCCCTGAAGAAATCTACTGTGGTATAATAAAAAAACAAAAATAATAGATCATGAATTTTTCAGAATATCCTAACATAACTAAATCTTTAATTTAACGACTTTTGATGGCTTCAAATTTCTTATTCTTATTTTATTCTTATAAATAATTACGTAATTCGAAAATTTTAAATTACAGTTTCCGGGAAGTTGAATATTACGCTAAGCGTGTTTTAAAAAAAAGAAGTGAAAAGCTGACGTTGAGGCTCTTGATCTGCAGATTTACTAGTATATTATATTTCGCAACGTACATCTGCTCTTGACAAATCTATTACAGTGTTCCGTTTTTGGAATGCAGTAGAATAAATAAAGTTAAATAAATATTTCCTTAGAAAAATAAGGTGAATGTTTTTTGTATGCGTGAAATTCATTTTTTGATACAGATGTCATATACGCATCACGTTGGCGTGATTGAAACAAAATGAACATTTTATGCCTCTTATGGTAATCCAGCACTGTTTTTAATTTATTAATGAACTATTTATTTACTTTCATTTGCATTTTAAAATGATACAAAATGTTACGCTCTATACATAGAAAAGTAAAATAGAAAATAGAAATGTATCTGCCATTTCAAAACGAAGTTTCCGTTAAAGTGGCGCCAGAAATGTATCACCCCAACGTGTTGCATGTATGACATTTGTGTCTCTTTCTTGCTACATGGTTCTTGCGAACATCGCTGCGTCTTGTGCTTTTTTAGGTTTAGAATAGCATTGATTGGCTACAAAAGTAGATTGAAACACCCAATTGAAGAAACAACATACAAATAACAATTCGAGCCTTAAAAAAATTAATTCTGCGAGTTTCTTCTGTAAAACATATAACGGGAAAATTAGATTTAAAAGTATTTTTAGAAAAAGAAAGAAAAAAATACTTATGTTTTACCTAATGAAATTTTTGAGATTTTTTTTTTTTTTAAATCTGGCTCGAAAGAAATAAATAGCCAAATATTGTATCACTTCAAAACTTTCTTTCACATTGAGTTACTTTTTAAATATTATAAATATTTTTTTTCTTTTTCGTTTAAGATAAATTTTTTTCCTTTCATAATATTATTTTGCATTAAACGGATTTTTTTTCTTTTTATTATTATTTATTTTAAATCAATAAATTAACAGGTTTTTTTTCGAATAGTTTATATTATTTTCCATTAGAGAAAGCATTTCATTTCTTTTTTGAAATATAATTATCGCCAAAAAATTAGTTGTTGCAACCCTTCCGTCAAAAATAGCCGAAAAATACGAAATTTAGTACGAAAAATCAGAGTTATCCCTGTATATTTGTATCATAAACCTCCACAAAAATATTTCCTATCGAATGATATAATCCGCATAAAGATCCATCGGGTAGTTTTTGGAAATACTCGTTTGGAAGTTTCAGAACTTCTGCTTTATAATATATATGATGGTGATATAAAAGATGTTTATTAATGTAAATATTAAATTGTACTTAGTATTTTGAAACATTTTAAAATCGCTTGCAAATAGCGCTTTTGTTATAAATATATTCTATTTGAGTATTTTGCTGATAAATTTTGCTATTTTTCATTATAAACAATCAATTAAACGTTTATTGTTAATAATTTTGAGAAAGAACTAAATGCTAGTATATTTTTACTTTATAAATTATGGGGCAGATCAAAGCGATTTACATTTTAACATCACCAGGGAATCAAAAATGAGCACATGTGTTTCTTAGTTTTGAGTATATTTTGAGCTATTTTGAGTATATGTAAGTACTTAAAATTGAGTACTTTTTGCTTGGTTTTGAGAAACCATTTTTTTTTCAGTTTGGAAATTACGATATGTTAGAAAGAGAAAATTTGTTTTTGCAGAATTCAAAAACATTTATTGTCAATTAAAAATATCCTCACGCTGATGCATCAAATACATTCTGTAATGAACTTAATTCCTAAACCTACGACAGATGGCGCTACTCGTCATCGACGGGAAGAAAATAACTTTTCTAGAAAAAGCACGATTTTTAGTTGAGTGGTGTGTGAGCTCGTATTTTGTGAAGTGAGAATTGTTTAGCTTTGTTTTCTTGTTTGTGGAATGTTATGAAGAAATGCTATTTCAATTTTTGTTTTCTTTTTTGTTGTTGTGATCATCTTCGTGATTGTGAAATGTATAAAATAAATTTAAAAAGGACAAGAACTTCTTTTCTTTGACTTCAACTACAGCATTGTTTTGTCAAGTCTCCCTATTTTTCCCTTACAATGCCTTGGAGCAACAGTTCCTGTAGCGCAAACAGTAACGTGATCATCCTAAAACCAAGCGAACTCCACCGAGACAGATAGGAATAAAAATCATAATGAAATAAATTTTATATGAATTCAAACTCACTTGAAAAATTCCAATTCTTCTAAGTTTATAAATTTACCAATTGAAAACAAATAAATTATGATCTATATAAACAAATAAATGTACATATTCAGCTGTGCATTTACCAAAAAAACTCTCTATTAACATAATCTCTGTAATTTCGGAATTCAGATAATCAATTACAAGTAGATTCTATTTAATTTCACAGAAATTTTTTAAACAATGCATACTATTTTCTTTATTGATATCTAAATTGAATTCCGAATAATGCAGGTCGATTTATTAGAAGCAAACTTGGACTGAGAAAATATCTTCTAATCTGTCCGTAATTCAAACTTAATATAAGCAATATGTGACATGCAGTTTTATATAGATAGCTTGCGGGAGAGGTTTTACTCTGATAATTAATAATTGGAACTTTAAAGGGGTCTGGGATACAAAAATCTTAAACTTTTCTTAAAAAATTATTGCATCAAAAAAATTTATGTTTTTTTTTTTTTTTTTTTTTTTTTTTTTTTTTTTTTTTGTAATGGCGTTTAAATCATATTTCAGTTTAATTCGAAGATGAAATATTATTTTTTTTCGTTTTAGATTGTTTTCAAAAGATAGCTTTAAAGCAATGTGATTGAAATGACTTCCTGTGAAAATATTTTTTTCTTTATAATGGGATTTTTTTCACAATTTCTCAGACTTTAATTGTTATAACTCAAGAAACGTTAAACAAATGCTTCAAACATGTAACATATATTTATAGATTATTTAACCTTAATTTTGATTCAGGAAATTTAAAAAGAAATTTCTTTTGAAAATAGGAAATTTGAAATTTTTTACATGCATGTTACTTATATATATATATATTTTTTTTACTTTAAATATTTTTAATTTTTTGGAAAATTAATATTTAAAATCATTCTCAATCTAAATTTAACTTCAGAAATTTTTGTTCATTTTAATGCAAAAGAATGAAATTCTAGAAATAATATTTTGAGTTATACGATTTTCATTTACCCCATTTTTTTAAATGAATTCCAAATTTTATATTAAAAAATATATACAGGGTGTTTCAAAAATTACCGGTATATTTGAAAAATCAATAAAAATTAAACGGGCAGCAATAGAAATACTCCGTTTGCTGCAATATGCTTGGGAAAACAGTAAATTTTCAGGCAGATAAGCTTTAGAAATTAGTTACAATTTTCAACAACAGATGGAACTGCATTTTGGAAAAATATAAAGTACGATATTTTCCACATATCCACCATGCACAGCAATAATATGGCGATAAAATCGCCTGCAGCGCCATCTTTTGTTGAAAATTGTAACTATTTTCGAAAGTTTGTCTGCCTGAAAAATTACTGTTGTCCCAACTATATTGCAAGAAACGGTGTATTTCTATCGCTGTCCGTTTAATTTTTATTGATTTTTCAAATATACCGGTCATTTTTTAAACACCCTGTATATATGAGAAGTATTATCATATGATTTTTGTCTACAAATCATAAAGTTAATCAAAAAAATTTCGAAATTTTAACTCAGTAAATAAAAATTATTTTAAAATGTATTCCAGATGCGCTCAATTTTTGCGTAGAGTAAATCTGTTTGGAATAATTAATTTATTAACGAAGAATTTATGAACGAATTTATTGGAAACTACGAATTTGCTTATTTTCAGGTATGTTATTGAAGGAATGTTTTAATAAAATATTTTTGATGACAGTAAAATTAAAATTAGGCGTCCATTTTTGGGAACACTGTGCCGGGATTGGTTAATATGCCCAATCGGATACCATGCTCTTAAAATCTTTCTGCTCTCGATTACGATTTTGGAAGTTAATTTTCATTCGAAAGAATTCAGTATTCATATTTTTATCTATTATGGCTCCATAGTCATTAAACAGCTTACCTTCGTAGAAACATAAAAATTTGAAGAATGCAGTAGAATATTTTCTTTTCTTTTACATTTCCTAAAATTGTTATTGTAGATATTGAAAGATAGGGATATGTTTTTTTTCAAATTCAGATTATATACTTTCCATCCCCAGAATTAATCATACACAAAAAAAATTTGTTCAGTTCTATGTATAAATTCTTATACTTTTTGATGGTAAAATAATAAAAATGGCACATATATCGCGATTGTAGCGCCTCCTTCCGGCGGATTTTTTTCAAATTCAGGGGGGGGGGGGGTCTGCTGACCATAACCAAACACTTATATAAAAATTTCGTTCAATTCGATGCATAATTTTATGCACTTTTATTTAATAAAATATTGAAAATGGGACAAAAATCGCCAGTGTAGCGCCCCTTCCGGCGGAATATTTCAAAACGGAAGAAGGACCTGCTTGCCACAGCCAAAAATATCCACATTTTTTTTTTGATTTTATGCATACCTTCACACACTTTCTCCTTTTAGAATGGTGACATACGGACACAGAGACGCACAGACACTCGGACAGCTAGATATTTTGTAAAAACATGTTTTCGGAATATCTGACCCCTAAAATGTAAATCCGTCAAAAATCGGATGGCGAAAGTATTTCTATTACAATACTTTCTTCTATTGAAGATAGAAGAAAGTAAAAAGGATTAATTAATAACTATAGACCAAAACACTTTCAGGGTGGCGAGTAATCAGGGAAAACCGGGAAAAACAGAGTCAAGAAAAGAGAAAACTACCAGTATTTTCTTACAGAAAATACTTCAAATAATATAAAGAGATTATATAAACTGAATTTATTTTTCACAAAATACTAGTACTTGTCATATATAGTGACTGTGTTTTTATCTAACCACTCGCCACGCTGACTTTATATCACCTTAAAAAAGTAAATAAACAGTTTATTCATAAATAAATAACAGTAGCCAGGATACCACGTGAGGCTTAAAATC
Organism: Maratus speculifer; assembly: GCA_964019185.1. Lineage (NCBI taxonomy): Eukaryota > Metazoa > Arthropoda > Arachnida > Araneae > Salticidae > Maratus > Maratus speculifer. Next base: position 364,322,550 of record OZ025294.1, read on the forward strand.
GTCATATTCTTGCAATCGCGCCAATGTGTTCGTATACGACATCTGTGCCAAATTCAGTTCTATTAGGAAATGCATACAACAATTGAAAATTCCTTATCAGCAATTTTCGCCACGACCAATGTGAAGTGAATTCTTTTCTGTGGTCTTGTGTATGAGGTATAGAATTCATGCCGTAATTCCAGCAACTATTAATCAAAGGCAATATTGTAACCGATTTATTTTGTGTGTCCCTGTAAATGAACGAAAAAATGCTATTCACATCCTATTTTATAGAAATAATTTTGTTATGATTTTTTTATTTTTTTGTGATTTATATCAGTTTAAATACATTTGAAATAGTGTAATACCATTCAAATACCCTTTATATCGAGCATAATGTAGCGGAATTCTTTTGAGGGTCCCTGTAGAATAACAGTTAATGTTACTCACTTTAAATTCAATACTGATGATGTTATGGTAAATATCTTAATAAATATCTTTTGCATGAAAATTCGTGTATATTTACACGAGTTAAAGTATGGACAAATTGATGGTCAAATGTATAGACAAACTGAAATCATACATATTTTTAACTATGTTGCAGAACTGCTGTGTGTTGCATTCGAAAAAAATAATACTTCTATAGAATGTAAGAAAAAAACTTTTTCATCCTAAAACATAAATTATTTTACGCAAATATTCAATTTTTAGAAAATGGAATTTTTTTATCCGATAAAAACAAAAAAAAAGATAAATTACCGTTTTTGCAATACACAATATTTTTTTATTAACGTAACTTCAATAAAAATAAGTATCAAAATAAAATAAAAATAAAAATAAAAATAAAAAACATTTATATTCGCTCTAAATAATGTGTATATTTTTTCTTTTGGCATTCTTTTTTATGAAACATTTGCATGTGAAAGTATAAAAGAAAATTTGAGGCTTCTTTAATGTAATTTTATGAATTTTCATAGAAAATACACAGCCGTTGATATAAAAAAATCTTCATTTGATAGAAAAAATACCAAGGAATTTTATTTAATCTAAATCGTTTCTTCAAACATTCTTTGATGTAGAGTACTTTTAATTTTTAATTTTTAAATTTTAAGATAAATCACAAAATTCATTTCAACGCATTTAAGCATTGCGCGGTATTTTTACATCTTTAACATCTAATAAAAACTACATTAAAACTAAAGTACTTTTTTTAATCAGGAGCTGAAATTCTTTTTTTTTTTCAACTTTTTTAGAAATATGCGAAATACGTCTTTTAAAACAGCTCTTTTCACCGGAAAAAATGTTTTCCAAACGGTTTTTGGAGTTATTAAAAATTATATACACAGAAAAAAAATATATTCGCTTTTTTATTTCATTACAGTTGTTCTATTTAGGTTGTGTTTTTTTATACTTTTCAATAAAACTGTAACAAAAAAGTTGATAATTTGAAATACTGAAATTTCAAAATTATTCAAAGAGTGTTATTTTTATTCAATCCAGATTTTCCGCATAGTATTTATAAAATTATATCTTGAATACTAACAATGAATAACTAATCAATTTTAATAAAACAATTATAAGAAAGAATACAAAAAATCATAAATATGGGTTCAGTACATTTGGAAAAACATACAGGGTGAATCATAAATATCAGAGCAACAGTCTATTTCTTTAAATATGCTCTCTAAAAACATAATTACAATTCTAGATTTAATTAAAAAAGGTGCAACATTTCATGACACAAGTTGTAACTCAGGAAATAGGGGTCTATTTCAGAAAATACAACTTCAAAAATTTTAAATAAGTCCACATGGAGTATAACACACACTTAATTTCCAATTAGGAAATTTATTTAATAATAACACATTGCTCAGTGGTGCACAAAACAGGAATTTTAATATACATTTGTACAATTAAAATAAAATAAAACTTTCAACGTTTCGCGCCGTCTTCTGCGGACGTCTTCAGGAAAATATGATAATGGAAGGACTACGTTTGCATCTTGATCGAGAGGTAATATTTCTACTAAATTAAAATCTAAATGAATTAAAATTTAAAAAAAATGTTGCCATTTACACGTGAGTAAAAATTAAAATATTGCAAGGAAATAAAAAAAAAATTAAGATTTTATGATGTTGTGCCATATTTTTGGTATATTGTAGGATAAATTATCATTACATGGTTTATGTTCTCGTGCTATGATTTCGATGGATTCTCTTATTTTACCTTGAACTGGGTTATTGCATGGAACTATGATTTTGGCTTCCTCAAAATTAATATGGCAACCCTTGTTCGCCAAGTAGAAGCGAGAAAGGGCAGTATTCTCTTTATATTGTTTTATATCTCTGCGATGCTCTTTAATTCTAATTAAAAGTTTCCGCGTAGTCATGCCGATGTAGACTTTTTTAAGATTATTAGATAAAGTGAAGGGGATTTCATAAATACCAGATTTTTGATCTATTGGAATTTTGTCGATCTTATCTGTAACGAGGTCATTGAGATATGGAGGAGGAATGGCGACAAGTTTTATGTTATATTTTTGTGCGATCTTTTTTACTTTTTCAAATATATAAGGGATATAATGAAATTTTCTGTAAACCATAAGTTTACCCTGTCGTTGGCCAGATGTGGGAGGAGTATTGTACTGTTGAACTATTTTGTTGAAGACGTTGAAAGTTTTATTTTATTTTAATTGTACAAATGTATATTAAAATTCCTGTTTTGTGCACCTCTGAGCAATGTGTTATTATTAGTTAAATTTTATGGTGCAACTGTCCTATATATATTTAGGAAATTTATTGTTATCCATTATGGAAATAAACACACACACACAAAAAAACTCTCATCTTGATATCTGCAAAACTCACAGAGGTGTGTCCGCTCAAATAATTTGTGAGGTATTTTGGAGAAAAAATATAAATTGAAATACTAGCAATTCTGAAGATCTAATGTTAGTTTAAGGGTTCCAGAAAAGCTATAATTTTCAATAATTAAATTTGAATTTGAAATTTTTGCGATACTTAACCATGTAATTTGTAAACAACATTCCATGTCAAAATTTCTAAACCATTGTAAAATAATGTTTTCAATATTTAATTTAACAAGTGGAGTAATTTAAAATCGTTATAATTCAAATTATTATTTGTCAAATTTCAAACTTTGTTCATCTACTTAAATATAAAAATATACATTTTAATTCTAGCATTTTTTTTAATACTAAGGGGCTCTGCTTTGTACGAGCTATGCCCTCTAGCCTCTTTAAGACACCTCAGATTCTAAAAACATGCTAATTTTATTGGCTTTATAAAATTAAATATTAATTAAAATAAAATAAAACAGCGTTGATTTCCCAGTAAATGAATTTTCATTTAATTTTTCTTTTTTTTGGAGAATTTTAAGGCCAAAACAACCGCTGTTAATAGATACAGACTTTTCTATTTTGGTTCTTTGATGAAAAAAGTTAGTTAAAAAATTGAAAAAACAAACGGTCTCTCGGTATTTTTTAACAACGCTAAGAGAAAGTTATTTTAAAAAAGACATTTGAAAAGCATCCGTTTTAAATCTGACATAATTTTAACATTTTTGTTTACCCTCTTATGCAGTTATGGAAAATATTTTGTTGTTAGAAAAAGAAAAATTATTTGCACTGTCTTAGAATTTACAATAATAGTTGAAAAACGTAACTCAAAATATTAAATAAATGTCTCTCGCAAATATATTTTTTAAATAAAACCAAAAAATAAAATACTTAGATTACTTAAAGGTGTTTTTTATTAATAAAACCTAGTACTTTCGAGCATGTCATGCTCATCATCAGGGTTAAAACAACGAAAAAAAAATTTTTTTTTTTTTCGTTGTTTTAACCCTGATGATGAGCATGACATGCTCGAAAGTACTAGGTTTTATTAATAAAAAACACCTTTAAGTAATCTAAGTATTTTATTTTTTGGTTTTATGTATAAGTAAGGTGAATTAAAGGATTCGACATATGTGATATGTTATATCATTTTAATCTTATATTTTTTAATTTAAATTATTTGACATTATTGTTGTTTGGTCAATTCAAGTGTCAAGTAATTTTTACTATTTACTGTTTTTAACACGTATTGATGAATTTATTATTTTAAAGTGTGTTTTTCTAATATTCACCTGGAAATATTTTTCATGTTAAAAAAGAAACATTTTTATTTTCGCTGTTTTCGGATTACTTACTTAATTTAAAACATCATCTAGAAATGTTTTCTGATAGATATTCAACAGCTGTAAGTTTTAAATCTGGCGTAAGTTTTACCAAAGTTTATTTTTTTTTTTAATATATGCACGAAAATACTTTTGTTGTTAGAAAGGAAATATTATTTGTGGTATCACAGAATTCAGGATAATAGACAAATTATCTCAAAATGCGAAATAAATGTATCCGCAAATATATATAACTTTTTCAATTTAAAAGTTTATTATTTTGCCAACATATTTGACCATCTTAAATATGACACAAATTCCTTCATTTATGACTTTTAAGACACAATAATAAATTTATTATTAATAAAATTTTATTGCTTTTAGAATTCACGTGTAAGTATAGATTTTATGGGGTAGCTTTCAATATTTTTTTTCTTTAACATAAAATTATCGATTTTAATTTGAAAAAAAAGTCTGTTTATAATAGCCACAAAAAAACACATTTTCATTAGACCTTGTTTTGCGCTGTTTTTAAAATTGGCAACAATTTAAAGTAATGCCTATTCTTAAAATATGTAAAATATCTCTCTCGAAATGCTGGAAATTGGAATTTAAAATGGAAATAAATCTTCAAAAACGGGTAAAAGAAATGTAGTCTGCACACAGGGGAACACCTTATGTATAAAATAATCTAAAAGAATTAATTTCCTGTATATATTTATATAAAGCTTTTAAAAGCTATAAACCTTTTATAATGGCGCGATTTTTACCAAATTCAACATTTAATATCTCTTAAAATAATTATTTTATTTAACAAGTGGGAAATTTCACGTGATGCATAGCAAACGATGTGCGTTCGTACAATAACGAAGTTTAAAAAATATTCAGATCTTGTTGTTATAGTAGACAGTACTTCGGATACAGTATAGTGGTCGAAATCTTCTTTGTGTTCCTGTAAATATGCAGGAAGAAACTTTCAGTAAACCTCAGTAGCGTATATCATATTCATAAAATGTGAAATAGTTTAATATAATTAAAACACGCCCCAAACACTTTTCCCCGTACAGTGGTTTGTAGTGGAATACTTTTGCATGGCCCTGTAATTTAATAATAAATATTCTTTGCATCACAGATTGTAAAGGATGTATATTTTAGTTATATACAATACTTTTCATAGGTTCATGTCAATTCTATTATATTCGAAAGAGTTTAACACCATTAAAATGTATTTAACACTTTTTTTCACATTGACCGTAATGTAACGGAATACTTTTGATTGGGTCTGTAACTGATCTATGCATCCGATTTTCATAAAATTTTAAATGTCTCGACAAAATTATATAATAATTATATATTTTAAATTTCAAACGATTCGTTTGGTTGTTTTTTGCGTTGTTACATGCGGACAGACGGACAGACTGAACGACAACTATAGGTGCTACGTATTTACATAATTACGAACGCACCTAAAAAGAGTCTGAAGCATCTTTTTTATCAAACATTTCCCTGTTATACAATCAATTTCCATAATTAAACGTGGTCGGAATAATAAGTAATGAGCCTTTGTTCAAAGTGGCAGATTTCTTGAGCGAATTGGTAGAATTGCGTAGTATTCTTCAAAATAGGTACCTTCTGCATCAACACACTTTTATAGTCGGCACTTCCATGACTCGAAGGCGTCCACGATAACGAAATTTTAAAAATATCACTCTTATATATCAATCTCATAAAATTGTAAATAATTACAATTAAAATGCGCACCAAACAATGTTTTTTCTATACCATTATGCTATGAAATACTTTTGTGTGGGCTTGCAATACATTGTATTACATACATACATACTATTACTACATACTTGCAATACATACTATTGCATTGTGTGGCCTTGCCAATCAATAACAAGTATTCTTTGCACCACAGATTATGCAAAATGTATATAATAATATGTACTTTATAGATGCATATCAATTTTATTATATTCGAATGAGTGTAACACCATTAATATTCATTCGAAACATTTTTCCCCCATTAACACTTTTGATTGTTCCTGTAGTTGAACAATGCATCCGATTTTGATAAAATTTGAAATGACTCGAAAAAATTATGTAATAATTGTGTATTTAAAATTTCAAACGATTAAAATGCAATTGAAACTTTTTCACCATTGACCATTCTTTTTTACAGTGTAGAAATATTAATTATAATCGAAAAAGTTTGGTTAACAGTGTGGTTATAATCGGAAAACTTGGTGTTAGCAGCAATTTTAATATATTTATACCTATTTTATCCAATATATGAAACTGCTAAGCGATATTATAAAGTCTATGTAATTTGGTCACTTAAATATCAAAATATTTATATCACAATACTTTTTATTTCCAAAAATCTCTTCTTCTTACTATAAAAATCTCTCCCTTGCCATGTAAGATCTACCAAATTTTGCAACCATTTCATCGCTATTCTAGTTTTACATATAATAATTTGATTTATCTCGACTTAAACACATTTGTATTACGTTACTAAACTTGTCATTGCGATTTATTTTTTAATAACAGCATTCTTTATCTCATTATTTCAATTCAAAAAGTGTAAGCGTTAAAAAATATCAGCCCCTAGCTATTTGAGAAATTAAAAAATACGCGGCATCAAACCTTAGGACGTTTTTCATAACTTGCTCAGGCGAAAGCATCTAAGTGAAGTTAGTTCTAAACACGACAAATGACGCAGCAGCCATTTCGTTTTTAGGGCTGTCGCCGACTTTGTTACGGAAACACGTGCTGTGCCAATCAAACTCTCAGGACTAGGTAAATCGTTTCAAAAATAGTTATTAATAATTGATTTTATCACTTATTGAAAATTTAAGCTTTGTCTGCCTTGATTGCCTGCTTTTGATTATCAGCAAGTTTTGATGTTTATTTAAAATGATAGATTATGTTCTTTTTTGCTTTGATTCGTCAGTCCCTATTTTGTCAGGCCCTACTCCTAAAAGTCCTTGAAATACTTATTATAAATGCTTGTTATACCTTAAAATACTTATTAAAGTGACTGGCCAACATGATATGCAACAAAATGTGTATTATACCCACAGTATAGAAGTAGAACTTTACAGACAATCATCTAAAAACACCTTTGTCAAAATTAGGCCCTAAGTTAACAAAATTTTGAAGAGCCACCCATACATTTCATAATTCAAAACAAATATATATATATTCTAGTCCTGTCCCAAAAATGGAAATGAGGATATGCGTTTGAACGTGCCGACTTGAAGTGTGCATTTTGAAAATATTGTTACGAATTTTGTAAATAGTTAGTGTTTGTACTGTAAAATAATGTAAATAATCTTATTAAGCTTCATTTCTTTACTAATATTAGTTTTTGTTACATTGTCTCTGTTATCAAGCAAACTTGTCTATTATTTTCTGTGTATGTCTACGGCAGATTAACGAAATATTAGAGATATCGCCAAGTTGGCGTCACTTTTGGCGACTAATTTTGGTCGCCAAATTTGGCGATATATCGCCAAGTTGGCGACAAACTTGGCGATTGTTGGCGATGGTAACCCTTCCCTATTTATGGTAACCCCCCCCCTTAGGTCTACTGTTACATTGAATGTTGTACCGTGGTTTTCCAGTTTTTTCTAGAAGTTTGTAGAAATTTCCACCGCATGCGGCGAGACTATATATAAGGAGAGCGATACGAGCTGTTGTTGTTATTATTTACCAGTCAGTCATTGAGTGAACAACGCGTTTGTTAAGCAAGTTTGCTTGAGTCTTATTTACGTTATTTTGAATGCGATTTAGTGTTGAGACGTTGTATAAAGAGTCTCTGGAACCTATATCGTCACTTATACGATAGATTTGAACAATTATTTTTGAATATCTAGAAATATTTGTGAGTTTCGAAGGCTCTGTTGTTCTGAAGTTCTGTAAATAAATTATTTTCTACTTTTCTGACAAGAGTTTGAAGTTGTCTAACCATAAGATCAAAAGAACCCCATATACGCTGCAACATTTGGTGTCAGGAGTCGGGATCTTATGGCGAAAACAAGAACGATGGACGGACAACTGAAAGAACTGTTAGAAGCTATTAACGGATTAAGGACAGATCTGACCAATAAAATCGAAAAAGGCCAAGAGGAGTTGGCGGAAAAGATGAATAAAGGCCAAGAAGAGTTATCAAAAGGCCAAGAAGAGTTGGCGGAAAAAATGAATAAAGGCCAAGAAGAGTTGGCGGATAAAATGAATAAATGCCAAGAAGATGTGACTAAAAAGATTAATAAAGGCCAAGAAGAAATGAACAAAACTTTAGAAGAAAAGTTCTCGTCGGTAGAGAGAAAAATAGGCTCGGTAGAAGAGAAAATAGAGGAAGTAGAAGAGAAAATTCAGAATGAAGTTAGTAATGTTGAACAGAAAATGGAAAGGAAAATGGCGGATGTAGAAGAGAAAATTCAGAATGAAGTTTGTAACGTTGAAGAGAAAATTCGTAACGTTGAAGAGAAAATTCGTAACGTTGAAGAGAAAATACTAGGTGAAGTAGATAAAAAGCTAAATAAAAAAATACAAGATCTTGAGTAGAAGCTTTCAGCGTCCAGTGGTAATTATGAAGAATTTAGAAATCCGCCTGCTTCTCCCGTGCACATCAAGCTGCCGACATACGACGGAAAGAGTTCCTGGCAAGTTTACAAGACCCAATTCACCATTGTAGCCGAAGCGAACAAATGGTGTGACGAGGTGAAAGCTTGTCAACTGGCAGCATCTTTAAGAGGAGAAGCCGCCGACGTGCTGCAAACATTGCCCGATATGACGCAACTCAATTTTGAGACTCTAAGTTGTGCACTTGAAATGAGATTCGGCGAAAAATTCTTCAAGGATTATACGAGAATACAAATGAAGAGCCGCCATCAAAAATCGAGTGAAACCCTTCAAGAGTTTGCCTCGGAAATTGAACGGCTTGCAAATTTAGCATTCATTGACTGTCCTACAAATGTACGGGAAATGCCTCTCACTGCAATATTTTGTAGACGGAATAAAAGATCCAGAAGTGCAGAGAGCGGTACGAATGGCAGATGTACAGGATTTAAAGGCTGCACTACTATATGCCTTAAAGTTGGAAGCAGCTACACAAACCAGCCGAATAGATCGTCATTCAGTCCAAGGGGCAACGGTGAACAAAAGCTCAGACACTGAGAACGACGTCTTGAAAGAAATTAGGAAAATAAATCAAGAACTTGAAGCTTTAAAATACGGAAGAACAAGTTCAAGAAGAAACTCACGTGCTGGGGATGCGGTGATACAGGACATCTCCGAAGAAATTGTCCCAAAATCCACGAACGTGAGATAAATTCAAACAGTCAGCAGGGAAACTAAATTTTGGCCATCTCGCGGGGCGGAGGTTGCCAGAGAATGAAAAGCCCCACCTGAAGATCCTCCAGATATCAAAAATGAGTGGCGGCGATAATGAATTATATGTGATAGGCTTTATTAACGGAATTCAGTGCCGTATGATTGTCGATACAGGAGCCAATGTTACAATAATAAGAGAAGATTTGGCTCGAAAATTGAAATCTAAACTAATCTGGACTCCACCATGCGTTACCCTGCAAACTGTGACGGGCGACAAGATAGGCATATATGGAAAGGCAAATTTAACCATCAACTTTGGAGAAACGAAGTATTACCATACGGCATATGCGGCTGACATAACAGATCCTTGTTTAATCGGGCTAGATTTTCTGAAGAAGTTTGGCTTCAAACTTGATTTCAAAAATAACAAAATGCTCTCAAAATTTGAAGAAATCAGTCTTTTTGGATTAAATAACGAAATTGAATGTAAACAAACAGTAATAGCCAAAGAAGACATCAATCTAGATCCAAGAACAGAATTTTTAGTTCCAGCTGAAATTAAAAATGAAACAAATTACCGATTTGGCCATATAGATTATCCCGAGGGCAATAGTAAACAAGCAGGAGTATTGGTGGCTTCATCTGTGGTGGACCTCTCGAAGAAGACCATTCCAGTCAGAATTGCTAACATCAGTGATAAGACGAGGACTATCAAGAAAGGAGAGGTGATAGCGTCATGTGCTCCTGTGACGTGTATAAGTCAAAATTCCAGTCACTCTGAGAAATCTTCAGATAATTTAGTCAAGGATTTCTTACAAAATACAGACATAGATCCAAAACAGATGGAAGCTGTGGAAAATTTAATTGGAGAATTCCAAAGTTTATTTTCCCAAACATCTGAAGACTTTGGACGAACTAAAATGCCACAACACCGAATTGACACGGGAGATCACTCTCCTATTAAACAGCACCCTAGACGATTACCTTTTGCCAAGCAAGAAGAGGTGCAGAATTTAATTAAGGATATGGAAGAAAATGACGTCATCGAACCATCGACAAGTCCATGGGCGTCTCCCATTGTATTAGTAAGAAAGAAGGATGGTTCTACAAGATTTTGTGTAGACTACCGCCGACTGAATGACGTCACTAAAAAGGATAGTTACCCTCTGCCAAGGATCGACGACACTCTCGACACACTTGCGGGCAACACTTGGTTCTCGACTCTGGATCTAAAGAGTGGTTACTGGCAGGTAGAGATCCATCCGAACGACCGCGAGAAGACTGCCTTTACAACGGGACAAGGATTATGGCAGTTCAAGGTAATGCATTTTGGTCTATGTAACGCACCTGCAACTTTCGAACTGCTTATGGAAACGGTTCTCCGGGGGCTGTCATATGAGGCATGTCTTGTTTATTTAGACGATATCATAATCATGGGAAAATCTTTTGATGAACATCTGAACAACCTCAGGCGGGTGCTACAAAAGTTAAAGGAAGCTAATTTGAAGTTAAGCCCTTCGAAGTGCAGTTTGTTTCGTAATGAAGTCGCTTACCTTGGACACATCATTTCGGCGGAAGGAGTTAGGACTGATCCGGAGAAGATATCGGCCGTGAAAAATTGAAATCGTCCAGCAGATGTTCACCAGCTTCGAAGCTTTCTAGGATTATGCACCTATTATAGAAAATTTGTCAAAGGCTTCTCGAAGATTGCCAGACCACTTCATAAATTAACAGAAGCCAATCAAAAATTTATGTGGACACAGGAATGCGATGCTGCTTTCGAAAAGCTTAAGGAGGCATTAACATCCACTCCAATTCTGTCATACCCTCAAATCGATAAACAGTTCATACTTGATACGGATGCAAGTAACGAAAGCACTGGCGCTGTAGTATCCCAGGAAATCGACGGCGAGGAGCGTGTTATCGCCTATTTCAGCAAGTGCTTGTCAAAGGCAGAGCGAAACTACTGCGTAACAAGAAAAGAACTTCTTGCTGTAGTGAAAGCCATAGACCATTTTCATCACTATCTTTACGGTCGAAAATTCCTGATCCGAACTGATCATGCTTCTCTAACTTGGCTATTGAATTTTAAGAACGCTGAAGGCCAGATAGCCAGGTGGATACAAAAGCTTCAAGAGTACGATATGGAGATACGCCATCGAAAAGGCTCATCACATGGAAATGCAGATGCTTTCTCAAGAAGACCCTGCTCAGAGAATTGTAGATACTGCGACCGGGTTGAGAAGAAATTTAATGCCAAAGGTCCTATAGTAAGACAAGTTACAACTGGGTCTACATCATCGCAAGATCCGTGGAATGACGAGAGCCTGCGTAAAGATCAACTTGCTGATCCTGAAATTAAGCCAATTCTAGAGCTGAAAGAGGAGTCCAACAGGAAGCCCAGCTGGCAAGACATGGCCCATTACCATCCTATGACTAAACGTTATTGGGCTCCCTGGGATTCCCTACATTTGAAGAACGGTATTTTGTACCGAAAATGGGAGTCTGACGATGGAAAGACATGTAGATGGCAACTACTACTCCCTAAGTCGAGAATTTCTATGGTCCTTCAAGAACTGCATGGTAGTCCCACAGGAGGTCATTTTGGTGTAATGAAGACCCTGCAAAAGGTTCGAGAGCGTTTCTACTGGAATAATGTTCGCAGTGACGTGGAGAAGTGGTGTCGAACTTGTGACACCTGTGTAGCACGTAAAGGTCCAAAGAGGCGCACCCGTGGACGATTGCAACGTTATAATGTAGGAGCTCCTTTTGAACGAATTGCTCTAGACATCCTGGGTCCACTTCCTAGAACATCTGATGGCAATAAGTACATCCTCGTTGTCATGGACTACTTCACTAAGTGGCCTGAAGCCTATGCCATTCCTAATCAAGAGGCGGTAACCGTAGCAGACATACTAGTTCAACACTGGGTTTCCAGATACGGAGTTCCTTTTCAAATCCATTTCGATCAAGGAAGAAACTTTGATTCGGCTGTCTTTAAGGAAATGTGTGGACTACTCGGCATGGACAAAACTCGAACTACACCTCTACATCCTCAATCGGACGGCATGGTGGAGCGTTTCAATCGTACCATCCTAAATAGCCTCTCTCTCCTGGTGTCTAGAGACCAACAGGACTGGGACAAGAAATTGCCTCTTTTCCTGCTTGCCTACAGGAGTGCCACTCATGAGGCCACTGGTTACTCCCCTTCTCAAATGCTCTTTGGTCGTGATCTTCGTCTGCCTGCGGATCTTTCGTTTGGCCGTCCTCCTGACGCTCCTTTGTCGCCTGAAGAATACGTGGGTGAACTCCAGGCACGGATTGAGGAGATTCATCGTCTAGCGAGGAACCGAATCGGACTGGCAACGGAAAAGATGAAGACACGGTACGACACAAAGGCAACAGGACATGAGTTCAACGAAGGTGACAAAGTTTGGTTGTGGAATCCGATACGTCGTAAGGGACTGTCGCCAAAATTACAAAGAAACTGGGACGGTCCTTACACAGTCGTCAACAGGCTGAATGACGTCGTCGTACGCATACGAAAATCGCCACACACCAAGCCCAAGGTCATACATTATAACCGGCTAGCCCCTTATTTTGGCGAAAAAGATTAGAAATTCAAAACTTGAATTTCAGACCATGGTCATGAAAGTCACTTTTGTAAATATGTAAATAGTAATTAGTTCTTATTTATGTAAATCTTATTATTATTGTTATTATTTATTTATTTATTTATTTATTTGTTTATTTTAAGTGTTTTCCTCTAACTCAGGGATTGCACTGCCCGGGACGTGCAGTCTTTGAGGAGGGGGTAGTGTTACGAATTTTGTAAATAGTTAGTGTTTGTACTGTAAATTAATGTAAATAATCTTATTAAGCTCCATTTCTTTACTAATATTAGTTTTTGTTACATTGTCTCTGTTATCAAGCAAACTTGTCTATTATTTTCAGTGTAGGTCTGCGGCAGCTTAACGAAATATTAGAGATATCGCCAAGTTGGCATCACTTTTGGCGACTAATTTTGGTCGCCAAACTTGGCTATATATCGCCAAGTTGGCGACAAACTTGGCGATTGTTGGCGATGGTGACCCCCTTTCCTATTTATGGTACCCCCCCCCCTTAGGTCTACTGATACACTGAATGTTGTTCCGTGGTTTTCCAGTTTTTTCTAGAAGTTTGTAGAAATTTCCACCGCATGCGGCGAGACTATATATAAGGAGAGCGATACGAGCTGTTGTTGTTATTATTTACTGATGAACCACGTTTGTTAGGAACCTGACGCGAACTGCGCATGACCGGAAAAGGCTAGTCTATGTCGAAAATAGGGAAGTCCGTACTATCTCGGGAGGGATGTGTTTACTTATTAAACTATCACGGATATGCCGCATTTTACGTCATTCAATCATATATTTTAAAATATAATATTGGATTACTATCGTATTAAAATAAGTTATAAAAAGACAAATGTAGTAAAAAAGATTATTTAAAGATGTGTAACAATAAAAATACATTTATTAATAGTAAAATAAAAAAAAGAATCAAAATATTTTTTGCAAATAATTTGCAACAATCCGGCACTTCTTTGCCACAGATGTCATGTCATATATGCACCACGTTGGCGCGACATTTTTCTGTCGCCAATTTCAACTGAACTATCCGGAAACGCAATGTGACAGGAGATATTTGCATGTCAAAATTATTATACACATGAAGCTATTGAAAATGTAACCATTGAACACTGGAAAGATATTGTTCACCATTACTGCTGGACAGAACTGAGCTCCTGTAACGGAAATCTTTATTTCGACATGTCAGCATAACCCAAATCCTAGAATGAACTATGTTAGTCACTCCTAATCATTTTAATTCAAAGTATTCATAGTGCAAACTCATGCAATGTTTTTATATCTAATACAAAAATAACAGTGATCGTTTGTTTCAATCCTGGTTAATCCCTTCGATATAAGTGAGGCAACTGCCTTCATTACCAAATTGCGTTGTGAATATTTTTGAAGATGGAATTAACTTATGGATCGTAAATAAAACATAACTCTAAATTAGATCATAATAGAATTAAATAAAATAAGACTCATGGTCGAAAAGATACCAACTATTTTTTAACAATTAACATATAAATTTATTTACAACTATTTTACAAATTGTCGGTGCGTCATAAGACACATTATTCTCAATATAGACAACATAAAAAAAAACAAAAAAAACCCTATTAATTCTACTTGAATAATTATTGTTTTTAATATTATAATCTTGAATACCAATTGGAGCGTGCAGACCCCTACTTGGCATTTTGCCCTAAACATTTTGGGAAACAATATAAATTAAAAGAAAACCGTACCTTCATATTATTTCGTGCCCAGCACTCAGTTGAGGCTCGCATTCGGAGACATCACAGGCGGTTACCCTTCATCACTGGTGGACATCACATTCGGATCATAGGCTATCACACATGATCAGTGGCGGACCTCATCTACGGATCACAGGCTATCACACATCATTACTGGCGGACATCATTTTCGGATCACAGGCTATCACACATCATTACTGGCAGACATCATTTTCGGATCACAGGCTATCACGCATCATTACTGGTGGACATCATTTTCGGATCACAGGCTATCACACATCATCAGTGGCGGACTTCCCATTCGGATCATCGGCGATGTTGGTAGGTCCTCCTTGGAATTAATAACGTTTCTCTTCTAACACATCTTCGCATCTCGGAGCGAACTTGTCATCTGAACTATTCAAGAAAAAGTCTATATTCTCTTTTTTTTTCTGGCGGGCGTGGCTAATACTCCCCTTCGATTCAATCTGCCCGAAAAATGACCATTCAGTCTCTCCCCCGGCCTATTCCTGACGCAGATTCGTTGGCTTCTTCTTCGAGCGTGGGGGGATGGCCCCTCTTGTGTGCAACGCGCTCCTAGCCGGAAAAAATGACCGGTAGCCTCAACTGAAGAAACGTGTGTGGTCTCGCTTAATTGGCTTGTAAATCTACCAATAAACCATTCTTGACGTAAATGTCAAGCGATTGTTATGCGAGAGCCCAACTGGTGCCTTCTAGATGCCATCTGAGATAGGGGTCTGCCTTGCTCCTGACATGAATAGCGTTAAACATACACTAGTATTTACAACCACTATACAAAAACATCAAAGGATACAATATGTATAATATACCATTTATATATATATCTATAAATCTCGGAAGATTGCTGGATGCTTATGTTCCCAGCATCTCCCCCCCCCCAACTAAATGAAAAAAAGAAATAAACAGACAAAAGAGTACTTTTTCTTTTCTTTTCTTTTCTTTTTTTTTTTTATAAGTGTTCGGCGATTTTGAAAGATCAATCACTGTTTCAAAGTCTATTTGTGATTGAACACTTGCAACGCCATCAGTTGTCTACTTCTGTACATCACAATCTAAAATGATCATCGTAGAATGCCTAGATTTTTTTTTTTTGTCCATGTCTGTAAAGAAAGTTCAGGTTACGTAACACAATGATTCGCAGTCTCTGATTGTATTGCTACTTGCTTAACTCCCCTGCTGGGAGGTTGTTGATGTGTGAGGATTCTTCTCTGCGTTATGCATCAATATTTATATTGTTCCCTTAATTTAGCCTAAAATCGCGAATTTCCGAAATAATAAAGCAATGATAATATATATATATATATATATATATGTATTTTATTTATTTATTTATTTTAAAGCTGTTATTATGTCCAAAACTAGTTACTGAAATAGTTTAAGAACACATTTCTGACTCATTTTTCCATTTACAAGTATGGCTGTTATCATAACGTACAAACAATGCATCACCATATTTTTATGCTACACTATAATTTTTTTTATATATGATACACATTTTATACCATTCACATTATCTCAATATAAAATCAATACACACAATTATTTATATTTACAATTTTGTTGTGCAGGATGATTTTCACCCCTAGCACTATTCCAAAACTTATAGTAAGTGCTGTTGTTTCTGTTTCATTCATCATACATATTGAAAAATTAATCTTACAAGACCAATTTTACCCTTTTTCTTTATATAACATTTTTACATATAATATAACCTGTCCACTCAAAAAAAAGGTCCCAATTTCTAAAATTTTATGTCATTCTGATGACCGCGGAAACCATATACTTCAATAAAACTTTGTTAGTAGTCAAACTCTACAAGTAATCCATTGTGTAAGCCTTATAAGCATTTTGTTATGTGCTGATATAAAGAATTTTTTTTTATTTATTTATTTTATTTTATATTATTTTATTTTATTTTATTTTTTATTTTATTTTTTTTTAACTAATTTGAAACCCAAACAGGGAGGGAAAAACAAAAAGCTACCACATTTATTGATTTATTTATTTATTTTATCCTACCAATGTTACCTTATGTCTCCTTACTACTTATATTATTATTATATATAATATTATTATTATACCCCTTTTATTATATATCCGTTTTATTTTTTTGTATCGCTATTATTAATGTATTTACTTCCAAACCCTTTTACCCAACTTCGAAATCTATCCTTCTCGGAGCAAATAAAAACAATGATAGTTCACGACCCTGCATGCCTTGGCCAAGTAAATCAAAATCTTCTGCCCGCAAAAGAATTTATTACATGCAAAGTCCCAAAACCCCCAATGTTGGTTGCCCCGCCAAAGATAAAGTTATGCAAAAGTTTTTTTTTTTTTTTTTTTTTTTTTTTTTTTTTTTTTTTTTAAACTAAGTTCCCTTTTCGTCTTTAAATATAAAGAGGTATTATCTCCCTGTGTTGCCCAAACAAAACCACTTTTGAAAGAAGTAATTATTAATATTATTGTTATAATTTTATTTCAAAATGTTCAATGAATCTGACTATCTAAGCTATCTTTATATTCACTCAATAATTAATCTTAAGAGGAAATGCGTTCATCCACTTTATCTTATATAAATTTGCCTATCCTCCGTAATACTTATTTATTTTCTTTTCTTTTCTTTTCTTTTTTTTTTTCATGTATGGCTCTGAAAGGAGCCTTTTTTTTTCATTAAGTCTTTGTGACAGTCTTGTACAAGCTAATCCTCCGTAACCAATATATCTAAGTAAGAGTGCCCTTACCTAATCCTCAATATTCTGTTCCGAGTCTGATTCATTTAACTCGCCCTTAGTTTTTCTGGCATTCCTCGTCGTAGCCTTGGGTGCAAAAAGAAATTGTATGTGTCGACGTATTGTTGGCCCATTTATTTTGTCTTTCAGAAGGAGCACATAATTATTGTGTCGAACAACTTTTACTACCACAAAAGGCCCTTCAAAACGAGGGTGTAAAGCCCTAGGCTTGCCAATTACTTTTGCGTACACTTCTTGACCCACGTCTAACTTTTTAACTTCCTGAAGATCATTTTCTTTGATATATTCCGCCATAATTTTTTGTTGGTTAGCTATGGCTTGCCGGTGAACTGCCCTCATATGTTCTATCCTATTTTTAACGAACGCTTGAGTGCACGTTAAATCCGGAGCACTTAATACCGTAAATTGATTTTTAATTTCTCTACCAAAGAATAATTTTGAAGGAGAATAACCTAGTGCTCGATGGATCGTGGTATTATAATTAAGTTTAAAATATTCGAGTCTGGTGTCCCACTCAAGAGTGGAATTGGACATTGCCACCAAGGATGCCTTAATCGATTTATTAATGATTTCAGCCAGACCATTCCCACAAGGTTTGAAGACGCTTGTCGGGTGTAGATCTATATTTAGTGTCTTCAAATATTCTTTAAAAAGCGCACTGCGAAAATATTGTGCGTTGTCTGTAACTATTTCGGAACACAAGCCGTAGGCTCCGAAGTACCTATTTAAAACGTTCAAGATAGTTTGGGACTCCACATTTCGTAAAGGGACTGCTTCTAAAAATCTAGAGCCTGCGTCTATGATAGTCAGAATGAAGCAATTTTTCCTGAGGGTCATGGGTAATTTACCTACTATATCCATTTGTAGACTTGCTCCGATTTGTAAATTTCTTTCCATTTTTTCAAGTGGTACTTTAATCGTCTGGTGCTGCTTACTGCAATTACATCTTACGCAATTCGTGCAATAATTTTTTATATCTTGGTACATTCCGTACCAGAATAAACGAGTTTTGACAGTTTCGTATGTTTTTTTAAAACCAAAATGGGGTCCATGTGCCTCCGCCATAACCGTAAACTTAAGCTCGTCCGGTACGATTATTAATTCTGGATATTTCCCGTTTTGTTTTAACCCGTCAGTAGTCGCGTGTCGGTCTTTTCGCCGCCCGTGTAACTTATCTTCTCCTAATTTATATCACAATACAAATACAACGGAGATCTACCATGTAGCTGACTTTGAAGCTTTCTTGATCACCTTATTGAAGTAACAGGACACCTCTGTTTTTCTTTCAGGTACATTTTTTAGAAACAAAGTTGAAATTGGCGAAAAAGTCTACGTAAAAATCACTAATGTGAGTTCAGTTTTACTTTTTCCAATTACTCCAGATCTCGTGAATAAAATGCATAATTTAAGAAAATTGCAAATTTATATCTTTGTTGTAATATTACTTTCGTATATTAGGTGAAAAATATTTTTATTTTACATATTTGGTATGCGGGGGGCCAGCGGCGAAAAGACCAAGCGCGACTAATGACGTTGTGAAAAAAGTCGCGACTACTCGCGGGTTAATACCAGCGTTTTATTCTCGTTTAAATTATACTTTTTTGTTATTCTGTTGTTTTTCTTTGACTCAACCTTTTTTATAATTGTGATTAATTTTTCATCCTCATATTGCTTGGCTCTAATGTTCTCTTCACTCAAGTTAAGATTTACTTTGAATAAGTTATTCTGTAACTCGTTGCTACTAGTAATATTATTTACTAAGTTTCTAGACAAAAAATCCGAAGGATTAATTTTCCCTTCGATGTACTCGATATTGTAATCATAGTCGCTGAGATTTAAAATCCATCTAGCCACTATATCCGACTGCATTTCAATTTTCAGCGGATATGTGAGAGCTTTGTTATCCGTTAAAATAGTAAATTTCCGCCCTAACAGCATGTGTTTAAAATGCATAACTGCGTCATGAATAGCCAATAATTCGAACTTCATGCTTGGGTAAGCCGTTTCTGACTGCTTAAGTTTTCTACCGTAAAATTCAATAGGGACTAAGTATCCATTATCTTCCTGCGCAAGGACACCTGATATTGCTTTCTTTGAACCATCAGTTATTAAAAAGAACTCCCTATCAAATTTTGGCGGTTTAAGGGTAGGGTTGCTCACGATTGCCTCTTGTATATTTAAAAATGCTTGTTCCGTCTCCTCAGTCCATTTAAATTTTACATTTTGTTTAGTGAATTCGACTAGAGGATTGACAATATCGGCATAATTTTGAATAAGAGTTCTGAAATAATTTGCCAAACCTAAAAGTGATTTTACCCCCTTTTTATTTTTAGGTGTAGTTAATCGTTGTACCTTCCCCACGTTTTTTTCTGATGGGGCATATCCGTTTTTATTAACTTTGAAACCCAAAAATTCAATTTCCGGTTTACATATTTGCACCTTAGAGGGTTCAACTGTTAAATTGTGATCAATTAGAGTTTCCAAAACTTCCTTTAACAACTGTGCCATTCCCTCCGGGCTGTCTTCGGCCAAAACCACATCATCTATAAAATATCCTACTTTGTCCTTAGGAAAGTGTCCCAGGACCTTATCCATAAGTTCGGCGAATTTTGTACTACTTATTTTAAGCCCAAAATTTAGGCGGCACGGGGCGTACTTCCCACACTCCGTCACAAATGCTAATTTGTGACGATCCTCCGGGCGTAACATAATTTGGAAAAAAGCCGAATGCAAATCTAATGTTGTATAAATTTTTTTTCCACTAATTGCCTGTAAAACATCTTTTACGTCCGGTACCGGATATGGAAACCCCTCTAAAATCTCGTTTAACGTCCTGTAATCCACCGCCATTCTATAGCGAACCAAGTTTTTTTCCGTACCTTTTTTTTTTACAAATAATACCGGAAATGCATAATCTGAATCTGATTTTTCGATTATTTTCGCTTCTAACAGTTTTCGTAGTTCCTCCTGCGCATACTGCTTAACTGCCTGGGGCGTCTTATATGGTTTATGCTGAATGGGAAAATTGTGGTTTAATTGTATTTTGGGCACTACCAATGAAGATTGTCCCAAAGATTTGTAAGACTTCGAAAAAGCATGTGCATGACTCATCAATAAGTATTCTATCATTTGTTAAAAATCCCCTGTTAAATGATCTAAATTAAAATCCGATCTATCAAGCTCCGCTTCTCTCAAAGCCCTAACTTCTTGCAAATCCAGGTTATTAATTTGATAGATTTCTCCCTCTTTAATCTCATTAGGCTTTAAATTATTCTTGCTAACAAAATCCGAACTGATAAGTGCGATCCTAGTATCCGTTCTAATTATAATCTTATCTTCTGTATTGTTTGTTACAATTAAATTAATTTATTAGTGACTGGTACCTCATGAATTGAACATTCCGTAATTAAATTTTTGAATTCCTCTGTTGGTTCAATTAAAATCAGCTGATTAGGCTGGACTGCCTCAGGACATCTCAACGATATTATTTTCGTTTGTCCTGGGTGTAAATGTGTTTCTTTCTCTATACACGCAAATATTTCATTTCCTTTGAAATGACATTTAATTTTATTTGTGCGCACTGCCTTGGTGATATTTTTCATTTCCGACCCCCTTTTATTTACACTATTTTCACTAACTATTTCCTTATTCATAACCTGCGGTTCCAGGGCAATTTCCGTATTTTTTAATTTTAGTGTTTTCTTATCAAAATTTAAAATCATTCTATTTTTTTCAAGAAATCAAAACCTAGCAACATTTTATAGTCCCCTTGAAAATTATGAGATGTAACATAAAATGTTCCTGTCACAAACTCATTGTTCATTTTAAATGTAATTTTTATACATTGCCGAAAAGGTATGACTGAGTTATCGAATGTGTGGATTGTTACCCTATTCGCCAAGTATTTAATTTTTGCATCCGTTTGTTTGAGCGCCTCTAAAACCTCCGGTGATAAAAGCGAAACTGCGGCCCCGCTATCCAGCAACGTGTCAACTTTTAACCCAAAAATCTGTAATGCAATGATGGGAAGTTTATCCTTTTCCGCTGAATTCACACTAGCAATCACGAACTTATTCCCCCTTATCGGGAATCTACCGGGGTCTTTCTTATGACTATTATTTACAACTGCAGATTCCCTTAAAAGTTTCCCGAGTTCGACTTTCTTTTCCCTTTGTGTCTGTCCGAAACATCTCTCTTAGTTTCTTTTTCCTGAATTGAATTTCTATTTCTGTCATGCTGCGGTTCATCCCTGGAATAGCCATTTCGCCCTCTCCTATGTTCATCCGATTGTTTACGATTTCCATAATATGCATCGTAGCGTGCAACCCCTGATCTGTCATCTCTGTTATTATAGCTTCTATCCGAAGAATCCCTATTCCATGGAGAACTATGATTGAAATTTTCATAAAAATTTTCAAATCTATTATAATCCTGTTAATTTCTATCCTTGTGAAACCTGTCATAATTAAAATCACTATACATTTGTGCACTGGGAAAATAATTTTGTGATACTGGCGCTGCAAATCCATAGCCTTCCATCGTCCTGTAATTATTCGCACCAAAATTCTTATTTGCAAAATTTCTCTGTCCCTGGGTCCGAAATTTAGTATTTGAATTTTTCAAATTGTACCAACATTCGGAAATGTCATGCCGATTCGTATTACAGATTTCACATCGTTTTTCTTTCAAATTATCTTCCCTAACTTGGATTTTCGTTTGTAATTTCAACTCGTTGACCTGAGCAATTAATTCTGCTATGGCCGTAGCCTGCTCTTTATTTAATTGTAATAAATTCGTACAAAAATCATCATTTTCTTTACTTGTATTGGCTGTTACCGCATTAATCTGATCTAAAACAGTCGATTTATACGCGGCTTCGATCGTCTGAGCTTTATCGCACAATTTCCCAAAATCTTTAATGTCTAATTTTCGCAATTCCAACGCAATATTTGGCGATATCGCCTCTAAAAATTTATTGGCTTTTATTAAATCGAATAGTTTATTAGCTCCCACCTCCGTTGCCTGGCCAGAAGCACCTAAATACATTGATGCGGCCTTGTTAAAAACTTCTATAAAATCTTTCATGTTTTGATTTGGGAGTTGCTTAATTGAGTTAAAATTTATCTGTGCTTCGATAAAAGAATCTTTTTTCTGAAACAATTCCACGATTTTTCTTTTAAACTCTGTATAATTCTTTTCCTCATTTAGCGTCTGGTCAGATACTAATTTCTCACGGGCCGTACCCACAAATTTAGCTTTTAATATCTGTAATTTAAAATCCTCTTCTACGTGGACCCGATCCAATAATTCATCGAATTCTTTCAAATAAAATAACACATTGCTAATCTTTTTTACGTCAAAGGGAACAATCAATGATAACATTTGCGACAAATTCGGTTTTAACGGGTCGTCCATTTTAATCTCTAACGTTTTAGATTTCAATTTTGATTTATTTCTTGTTACTACCCCTGGCTTAGATTGATTTTGTAAACTTTTCCTTCCTCTTCTCCTCGGCATATATTGTCCTAATTGACATTCATTACCCTTATATTATATATTTTTACACAAATAATTTTGCAATACAACTTAACTCCTGAATAAAATTTTCTATAACACACAAGAAAATATATAAATATAAATATACACTGTCCCTCAAAATCCAATCAAATTCAAAATAAATGTATAAAGTACACATAGAAAATCAGTACCAAATTATTAATTTTCTAAACTGCCCTTTCTTCCTCTTATTATTATTATTTTATTTCATTTGTACTCCCGCTTTTTTTTTTTGCGGCATCAAATTGGTCTTATAAATTCACATAAAATGCTTCTTTTTTTTGTTCAATAACATAGAAAATGCCATGTACCCCCAAAATATAATCCTTACAATAAAATACCATAAATAAATTCAATGTGATGCAAAATCTATTTTAAAATTCTTTAAAATTTTTCAAATATGTCATATAATTTGAAACCTTATTTCATAATATTACTCTTAAAACCTTTCCACACACTATTATAAGATTGTTTGTTTTCAATTTAAAACACAATATCATCAGTATAATCATACTTAAACATATATATTTGTTTTTAGTATAACACATCAAAAAATAGCCATTTTGGACGAATGAGTCAGAAACGTTGTAGCACACTCCATTGGCACCAAGTTTTACTTTTAAACTTTAATTTAACATTAAAAACCATGAATAGCGCGTAGAATTTTGAGTACAACTAACACTATGAATTACTATTAACTTTTTATACCAAAAACAATATTATTAACCTCCGGAACTGATCCGAAAAGGTCACGGTACCAGATAGGATTTTTGGGGCATATGCTGGACAGAACTGAGCTCCTGTAACGGAAATCTTTATTTCGACATGTCAGCATAAACCAAATCCTAGAATGAACTATGTTAGTCACTCCTAATCATTTTAATTCAAAGTATTCATAGCGCAAATTCATGCAATGTTTTTATATCTAATACAAAAATAACAGTGATCGTTCGTTTCAATCCTGGTTAATCCCTTCGATATAAGTGAGGCAACTGCCTTCATTACCAAATTGCGTTGTGAATATTTTTGAATTATGGAATTAACTTATGGATCGTAAATAAAACATAACTCTAAATTAGATCATAATAGAATTAAATAAAATAAGACTCATGGTCGAAAAGATACCAACTATTTTTTAACAATTAACATATAAATTTATTTACAACTATTTTACAAATTGTCGGTGCGTCATAAGACACATTATTCTCAATATAGACAACATAAAAAAAAAACAAAAAAAAACCCTATTAATTCTACTTGAATAATTATTGTTTTTAATATTATAATCTTGAATACCAATTGGAGCGTGCAGAACCCCCTACTTGGCATTTTGCCCTAAACATTTTGGGAAACAATATAAATTAAAAGAAAACCGTACCTTCATATTATTTCGTGCCCAGCACTCAGTTGAGGCTCGCATTCGGAGACATCACAGGCGGTTACCCTTCATCACTGGTGGACATCACATTCGGATCATAGGCTATCACACATGATCAGTGGCGGACCTCATCTTCGGATCACAGGCTATCACACATCATTACTGGCGGACATCATTTTCGGATCACAGGCTATCACACATCATTACTGGCGGACATCATTTTCGGATCACAGGCTATCACACATCATTACTGGCGGACATCATTTTCGGATCACAGGCTATCACACATCATTACTGGCGGACATCATTTTCGGATTACAGGCTATCACACATCATTAATGGCGGACATCATTTTCGGATCACAGGCTATCACACATCATCAGTGGTGGACTTCCCATTCGGATCATCGGCGATGTTGGTAGGTCCTCCTTGGAATTAATAACGTTTCTCTTCTAACACATCTTCGCATCTCGGAGCGAACTTGTCATCTGAACTATTCAAGAAAAAGTCTATATTCTCTTTTTTTTCTGGCGGGCGTGGCTAATACTCCCCTTCGATTCAATCTGCCCGAAAAATGATCATTCAGTCTCTCCCCCGGCCTATTCCTGACGCAGATTCGTTGGCTTCTTCTTCGAGCGTGGGGGGATGGCCCCTCTTGTGTGCAACGCGCTCCTAGCCGGAAAAAATGACCGGTAGCCTCAACTGAAGAAACGTGTGTGGTCTCGCTTAATTGGCTTGTAAATCTACCAATAAACCATTCTTGACGTAAATGTCAAGCGATTGTTATGCGAGAGCCCAACTGGTGCCTTCTAGATGCCATCTGAGATAGGGGTCTGCCTTGCTCCTGACATGAATAGCGTTAAACATACACTAGTATTTACAACCACTATACAAAAACATCAAAGGATACAATATGTATAATATACCATTTATATATATATCTATAAATCTCGGAAGATTGCTGGATGCTTATGTTCCCAGCATCTCCCCCCCCCAACTAAATGAAAAAAAAGAAATAAACAGACAAAAGAGTACTTTTTCTTTTCTTTTCTTTTCTTTTTTTTTTTATAAGTGTTCGGCGATTTTGAAAGATCAATCACTGTTTCAAAGTCTATTTGTGATTGAACACTTGCAACGCCATCAGTTGTCTACTTCTGTACATCACAATCTAAAATGATCATCGTAGAATGCCTAGATTTTTTTTTTTTGTCCATGTCTGTAAAGAAAGTTCAGGTTACGTAACACAATGATTCGCAGTCTCTGATTGTATTGCTACTTGCTTAACTCCCCTGCTGGGAGGTTGTTGATGTGTGAGGATTCTTATGCGAGTTTATCGATTATATTATCGATTGTTATGCGAGAGCCCAACTGGTGCCTTCTAGATGCCATCTGAGATAGGGGTCTGCCTTGCTCCTGACATGAATAGCGTTAAACATACTCTAGTATTTACAATCACTATACAAAAACATCAAAGGATACAATATGTATAATATACCATTTATATATATATCTATAAATCTCGGAAGATTGCTGGATGCTTATGTTCCCAGCAATTACGGTATTTGAAAACTTCGTTTTCAAATACTGTAACATATATATATATGGAGATTCTTCTTTAAAAAGTTATTTTGAACACATAAGTAAATAAACTCGGAGGTAAATTAAATTCTGACACCGTTTTTAAACTTTTAAATGACTTATATTAAACGTTAATATTTACAAAAAAGATATTTACATAAGACTATTTACAAAGCAAACAATCATAACTCTAATTAATCAATTACATCTTATACGGGAACTCGTCTTCATCTTACGTTCTTTTTTACACCAACTTAAAACTAAAAACATTCCATTCTCCTTTCTTCCGTTCAGTTCTTTTTTCTACCGCTTAAATCGTCTGGCTTCTTAGGAATTAATAGTTTCTTCAAAATCGTCTGCCTCACTGAGAGCCTGTTCATCAGAGTTGCGATGCGTAGAAAATAATATGCAGATCTAATAGTGGAGGAGATTTCCCATATTTCGGCCATACTGATGAGACATTCGTCCTCGAATGTATTCTTGTTGGCTGGAAACAGCAGCTGGATCATCTGAAAAGATAAAAAAAAAAAAAAACACAGCAGCATCCAAAGTCTAAATTGAAAAAAAGAAGTCATCATTCAAATTGTTTATCAAAGCTTAGATTATTTCTTGAAAAAATTCATATATATTTTTTTTCGCGTCTTTTCGTCTTCTCTTTCTTACGTCCTTTCATCTTCTTTTATCTTACGTCTTTTCGTCTTCTTCTTTCATACGTCTTTTCATCTTCTATTACCTTACGTCTTTTCGTCTTTTCTTTCTTACGTCTTCCGTCTTCTTTTATCTTACGTCTTTTCGTCTTCTTTCATACGTCTTTTCATCTTCTTTTACCTTACGTCTTTTCGTCTTTTCGAGAATAAAGTTAAAATTCTATTAGTTGTCAGTCCAGAGGTTTGTCATAGTTGGTATAGTGTCACAATCGGTGAAATTCTTTTTTTTTTTTAAGCTTCGTCCGTCCACGGCTTCATGTACTCTGCACATGAACTGGTGACCATGGGTCCTTCGTTGAATCCAAGTTTCTTTACATCGTAGGTGTCATTATTTTTTACTTTTATGACTTTGTACGGACCTAAATATTTTGGTTTTAACTTCAAACCTGGACCTTGTTGCGTGCGTTTTATAGCAACCACATCATTAATCTTAAATTTGTTAGCTTTCTTTCGTCTGAGGTTGTAAGTTTTACGGTTCTCTTCTTGGACTTTTAAAATCTGTTTTTTAGCATTTTTTCTCATATCTTCGCGATTATTTGTAAAATCAGATTGTATTTCAGCATTCAGAAGACTAGTAATTTCAATGTTATTTTTTAGTTTCATTTTAGTACCAAACATCAATTCAAAAGGAGTTGTGCTTATACTTCTCTGAAAAGTCGAATTTATCACCTGTTGGACGTTGCTTACATGTGTATACCATTTTTTAGGATTATCGACAAACAATTTAGACAGAACAGATATTATGACAGAATTTAGACGCTCAACTTGGCCGTTAGACCTGGGTAATCCAGTGGTAATCGGGATATGTTTAATATTTTCATTGATGCAATAATCTTCAAAAGCTTTAGAGGTAAATGCAGGACCTTTATCTGATATAATTCGAACTGGATTTCCAAAGATAGATTTTTGGATTTCTAATTTAGAAATTACTTCGGCAGCATCGGTAGATTTTGTGGATACAACCAAACAAATTTTGTGAATGCGTCAATGACCGAAAGGATATGTTTGTAATTTTTATTAGTGCTTTCTAATGGACCTAAGTGATCAACATGGTACGTATGTAATGGAGCTTCTTCTTTTTCTATTGGGTGAAGTAAGCCTTCTTGTTTACCACATTTTCTATTAACTAAAATACAGGGAACACAATTTGCTATACATTTCTCAATTTTTTGTTTAACTTTAGGGATGTAAAAATCATTTTCTAAACTTTTCTCTGTTCTTGCAACTGCGTAATGACCTTTTTCGTGAGCGGCCTTGATTATATTCATTTGCATGTCTTCCGGTACAACTAATAAATCATTACCATTAACACATTTATAAAGAACATCATTTTTAACTAGATAATCATCATAAGATTTCACCTTTAGGATTTCTTTTATTGTTTTAATATGGTCATCGGTTTCTTGAGCTTGGATAATTTTTAAAGTTAAGCTATCTTGGATTACCATGCAAATAGGATACCTACTTAATGCATCGACATGTCTCATACTGCTACCCTGTCTATGTTCAATAACATAATAAAAATCGGATAACATTATTGCCCATCTAGCTATTTTTGTACTCATTTCTTTTTTATCCATAGTCATTTTAAATGCATTACAATCAGTTACAATTTTAAATGGGATACCTAGCACATATACTGGCATCACAATGGATTTCGGTCGCACTTTTGGGATTGTAAATTAAAAGTACTGGTTCTGACGACAAAATACGTTTGAGTTTATTAAAAGCTCTTTGTTCTTCTATATCGAATTTAAATTTTGAATCTTTTCTTAGCAGGTCACTTAACGGTTTAGCTATAACCGAATAATTTCTTATAAATTTTCGAAAGTATCCTGTCAATCCTAAATAACTTTGAACATCTTTGGTACACTTTGGTTCGGGAAAATTTATTACTGCTTTAGTCTTCAGTGGAGAGGGAAACAATTTACCATTTATGATTCTATACCCCAAGAAATCAATTTCACGCTTCAAAAAATTGCATTTTTTAAGATTTAATTCTAATCCATATTCCGATGCAGTTTCGAGTACAAGTTTTAATTTTTCTAGACCTTCAGCTTCGTTTTTAACAGGTATTATTAAATCATCCATATAAATGACAACAATGTGATATTTTAATAGGTTTCGAAATACATTATAAATATACTTTTGAAAAACACTAGGGCTATTGGTCAACCCGAATGGACATTTCAAAAATTCGTATTGTCCTTCATGAGTAACAAACGAGGTGTATTTCCGCGAGTCTTCTTCAACATCTACATGAAAGAAACCGTTTTTCAAATCTATGGTGGTAAATACTTCGGCAGAATGTAATTGGTCTATTACATCATCAATAACTGGCAAGGGGAAATGCTCACGTACTGTCTTTTTGTTAAGACATCTGTAATCAACACAAAGTCTCATTGTGTTATTTTTTTTCTTGACTAAAACAACCGGCGAAGAAAAATTAGAAGAACTTTCTCGAATTATTCCCTGAGCTAGCCACTCCTCAATTTGGTTTTCGACTATTTTTTTCTCGCATGGCGGTAATCTTCGAGGAGAAGAACAAACTGGGATTTCGTCAGTTAAATTTTAACATCTACTGTTTTAGTTTTAATTGGTACATAATTTTCAATTAAAGAGTATAACTCTGAACGTAATTTTTTGTCAGCAATGTGAGTTAAATCAATTTTAGGCTCATCCAAAACATTTACAATATTAACTAAAAAGTCATTTGACTGAACTTCAGCTTTAAACAGTTTCACTTTATTCTCAGAAATAGTTAATGTACCTTGATGAATAACATCAGTGCCAATAATTAAATCGAAATTAATGACACTGTCCTTAACGACAAAAATAGTAACTTTAAATTTTGAACCATCTACTTCGATTTCTGAATTGAAACAACCTTCTGGTTTTATTGAGGCTTTTCCTAGACCGGTCAAAGAGATACTCGTAGGTTTTAATTCTACAAAGTTCTTCAAATTATCATAAATACTTTTCCTTAAAAAAGTCTTTTGGCTACCAGTATCTATTAAAGACATTAAACGCAAAGAATAAAGCTTTATCTCTTTCAGAATTAAATCTTGGGATGTAATAATGTTTACTTGTGACTGAGCATTTTTAACACTTGTATCTTTAGATTTATTACATTGAAATGATTTATGACCATAAGCGTTACAAGCAAAACAAAGCGGCCCTTTATCTTTATTTACACTGTTAATACTCTTATGATTATTCCCGCCACAATTAAAACAACGCATATTTGGCTTTACAGGCTTAAATTTGTTCTTAACTTCAACTTCGGATTTAATTTTAGGCTTAGCTCCTTCATATTTATGAAATTTTGCATTTTCATACTCCGATCTTATTTTTTCATAAATCTTTAATTTTTGTTTAAATTCAGCAATATTGGGACAACTATACAAAAAAGATTTTTTAGAAATGGGGTCATTAATTCCATTTATTACATACTGAATAAGGGCAGAATCTTCAATATTGCCTTTTGAGCATAATTGTTTCATATTTAAAAAATATTCATCTAACGATTCATGTGGTCTAATTTTTCTTTTGGACAGCAATTCGTGTAATTCAGCTGAATTGCACGTTTGACCAAATTCAGATATGAGTAGGGCTTTTAATTTAGACCACGAATTAATATTTGTTTCACTTTCAAGAAATAATTTTGCTTTGCCTGTCATACGGCGTTTAGCCAAAATCAATTTGTGCAAATCACTAACGTTAAATAATGAAACAATATCATCAAAATCGGCAATCCATTTATTAATATTTTGTACTTGAGTACCTTCAAACATTGTAATCATACTTTCAATATCATTAATAGAAATGCTTGGTTTAATAACATAATCAGGAATCAGAATTTTCTGATTTTCATTACTTTCACAATTAGAACTACCAGAATCATTTCTCATATTATTCTCAAAAACAGTTGAAATATTTTTAGTTTTATCTTGTAAATCATCATTAAATTCATCGACACTCTCGTCATCACTAAGAGTACCTTCATCGGGTATCATATTAATTTTCAAAATACTAAAATCACATAAACTAGAAATTATTCTGGCAGCAATTTCATCAAAAGTTCCCGAATTATTTATACACAAAACATTGCAAATGGTAATTAAGTCGTTAACAGAAAAATTATCTTTAATTTCTTTGAATTTAGTTTGATATTCATCGGAATCTACTTCAAACGTAAACCCAGTAAAATTCCGAATTCTACGTCGATTATTTCTGTCACCGATTTCTCCAAAAATTAATTTGTGCAATGTCTTAATACTAGCTGATTTTTCAGTTTTCAAAGAAAACTCTAATTCCTTTAAATCAACTAATTTTTCAATTATTGAAAAGAAAAATGATATAATAAACTCACTTCATAATCAGATGCTCAGCTTCACACACTTTGATTTCACTTTCATCGCAAAATTTTACCTCTTCTAAAATAGCTTTGTAGGCTTGACATTCCATCACAGTTCTAAAAAATATCGGCTTCCAAGATATTAAAAAATATATATTTCCATCTCTGTGGGCGTGCGTTTGTATCTCACTTACTGAGACCAAAATTTATGGAGATTCTTCTTTAAAAAGTTCTTTTGAACACATAAGTAAATAAACTCGGAGGTAAATTAAATTCTGACACCGTTTTTAAACTTTTAAATGACTTATATTAAACGTTAATATTTACAAAAAAGATATTTACATAAGACTATTTACAAAGCAAACAATCATAACTCTAATTAATCAATTACATCTTATACGGGAACTCGTCTTCATCTTACGTTCTTTTTTACACCAACTTAAAACTAAAAACATTCCATTCTCCTTTCTTCCGTTCAGTTCTTTTTTCTACCGCTTAAATCGTCTGGCTTCTTAGGAATTAATAGTTTCTTCAAAATCGTCTGCCTCACTGAGAGCCTGTTCATCAGAGTTGCGATGCGTAGAAAATAATATGCAGATCTAATAGTGGAGGAGATTTCCCATATATATATATATATATATCAGTTATTTTCTATTATTTTAAACCGAAAATAATAATAAATAAAAGTTTAATTAATAATTATAGAAAAAAAAATCAATTTACATCACTGTAAAAAATAAAATCATAGTCAATAAACAATTTATTAACAGATAAACAATCATAGCCGAGTTTCGATATGAGTAATAAAATCGCTATTTAGTTGCAATCGCGCCAATGTGATGCGTATATGACATCTATGCTTATCATTATTCATTGGATATTTTTATTAAATGGATTGTAGACAAGCGAAGAGACACATATTCTTTCTGGTTGGAGCGATTGTCGAAAAAATTGAAATTTATTTGGTTATTCCGTCGACCAAAAAATTATCGCCAAATTGCAAGATTCAATGCCAATAATGGTTGACCCTGAATGTCACATTCAATGATATTAGACACTAAATAGTGTTTAAAACGTCATCAAATTATTTTTATTTCGTCTTTTTATTTGTATTTATCAATGGTTTACTAATTTATTTGTTTTTTTCGTTATTTAAAATAAAAATTATATCAATATGCAAAATTTGGCTATTAGTTTGGCGATTTGTATAGTTTGTCGAAATTGGTCGACGGGATAACTAAAGTAGTACCTTATATTATTTTTACAATTTTATATATTTATTAAATATGCTAAATTTAAACAAAATCTATAAATTTTTCCGAAAAAATATGCTAAATGCAAAACAATACATAAAAAGAAATTGATAAATTTTCTTCTAGTAGTAAAAAAGTAACCCCAAAGACTAGAGACTGCAACCATATCGATTCATTTAATGCCAAAAAAAAAAAAAAAAAAAAAAAAAAGCTCGCCAAAAAAATTAGAACAAAATATGGAACTCTTCCCGTAGACAATTATGAATCACTGGATTCAGATGATAAATCCCATTCAGAATCCGTTTCATAAAGATGTATTTCAAGTGGTTCGCACATTTCTTCAATTATGCCATCATTTTCCCAATAAGTAGATTCTAATGATGCTACATGTGAACAATATTCTTTCCAGTGTTCAACAGTAACATTTTCAATGGCTTCATGTGTATATGCAAATAATTTTGACATGGAAATATCTCCTGTCACATTCTGTTTCCGGATAAAGTTCTTGATTTCTGCCCAAACACATTCTATAGCATTAATATCGCAGTGATAAGGTGGCAGTCGCAATGCTGTTACCCCATTTTGCTGTAGCATAGAATCAAACCTATAGGATTTTGTGCGAGGTTGGTTTCTCTTAACTAATTCTAATAATTCAACTTTTCGCAAATCAGATGAATAAGGAATATTATTAGAGGACAGCCAAGCCATAATTTCATCTTTTTTATTCGATGTGTTTGGCGCTTTATTTAGCTGCACTGAATGGTAAGGAGCGTTATCGATTATTACCACAGCATTTTCAGGAAGGTTTGGGATCAGCTTTTCGGCAGCCCATTTTTCAAAAATCATGGAATTCATTTGACCATGGTAATCTCCACTTGATGAGCTGGCTTTATATAATAAATTGGAATGTGGTATAAATCCCATATCCCCTCCAGCACACAAAACTATAATTCGCCTTGATGCATTTCCACTTTCAGTTACTCCAAATACATCATTTGCATGCCAACACTTACCAAAAGTTAAATTGCTGTCGATCCATGTTTCATCTAAATACACTATGGGCTTGTTCTGCTCTCTGTATTGCTTCATACTTCTTAGAAATTGTGTTCGAGCCAAAACCACGTCATCCCGTTCCATTAGATGTTTTCTCTTATTCTGCGATTTCTTAAAACTAAATCCTATTTCGTGCAGAACCTTTCTCAAAGTTTCCCTTTGCCACGAAAAATTTATTTTATTTTTCAACACTGGAATCAGTTTACGAACTGTAGGTACTATTTCATGAACAGTATAAAATTCATGTATTGTTTGTCGAATTACATCACAATAGAATTTGTCAAGAGCAATGCTTGCAATAGTACTTCTTTTCTGCCGTTTCTTGGGCGATGTAAATTTTGGATTTTTTTCTCCCTTTGATTCTTTTCTAATTTTTTTTTAGTGGATTTCGATACTCCAGTTAATTCACTCGCCCGTTTTATGGACTGTGTAACTGGAACAATAGTTTTTCCTTCTAATGCTTCCTTATCACAAAATTTAATTACGTTATTCAAAATACGTTTGCAATCACTTCGAAAAGGTCTATTCCGAGAAATAGATGGTGCACGATCCATTTTATTAAAAATAAAATTTTACTCAGAATAAAAAATTCAAAACAATATTTTAAACCATTGCCTTGGTTACGTGAAAAATATTTCGGCCGCTTTCGCCGGGCTATCTTCCCCATTGAGTGAATGGATTCGGCTTGGCATTCTGCCATCTGGAGTCTCTGCAAGGATGGCACATCAGTACCAGTCAGTCATTGAGTGAACAACGCGTTTGTTAAGCAAGTTTGCTTGAGCCTTATTTACGTTATTTTGAATGCGATTTAGTTGTATAAAGAGTCTCTGGAACCTATATCGGCACTTATACGATAGATTTGAACAATTATTTTTGAATATCTAGAAATATTTGTGAGTTTCGAAGGCTCTGTTGTTCTGAAGTTCTGTAAATAAATTATTTTCTACTTACTGTGCGTTGCCCGTTTTTTCGCCGCGAGCGATAACTGTTGTATTCATGACAACACTCATTTTAAAATTTTTCTTTTGCTTTATATTTAACGGTCCTTTTTACCTGTACGTTTTTTAGCCCTGCTTGGAATTCTATTGTATGCCAAGACATTTTTTCTTGCCGTTTGTGAAATGTGAAAATTTATCCAGATTACGTTTTGTCACGGACAAGTTAACCAGCACAATTCGCAGTTGGCGAAAATGAATAATGTTTCTTCATTATGTTAGTAAACATTTGTTTTAGTATGCTGCATTCATAGTATTTAAGTGTGCTCA
Organism: Maratus speculifer; assembly: GCA_964019185.1. Lineage (NCBI taxonomy): Eukaryota > Metazoa > Arthropoda > Arachnida > Araneae > Salticidae > Maratus > Maratus speculifer. The sequence goes on from OZ025294.1 coordinate 364,357,337, forward strand.
TATTCTCGTATTCTGCAAAAAAAATAAAGACCTTTAGTCAACATGTTTAAGAACTGATTTTCTTTATCAAACTGTTTCTATTATTTTGTTCCAGAAGAAATAGCTAAAAATGAACCTGGTGTACTACACAATGTAGAACTGCGATCACGGCCAAATCACGAAAGGTGGCGTTATATATTTTGCCACCATACATGCATTCTTATTTTTCAAAAAAATCTTTACCTAGGGGAGGGGGATTCAGCTCAGTCGTTTCGGCTTTTTCCAGCTCAAAAAAAATATCTTCCTTACGTTATTTTAAATTCAGAAAAACATTGTTAACTTGTACATATATATGTTTTAAAAAACATATATATCTTTAATATTATAATGATAGATTATTTCGTTTTACATGAAAAAATAGTTGGTTATTTCATATGAGCTATTTAATTGAACTTGAATAAGGTAAAAATCGAGATAGATAAATAGAAAATCTTTGAAAAAATTAGAAAATAATATTTCGGATTGTTATAAAATTTGCTTTTGTGTACTATTGTTGAACACGAAGAAATAAAAAGTCTCCTTATTATACATTTTTCAAAATAAATTATAAATGTAATCTCACTTTTGAAAATTTAAATTCATTAAAAAATGAAATTTATGATGCATTAGTCATGTCTAAAATTTAAAAAAAAATGAAGAATTGATTGTGTAAAATGTGAATCACTCGCTGAAAATAAGACATTAAAATAAAAGTTCAATGTAATTCGCGATATTTTCAAGAATGCATCATATATAAAATTAATATTAAAAATGCAAAAAGCTTAAAGAATCAAATAACTTACTTTAAAAGCAATTATTTATTTTCCTTGTTGATAGGAAAATAAGTATGGATGAATTTTTATGATTTTGTTACTTTAATTCCATTTTATTTAGTAATATCTTGTTTTTTTTTCTTAAATTCTATGCAATTACTTTCGAAAGTAAACATACGTAATGAAACCTAATTTAATATTAAAGAAACCGTGAAATTATCGTACGAAATTGAAACAATAGCATCTAAATTTAATGTAAGACAATTTTCGTTATAATAATATAAATTTTAAACTTCAAAAAATAAATTTAATTTAAAATGAAAGGTGATATAAACATCTTTTAAAATATTAATTCACGAGTGTGGGTATAGATAAATTCATTTTCAACACATGTTTTTCTTCTTTAATCAGGTTACGCACAAATACATATTGTTATGTAGAATATCTATGCTACATATATTATATTATTAACTTTTTCATCGCAATATTTCCCTTTTATTATGTAAATTACCAATATATACATTAATTTCCTATTCTTTCAAAATATTTATCATTATTCTATGAAATTCTCTTTAAATTAATTGTTATCTTACTCAGTTTACTAAGATATAAAGCTTTTAATTTGTTTATAAATTTCATCATCATTTTTGGTCATTTCTATTATTTAGTGTGAATCTGAATGTTTTTTTAAAATAGCCCTTTTTTTATCTAATTAGCTTTGAGACCTTTCGTGCGATTAGATATTTTTTAATCTCAATATTATTTATGCTTCCTTTCACAGAACTCGTCACAGAATTACTTTTATTCAATCACCACCCGTGCTGTTATTATTGCCCATTGATTAAAACTCGCGCGACGGCATTATTTGTGTTAATGCGAGCATTTGACAAAAAAGCAGTTGATGGACGACGAGACAGAGATTTGTTTGAGTTTCCCTACTGCTAACATCTACACTGACTGCTTGTTTTCTGATAACTACAGATTTATATAGTAATTTTATATAACATCAACGACAATTCGTAACATCTTAATGCCTGAAATTTGTAATGAATGGTGACAACTTCTTCAAATGATATGCTACTAATAAAATTATGAAAAGATACGATGGCTTATTATTTTGACATGGAGAAATTATTTAATTATTCATTCCCCTGTCTATTTGAGTTCACTTCACGACTATGCCAAATATTCACAAGGCCTCGCCTGTTCATCGAATCAAAATGAGTCTAACATAACAATGTAATATTCATTGTGTAAGTCGAGTAACAATGGGATTTTAATGAAGTAGTATCCATGGTTAAGGACAATACGTTGAGGAGACTTTAAATCGAACTTTAGTTATTAAAATACAGGGTGATTCATAAAAGATGGGCAGAACTTTAAGGGGTTATAGTACACTTAAAGACAAATAATATTAAATAGGAGACTAAGGGTCCCAGACGTATTCACAAGGAGATAGGGGGCATTAAAGTTTAGGGTCCGAAATTTCAAATGATTATAAAAAATGGAAAAATTGGTCGATTCGTTTACGGTTTTTGCAAAAAATTTTCTTTATGCCATTATTTTCTTGAAATAAAATTTTAAAGTTCAATTTCAAAAAATGCCGATAGGGGGCGCTTTAGACTTTGGAGTAACAAACAACTATTTTTTAACGTTATTTTTTGTATTTCTTTAAATGATTTCGAACGCTTAGACTTAAACTTAAATTTTGATCTAAAAATCTGAGTCCTAACGAGTAGTTAAGTAGCGTAAACTGAAATTTGAAATTTCAAATCCTTCTCCTCCCAGAACAAAAATCAGATATTCCCGATCTTTGTGTCGTATATTAGGCTCTAACTACTGCCGCGTTTTGCTAAAATTATTCTTTATGTCAGTATTTTCTTGAAAATAAATTTTAAAGAAAAGTTTCAAAAAATTCCGATAGAGGGCGCTTTAGACTTTGGAGTAACGAACAACTATTTTATACCGTTATTTTTGTGTCTCATTAAATGCTTTCTAAAGCTTAGACTTAAACTTAAATTTTCAGCTCAAAATCTGAATCGCTGAGCGTGGTTCAGTAGCGAGGGGAGGGGGTTCAAATTTCAACTTCTGAACATAGTTCAGTTTGCACTACTTAACCATGCCCAACGATTCTGTGCTGTGATACGATGCAAAAATACAACTTTCGTCAAGGACTGCATAGTCGGAATTCACTCAAAAAGGCACTGGCACAGTTGGAAACGTCGCTCATGTAAACGTTAAAGCTCCATTCCTGACGCTAGTCACCGGGTGAAGAAGGAGACAGAAAGTATGTAAATGTCAAATGGGGAAGAAGAAGAACACGTATGCAAAATTTCGACACGATTCAGGCATAAGAACCACTGAACGGTGAGTCAAGTGTAAGTCACTGTAGTAATGAATCGGAAGATGGTGCCCTTCACGAATAAGGAAAAGGCTGAGATGCATTTAATTTACGGAGCGGCAGATGGAAATGGTGCAGAGGCACAACGAATGTACGGAGAGCGATTTCCCAACAGGCGGTTGCCTAACCGCAAAACTTTCGAGCGCTTGCACAGACAGTTGTGTGAGACGGGATCATTTCTCGCTTCCCGGTCTGCAGGTCGTGCAAAAAAGGACGAATCAGTAGTTCTTGCAGAAGCCATTCTGGATGTAGTAGCGGCGCAGCCAAGTACAAGTACACGAACAGTGGCTAGGCAGGTGGATACCTCACAGTCTATGACTTGGAGGGTACTGAAGGATGAACATTTGCTCCCGTTTCATGTGCAACGAGTCCAGAAACTGTCTCCAGGGGATTATCCAAATCGTATTGAATTCGCCCGCTGGTTTCTGCAGCAGAACGCGCTAAATCCACATTTTGGACGAACTGTGCTTTTCACCGATGAATGTACCTTCACACGTGAAGGTACATTTAACACACACAATGCACATGTATGGACGGATGTCAATCCACATGCTACGTATCCACATGCTCATCAGAGACGCTTTTCCATCAATGTTTGGGCAGGAATCCTCGGAGACCACCTAATCGGATCGTACCTTCTTCCTGAACGCCTCAAAGGTAAAACATACCTCACATTTCTGCAACATGTGCTGCCAGACCTGTTAAACGTTGTTCCTCCACGCATCCGGCGGGTCATGTGGTTCCAGCACGATGGAGCGCCAGCTCATTACGTACGAGACGTCCGCAACTATCTGGACATCACATTTCCGAACAGATGGATTGGTCGAAGTGGTCCTGTTGCTTGGCCTGCTCGCTCGCCAGATCTTTCACCCCTCGATTTCTTTTTTGGGGGACAATTGAAGGCTCTTATGTATGAGACACCCATTGAATCCCCCGAGGAACTGGTCGCCAGACTTTCCGCCGCTGTAGGGGAAGTACTCGAAAAGCCTGATGTTTTCGCGAATGTTCGCCGTTCCATTCTTCGCCGTTGTTCTGCGTGCATAACCTCTGGTGGTCACAATTTTGAACATTAATTGTAATTACATGTTAATAAATATGCTTTGGTAACATAATCCTAATTTGTGTCTTTTTACCTCGTATCACAGCACACAATGTGTGGACATGGTAAACTGAACTGTGCTCAGGAGTAGAAATTTCAAACCCCTCTCCCCAGAAACTTAACCACGTCTAACGATTCAGATTTTGGGCGGAAAATTTAAGTCTAAGCTTTAGAAAGCATTTAATGAGACACAAAAAATAACGGTATAAAATAGTTGTTCGTTACTCCAAAGTCTAAAGCGCCCTCTATCGGAATTTTTTGAAAATTTTCTTTAAAATTTATTTTCAAGAAAATACTGACATAAAGAATAATTTTAGCAAAACGCGGCAGTAGTTAGAGCCTAATCTACGACACAAACATCGGGAATAACTGATTTTTGTTCTGGGGGGAGAAGGGTTTCAAATTTCAAATTTCAGTTTACGCTACTTAACTACTCGTTAGGACTCAGATTTTTAGATCAAAATTTAAGTTTAAGTCTAAGCTTTCGAAATCATTTAAAGAAATACAAAAAATAACGTTAAAAAATAGTAGTTTGTTACTCCAAAGTCTAAAGCGCCCCCTATCGGCATTTTTTGAAATTGAACTTTAAAATTTTATTTCAAGAAAATACTGGCATAAAGAAAATTTTTTGCAAAAACCGCAAACGAATCGACCAATTTTTCCATTTTTTATAATCATTTGAAATTTCAGACCCTAAACTTTAATGCCCCCTATCTCCTTGGGAATACGTCTGGGACCCTTAGTCTCCCATTTAATATTATTTGTCTTTAAGTGTACTATAACCCCTTAAAGTTCTGCCCATCTTTTATGAATCACCCTGTATAGTTATTCGCATACATCACTGCAAAAATAAATCAGCGCGCATATCCGATCCAGGGCCTCTCCGATGAAACCAGTGATGAAAGGAATTACAGTGCATTCGATTGTATGATTACACTCCAGACTATCTACAATACTTCGTATAAAATTACATACATACATATATATATATATATATATATATATATATATGTGTGTGTGTGTGTGTGTGTGTGTGTGTGTGTATATATATATATTTATATAGACTGAACATGATTTATTAAACTCCGATTTGGTGAATTTTACGATTAAAGACTTTTTCCTTTTCTTTGACTAAAATGAAGCAAACCGCTAATTAAAGAAAACCCCGAATTAACGAATTTTTTGCAACAGCCAAAAAACATTGTTTCCGTTAGAAATTTTTTGGATTTTTTTTTCAAATGATGTATCCGTGTCTGGAACAAAATAATATTTTTCAACCATAATTTTAGGAGGAGAGGATGCAGTAAATGATTTCTGACATAAGTACACTCAGAACCGGTTTTTCTCCCGCCAAAATCTTCTAGGAAATTCCCGCCCGATTCCCACCGAAACGTCGTCGGTGGTGTTTCTCTAGATTTGAATTCACTTTTGCTTTAAGATAATTCCTTTCGAAAGTTGCAAATAGGACTGATTACTTAAAAAAAAGCAATCATTAAAGAGCCAAAAAGGACCTGAAGTTCACACGAACTTTCCATCCAAATAACGATGGGATTTTAGTGAAGTTTTCATGGTGATACGATGAACTGACTTTAAATCGAAACGCCATTATGAAAAATAAATATATGAAATATAACGCAGTTATTCATATGCATCATTGTGGGAATAAATCCAAGTCCACTTGAGCCCCGGGGGAACCAATATTGAATTTAGGAAGTTGTCTTGGGGAAGGACCGGTGTGAACCGGTTCTAAAACTGAATTTATCCCAATATAAAAAAAAATATGCAACCAACATCGAAAAGTAATAAAAATTAGCCCGGTTGTAGATCATCCTCAGCTATCGTATGCAAAACAAGAAACCTTTCGTTCAATTAGAGAATATTTTTTATAGAATTCGTATGTCTATCCCTTTTAACGAACGATAAATGCTAATGTTTTTCTGCAAAGGATTTCCTTCCTTGACAATAGCTTGACATAGCTTGAGCGTGCATGAACACGAACTATAAATGGAACGCGAGAGGCGCTCTAAGATTTAATAAAATAATACATCTTAAATATTGAACAAAAATCAATACAAATGAAATTTTGTATTAGAATATGTATATATATATATATATATATATATATATATATATATATATATATTCTGCTATTAAAGCAGTTTTATTAATTCAAGTGAAAAGTAGAGTTGCTGATGTCAACGTATCGTGATATAATCAGAAAAAGGTAAAGGGAGAATTTAAAATATTATTTTATGTAACGTATATGTCTGAAAATTATTGTATTTACTTTTTCAATAACAATGTAGATTTGCATATATTTTTAAATTAAACAAAAAATATCATAAATTGAATTCTCTATTGGAAAAAAATACATATTTCTCTATCAAAACATTTTTGTGAATTCTAATAAAAAGTACAATTGTTGATGTTAACCAACGTTTAGTAAAATAAAAAAAGTTAAAAAAGGTAAAAATATGGTAACTTTATTTTATCTAAATTACATGCTCAAAAATTATCATATAAGGTATTGAAATAACAATATAGCGTATACTTTTTAATATTAAAAAAATATATTATAAATTGAATATCCTATTAATAAAAGAAAATCATTTTATCTGTTAAATCAGTTTATGATTTCCAATAATACACACAGTTGTTAATATGAAAAAAAAATCATGATTTCGTCAGATAAGAAGAGAAGAATTATTTATTCTGGAGTTTACATTTTGGACTGTTATTTGATAAGGATTTTTTCTAATTTTTAATTTCAAAATCTTTCGAAAAGCTTTTTTTGTAAAATATCGCTTATGTTTTTCTAAGACATTAACATATATAATATTCCACGAAAAGCTCATTAAATAATAAAAAAAAATATTTTGCATTTACTCTGACAACTTGGAAAATGATTCAATTAAATAAAATATTTTGTGTGGAAAAATCATTTACAAATATGTTTTTTTTTTTTTTTTTAGTTTTTCAAAAGTGATTTGTTTCTGAAAAAGTATATGCGTACATTATTGGTATTTGTATGATGCGGCGATGCGCATGTAGACATGCTTTAGTAGACTGTCATCCTTTATTTTAAGACATAGCGAAAGCGTTGCTTACTCTTAGCAAATCAAAACAACAACTAACAAAAAACAGACGATTTGCGTTTCTATAGTTACATACATTAAACATTAGCGAACTTATGTGATGCCACATTTCAAAGATAAATTACAAATAACTCTAACATACCCCCCGACATTGAAGGGTCAACTTCAATAAATTATACAGTACAAAATATTAACATTACAAATGCTTAAGTAATATGATACAATACAACAATTTTCTTTTAACAATGAAAAATACAATTATGAACATACAATAATAGGAAAACTAAAAATAAAAATACATAACAAAACCTTTTTTTTTTTTTTTTTTTTTTTTTTTTTTTTTTTTTTACATTTCTTAATTAATTTTCCGAGACTTGTTGTGGCAATAACGCAATTTTTTAAATACTTCTTTTAAGTATTCCCCAAACGGTTTTAACTTCGACGACCCTAATCTTACCATCTGCACCAGGGAAAATATTTATAATGCGTCCTAGTAAGTATTTATTTGTAGGGAGGTCATCTTCCTTTATCAACACTAGGGTTCCTATGCTAACATTATTTTTTTCAAATTGCCACTTGGAGCGTTGTTGGAGCGTATTTAAATACTCTTTAATCCAACGATTCCATATCAATTGAATGTATTTTGAAATTCTATGCCATCTAGATAGTCTATTTTCGTTAACATTAATTAATTCTGGTTCAACGATGGCTGTCATAGGCCTTCCGATTAAGAAATGGCCTGGTGTTAAGGCCCCCAAGTCATTCACGTCTGAAGACAATGGAGTGATTGGCCGTGAATTTAATATAGACTCTATTTGAGCAATTACAGTTAATAACTCTTCAAACGTTAGACTTGCATTACCTACCGTTCGCTTTAGATGATATTTCACCGATTTTATTCCTGCCTCCCACAACCCGCCAAAATTAGGTGCTCTGGGTGGAATAAATTTCCAAATAATATTCTCTTCTGACAAATAATTCGCTAACTTCTCCTCAGGATGTCTTAGTAAATTATGGAGTCTCTGTAACTCGGCGTTAGCACCAATAAATTTTTTGCATTATCTGAAAAGATTACTTCGCACCTTCCGCGCCTAGCAATGAACCTTTTTAAGGTGGCAATGAGTGCATCCGTGGTCAATTCTGACACTAGTTCGAGATGCACTGCTTTAGTTACAAAGCAAACAAAGATTGCCAAATACACCTTATTAAGAATTCCCTTTCTCTGTCCCTTATATTTTATGAAAAAGGGGCCACCAAAATCTGTTCCCACGTAATTAAATGGTGCGCTAGGACGTACTCTCTCAGTGGGTAGGGAACCCATGTTTTGTTGTATGGTTATGGGGTTGCTTTTACTACAAGTTACACACTCATGCGTTATTTTTCTAGCTAAATTTCTTCCCCGTAGAGGCCAGTATTTTTGCCTCAAGTGGCATAATAATGCTTGTGCACCTATATGAAGATATTTTTTATGATAGTAAATTGCAATTAGGCTACACAATTTACCCTTAGCTGGCAGAATATATTGATGTTTTTGAGCAAACCTTAGGTCTGCATCATCTAAACGCCTTCCTACTCTTAGCACCTTATCTGCATCTAAAAAGGGGTTTAACAATCGCAATTTACTTTTCTTAGAAATTTGCTTACCTTCTAACAATGCAGTATATTCTGCCTTAAATTCAAGTTTTTGGATTTCCCGAATTAAAAATATTTCTGCTCGTGATAGTTCTTCCATACTTACGTGTCCCTTTCCTTTTTCATCTAATTTTCTTGTGTTATCTAAGAACCTGAAAATATAACTTAAAACACGTAATATTTTAGTATAATTATTGCTGATACTTAAAATTTAATTTACAAATTCACTAGAATTTAAACTTAATAATGCTGTACTGTTTTTCAATTTCAATTCTGATGAAAAGTCTATATTGTTTTTCACTTGTTCTAAATCAATGCTGCGTTTGGATTCACTGTCTCTTTCTCTCAAGAAGAGAGGGCCATGCCACCAAAGTTCACAATCAATTAATTTGTCAAAGGATAGTCCTCGAGATACAAGGTCTGCTGGATTGTCCTCTGAGCGTACATGTCTCCATTGAAAAGTCTGGGTCAATTCTTGGATTTTGTAAACTCTGTTGGCCACAAAGGTTTTAAGTAGATGAGGAGGAGTCTGAATCCACGCTAAGACGATGGTTGAATCACACCATAGTATTATTTTACTGATGTTCAACTTTAGTACAGTCACTATCTTAGATACGAGTTGAGACAATAAGGCAGCTGCGAAAAATTCCAATCGTGGGATTGTCAAAGGTTTCAATGGTGCAACTCTAGACTTGCTGCACAGTAAATTTAAAGATGTATTAAATTTTGTGAAACAGCGTAGATAAATGGCTGCTCCGTATGCGAGCTCGGAGGCGTCGGAGAAGCCGTGCAGTTCAACTTCCGAATGCCCTTCGTTTAAAACAAATCGTATGATTTTTAAATTGTTTATATTCTGAAGCGTTCTGATAAAGCGTCGCCATTCATCTTTAATGTCATCTGGAAGTGGATCGTTCCAATCCAGCTTTAACAGCCACAGTCTTTGTATGAAAATCTTAGCCTTAGCTATTCCAGGACCGAGTAATCCCAATGGATCGTAGATACGCGCTATGTCGGATAAAACAGTTCTTTTGGAGTATACAACTGGTTCCTTAACTGATGAGTTAAACGAAAAGCAGTCACGAACTGGATGCCATAACAATCCTAGAGTTTTAGTGCTCTGGTCCTCATTACGATCATTGAATGTATACTCTTGATTGCTAGTTGCGGTTTTCAAGAGTTTGGGGTGATTAGCACACCATCGGTGCAACTTCATGCCACCACGTTCAAGCAATGCGATTAATTGTGCTTGCACTTGTTGAGCCTTATTTAAAGTGTCAGCTTCTGTTAATACGTCGTCCACGTAGAAATCTTGAAGAACTACATGTGATGCTAGCGGAAAATTGTCTTTTTCATCAATTGCAAGCTGATTCAAAGTCCGCGTGGCAAGATAAGACGCATTCGATGTACCGTATGTAATCGTGTTTAACTTAAATATTTTGACTGGTTCTTCTTCATCAGTTTTCCACAAAATTCGAAGCAAATCTCTCTGATTTTCCGAAATTAATATTTGGCGATACATCTTTATGATGTCAGCAGTAAAGACATATTTATGAGTTCGAAATCGACAAATGATATCGAAGAGCTCATCTTGGACTAATCCTCAATAATCAATATCAATGTTTTTATTTTTTATTAGTGCTTCTAATTTACTAATTAATTTCGTAATTGAAGTGCGTAATGTTGCACGCTTCTTTTTTAATTTATCAATATTTTCCATGTTCAAAAACTTATAGTAACAGCAAAAGGAATAATAAATTAATCATTACCTTGAATGCTGCGGCAGACGATTTTCTTTCTTTCTTTTTTTCACCAGTCCAGCTTGTGGAATAATGTTCTAATAAAATTCAATGATGAAAACAGTTCATTATTTTCGAACTTTTCTTTTCGAAGTGAAGAAAAAAAAATATAGAGACTTTGGCTCCTCGACGTAACCAGATGTATGATGCGGCGATGCGTATTAACTTAATTAATAAACTGACATGCTTTAGTAGACTGTCATCCTTTATTTTAAGACATAGCGAAAGCGTTGCTTACTCTTAGCAAATCAAAACAACAACTAACAAAAACAGACGATTTGCGTTTCTATAGTTACATACATTAAACATTAGCGAACTTATGTGATGCCACATTTCAAAGATAAATTACAAATAACTCTAACAGTATCTTTTTGAGTTTTTCTTTAGTTTTCACATTCATGATATTTAAAATAAGATGCGTTTGTAATTGCACGTAAGAATTATTTTTAAGTGTCATCAATGCAATTTATTTTTAATCCTTCAGTCTTCTTTTTATTTGATATGTATGATGTCGATAACATGTATTTTTAAAATTTTTAATAGCTAAATTTTAAAGATGGGATATTTAATTGATAAGCCCAGTAAAGAATTTGACAATTGATGAAGAACAGGAATTAATATAATCATATTAATGCGCATTTTTGAAATAGAATAAAATACATTCTGTATTTTCTCAAACTTAATTTATATAAGTTAAAATTTCCTCAATTTTCTATGAATTTTGAAAAAGAACTGTTAAAAAATTGTATGACTACCTGTTAAAGTTTTCAATTCATAATCTATAGAAAGAAAATGCATCAGTTGTTATTCATAATCACCATAGTCAGAACACCAAAATCAATTTTCCATTTACCACACTGTAATATATATATATCATGTAATAGTGACAAATTCTGTTTGAAAATCAAAAAATCTGTAAGGTTGTTAAGAATTCCTTAGCAAAATACAGTGCCTAAACTTTTGCTTATAGTTGAAATAATTGGTAATGTGCATTAAAACAAGTTTTAAAAATATATTGAATTGCACAAGTAGTCAATAACTTTAAAATTAAATATCCGAAAACCAAAAAACCATTTAAAAATCCAAAACAATATTTTTACAAAATAACGAAACGTTTGAAATATTTGCATAATGAAGTAAAAGGAAAATTTTTTTATTCAAATATTAGTATAAGGTACTTTTTTTTCTGTTAAAAGTATTAGGTAGTATTCATAATAACTGTAAATAATTAAATAAACATCTAGTGAACAGAGATGTAAATATGTGTACCTTTTTTTCTTTTGAATAAATACATAAACATTCAAAACTTCATAGTTAAAAATGCATTTATATGCTGTAAATAATACATATAGTTTACATTTTTCGTAGATTTGAATTATTATACATATTTATTTCATTGCGGTTGGAAAAGAATCGGTGGAAGTTTCGCTCCAAACGGACCGAGTGGCATTCGAACTGGCAAATAAAAATCTCAAATCTGTTCTCCTGACGATCACTGACTGAACCACTTGTCAAAGACGGAAATTTATCCGATTGTAAACTAGAGAGTAAACTTTGCGAATTTTTTTTTCTCGAGACCTCTGACTGTAGCACATTAGAGATACTACATAATTATATACTAGCTATACCGTATAAATACTCCAACATTTATCGTATTTGGTGACTCCAACCTAAGATCCTAACCTTGTAAGCGTGCAACTTAAACTCGGCAGTATAATTCCAAAAAAAAAAATTGTTTTTACTTGTACATCAGTTTATTTTCTGGTAATCTAATATTACATGCAGTATATGAATTAAAATAGAACATATTTAAATAGAACGTATGTTGTACAAAAATTAAAACACGCATACTTTTTACCGTTTTTTCTGTAATTTTGTATTATTTGAACTTATTTCACATCGACAACAGCACTGCATCACTACTAATGCTACTACTGCATCACTATTGCATATCACTACTACTGCATCACTATTGCATATCACTACTATTGCATCACTATTGTATACTAATTGTACATTCACTACCTTCTATGAATTACTGGACACTATTTCATTTACAACCCTCATAGCAAAAAATGTGAAATTCTCTGCAGTACAGAAGTTTTCTATACTACAGAGAATTTCATATTCTTTGCTACTTACTTCAATTTCCCTTTTCTTAATGGTAATGGCAATTTATTTTTTTAATTTACATAGCATAATGAATTTTATTAGAAAATAGAAAGCATTACTAAACTAAATTTTTTTTCTATGTACGAATAATTTCCCTTTTAAAAATGTTTTCTTATTTCATCCTAAAAAAATCCTTACATAATTAAAAAAAATACTTCCCTAAGAAGAAATAATGCTGAGGAAATTCATTTAATATAAATCATGTCATGAAATATTCCTTGCTGCAAAGTGCTTTTAATTTTAAGATCCGTCGCAAAGATCCAAACAATTTACTTAAGTATCACTCGTTATTTTCGTCTTCAACTACTTAATATTCCATAAAAACCACATTAAAGCGTCTTTTGCAGGAATTATTTTTCATTTTATGTTTTTTTTTTTCTTTTGTAATTTATTCAAAAATTGGGGAAATGTGACTTTTGAAAAAAGTACTCTTTTATGTAAATTTATTTTTGTTACTTAAAAGAAAAATCCTAAATTTGATTTGTAAAGCAAAATACAAATATGCTTTATTTGACACAGTCTATGTTCTATTTAGTTGTTAATATCATTTGAATGTAGGGGTTATTTTAAAAGTTTTAACAAAATTTTTAAAAATGTAAAGGATCAAATTTTTTATTTACTTTTATTTTGCACTATTATATGAACTTTTTTTATAAATGTATAATGATAATGGAAATGCATTTAGCAGTTTCATCAAACCTGTTATAAGGAAGCTACTCACTTTTTTTGCATATACGGATAACAACACCTATTTTTGTTCATAAACTTTAAAGTTTTAGCACAGCATAATTATTTTTCTTAGAAAAGAAATATCATTACTAAATTAAAACCCTTTTTTTAATTTAAAATAAATTCTATTTTTAAATCTGTTTTCTTAATTCATCTATGAAAGATTCATATAGTTAAAAAATACTTTACTAAGAAGAAAAAATCTTAGTGGAAATTCATTTAATATAAATCATATGATGAAATATTTCTTGCTGTAAAGTGCTTTCAATTTAAATATCCATCACGAGACTCCATTTAATTTATTTAAGTATAAGTCGTTATTTTTAACTCTTTTTAAATTAACATTCAATAAAAACCACATTAAATAATTTTTATGGAAATCTCATTTTATTTTTATCTTGTGTAACTTCTTCAAAAAATGGGGAAACGTTGATTTTGAAAAAAATTCTTTTAAGTCAATTCTTTTGTTACCAAAGAAGAAAAAAAATGCATTTGCTGTGCAAAATATAAATATGCATTTTCTCAGCCACAGTTTGTAGTCTATTTAGTTTTTTTTACCATCTGATGGTATAAACTGTTATAATAGATTTTATATAATTATATCTTTCCTATATATATATATAATCCTAATGAAACGATTTTATGTAATGAATTTGTGAAACTATTTTATGAAATGACTGACTACGTTTCAAACATGTAATATTATGCGATAAAACCAATATCAAAAATCCGCATTGACTCACAGATCTTAAAACTTGTATTATAATTTTAAAATTTGAATTAGTTTTTGTAAGATAATTTTTTCCTAATTTGAATGAAATTTGACTATTGATGGCAACAAAATAACTCCATTTTGTGGGTAAAAATGGAGGAAAGGGAAAAACTATAAGGATTATTCTTCTTTTGTCAATTTCAATTTTAAATTAAAATTATCTTCTATTTCAATCAATAGTAAGACAATGTTGGGGTTTAAATTATGTTTTTCAAAAATATCTGAATAAATAAAATTTTATTTTCACAATTTCAATCTTCAAAAATCAGATTTCTTTTTTTTTTTTTATGGACCATAGTCTGCAATTTTAATCGTAGACATAAATTCCATTAGATTTAAGAAAAAAACAAACTCTACCGTAGTTTTTTTTCCAGTTTGCTAGGCACATAGAGCCGAAACGAATTATAGAGAAAAGTACAATTTTCTAAACATTTATTTTAATTCGTATGCAAAGAAATTTGCATATGACAGAAGCAAAACATCAATTACGGAAAGCCGTTTGCTAAATAGTCAGGGTAGAAAACGGATAAAAGTTGAATGGAAATGTTAGTCTTTCAGTCCGGAGCTTGCACATGCCGACGAAATGACTCTTACAGCGAAAGTTCATGGTGAATTGGTTAAACTCTGTTATCAGAATGGGATGAATGCTGCGAAAACCTTGCGTGTTTATAGTCTAAATCATTACCAAATGCTTTGCCCATGTATCCCGTAAGCTCTTTGTTATTTCGTAAATAATTTCGAAGAAACTGGCTGCATCTGTGGTAGACCGCAATCCAAAATACCAAGTATTTCTGAGGATACTGTTATGGATGTACATCATATAGTGACAGCAGGACACATGTAAGAGGTGCATCTCTTGTATTGGATACACCAAAATCAACTGTGCTAAAGCTAGCGCGCTCTTTAACACTAGAACGCCCGGAAATTTTACTCAATTTTGACAATAATATTTCTCACCGGAATTTTTATTCAAAATTATTTAATTTATTTATTTAACGTAAATCTGCATGGATCATATTTAAATTATTTCAAGAATTTTTTTCTGGTTCGAATTGAAAGTTAATCCCATACTTGGAGTCGAATCAACTCCTTCCGGGCGTTCTAGCGTTAATCCGCATGTGTCCTTACCTGTACTAGCGCGTCTAGATGATGAAATTAGGGTACCATCAACAAAATATAGACTTTGCTAATTGATTTCTGATTAAATATGATGGAGATAAGGACTGGCCTCTTCATTTATTATGGACAGACGGGACACATTTCAACTTAGCTGGCAATGTCAACACGAAAAATTGTGTGCAGTGGGCAGACATGAATTCCCACGCTGTGGAGTCCGTACCTTTACACGACATGAAAGTTACTGCGTGGTGCGGCATTTCATGCACAATTATTCCCGGACGGTATTTCTTTTTAGGAGGTGATACGAACGGGGTTTGTAACAATATATGGCAATACTGTGAAATTACGCCAAACCAGAATTATTGCAGAGGGCATCTGAAGAGCTGTTTTTTATCCGTGCATAAAGAGTCCATTTCTTACGATACACGTACGATTCCAACGCTCTTTAGCGTTTTCATATGCGCTGATCAATTTTCGACGGAAAAAATGGGCGTTGCCATTGAATCGAGTTTCTGTACCTATAACTGTAACCGTGAGCACCACTTTGTTGCCTTTAATAGAATATCGAGCGCATATCTCATAATAACTACATCTTAATTCTCACCTCAATCGGTTGAACGGACCAGCCGCTAGAGCTTCATATATCGGCAAAGGTTTTTTTTATGACCACCCTGTATATACATAGAAATGTAACATCTTTAAGAGCGAAAGTGAGTTATTCTTAATTTCCGGTTCTAAAGTTTTACAAGTCACGAATAATTTTAATTAAGAAATGGTATTCATAATGAAATGTGAATTTAATTGTTTCACTTATCTCTTCAACAATGAAAGTAATCAGACTGCTATCAATGGGAAGAAATTTCATGAAACAACTTTTAAATAAAATTTAAAATATAAAAATGGAATATTTTTTTAAAATAATAGCGAGAACGGGCACATCTTCAAATAAAGTACTTTCGTTTAAAAAAATGATCGAAATTGGCTCAAATGAAATCTCAGGCTAAAAGATAAACACACTGTTTTTTAAATTATAGATTAATATTTCAATAACATTGTTCTATTATATATTTACATGTAAATTTCAAAGTGAAAAAGAAACTTGAGATGTAGAATTATATTATATATTAAATCTATATATTTAAAATGATTTATTTTTAAGCAATATACATTTGGCGTAACATTAAAAATCACATGATGTAAAAGTAGAGCGTTTGTTTAAAACAAGCCATCACTTGATTCAGCATAAATGTAGGTTGCACAAGCAAAACATTTTCGATTTATTCTGTAAAAATTCATATTCGATAAATGTATATTTGAAAATTCTTATATAAATTTATGAATAAAATAGACAATTTAAAAGAAATAATAATAATATGAAAATATGTATGATGGTGCAATAAAATACAAAATGAATTAACATTTTAATTGAAAATATCTATTAATAGCAAACGGAGTACTTGTTCCTTTAATACTTGAATTCAACGGAAGAATATTGTCTATAGCGTCGTTATAAAAGTCTGACTTGCAGAAACATTTTAAACATAGCCATTTCATACAAGCGGACTTTCAAATTTATGACTGGTTTTATTTATCAAAACCAAAAACAACCACTAGCTGTCACGACAGTGGTGGATGAAACTATGACAATCGAAAAATGCCCCAATGAAGCGGAAAAATGGCAACTCGTTACAGAAAACAGTAAATGTTCGTGGTAATATCATTCAGTATTCCATTATACGGTAATATTTATAAAGAAAAGCTAAATTATAATTTTTTAAGAGCTTGAACCAGAATAGATTGGCGTAGCTCGTAGGGGCGTAGCTCGTATATATATATTGTTTTTTATGTATATCATGTGTACTGTTAATTACTTTTAATTTATTTTTATTTTTATTTATTTTTTATTTTATTTTATTTATTTTCTTTGCCCCATATTCTGAACGTTTTTACTTTAAGTGCGTAATGTTAATAGAAATACAATTTGCAATTTCAACAAAACTGTTATAATGCAGCGACTCACTTTTTTGCATGTGAGGAGAACAACCATTTTTTTTTGTACATTTTAAAATATTAACACAAAAGAATAATTTTTTTTAGAAATAAAAGAGCACTGCTACATTAAAAAACTTTTTAGATAGAAAAATTTCCTTTTTAGTTCTATTTTCTTAATTCATAAAAAAAGACATACAATAAAAAAATATTTCATTAAGAAGAAAAATATGTAGCGGAAATTCATGTAAAGTAAATCATACCATTAAATATTTATCGCTGTAAAGCTGTTTTAATCTGAGAATCCGTCGCAAAAACTCCATTCAATGTATTTAATTATCACTCGTTTTTTTCGTCTTTTGCTATTTAATATTCCATAAAAAACACGTTAAAGCATTTTTAACAGAAATCTCATTTTCCTTTTATCTTTTGTAATTTTTTTTTTTTTCAAAAATTAGGTAAATGTTACTTTTGAGAAAAATATATTAAGTGAATTTTTATTACTTAAAAGAAAAAAAACCTAAATTTGATTTGATGGGAAAAATATAAATATACATATTCTTTACCATAGTCTGTAGTCTATTTAGTTTTTTTCTGTCGTCTGATGCTAGGATCTGTTATAAAATCTTTGATATATTTATTTATATATTGTTTTTAAGTAAATGTCTTTTTCACTATATTTTGAGATTTTTTGTTTTAAATTTATAAGGTTAATAGAAATAAATGTATTTAACAATTTAAACAAAATGTTATTAGGAAATGTATTAGGAAACTATTTAGTTTTTTGCATGTGCGGAGAAGAACCTATTTTGGTCCTTGTACTATAAAGTGTTAGCATAGAATAATTATTATTATTGGAAAAGAAAAAGCACTGCTAAATTAAAAACTTTTTTTTTAGATACATAAAAAATCTTTTTTTATATCTGTTTTTTTAAGTCATCTAAAAAAGACTAATATAATTTAAAAAAGGCTTTACTAAGAATAAATGACGCAAAGGAAATCCATTTAATATAAATAAAATCATGAAATACTCCTTGCAGTAAAGTGCTTTTAATTTGAAAATCCGTCGCAAAGCTCCTATTCAATTTATTTAAATATCGCATGTTATTTTCGTCTTTTGTTACTTTATATTCCATAAAAACCACATTAAAATGTTTTTTGCAATTTTTTTTTTTTTTTTTTTTTTTTTTTTTTTTTTTTTTTTGTCTTTTGTAACTTCTTTAAAAATTGGGTAAATGTTTCTTAAAAAAATTTTTTAAGTGAATTTACTTGTTACTTAAAAAAAGCAATACTAAATTTGATTTGCTTGCAAAATACGAACATCCGCTTTCTTTACCACAGTCTAGACTATATATTAGTCTATATCTCATGGTAGGAACTGTTATAAAAATTTCGATATCTTTATATATATATATATATATATATTTCTTGCTTTGTATGTATATTTTTATTTATTTATGCATTTTCTGCACTATATTGAGCTTTTGGGTTTTAAATGTATATTGTTAATAGAAACAAATGTATATAGCCATTTAAATGAAAGTGTTATAAGGAAATTACCCACTTTTTTGCATGTGTCGACAAGAACATTTTTGGTCCTTACAATTTGCAGCGAATTGATTCTTATTAGAAAAAAATGCACTTCTAAATTAAAACCCTTTTTTTTTTCGTTTCTTAAAAAAATATGTTTTCTTAGTTCATAAATAAAAGGCTTAAAAATACTTCACTAAGAAGAAAAAACTTTACGGAAATTATTTTTATATAAATCATATAATGAAATATTTCTTGCTTTAAAGAGCTTTTAATTTGAAAATCCGTCGTGAAGCTTCCTTCCAATTTACTTTACTATCACTTGTTATTTTCGTCTTTTGCTGCTTACGATTGCATAAAAACCCCATTAAAGTGTTCCTGATATTAATTTCTTTTTTTTTATGTATACATACATATATATTGTAACTTCTTTAAAAATTAGGAAGATGTTGTTTTGAAAAAAACTCTATTAAGTGATTTTTCACTTAAAATAAATAAGTAAATAAATATAAAAAATGCAACAAATCTTAAAATAAATAAAAAAAAAATCTTAAATATGATTTGCTATGCAAAATAAAAATACGCACTTTCTTTGCCGCTATTAGTACTTTATTTCTTTATTTTTCTTTACAAGAAGGAAGTATTAGATTTGTGGTTTTTGACGTATTTATACGCTTTAGGGAGCAGAAATTTCAAAATGTATGTTTTTTTTTATGTCTGTTTTATCTTTTTGATGCTGATTCTGAAAAAACTAATGCATGAATGCAATAAAAATTTATGTTTAGTTAGTACTTGATATAAGTTGGTGTTGATTAGTTTTGTGTGAAAATCTCTCACAAGCTGGTGATACTATGTGGATATTTTTCAGTTTCCCCAATCCAAAACTAAAACCCGGATTTTCATCAAATTACAGATTCGGTTAGCTATTTACATGGACTGAGATTTTTTTCGGTTTGTTTTATGTGAATTGTTCAAAATGTGGCGCTGCTATGCTGCATTTTTTTGCGATTGCTGAAATAGCCCTATCTCAAGAATTAATGCTCAGATTTTCACCAATCTTCGTCTCGTCATAGCGTAAGAACTTATGCCCGAATTTTTATCTAACTTAGGATTCATTTAGAAGTTGACACACATTATTACTGATTAGGTTTTGGTATTAATCGCTCAGTAGGTGGAGTTGTTAAGCTCAATTTTGTAGGATTTATAGGATTTTAGAGGTGGTCATATCTCAAGAACTAATGTAATGTAATTTCATATTTTTAGAATCCTCGCGATGGACACAGATTGTTATTTAATTTTTAACACTATGATAGCGAATTTTGAAGTATTGAATCGTTTGTGGTAGAAGAATGTTTTCGGACCGTACTTCCGACCAGTTTATTTTTTTCTATCATCTGATGATAATAACAGTTATAAAAGACTTGATATTTGGAAATTTGTTTGTTTATTTTTTTTCCGTAAATTATGAAATCATATTTTTTTTTTGTTGCACTATATTCTAAGTTTTTTTTTCATGTATAATGTTAATACAAATACACATTGGTGTTTCAACGAAACTCTTATAAGGAAGAATAAAGAATGTAAAACATTTAGAAATATTTATTTGGTTGAAATCATAATGTTTTAAAATATTTGCAACTTTAAAACTAATGCTTTGATGAAATGGTAAAATAATTAGACTAGAATAAGAAACTGGTGTAGCTGAAGAATCAGCATCTTCGAGATGTTTATTAAAACTATGAGAAATTAATTTGTTGATATATGATAAACTGAAGCCACGATTTATAGCAACTGATCTAATATAATTTAACTCATCACTAAGAGAACTGTTATCTGAACAAATTAAGTGAGCTCTATTAATTAAATAAAGAAACGCAGAAAGCTTTTTGAGAAGGGGGAGACATGAATTAAAATGGGGGGGAGTGTGACAGCAAAGGGTTTACGGTAAACACGGGTGTCAAATGAGGTTAATTGACGAGTGACTAAAACGTCAAGAAAGGGCAATTTATTATCGTTTTCGACTTCATAAGTGAATTGAATGATTGGATTTATTTGATTTAAAATAGTCAAAATATAATCAACAGGAGAAACAGATAGGTCAATGACTGCAAAGGAATCATCAACGTATCTGCAATAAAAAGGGAAACTGACGAGGCTAAACATTTTAACTTCAAAGTAATGCATATATAAATCAGCTAAGAAAGGGCTAAGGGGGTTACCCATAGCTAACCCATCAGACATGGAATAGAATTGGTTAGAAAATTGAAAATTATTTTGTTTTAACCAAATGTTGAATAAATCACTAATGTGATTAATTTCATGATCAGTATAATGGAATTCTTTTAATCTGAGAGTGAGGCATTGAATTGCACCAAGAACAGGAACATGTTTAAACACAGATGTAACGTCAAATGAAACCATTCTCAAAGAGGGGTCCCCCCTCTTTGTTACTGTGAGTCACTTTGGTCAGTTCACATTTGTGACCAAAATGCCACCACTCAGTGACGTCACATTGTGACTGAGGTGTGACTTTCTTAAAAATCTTTGGAAAATTATAAATATTATTCAAAACATGTTATTTATTTTAAAAAACATGTTTCTGGCAATTTAAATATCGTCACTTTTGTCACAGTTTCGTCACATTGTTAATGTCAAAGTAGTCACAAATTACACATTTTTCACAAGTTTGTCACACCGTGACTTCACAAAGTGTTCACAATGTGACGTAACAAAAGAGCTCTTAAACGGCCATAACGACTTTACATTTTGGTCACTATGGCTTCACATCGACGTCACGTGACGTCACATCGACAATAGATAGTCACAAAGTCTCAATGTGACTAAACAACGACGTTGCGGTGACGTCACCATGTCTTACGGGGTGACGTCACAAAGGAGCTCTAAAACGGCCATAACGACTTCACAACGACGTCGCAGTGACGTCACCATGCTTTACGGGAATGCTACAGACAGACTATAGCACTTCTATTAATGGATCATTTCTCTATATTATTTCCATTGTACGCTTCAGAAGTTCCCGAACACGTTCTGACTGTTTAAAAAAAAAAACTTTTTCCCGTATGTAACACACATTTTGAGGGTGACATTTTTTTTTAAACATGATGCATTGTTTATTTTGTATCGGACGATTATCTGCTCGCAGGATATAGGCCCAGGAAGGAAGTAGTGCCCTTCGTGGGGGCCTTTCTAAGGGAACCTAATCCGTATTTACGCAAGGTTGAAAAAAAACGACGAAAACTCTGAACGATGAGGCTAACGGACACGACTATGTTCGAACCCATCACTTGCCGTCTACTAGATGAGAGGTCAGAACTTCTCGGCCACTGGTGGGGCTCCTGATGCATGAAATTTAATTAAACTTTAGATTTAGTTACACCTTCATGTAAACTGGTGCTGAATAGTATTTTGTGTATTATTTTACTACGTATATAATGTCCCACAGGAAGCGTTCCAATTGCACATCTTTTTATGATTTATATAATAGGTCTGCTCTATAACTAATGCGCAGAACTTCAGATTCAGTTCTACCACGTTAGAAATTGTAAAAAATATTTGTAATTAGTTTTTGGTCTCAATCGACGTAAAGATGTACACTGTAAAAATATATATATTGTATATCTGTAAATTTAATAAAAGTTTTCTAAGAAACTTGGAATTCTAGAATATTTTATGTAACGGCAACAGCAAAAGTCCATGTAACAGATGCAAATTTGCACTGAAAACTAAACAATCTATAAGCCCAGGTAAAAAAGTCAGCAAAAAACCTTTAAAAAAAACCTTCAGGGAAGCTCAAGGTATTTCGGACAAAAAAACCTGAAAGCTACCTTAAGGTAAAAAACCTGTATTTCCCCTCCACATTTTTGTCCGAAATACCTTAAGCTTCCCTGAAGGTAATAAAACCTGCGTAAACCCTTGATACTTTGTCCGAAATACCTTACACTTACCTGAAGGTAATAAAACCTGCGTAATCCCTTGACACTTTGTCCGAAATACCTGAAGTTAGCCTTTAGCCCCGGTTACCCCCCACTCCCCTTGGGAGGTGGCAAAATGGGGGTAGGGGGAAAGGATGTGCATAACATGTATAAGGAGTCACAGGCTTTTCCAACAATATGTCACATGTGAGGGGCAACAAAATTTAGAAAACTGTACCCTTCGGGGGGGGGGGGGGATGAGTGAGAAAAGATAAATTGTTGATGCATAACAAGATTAAGTGGTTACATGCCTTTCAAATGGTATGTCACAACAGGGATATCAGCAAAAGAGACCTGCTTTGAATCCCTCGAAAAATTATGCCCCTTGAAATGTGCACCCTCTTTCCCCCTTTCTTTGAAATTTTTAGATATTATAAATATTTATCAAAAAACCATAAAAAAGGGATCTAAAATGATAAAAACGCTACAATTTCAAAAGCATATGAAAAGCAGAAAAAATAATGAAATTCTTTGTTCGTCCACAGGAAAAATCTGCGAAATTCATCCATCGACCCAATGAAAAAAATCCGAAGAATTTTGTAAATCAATTACAGCTGCAAATTGTTTTTAACATGTGGGAATAAAATGTTTCAAAACTCATAAATCAGTAATGCAAAAAAAATTGATACAATAATTCATTTTTTAAAAAAATTCACAATATTTCCCAGTCAATTATTTGGAAAAAAAAAAAAAAAGAGTTTCTTTATTCCGTTACTTTAAAATAATGAGAAATTTAACAATCTGTTGCAGTAAAAGAAACTCACCAGTGAATTGTGAGAAAAAAAAAATTGAGATTTTTTTAGTCGGTGAAAGGAGAAAAAAAAAATGCAAAATTTTTAAGCCGATTTCTGATGAAAAATCGTTAAATGAGTCACACTGAATATTGCATAATGAATAATAATTAATGTAAAGAAAAAATATTGCATAATGACATTTTAAATAGGGAAAAGTCACAAAATTCATCTGCCACAGGAAAACATTTCAAAATTTTACTGATAAAAAAAGTGTAAACAAACCAATTCAAAATATTTTTTTCTGAACAAGGTACATAATAGCCCTTTTATAAAAATTCATGCCCTTTTTTCTTTTTTAGAGCAGCTCTTTTTTTTTCTTTAAACAACATAATTTTAGTATTGATTTGAGATAAAAATATCGGAGGGGGGGGGGGAGAATTTTCAAAAAAGGGAGCAGTTGTATCTTGTTAAATAATTTATACATATATATATATTTTTTTAAAGTTCATTTTTCGCAATAAATTTTAATATTTTCTGAGACTGATTGATTTTTTGGAGATCTTCCCAATTCATTGATGAATTCAGCGATTTTTTCGCCTGTGATCAAATAAAGAATTTTGCTTTTTTTTTTTTTTTTTTTTTTTTTAGAAATGTTATTTCTGTCATTAGGCTGCCGAAAAGCTTTGCAAAATTGTCAATCGTTTTTGTGAAAAAAATCGAGAAATTCACCAAACGGTTGGCTATGATGAAAAAAAAATTATTCAGTCTGTCAAAAATAAATACTAGTTTTGCCAGTAAGTTGTGAGGGAAAATAGGGAAACTCACCAACTGTTTACTGGTTAAAATGAAATTTTTAGACCACCTGAGAAGGGGGGGGGGAGGAATTTACACCTTGCCTGTCCTCATACACAATTAAAGTGATTGACCGTAATAGCCTAATGTGAAAAAAAAAAAACCCTTAAAAAGTAAAAATTGTTTAATAATAATTAAAATGCTAGCAAAATATATGTGAACACTCCCATAAGATTAGCATTAGCTTGAGTGTTTAAAATCTTAAATATTCATGCAAAGAAACTGAACTATTACTTTTTGATTTTTATTACAGATTATATATATATAAAGTTTCTTTTACTTTCACATATCTCAAAAGGAGGCTCCCATAGATTTAACATTAGCTTGTGAGATTCTTTGTATATCATAAATTTAAATATATACATTTTTGTATGATAAAAAAAAACATTATTTAATCTGTCAAAAAAAAAAAAAAAAAAATTGCCTGGTTTATTTACTGATTACATGGAGAAAGACAACTCACAAGTTTATCCAGTAAGTTGTGTGGAAAAATAAGGAAATTTGGCAGCTGTTTACAAGATAAAATGAAATTTGTTGACCATCTGCATCGAGGTGGGGGGGGGGAGGAAACCTGCACCTCCCATGTCCTCATACACAATAAAATTGATCAACTGTAAGAGCCTAATGGAAAAAAAATCCCTAAAAAAAATAAATAAATAAAATGCTAGCAAAAAATATGTAAATAACTTCCCCATAAGATAAACATTAGTTTAAGCATTAAAAATCTAAACTGGTCATGCAAAGAAATTGCATCACTAATGTTAAACCTATGAGAGCATTCTTTAAAAAAATTTCTCACTTGCATATTGATAATTTTAAATGTTTTTTTTTTCTTGCTCAGAACAGCAGAGATTGAATTCTAATTGGGCTATTGTATACTTTTTGATTTTTATTACAGATTATATATATAATTACTTTTACTTTCACATATCTCAAAAGGTTGCTCCCATAGGTTTAACATTAGCTTGCGAGTTTCTTTGTATATCATAAATATATAAATTTTTGTATGAAATGACTAACATATTCTTCATTCCCCCCCCCCCCCCGCCTTTCATTTTGCCACCCTGGGCACATGTGGGAAGAAAAAAAAAATGAAAAAGTCATACAAGTGTTGGTATAATATAAATAAATAAAAATAAGTAATGCAATATGTAAGCAGACATGGTACTGGCTAAGCAAAAAAAAAAAAAAAAAAAGCTTAACTTTCACAGCTTTAAGGACTTTTGACAAAATTAGCATTTTCTCACAGCGTTTAAACAAAATTAACACTTTTCTGTAATTTTTTAACGAAATTAGTGTTTTTTGTGAACATTGTACAAAAATTGTACTTTTTTCTATGATTTTTTCAATGACATTTATATTATCCATGATCCTTTAGCGATATTCACAGTTTTTCTCACCGTTTTTGACAAAATTAAAAAAATTACACAATCTTTCGAGAAAATTCGAGTATTTTCTGCGATATTACACCAAAATTTGTGTATTTTCCGCGATCTTTTGTCAAAATTTGCATACTTTACAAGATCTTTTGTTAAAATCTACATATTTTCTGAGATCTTTCGTCAAAATCCACATTTTTTCTGAGATCTTTTGAGAAATTTCTCTTATTTTCCACGATCTTTCGATAAAATTAGTGATTTTTCTTCAATCTTTCAACAAAATTCATGATTTTCCACCGATCTTTCTTCAAAATACGTCTATTTTCCGTTATCTTTCTACAAAAAACTTCTATTTTCCTCGATCTAACGACAAAATTCTCATTTTCCACAATCTTTTGGCAAAATTTGCATATTTTCCTCGATTTTTCGGTAAAATTTGCAATTTTCTGTGATCTTTTGGAAAAATTCGTGCATTTTCCGAGATCTTTCACCAAAATTTTCATATTTCTGCTGATCTTTCAAATAAATCTGCATATTTTCCCTGATTTTTCGACAAAATTAGAATATTTTCTTCGATCTTTTGAAAAAGTTTGAGTATTTTCCACGATCTTTCAACAAAAATTTGAGTATTTTTCCTAATCCTTTAACAAAAGTCGCGTCTTTTTCCGTAATCTTTTGACCGAAATCGCATTTTTCTTTCCGCAATCCGTTGAAGAAAACTCTGCTAATTGACTGTTTGAAACTGACTATTTTTTCCCCCGATCGTTAAACATTTTTTGCGATCCTTTGGCGAAATTTGCATTTTTTCCTACAGTCCTTTGAAGAAATTTTCTCAATTTGGTGCGGTTATTATTCATGTTTTTGTTGTAATTACACCCCCCCTCCCCACAATAAGAAGGTCAACAAATTATAATGCATATTTGCAACGATCCCAGGGATGATAAAATGCATCACTGAAAAAGCAGAATTCAGCATTTCTGCAGAAAAGTAGCATGTATGCATAAGTCAGCCCACAAAGACAAATCCAAAAACTCACCATGTTGTAAAATGGGTTGTAAAAAACGCAAATTTTGATAAATGACCATGAAAAAAATGGGAAATTTAAAACAAATTTTATCAAGATCCCGAGAAAAAGACAAATTTTGACAAGCGATGTTGAAAAAAAATCTGCAAATTTTCTAAGCAGATTGCTAAAAATGATAAATATTGTAAAAAGATTACAAAAACAACTAATTTTGTCAAAGAATTGGGAAAAAACTATAAATTTTGTTTAAAAAAAATCCCCAAAAAACAGCACATTTCAACAAAAATCCGAAAAAAAAAAAAAGAAATTTTGTAAACAGATTGCAAAAAAAGGTGAATTTCATTAAACGATCATGAGAAAACACCTCATTTTATATAGGTATCAGAGAAAAAAATGTGAATTTCGTTAAAAAATTGTGAATTTCGTTAAAAAATTGTGAATTTCGTTAAAAAATTGTGAAAATTCTCAGAAAATTAATTTTGACAAAAAATCCTAAAAGACAAAATTTGTAAACAAACCTAAAAAAAGGCAAATTTTATTAAAAAACGATGAGAAAATGACTATTTTGTTAAAATATTATAAAAAAAACTACTAAATTTGTCAAGAGGTCGCGAAAAAACTCAATTTTTTTCCATGTATCGCAAAAAAAATGTGAATTTCGTCAACTGATTGCGAAAAAAAAAGGCAAGTTTCGACAAAAAATCCCTAAAAAAAACAAATTTTGTAAACAGATCACGAAAAAAAACCCAACAAATTTCATCGAAAGAAATTCTGGAGTTCTATTGCTTTTAAATATAGTGAAATTTGTTAATCGGTTAAAGAAAAATAAAATCATAAATATGGAAATTCGCTAATTCCAAAAATACAATATTTATCTTATAAAATAAATAAAAATTCACTTACCTTTATTTTACATCACTCGTACAACCTTCCAAACACGAAAAATCGCACCTATCGTTGATAGGTCAAAAAAACATCTTCAGTTTTGTTGATGATGCACGAAAAAAATTGCAAATTAAATACATTTGCTCGGAAAAATTGCATGTTTTCTCGGTTTATCGTGTGAAAAAAAACACGAATTTCGTTGATCGTGCACGAAAAAATTGCGAATTTTGTTGATTAGGGACGAAAAAATATCACAAATTTCGTTGGTAAGGAACAAAAAACACAAATTTTGCGATGATGCGCGAAAAATTTGAAAATTTTGTTGATCGACTGCGAAACAATCGAGTGTTTTGTCAGTTTATCAAAATAAAAAAATCATGAATTTCATCTCGCAGCGTAAAAATTTGCAGATTTCGTCAAAGTTAGTTAAAAGTTGCAAGTTTTTGTTGATTGGACGCAGAAAAATTTGTATTTCGTCAACTAAGGGCAGAAAAAACACATATTTTGTCGATCGAACATGGAGAAATCGTGAGTTTTATAGATCGGATTGCGAAAAATTGGATATTTAGTATGTCAAACACGAGAATATCGTGAATTTTGTTCGTCACATGGGGAAAAGGTGTAAATTTTGCCAATCAGGCTCAAATAAATTTGCGAATTTTATCAATTAGGTTCGTAAAAATCAGAAATTTCATCGATTGGCTTCGTAAAAATCGCAAATTTTGTTAATCAGGTGCGGAAAGATCATGAATTTTCTCGATCGGCTTCATAATAATCACGAATTTTTCGTTCAGCTCGGAAAAATCACGAATTTCATCGATTATGCGAAGAAAAATTGCGAATTTCTCCGATCGACTTCTTAAAAATTGCGAATGTCGGCGATCATGCGAAAAAAACCCGCAAATTTTGTCAATCAGGCACGATAAAATCATAAACATTCATTGATCAAATGCAATAAAATCACAAAAATTCGTCTATCGGCTTTATGAGAATCACGAATTTTCTTGATCGACTTTGTAAAAATCGTGATTTTTTCTTCGATCGGCTTTGTAAAATAGTGAATTTTTCTTCGATCGGCTTTGTAAAATAGTGAATTTTCTTGATCGATTTCTGAAGAATTGCGAATTTTGTTGATCGTTCAAGGAAAGATCATGAATTTTCTTGATTCCCTTCATAAAAATTGCAAATTTTATTGATCGGTCTGGTAAAAAAACGAAATTTTTTCGATCAGGCGTGGAAAAATTGCAAATGTCGTTGATCAAGGCACGAAAAATTGGGTATTTCATTGATCTTGTTGAGCGGCTCCTTCTTTGTTTTTCATTCATAAACTTCACATTTTTTTTTCAGCACCAGCCGCTTATGTTTGTTTCTTAGCACTTTTAATAAAACAAAATTTACTCTCTTGAATAAAATCAAGGAGTATTTACATCTTGAAAATAATCTTTGCTACAACTGATACAAACATAAAAACTGCTGATACAATCTCACCAACCGAATTTGATATTTTGACTGGGTATGTATATTTAAAGGTATACCTCCCCCCAATCCCCTCTGAAACTATATTTTTTATCCGATTATAAGTCACAGATCATCTCATTGAAATCAAATTTTCTTCGTGTTATTGATGTGGCCCTGGAGTACACAGGCATAATTGTAAGTGGCCCTTCTCTTGAAAAGGTTGTGCACCCGTATCATAGAGCATATTTCTCCGAAATAATTTGCAGTCTACAAAAAAATACATTACACAGAAGGTGCAGGCAATTTCTTATCATATTTTATAAGCTGACTATTTACAACACAATTACTTTAAATCATTTTTTTTTCAATTATCTATAAAACTATTTAGATTAATAAATTTACAAGTAATATTTGAAAATATCCATAAAAAGATTAAGATATTTTTGATAACTTGATTGACACTTATTTTTAATATGTCGGAGAAGTAAAATCAACATCAATACAAAAAATAAATAAATAAAAAATACATATATACATAAATTTCTTTACAATGAACAGGGCTAAATTACATATGGGTTATTTGAATTCCCTATAACTGACATTTAATTACCTCCTCGTCTATTAAAATATAAAAAAACAAATCTAAAATTAAATAATAAAAATAAAAAATTTCATCTAAAAATTCGCCCCCGAAAATACTCTCATTAGGTCTTTAATATTGAATAGCTAAAAATACACTCAATATTCATTTCTCGAAAGGGATTTTTTTTTAAAGAAACGTGGGACTTTCATGCATAAATTGTCGCCAAATATTAATTTTTAACTATCTTGTCAGTTTATACATTTAAAAAGATTAATAAAAGTAGACAGAATGACTCCAGTTTTAGCTAAAAGAGATAAATAAAATAATAAACAAACGAACGCAAAGCCAAGAACGACAGCGATTATCCCGCCAAACGCGCGGTCAGTTTGTTTACAAAGTAAAGTGGAGTTGAGAAGATTTCAGTCGCGACACCAGTCATGACATTTCGCTAGTAATCAAACTGCAAACAAACGGTTACTAGGCTGTATTTTATATCTAAGTATTTTTATACTTTACAGGGAGTTGTAACATTTTCTATGATTTATATTTAAGAAGAAAAATGGATTTTCTTATAAATATCCATATATATAACAGTAAATATATGGACATTTTATGTGACAAGAGTTGGATTTCGGTACAGGAAAGAGCGAGGGGATGAACTTATTTTTAAAAACTTCAGGTGCATTTTTTGGATGGATCTCTCTGTCAAATATTATTTATCAAATATAGAAGTTTCAAAGAGATTTCTTATTGGAGGTGGAATGAATTTTCTTTAGGGAATTTTTGTGGGTGTTTGAACACGATTTTAAATAATGATGAAAGGGATTTTTAATTAATTTGGAGATTTTTTTTAGGGGGAATTTTTGTTAATTAAAATTTTTTATGTATTAGAATGGGAGGGGCTATTTTACTGCGGAAGTTTGAGGAAAAATTATGAAAATTTTCAGGGTAAAAAATAGATTAACAAAGTTTTGTGTTTTTTATTTTTTATTTATTTTTTTATTTATTTTTTTAAAGAGGAGATTTCAAAATAATCTTGAGATTTTTGTTTTCTTTAAAAGAATATTTGTGGATGGGAAGGAAAAATAGTAATTTTAAATAGTAATTAAAAACCTTAACGAAGAAGCTTTAAAATAATTTAGATATTTTTATTTTTAGAACGGGATTTTTATATCGCTATTTTAAATTGAAATTTAATTAAAAATTTTAATGAAGGGCGTTAAGAATTTTCCATTTAACCGCTCACGGGATTTTTGGATGGGATTGAAAAATTGTAATTTCAAATGGTAATTAAGAATCTTAATGAGGGGACTTTAAAATAATTTGAAGATTTTTTATTTCTAGAACGGAATTTTTATATCGCTATTTCAAATTATAATTTAAAATAACTAAAAGTGTTAACAAGGGTAATTAAGAATTTTTTATTGAACCGGTGGAAGAAATTAGATTTCTCAGAATTATCTAAAATATTAATTAAAAAAATAATAAACATTATGAGGAAATGCAAACATATCAAAATCTTAGATATCATAATATGCAATGATAAACCTCAATAAAACCTTTAAGTAAAACCTTTATATTACCTGCATGAGAAACAGTTTTCATTTTCCTTCAAAATACCTCAAGTGATTTCGAGAAAATCTTTTAAGTCATTAAAGATGATTTAAAGGTAATAATTTGCTCATAAAAACCTATATGAAAACTTTTAAAAAGCTGTATATTTCTCTTAGGGAAACCTTTAGCTTTCATTTTCCTTATAAATACCACCAAAAACCTTTAATATGCCTGCAAAATCTCAAAATATTTAAAGGTTTTTTGCTGATTTTTTTACCTGGGAGGTTTCTAAGAATTTTTCAATATACTCGAATTCCGTAAATTTTTCTGTAGCTGCAAACCAGGTTACAGATAAAATTTTAGTAAGATAACTGTAATTTTAGTAGACTGGTTTGTAAAATTACAGATTTCTGTAATTTTACAAAAATTAGTTTTGTAGATCTACATTTTTTCTTCTACAGTGTACAGATAAAATGTCAGTAACCATACAGATTTCGGGAAGTTTACATCTGTAGGATTACAGAGTTTTTTTTTTTTTACTGCGTAGCTACTTGGCTTCATTTTTCACGATTCCCCAATTAGCTCTATCTCAAAAAGGAATGCATGGATTTTTCTCAAAACTCAGGTTAAGCTAGACGTTTATTTAAGTTGTTGCTTGTTATGTTTTTATGTGAATCCTCTGAAAGATGGTTCATTTTTCACTACTTCCCCAATAGCCCTGTCTCAACATCTAATACACAATCTTTACAGATATTTAGACATTAACAAATTTTGTTACGGAAAGGGTTTTTGCGCAAATCACATAAAAGGTAGTATTCTGCATTTTTCTATTATACGATATTTTAAAAAAAATCTTAATGATACAATTTTATGTGAACACGAAATGTACTTCAAGCGCACACAAATTATTTAAAAAAAATTTTATTTTATTAAAATTAAACACAAAACAAAAAATCTCAACAAGCAAAAAATTATATTATCTTTTTATGGAAAACTATTAAGTGATTTCAAGTTTTATAACAAAATAATAAAATAATTCAAAAATTCTATGTGGTTGGAATTTTAGACTGAATGCATTTTATGTTTTGTAAGATGAGGACAAAGAGATTTTCCTTTTTGAAAATGGATAACTTAGTATATGTTGAATAAATGATATAAAATATAATCTTTTTAAAAGTAGGGATAGAACTTTTTGTATAAGAATAAAATACTCAAACAATAGCTCAAAACAGAGCACAACAAAAATTTCAAAAATATATTGATATGCACTTAAGTTGATTAAAAGCAGATCCATGCATATCAAATTCTTTAGCTACAAAGACTTTTATGCAGTTGGAATAACTATTTTGTGAGATTTTAATCTATTTATTTCTGGCTGTTAAAATAAAAAAATAGAATTTAATCCTTTCTTACATTTTTTTACAGACTATGATAATATATTAAGATAATTTCATATGCTCACTAAATAAAAAAATTTCAGTTTAGGCGAAATTTCTATTTCGGAAAAACTATCGGTAGTAGTTTATTTCCAATACTATTTGATACCGATAAATTAAAGTACTTGAATAATAATTAAAAATAAAATTATTATTTACATTAAAGTACTGTAACATCATATATATTTTAATTTATGAAATAAAGTGATTTTGATTATGAATGTGTAGTTTACTTGAATATTTTAAAACAGTATAAAAATTTTGTTTCAAAAAATGTAAAGCTTACAGAAGCTTTTATTACATTCAGGAAATAAACGTACTATTCAGTCATTTTGTAGACCTGAATAAACAGAAACAGACGAAATGGAGAGTATAAATCTGATGTTAAATTAAATAAAATATATTTTTAATATGATGCCATTTTTAAAGTAAAAGATATAGAAAACATGGATGGAATATCTAAAATATTCAGTAATGGGTAATAAAGTAAATAGTAGTTTTTTAAATATTATTATACCATTTTTAATTTTTCTATTTTATCAAATTTTGATGTTATTTTAAAATTATTATTCTATCAAATTAAAATAAGATTCGTTATGTCATGAAAACATACTCCAATAAAATTTACTTTTTGTACATTTTTTACAGTTGTAATTTTAGTATTTTTTATTCCCATTTATATGAAGGTCATCCAGAAAGTAAGAAATCTTTAAAATGAACAGGAACAAGCCATTTCCAAGATTATTATATATACAAATACTATCTATCTATGTATATATATATATATATATATATTATCATAACCGGTTTCAATTTAATGCAGGATGCTGGATACAGTTTGCACCCACGTGTCTAGTATAAGTATACGTGCCTAGTAGATCTAACCCACGTGTCATCCCTTCCTGTTTTGAAGTTACTGAGAATGCCACAGTCCTGAATAACACGATTGTTGTTTGTCAAAATGAAGCCCCTTTCACTTTTTGAACCGTTTGCAGAACAGCATCTATATTTTCTTGAAAAATAAATTAATATGTTATCTGTTCACATTCTGCAAATTCAAGGAATGAGTTTCATTTTTCATTACGAAATCATATCCATAATTTCCTATTGATAATTTATTTTTCTCCCCAAGTCTAGCTTTGCAATCTCCTATTCTCAATTTTATGTAGCAATTTTCCTCTTAATGAGCTGAAGCCATTTAATCATAGAAATCCTCATTTTTTCATGAGTATGGCTTACTGGTGGTTCATAAACTTGAGTAATCAGCAACTTGTACCTTCTGCACACACATATTACTAATCCTGCAAGTAATTCTAATGCAGTATCTAATTCTAAGTTTTGGTTTCTACAGCTTTTATAAATCAGAAAACCTTCATCGCTTGTTTTTCCCACTTTTGTATTTCTGTAGTAAAATACACGTCCGCTGACTAGATCAATTTTTTATTCTCATTTTCTTCTTAGTTGACATGATCCTAGAATGCCGGGTTGATTCTTTCTAATTCTTTTTCAAGTATCTGTAAACGATTTTCCAGCGAAAGGTATCATTCTTTACATGTAGTCAAGGTCATCAACTGATAGTCGCCAAGCCGAACCCGATAAGTCTTTGCAAATTCTGTCTTCTTGTTTTTTTCTAGTCGCTGCCATAAGAACATGCAAAAAATCAGGAATTAAGAGCCGTGATTTGTTTTGAGGATCCATGGGAAAATAAATGGGGCTGTATCCCAATTCTCCCTCATTGGCCATTCGAGTTGAAGGAAGCCCATTCTCGTTCTGTCCAATTGCAACTAGAAAAGGTACTAACAACTTACATTCGTGGAAAGTGTGACTTAGACGTTAAGTTACAGGTTCTCGTTGATTCCTTTAAGTCTACCATGAAACAATTTAGAGGGTCTTCTACTGGTTAACCTGTTCCAGTCTTTGGGAGCATATATGCATCCTTAAAAAGTGCTTCACAACACTTTCGTTTTATGCCAGTGAAAACGAGAAGTAAATTTTGCTTTTATTTAATTACGAAATTTTCTTGATATACAAAGTTAAGTCAAATAATTAACATAATGTAATGTCAAAAGAATAAAAATCGTGTACAAACTGCTGGTCCTGAACGGGTTAATAATTAGAGGCTATTAAACAGCCTCACATACATACACACACACGCATATATATATATATATATATATATATATATATATATATATATATATATATATATATATATATATATATATATATATATATATATATATATATTCAAAATTAAATAAGCTTTAAACTTGCAAATTAAAATTTCTTTAGAAATATGTGTGGTGTTTGGGATGGGAACGATAACGAGAGTCGTTCCGAAACAAAATAAGTACGTAATCGTTTTTTGAGTACATTGCATTGATTTGGCCGCAAAAGACCACTAGACATTTAGCGACACAGATCAACAATTTTTTTTAATCATTTGCAGGAAAAATAATTGAATAATAAAAATAGAGCTTACCTGCATAAACTTGAGTTATCATGCGAGCAGAAACAAACAAAAGAATAGGCTCAGAATATTTTCTTGCAAAGAAATTTCTTTATTTATTTTTTTATGAAGATAAATGAATTCTCATTCTTGTAGAATATTATAACTGTTAGTAGGCATAGCTCTCTTGTTTTTAGAGCCGGGCATAGAAGGCTCACTTGACTTGTACAAAAATTTATAAATAACAGAAGAACTTATTTCCAAATGATTATACCTTTTTTTCATTCAATTGGAAAGCAAGGGGCAACATGTTGAAAACGCAATAAAACAAAGGAGTGCTCTTTTCTGTATAGAGCAAACAACGTACCACGAACGGAAATTCTGGACGAACCGATGTTCCAATAATTTTGAAAAATCATTCTTTCAAGAAAACAAAATATTCTCTCAAATCGAAATATATTATTATACGCAAATTCTTCTTTTGAGATCATAAGTAGTATTTTTTCATGGACGAACAAATCTTTATATGTCTCCACAAAGCGATAAATGTTTTTCCTTGCCTTTTAAAGAATTACATCTTTCATATTTAAAATGCTGAACCTTAATCATAAAACCGAACAAACCATTTTAATTGGGATCCCTCACATCATTTCCGCAGGCGTTCATTTCCGTACTTCTGCCGACGTCTGCTCTGCTCTCACGAAACGACAGCGGCAGCCAAGGAAAGAAGGCAGGGGTTGCCATAAAATTAAAAATACGCCAACTGGCAGGGCAAAAGGAAGTGGCGATAAAAGAGGCCAAGCGCTTCGCCACGAATAGGGAAACTGCATTTTAAGAATAAACTTTTATATCACCAGAAAGATGCGGAGCCAAAACTGGATATCAGGACGCACCTATTTTTAAATTACGCATCAGAAGAATAGTACCTGATTGGACAATAGGAGGAGCCATAAAACGGAAGTAGACATCCCATCGAACATTCGAGAAAACACAGGAAAATTCCACAACCGGAAGGAACAAAATTTCTAACTGATTTCAACATTTTGAAATCAACAAAAAGTTAGGTAATAAAAAGAACTTTACAGGGGAGATTAAAAAAAGCGAGAATTAAGATAATTTTTAGAATGCGAAATATATAATAAATGAATAAAGATTAAAACAAAAATAGACGATAAATTAAATTAAATAAAAATATGGCAGTGGTTAAGAGTAACCACAACAATATGTACAGACAGAAGTATTCTTCAGACGGTGTTTTTGATTGAATTTGAAAGAATATAAAAAAGAGTCGCTTTGATTAATAAAATTTAAAGATAAACCACAGATAAAAACTAATGTGTTTAATTACAAAACAAAACCCAATAGAAACAATTTCCTCATGATTACAGCTTCATAAGTCTTTAAAATATAAAAATATCTAAATTTGAAATTTAGGCAAAAATCGATTAACCACTAAACTGATTTATATGTATATGTTACAGGCCAAACCCGATTTTAGGCCAAACTAGATTGGCCTAGGCCAAACCGGTCTATCCTAACGCCCATCGGATAAACTAGTTTTTCCTAGGCCAAACCGGTCTATCCTAAAACCCATCGGATAAACTAGTTTTTCCTAGGCCAAACCGGTTTATCCTAACGCCCATCGGATAAACTAGTTTTTCCTAGGCCAAACTAGTCTATCCTAAGGCCCATAGGACAAACTAGTTTATCCTAGGCCAAACTAGTTTGGCCTAACTCTTGTAGGATAAAGTAGTTTAGCCTGCTGTTTATTGGTCTGAACTAGTTTATCCTAGGCCAATTCAATTTGGCGTGATTTTATTGAATGCAATGACCGCCTCAGCGCCAACATTCTAGTTTGTCCTAGGCTGATCTAGTTTATCCTAGGCCAATGTAATTTTACGTGTTTTTAACTCACAAGCGTCAAAACCTGAGAAATAATGAGCTCGCATGTTCTGTATGTACGCATGTATGTACGCATGTATGTACGTACGTATGTACGTAACGCGACAACTGTTGATAGAAATATCCGATTTGTTTCAAATTTTGGATGTAGTTTCACTCTGATAAGGTACTTTTCCGATTAGTTTTGGGAATTCATTGGATAAAAATAAGAGGGGACGAACGGAAGGCTAATCCCCCAGCGCTAATTTAGAGAAGTGGATTTTTCATGCAGAATCAGTTTTCATTTAAAATTTTAGATATAGGACAATTCTGACAAAATGCCTAAGTGATTAGTTGTGGATGTTTATTGTTTAGGTATAAAAGAAAGGGCAATGTAAATAACCCCCCCCCATAATTTAGATAAATGGTTTTGAAACAGAATTTACGGATTTTCGTCAAATTTTGGATATAGGTTCTTTCTGATAAAGCGACTCCCTGAATAGTTTTGGGGGTTTAATGGTTAAGTATGAAAGAAAAAATGAAGGATTACCATCTTACCTAGAAAAAACTAGTTTATGCTATGGGGATTTAGATAAATAAGTTTGGCGTAGGAAAACTAGTTTATCCAATTGGCGTTGGGATAAAATAGTTTGGTCTAGGCTAATCTAATTTGGCTCAAAATCGGGTTGTGCGGGTAAAAAATCTTTCACTAGAATAAGCATAAATGTGTGTCAAAAGTCATTGCTTGCAACATCAACCCAGAAATTTAACATGTAAACAGTAGAAACATGATGAATTGGACATGGTGTTTGCTTATTTTTATTTTTTTTTCTTCAGACTCAGGCCATGCTGAGATCAGACTTGCTTTTATTATTATTATTATTATTATTATTATTATTATTATTATTATTATTATTATTATTATTATTATTATTATTATTCATATTCGAGCCACATCGCAGCTGAACAGAATTTGCAATCGAACAGCGTTTTTCATTTTGGAGAAATTAATTAACTGTCGACATATAAGCTATTCTCGTCACGGCGCGTCAAGTTTTTCTTTTCCGTGAAGTCGTAACTGGAAATTCGGCTCAAAACGTAGCTTTAATAGTATTTTCTCAAACAATCATCGCTTTTATGAAAAATGGTTAACGCTATTCGATTGCATATTTTCTGAGTGAGAATGCTTGTTAATCTAATGCATTTCCGAAAAGGAATTAATTTATAAATGTGTTAGGATGTAGCTCTTTTTGATTTGAGAAAAGTCTTAAGGAATGACAGAGAAATATATTCACAAATCTACTTTTTACTAAACATATTCAAAAGTTATGACGTTTATAACTCTTCTTTTTGTCTTTTGTTCTAAACTATATTAACTATTTAATGAATCCCTATTTGAATATTGAAGGACTAAGAATCTAAATAATCAATAATACATTGTGCATTTTACATTCTGTCTACACATTGTAATTTAAAAGTACATTGTAAATTTATCCAATAAATATGCATGCAACATTTTTTTTAAGGAATCTTAAATGTATATGAATTAAAATCTGAATGTTTTGCAGAAATTGAGTGGGGCCAGATCGATCCAGACGGAGTCTCTTTTCACTGATTTTTGTACAAGCAGGGCTCGGGCTGAACTTTTAATTTTTATACCGGGCTTCGAAATTCCGGCCCTGGAAACTTCTAACAGTATTCTACTACCCTTCGAGTAAAATAGATTATACAGGGGTGATAGCAAAATCACTTTGCACAAGGTTAGCAATGGAGCAGTAGTTGGGAATAATGTTAAAAATAATATTGCCCTGTTAAACTGATGGCTTTGTATTCACAGGCTGTTTACAGTAATTGTGTATTACCGACTTATATTTTTAAGGAATAACACCCTCGAAAAATCAAGTAAGGGGGATTACTTTTTCCCATTTCCCCCAATTATACTTAACCATTGAACCCCAAAACTAACCACAGATACTCTTTATAAAATTGAACAATTATCCAAAATTTGAAGCAAATCAGATAATTCTGCTCAAAAAACCATTCATCTGATTTAAGGAGGGTAAATTCTCCTTTTATACTTAATCATTATAGAAAATTATTATACTTAATCCTTATAGAAAAAACTATGTTCAAAATTTAATCGGTAAATCGGATAAATCTGCTTAAAAATCCATTTATCTAATTTAAGGAAGGCGATAAATCGTCCATTACCCCATCATATTTAAACAAAAAAAAAATAATTAAAGAAGCGTTTGATCAAAATGAATTCATGTCCAAAAATTTAAGCAAATTGGACAATTCTGTATTATAACTAATTTATCTAATTTAAGGAAAGAAATAAATTGTACGCTTCCCCTTTATACTTAATCAAAGAACCACCAAAATTAATCAGTGAAGCTCTTCATCAAATTGAACAAATCAAAGATTTGCAGCAAATTGGTTAATTCTGCATGAAAAATCCATTTGGCAAAATTAGGTGGGAACCTCCCTTTCTCCCCCTTGTTCTTAACAAATTAACACCCAAAACTAATTAGGGAAGCACCTTACCAGAATGAATCTATTTCAAAAATTTAAGCATATCAGCAAATTCTGCTTGAAAAAAGCATTTGCATAACTTATGGGACGTTACATTTATTCCCTTCTCCCTTTATACTTAAACAATGAGCACCCACAACTAATCATGGAGGTGCCTCATCAGAATGATCCTATATCTAATTTTTTTTTTTTATAAAATATGCTAATAATGTATAGAAATCCTTTTATTTAAATTAAGGGAAGGGGCGAATCAGCCTCCCAATCTCCCCCTCCCCCTTATTCTTCTCCAATGACCTCCGAAAATTAATCAAAGAAGCTCCTCATAAGAATAAACCTATATTGAAAGTTTGATGAAAATCGGGTATTTCTTTCAAGAATTATTGCGTTACGTACTTACATACATACAGAACCCACGGGCACATTAGTTCTCAGGCTTTGGTAGCCTGATGAGATAATACTTCAAATTACATTATTTCTATCAAGAGTTATCGCGGTACGGACATACATGCGTACATAAATGCATACATACAGAACCTGCAATCTCATTATTTCTCAGGTTTTGACGCTTGTGAACTAAAAACACGTAAAATTACATTGGCCTAGGATAAACTAGATCAGCCTAGGACAAACTGAATGTTGGCGCTGAGGCGGTCATTGAATTCAATAAAATCACGCCAGATTGAATTGGCCTAGGATAAACTAGTTCAGACCAATAAACAGCAGGCTACACTAGTTTGTCCTATAGGAGTTAGGCCAAACTAGTTTGGCCTAGGAAAACCTAGTTTGTCCTATGAGCCTTAGGATAGACTAGTATGGCCTAGGAAAAACTAGTTTATCCGATGGGCGTTGGGATAAACCGGTTTGGCCTAGGAAAAACTAGTTTATCCGATGGGCGTTAGGATAGACCGGTTTGGCCTAGAAAAAAGTAGTGTATCCGACGGGCGTTAGGATAGACCGGTTTGGGCTAGGCCAATCTAGTTTGGCCTAAAATTGGGTTTGGCCTGTAACATATATTATATATATATACAATAAATTGAAAATATTGATTAATATAACTTTTTTAAGCTAAAGTATTCGTAATATTTAGTCTAAACATTTCCGTAATTACATAGTATGATATTGCATTAATAAAATTAGTGGTGCCAAAAAGCTTTAAGTAATGAATCAAAGAAATTCGGCACTACTCTGTTATCCCGTCGACCGATTTCGCCAAATTATACAAATCGACAAACTAATAGCCAAATTATACATATTGACGTAATTTTTATTTTAAATAATAAAAAAACACAAATAATTAGTAAGGTACCCTGCGGTAATAACGCCACGTTAAGTTTCTACCAATTTTCACGGCTCAGTTTTGGTTGGTATTTTGCAAACAAATATATGATTTGATACAGCAACTCATTGACTATCTATATTAAAAAAATAATTTAACAGATATGTATTCATAAAATGTAATAGCGTGATTTCTTGACCAATGCTATTTGGTGTTATTACCCACCTATATGGGTAATAACGCTATGCAAACAAAACTATGAAATAAGATGGAATAATTGCATGTAGATTGCCCAATTCTAAAAATACAAACTCTACAAACTTAGAAATTGACAAATTGCATTCTAAGCTATTGAAAATGTTCAATTTTTTGTGAAAGTGTAAGAAAAATAAAGGTGTGGTGTAGGGGGGGGGATGAGGCAAAAGAATATCAGACCGTGAGCTTCTTTTTGCTTAAATAGAATTATTAGAAATATTGCACATTTTTAACTGTTTATTTGAATCAGTATTTAGGATGTAGCTCGGCCACTGTAGGGAATCAACCGGGGTATTAATACCAAGGATTGCCGTTATTACCCCAGTATAGTTATTGCGCTGTACATTTTAAATTACAAATTATCTCGAGGAAATATCCAAAATTTTCAACAACATTTTGAAAGTCCATGAAATGTACTACAAATTTATGTAAATAACAATGTATGTCCGGATAAAAAAAAAATAGTCTTCACATCACAAAACGTATCTCGCAAATTTTAGATCAAGCGTTAATTTTAGTTACTTGTAAAAACAATAAGACCTAAAAATGAAACAAATTAACTCGAAGCTGTTTTTTGTGATTTATATGACTCAAAACCCTTCTGCGCAGAACACATGGGTGTCATTTACCAGATTATTTCATAATTATGCAAAATATTAGCACATGGCGTTATTACCCCAGGGTACCTTAGAATATTAATAAAAAAAACAAATAAAAAGTCGAAATAAAAATCCCTTAATGACGTTTTAAACACGTGTACCGTATTTAATGTCAATGAATTGACATTCACGATCATCCATTACTGGCATTTAATCTTATAATTTAGCGATAGTATTTTGGTCGACGGGATAACAGATTAGTACCGGAAATTCTTCTTGTTGATACAAAGTACGAACAAAAGAGGGAAGCGTTTAATCTGAATTACGAGTTAAAAATAAACAATCTTTATTTATTCATATTTAATTGTATTTTAATTTTCAGATTTACTAGGTAAACCGTTATAATTACAAGTTTAAGCAATTATTTTATAAGTAACAAAATGATTTATTGATTTAAGCAAGATATACATACATAAATACAAGTTTATTCTATTTTTACTAACATAACCCGTCAGTAGTCGCGTGTCGGTCTTTTCGCCGTCCGTATAACTTATCTTCTCCTAACTTGTATCAGATTACAAATACAACGGAGATCGACCATGTAGCTGACTTTGAAGGTTTTTCGAACACCTTAGTGAAGTAACAGGACACCTCTGTTTTTCTTTCAGGTATATTTTTAGAAACAAAGTTGAAATTGGCGAAAAAGTCTACGTAACAATCACTAATATCAGTTCATTTTTACTTTTCGAATTACTCCACATCTCACGAATAAAATGCATGATTTAAGAAAACTGCAAATTTATATATTCATTGAAATGTTATCTTCATATATTAGGTGAAAAATATTTCTTATTTTACATATTTGGTATGCGAAGGGCCAGCGGCGAAAAGACCGAGCGCGACTAATGACGTTGTGGAAAAAGTCGCGACTACTCGCGGGTTAATGACTCGTTATAAATTATAATTAATAATACTGGAGTATGTAAAAATTGTTATATTTTACTAACCTGAGCGCTGATAAAAGCTGCAATGATTTAATTAACGTGATGAAAATGTTTTGCCAGCTCTATTGTCTAATAATTGATTGCTTATACATGGATCGATAGACGTCAAAGTTTTTTTACGTTCATTTTATGTAGATTTTTTTAATGTGTCTACACAACAATCATATTTATTAAAAATGCCATTTTGTTATGTAAGACATGATTTTTTGCAAAAATAGTACATTTTTAACAATATTAAATATTGCATAATTTTGTTTAATTTTTATTAAATTCCATT
Organism: Maratus speculifer; assembly: GCA_964019185.1. Classification (NCBI taxonomy): domain Eukaryota; kingdom Metazoa; phylum Arthropoda; class Arachnida; order Araneae; family Salticidae; genus Maratus; species Maratus speculifer. Next base: position 364,400,635 of record OZ025294.1, read on the forward strand.
AAGGAAACATTTTTTACAGGTTTGTGGTCCACAAAAAGCTTTTATTGAATTACTACATATTTGCAGTATAACATTTTATTACTGCTACCAAATGATAATTTTTTAATACTTATTATTGCAGTGCTTTAGATATGGTAAGATCTAAAATAATTATTCAGTGTTTTAGGAATGATTTATATCTTTTACAGTTTAAAAATTATAACTGAAATAAACATAGAATAAAATCGTAAACAAAAATCGTTTGACAGCGGCAGAAATGATATTATTATAAATATGCTACATGTATTTATTATTATCACAGTTTTTGTTTCAAAATTCCAGTCTTTCTACAGAAAAACGGACCATCTTTCATTTTAATTTTGTAATTAAATTTTTGTAATAGTAAGTATAAAAACTGAAGTAAAGATAAATTGATTGAGGTTTAACCTCTTTAGACTTGATATATTCTATAGGATACACATCTTTAATATTTTTTTTACAAGATATAAATAACGTTAAAAAAAGAGAAACTGGTCTGAACAGACAACAGAACTAATTTAAAATAGCCGTTTGTTTCTTATAGCGCTTTTTTAGACAGCTACGTGTTTTAAAAAATGGCTTGCAGCAGAAATGTATGAAATGTACAAAATTGAAAATGCAAATATTTTTAATGTGCGTCATTCAATGAAAATAATTGTATTGACACTATTTGTAGAGTCAAATAATAATGAATTTTGTTTATATTTTCAATGTTTTCGCAATTCAAAATATAAAAGATAATAAAAAAAATCTAACAAATTATAAAAAAGCAGTTTTTTGTGTCTTCATGTGTCATCAAATTTCATTTTATGTACAAAAAATTAAATTTAATTTTTATCTCTCTTCAATCATTCTTAGTTATCGATGTATTAATAAAAATCCATAACTTAAATTTAAAAAGTACATAAATAAACCCTGAGGACCGAAAAGTTTAAGAAGTATGTTTGAATGAATTTCTTCTTGGAATTATATGGTATTGTATGTGTAGAATGTCGAAGGTAGGTATTTAGGTATGTAGAAATAAAAGTATATTTTAAGAGTTAGAACTCACAAAGGCACTCCAAAAACATACATACCCAAGGCATAAACTGATTTCAAATATGATGGAAAGAGTTTATAAATATGCTTGGAGTATAAAAGACACGAATATTTGTTTATAAAAGTACTTTTTCTTAAAAATATAAATGCATATAGGTTTAGTCATAATTATTGAAAAAAAAATGGCTGTCTTCTTAAATATTGCTTCTACACCCACACGTCCAATAGCAAAATTCATTAAAAAAAGGTGCAAAATATAATGCCTTAAGTTCCAACTCCATGGGAGGGGGTCTATTTAAAAAAAAAAAAAAAAAAAAAGAAAAGTGAATTTTTATACGGCCTGCGAAGGGTGAATATTCGAATTAGGAAAATTTTTCTCATCCATTCTTAAATTAAACACAAAAAAAAAAAAAAAAAAAAAAAAAAAAAAAAAAAAAAAACATTTTTATATCTGCAAAACTCACAAAGTTAGCGCCATTGAAAAAAATTTTAGGTTTTAATGCATAAGATACAAATTAAAATGCGTGCAATTCCAGAAAAAAATTTAAGAGTTCTAGGACACATTAACACGTTCGCTGCCGCTTACGTGCAGATCTGAGGATAGTTATTGCCGCACTGTAGAAGTGGGGTTTTCCCAGAAGCCGATTTACTTTGTATAACAAAGAATCAGTGAAAGATTTTTCCGAGCCAGCGCGTGACTGGCTATTGTGCACATCACGCGCTGGCGCGTGAGTAGCCCCTTAACATTGGCACCATATCACGCGCTGGAGCGTGATCTTCAGCGAATGTGTTTAAAATATATTTATTGAGTTAGAATTTTTATTTCTGTTTCTCTTTTGTGATGTTTAACCATATAATTTGCAAACCATTAGTTTTTTTTTCTTTTTAGTGCAGCAACTTAAAATTGCATATAGGCATAAAATTGCATATAGGAACTCCAAACATTTTTCGTCGGATTTCAGTTGTTTTTTTCATTTAATTAAAAAGGAGAATGTAATTTTAGGTTTGTTTCTGTTTTTTTTTATTTTTTTAATTATTGTTAATATTTTTAACATATTAATAATATTTATTTTAAAAATGGTGTAACTTCTTTTTTCAACAATACTATATTCAAAAGTAAATATATTTTTTCAAATTTGCCAAAAGAAAATTAATGTTAAATGAGAAAAAGGATAAGTTCAAAATTTGCACCTTATTTCTTTAACATTTCTTGAGTTAGTAACAAAAAATAAATAAAAAAAATAAAAAGACATAAAGCAGTAAACGCATTTAATGTTTTAAACAAGGATTGCCTTCTAATAACATATTTAGATGCTTTAAAAAAATGTATGTGAAAAAACAACTTCTTTCTGTAGTTAAACTTCCGATTCAGTTTCACTTTTGCCATTTCCACCTCCTTTCTGTAACTGTTTAAATGTTCGCAAATTATTTAAAACGATGTTTTTTCCCACATGCCAACTAAGAATTTTTTCATAACTTTAATCTTCACAATTTTAGGTCACGGCGCTGCGAGGCGGTTAAAAATGTCTGTATTTTGGGGCCGGGCCAAGCCAGGCTCGGGACATTAATTTTTTTTCTACGAGCTTGGCCGGGCTAACATATTTTTTTCATTCTGAACCAGGACTGGATTCCTTCTTCCTGGATCTACACAGGACTAAACTTTCAGTTCCGGTCTCGACACAACCCATATTAAAATCATTTATTCTTAGACTGATCTAACCCGTGGAAAAATAAATAAAATTTTCTCAGCCCAAAATTTTTTACAGAAATTCATATAATTGGCATTAAGTTACAATAAAAACTTAAAAAAACATTTTTTAAAGGATAACAGATTTAAATGAAAAAAAAATAATAAAGTAAAACTAGTGAAAACGAAATTACCTATAACGCAATCCTGTATTAAATAGAAAAGATCCATGCAAAGTGAACAAACGGATACCCGAGAAAAAATAGATTATATTTATACCTCCTAAGATTCATCCTCCTTGTCAGTTACACATTTTTTTTCTTTCATATGAGATTTCACCTTAAAAGATTTCACTGTGCACCAAAAAATATTAACGGAAAAATGAAACAGTTACGTATAATCAAACATTCATTTATAAAACAAATATATTAAATTTAATTATTTATTAAACAAATAATTTCCTTTCTGGGAATTTTGCCCTACTGGGGCCCTATAAAAATTTAAATTTCGTTTTTTTTTTTTCGAAAGATTCCGCATGGATATGCAATTAATGCCATCACATTTTGCATCTTTTTAGGTAGATTTCGTATGAAATACTACCTTTTGCATTCGCACCAATGTTGGAATTTCTGAAATATTATTACAGATCTACACCGTTTTTTGTGAAGATAGAAAAAACTTCATAACTTCTTAATTAAAACAGATATCGAATCGGCTTAGAGTTTATATTATTTCTTAGAAATGGGCCAAAAGTTTATGCGTGACAGATTTTTGATAAATTTAGAAATGGGATCAAGGGGCGAAAAAAACAGTGTTTTTGGGAGAAAAAATTTCATAACTTCGTCAATTCTCAAGATATTAAATCCAACTAAATTTTTTATAAATATGTTCAAAATTATCTAAAACTTTTGTAGTTACAAGTTTTTGATAGGACCAACTTTTACAGATGAAAAAAATAAAGATATAAAAGACAAGGGGGGGGGGGTGAAAAAAGAAAAAAATCTATAACTTCGTCAATTTTTAAGCTATCAAATCTAATCTGATTTATTTTATATCTTCTTAATAATATCTACAAATTTTATATTGACAAGTTTTTCATAGGAACAATTCGTAGAGCAAAAATCAATTAAACAAAAATAGGAGTTGGGAAAAAACCTCAAATCCAAATTGCTTATATTCTGACTCATTTTTAAATTAATTTTTCATTTTAAACGCATCCAAATGGTAGATCCTCTTATTTAGAAACAGTATAAAGTAACGCATTGGTCAGTTTTTTGATAAACACAGAATATATTTCAAAAAATATTACCAAAAAGGGTATTTTGAACAGAATTTCCCGAAGTCATCGTGAATGAAAATTTAAGGAAGTATTCAAATAAGAAATTGCGTTTTTTTCTGACTCGCTTTTAAATCCATTTTTGCTCTCAAATGCATCCAATTTACAGATCATCTTATTTAGGAACTATAGAATGTGACGCATTGGCCAGTTTTTTATTTATTTATTTATTTATTTTTTATAAAGACAGAATATGTTTCAAAAAAGTTTGCCAAAAACGGTATTTTAAACAGAATTTCCCGAAGTCATCGTGATTAAATATTTGGGGAAACATTCAAATAACAAACTGCGTTTTCTCTGACTCGTTTTTAAATCAATTTTCGCTGTCAAACGCATCTAATTTACGGACCCTCTTATTTAGGAATTATATAATGTGACGCATTGGCCAGTTTTTTGATAAAGATCGAATATATTTTTAAAAATGCTGTCAAAATGGGCATTTCGCACAAAATTTTTCGAAGCGATCATGATTAAAGTATTAAGGTTGTATTCAAATAACAAATCGGTTACTTTATCACTCATTTTTAAATTCAATTTTGCACTCAAACGCATTCAATTGGTAGTTGTTTGTTATTTAGGAACAATATAATGTACTGATTTGGTCGATTTTTTAATAAATTCAGAATATATTTCAAAATATGTTGTCAAATAGGGCATTTGAGTTGAATTTCGCTTAAGATGATTCTGATAAAACCAGTTCTTGCAGAAGAATGAAATTAATTTTTTTTTATAAGCGTACAAATGAAGTTATTAAACTGGGTTTATCTCTAATCATACTTTATTTTTTGTTGTTGAAATGATCACTCTTCGAAATCTACCTCCGCCTATAGGCGAAGCCGACAGGGATTTTTTTTTATAAAGCTGTAAGTATGTGCTTAGGGTCAATATTTAAGGAAGTCTTCTGTTTCGAAAATTATGACTCACCCTGTTTATATACAGGGTGATTCCAATTTTTTTTTACAATAAAAGAGGGGTGATAGTACACATCAAGACAAACAATATTAAATAGGTTACCCAGGGTGCAAAACGTTTTCCTAAGGAGATAGCCGCCATTAAAGTTTAGGGACCAAAATTTCAAATAAACATAATAAACGGAAAAATCGGTCGATTGATTTGCGGTTTTCACAAAATTATTCTTTATGTCGGCATTTTCTTGAAATTAAATTATAAAGATAAATTTCAAAAAATGTCGATAGAGACCGCTTTAGACTTTGGAGTAACGAACAACTATTTTTTGCCGGTATGTTTTGCATCTCATTAAATGTTTTCGTAAGTTTACACTCAAACTTAAATTTTGAGCTCAAAATCTGTAGTTGGGAGTGGTTAAGTAACAAAAAATGAGCTGTGTTCAGAGGGTTCAAATTTTAAATGATTAAAAAAACCCCGCAAAAATTGGTCGATTGATTTGCGGTTTTCACTAAAACTATTCTTTATGTAGGTATTTTGTGAAAATAAATTATAAAGATAAATTTCAAAAAATGCCGATAGAGGGCGCTTTAGACTTTGGAGTAACGAACAACTATTTTTTGCCATTATTGTTTGCATCTCTTTAAATGATTTCGGAAGCTTAGACTTAAACTTAAATTTTGAGCTCAAAATCTGAATAGTAGGGAGTGGTTAAGTAGTACAAACTGAACTGTGTTCAAGGGGGAGGGGGAGGTTCAAATTTAAAGTAATTATAGAAAATGGAAAAATTGGTCGATTCGTTTGGGGTTTAAAATAAATTTATTCTTTAAGTCAGTATCTTCTTGAAAATAATTTTTAAAGATAAATCTCAAAAAATTCCGTCAGAGGGCATCTTAAACTTCAGAGTAACCAACAATTCATTTTAACCATTATGTTTTGTTTCTAATTAAATGCTTGTAAAAGCATTTTAAATGTTCTTGGAAGCTTAGATTTAAACTTAAATTTTGAGCACAAATCCTGAATCGTTATGAGGAGTTAAGAAGCGCAAACTGAAGTATGTTCAGGAGTTGAAATTTAACCCTCTTTCATTCTCGAACACAATTCAATTTTTCGCTACTTAAACACTCCCAACAATTCAGAATTTCAGCCCAAAAGTTAAGTCTATGCATTTGAAAGCATTTAATGAGATTAAAAAAATAACAGTTAAAAATAGTTGTACGCTACTCCAAAGTCTAAGGCGCCCTCTATCGGCATTTTGTGAAATTTATCTTTAAAAATTATTTTCAAGAAAACACTGATTGATCAAGAAAACTGCTGATTTAAAAATTAGTTTTAGCAAAAACCACAAACGAATCGACCAATTTTTTCCGTTTTTTACAATTATTTGAAATTTGAACCCTCTGAACACAGCTAAGTTTGTCTACTTAACCACTCCCAGCTATTCAGATTTTGAGCTCAAAATTTAAGTTCAAGTCTAAGCTAATAAAGCATTAAATAAGATGCAAAAAATAACGCCAAAAAAAGAGTGTTTCGTTGCTCCAAAGTCTAAAGCGCCCTTTATCGGCATTTTTTGAAATTTATCTTTATAATTTATTTTCACAAAATACCTAAATAAAGAATAGTTTTAGTGAAAACTGCAAATCAATCGACCAATTTTTCCGTTTTTTTATAATCATTTGAAATTTGAACCCTCTGAACACAGCTCAGTTTGTGCTACTTAACCACTCCCAACTACAGATTTTGAGCTCAAAATTTAAGTTTGAGTGTAAACTTACGAAAACATTTAATAAGATGCAAAAAATACCGGCAAAAAATAGTTGTTCGTTACTCCAAAGTCTAAAGCGCCCTCTATCGGCATTTTTTGAAATTTATCTTTATAATTTAATTTCAAGAAAATGCCGACATAAAGAAAACTTTTAGCGAAAACCGCAAATCAATCGACCGATTTTTCCGTTTTTTATGTTTATTTGAAATTTTGGTCCCTAAACTTTAATGGCGGCTATTTCCTTAGGAAAACGTTTTGGACCCTTGGTGTCCTATTTGATATTGTTTGTCTTGATGTGTACTATCACCCCTCTTTTATTGTAAAAAAAATTGGAATCACCCTGTATATATATATATATGCAGTAGAATTACTTTTAGAAATAAACTTAAATTAAATACATCGTTATATTTTTTAAACCTTTATTAAGTGGAATATATTTACTAAAATGTTTCCACCAGAAAGAAAAAAAACTCGTACAAACATTCTTTGATTTAAAGTGTTTTTATATTCTTATTTTAAGATCAGTCACAAAATACATTTAAATATATTTATGTATCACACTTAGTTCCTTTCTTTTTGACTCCTTAATATCCCATAAAAACCACATTAAAATGAGAGCATTTTTAATACAGGAGTTTAAGCTTTTTTTCTTTTATACATTCTTTTAAAACTGTTTCTTTTCAAAAAACTCTTTAAAGCGGGGAAAAAATGTTTTTTTAAATATCACGTTTTGAATTTTAAGAATGCTTTCTTATATCTCTTTATATATATTTATGCACTTTCTTTCAATAACTTTTTCATTTACTTAGTTTCTGCTTTCTTCTAATAAAAAAACTTGTTTTTTGTACAAATTCTTAAAATATTTACTTTCACGTAACATCAAAGCATTTTTTCTTAAAATGTATATATTTTTAAAGAAAATTTTAAAAATATGGAAATTACATTTTTTCTGACTAATTTGAAAGGCCTATGTCATCTATATGATGACCAATAATTATATATATTTTGTTTAACCATCAATTTTAAACAAACTACCAATTTTATTAACAACAGCATAATGGAACATAGATGTTAAACAGTTTAATACTTTAAGCGCAGAAAGTTTCAATCAAGTTTTATAAAATTAATAAACCAAAATTTTCATTAAAAAATTTTAATTTATCTATTTAACTCATTTATTATTGTGATATATATGCTTATATTTTGATATATATGTTACAGGCCAAACCCGATTTTAGGCCAAACTAGTATATCCTAACGCCCATCGGATAGACTAGTTTTTCCTAGGCCAAACCGGTCTATCCTAACGCCCATCGGATAAATTAGTTTTTCCTAGGCCAAACCGGTCTATCCTAACGCCCATCGGATAAACTAGTTTGTCCTAGGCCAAACCGGTCTATCCTAACGCCCATCGGACAAACTAGTTTTTCCTAGGCCAAACTAGTTTGGCCTAACTCTTATAGGATAAACTAGTTTAGCCTGCTGTTTATTGGTTTGAACTAGTTTCTCCTAGGCCGATCTAGTTCATCCTAGGCCAATTCAATTTGGCGTGATTTTATTGAATTCAATGACCGTCACAGCGCCAACATTCTAGTTTGTCCTAGGCTGATCTAGTTTATTCTAGGCCAATTTAATTTTACGTGTTTTTAGCTTACAGGCGTCAAAGCCTGAGAAATAATGGGCTCGCAAGTTCTGTATGTATGAAGTACGTATGTATGTACGAATGTACGTACGTATGTACGTACGTATGTACGTGCGTATGTACGTAACGCGATAACTCGTGATAGAAATATCCGATTTGCTTCATTTTTGGATGCACATTCATTGATATAAGGTACTTTTCTGATTAATTTTGGGAATTCATTGGGTAATAATAAAGGGGAGCGAACGGGAGGCTAGTCCCCCACCGTTAATTTAGAGAAATGGATTTTTGATGCAGAATTATAAGTTTTCATTTAAAAATTTAGATATAGGATCATTCAGACAAGGCGCCTCCATGATTAGTTGTGGATGTTTATTGTTTAAGTGTAAAAAAGGACAATGTAGGTTAACCCCCCCTCCATAATTTAGATAAATGGTTTTTAACGCAGAATTTACGGATTTGCTTCATATTAATTGTATATAGGTTCTTTCTGATAAGGCGATTCCCTGAATAGTTTTGGGGGTTTAATGGTTAAGTATGAAGGGAAAAATGAACGATTACATCTCTTACATAGAAAAAACTAGGCCAAATGCCATAGGCCTAGGCCAAATGCTAGGCCTAGGCCATCCTATGGGCATTTAGATGAACAAGTTTGGTGTAGAAAAAACTAGTTTATCCAATTGGCATAAGGATAAAATAGTTTGACCGAGGCTAATCTAATTTAGCTCGAAAACGGGTTTGGCCAGTAAAAAACATATCTTTCACTAGAAAAAGTATAAATGTATGTCAAGAGTCATTGCTTATAACACCAATACAGAAATTTAACATGTTCACCTTAGAGACATGATGCATTGGACATGGTGTTTGCTTTTTTTTTTTTTTTTTTTTTCGCACGCTCGTGCCAACTGAGTGATCTGACTTTCATTTATTATTATTATTATTATGATTGCATATTCGAGCCAGATTGAAGCTGAACATAATTTGGAATCGAACAGCGTTTTCCATTTTTGAGAAATTAATTACCTGTCGACATATAAGCTATACTTGTCACGGCGTCAATTTTTTTTTCGTGAAGTCGTAACCGGAAATTCGATTCAAAACGTAGCTTTATTATTTTCTCAAAGATACATCGCTTTTATGAGAAAATGGTTTACGCCATTCGATTACATATTATCTGAATCTGTTAACCTTATGCATTTTCGAAAAGAAAGTAGTTCATAAATGTGTTAGGATGTAGCTCTTTAGAATTTGAGAAAAGCCTTAAGGAATGACAGAGAAATATATTCAGAAGTCTACTTTTTACTGAACGGATTCAAAAGTTATGATAGTTATAACTCTCATATTTTTTTTCTTTTGTTCTCAACTATATTGATTATTTAATGAATCCATATTTGAATATTGAAACTCTAAGAATCTAGATAATCATTATTACATTGTGTATTTTCCATTCTGTGAACACATCATAATTTAAAAATACATTGTAAATTTATCCAATAAGTATATAAGCAGTATTTTTTAAAGGAATCTTATTTGTATGTAATAAATGTATGTAAAAAATTGATGCCGTGACAAGAATAGCTTATATGTCGACAGGTAATTAATTTCTCAAAAATGAAAAATGCTGTTCGATTCCAAATTATGTTCAGCTTCAATGTGGCTAGAATATGCAATCATAATAATAATAATAATAAATGAAAGTCAGATCATTCAGTTGGCACGAGCGTGCAAAAAAAAAAAAAAAAAAAAAAAAAAAAAAAAAAAAAAAAAAAAAAGCAAACACCATGTCCAATGCATCATGTCTCTAAGGTGAACATGTTAAACTTCTGTATTGGTGTTATAAGCAATGACTCTTGACATACATTTATACCTTTTCTAGTGAAAGATATGTTTTTTACAGGCCAAACCCGTTTTCGAGCTAAATTAGATTTGCCTCGGCCAAACTATTTTATCCTTATGCCAATTGGATAAACTAGTTTTTTCTACACCAAACTTGTTTATCTAAATGCCCACAGGATAAACTAGTTTTTTCTGTGTAAGAGGGTAATCGTTCATTTTTCCCTTCATACTTAACCATTAAACCCCCAAAACTATTCAGGGAATCGTCTTATCAGAAAGAACCTATATACAAATGTGAAGCATATCCGTAAATTCTGCGTCAAAAACCATTTATCTTAATTATGGGGGGGGGGTAACATACATTGCCCTTTTTTACACTTAAACAATAAATATCTACAACTAATCGTCATGGAGGCGCCTTGTATGTTTGATCCTATATCTAAAATTTTAAATGAAAACTGATAATTCTGCATGAAAAATCCATTTCTCTTATTTAACGGTGGGGGATTAGCCCTCCGTTTGCTTCCCTTTATTCTTATCCAATAAATTCTCAAAATTAATCAGAAAAGTACCTTATATCAATGAAAGTACATCCAAAATTTGAAGCAAATCGGATATTTCTATCACGAGTTATCGCGTTACGTACATATGCACGTACATACGTACGTACATTCGTACATACATACGTACATTCATGCATACAGAACCTGCGAGACCTTTATTTCTCAGGCTTTGACGCCTGCAAGCTAAAAACACGTAAAATTAAATTGGCCTAGGATAAACTAGATCAGCCTAGGACAAACTAGAATGTTGGCGCTGTAGTGGTCATTGAATTCAATAAAATCACGCCAAATTGAATTGGCCTAGGATGAACTAGATCGGCCTAGGAGAAACTAGTTCAGACCAAAAAACAGCAGGCTAAACTAGTTTATCCTATAAGAGTTAGGCCAAACTAGTTTGGCCTAGGAAAAACTAGTTTGTCCGATGGGCGTTAGGATAGACCGGTTTGTCCTAGGAACAACTAGTTTATCCGATGGGCGTTAGGATAGACCGGTTTGGCCTAGGAAAAACTAGTTTATCCGATGGGCGTTAGGATAGACCGGTTTGGCCTAGGAAAAACTAGTCTATCCGATGGGCGTTAGGATAAACTAGTTTGGCCTAGGCCAATCTAGTTTGGCCTAAAATCGGGTTTGGCCTGTAACATATATATAAAGAGAGATATATCGATAGGATATAGATATGTGTGTTTACATATATTTACATATTTTTAAAATACATTTTTCATTTAAAAATGCATTACATACTTGATATCAATCCTATAGCTGTCCTTGTTGCTTCTAATTTCTAACGTCAAAATCAACAATTATTATTGCTCTAGAAACTTGCGTAAATTAAAAAGTTGATCGTGTTGCTTCTCTCATTTCTGTCAAACTGTATGAGATACACAAAGGCCTACCGTCCTACATTTACTTATCAGTTACGCATTTTCTCACATACTAACGACTGTGTATGTAACCATAGTTACTTTTTACTAAGTAATATATGAATCTTTATGCATAGAACGCAAGACAGTATTTATTTATGTCGGTCAATTATCTATCTTTTATCTGCGAGATATAGGCCCTTAAAGGCTGGATGTCCCCCGTGGGGGTCTTTCTAAGAGAACCTATCCCGTATTTACGCAAGGAAGTTAAGGTTCGAAGATAACCACGGAAAACTCCGAACGTTTGGACGGACGGTCGCGGTTGGGATCGAACCCAGCACCTACCGTCTACCAGTTTGGAGGTCAGAGCCTCGCGGCCACTGGTAGGGCAGAACACAAGATAAACTTTTTTGTTTCTAAATCTTAAGACTGTTATCAAAGCATTATTTTTCAGCTTCCAAAAAACGGAAACAAACATGTCATGTTTTATAATTTAATTTATGTAATTCGTTTATTCTTTGTTGAAATGCTAAAACAAAAATTGGATTGCATAAAGAAAACTATTTTTGATGAAATCTTATCAATATATGTTTCCATAAGTCTGCATTAGTCTTGTTACGAAGGAACTATCATTAATCTCCAGTTCCGTATTTGAAGATGTTTATGCAGTAACCTGCTATTAATGATTTCCATTAATACAATCTTCAATATAAGGAAATGATGCTGTGCAATATTCCTTATAAACAAGATTCAGAAAACTCTATGGTTGCCAGTTTAGACTCCATTTTTATTTTAAAAATTCGGATTCACAACAAAAAAAATATATTTTTCTTTTCAGATTTATTTAATATCACACTTTTCTTGATTGCTTAAGTTAAAAATTCTTTTATAAAAAGTTCCGGTCTGAATTCGACATTTAGATGTAAAAATAGGGTCCAAGCAGACAATTGCCCTTGCAACAATCAGAGACTCAGAAAATTGCAAAAGAAGTAAATACTATAAAAGGCTTATCCAACATTAAAAGTCGTCCAATACTTCCCTTAAACCTATGTTTACAAGAATATTCCGGGTGACGTCAAATCTTCCTATTAATAACTAACCCCTACAATGGCACAACAAGACGAGCTTAGCTTCATCAATAAGGCATTAGGGAAAAAAATTTAATAAATATCATATTTATTGTTTATTTTATTATTTAGTATATATTTAAAAAAATATTTGGATATGGTTGTTTTGTTTGATTCCCCTTGTCATTTACTCTGTTATTGATGTTTTAAAAAATAGTTTATTTATTATAAGTAAATCATTTGATTTTCAAAATTTAACTCTTTAGTAGAATTTTTTTTTAAATTAAACAATAGAACTTTTATAAAAGTAGATAAAATTATAACATACATTAAACTAGTAAATGTAGCTATATATCAATCAAGATGTGCGTAATTAATACAAAAATAAAACTAGTGAAAGCATTTATAAAATCGCATACGTAAAAAAAATTCTTGCAATGTGTCTGAAATATGAGTTTTGTATGCTTGTACGTTTAATTGTATAACTTGTGGTTTTAGAAAGAAGCAAACAACATTTTCACATCATTTTATATTTAAACTATATTTTGTTATTGCAATAAATATTTTATAAAGTGATTAAGAAGTTCTTTTTTCGTTTTTTGAATCAGTTTCATGTAATTTGAAATATATGAGAAGGACATATTTTTTAAGCCAGACGCAAGATTTAAATTAAAAATTACTTAATAAATTATGTACTGAACACTTAAGCAAAAAACCTTAAGCCTGTAAATATGTAAGTTAATTAAATATTGCTCTATTTTAAATTATTTTATTTTAAGCCTTTTTTCTGCTTAATGTTACACATTTTTTCATGCATCTTTAAATGACTTTTTAACTACTTTTTTTCTGTTGCGCTGTTTAATTCGAATTTGTAAAGTTAAAATTTAAATTGAATAATATCAATGTATTTTTGGAGATTTTGATTTAAAAAACATTCATTAAGATCTGAAGTATTATATGATACAATGATATATATATACTGTGATATATATATATTACAAAATTTAATTTTTTCGCCAAAATTAATCTTAAACTACATTAATTTCCTTTTAACATTATTCCGTATTTATTTCAGCTTATTAAATTAAAATATTGTTATTAAATCTAATCTATTAATATTTATAGAAACTGTATAAATTCTTAACTCGCTTTAAAAACATTTATTCTTACATGCGAAAGCCTAAAAAATGGGTCTAAAATAAAAATATTCTTAACTAAAATTTACATTTCCTTTTAACATTATTCCGTATTTATTTCAGCTTATTAAATTAAAATCCTGTTATTAGATCTAATCTATTAATCTTTATAGAAACTGCATAAATTCTTAACTCGCTTTAAAAAAACATTTATCCTATATGCGTAAGTCTAAAATATGGATCTAAATCAAAAATATTCTTAATTAAAATTTATTTTTAAATTGCCTAATAAAACTCATTTTTTCCCTGTTTTTAACAACCTTAAGAAAGTCTTATTAAATGTATTCTAAAAACATACTTGTTCAAAAATATCTTTCTTTATATTTATTTAATTTTTTTATTCTTCGCGTTTTACATTTATTTCGTATCAATATTTTTGTTTTGTAAAATTATCGTTTGTGGAATACATTCAATATTAACTACTTTCGATTCAGCAATTTTAATGTGGACACCTGATATTATTTTCTATTTACATAAAGGGATCGTGTTTAGGGATTGTAGAAAGGTCTAGAAACTTTCTTTTTTACTTAAGCTAGGAGGCCCAGAGATGTATGGGATTTTTATTCAATGATTCCGGTTTAAGCGACTTGTTAAGCTATGTTTCCTTTTCGATGGAATGTCTGTTCCAAGAGAACATTTCCAGGTCCATACGATTGCATTTTAATAACCTATTTTGGAGCTGCCAATGTGTAATTTAATGAAGCTTCTACATTTGTTATTTTTTTTTCTCACTTGCTACGACTCTTGTATTCTAAAACGGAAAAACCTGCGATGATACTTCTGCCTTCCAATCTCAAAATGTCATATATATATATATATAGATATATATATGAAGTAATTTAACAAAATTCAACAATTATTACGAAAATGACTTTTTAAAGACTAAAATTTAAGTTTTATGCACATGCACATATAATAAAAGAAAAAAATCTCGCTTTTTGTAAATAATATTTCTTCATTTTACAGTTAAAGTTAAATAAAAGTAAAGTATATTGAGTAGATTAGCATTAACACAGTATTTTTCTCCTAAAGGTTTTATAATTTTTTTTAAAAAAAAAGAGGAGATAGTGTTTCTTTTTTTTTTACTTCATCCCATTTCTTATATAGGTATATCTACCCAAATTATATTCTAAGGGACAAATATATCTCTGTGTAACGCATACGTTTTTCTACGACTGGCAACACTTTAAAATTTTAAGCGAAATTTCAGTTTTATAAGTAGTTGTGGATGTTTATTGTTTAATAAACATAAAAAAAGGTATAAAAGAAAGGGCAATGTAAAAAACCCTCCCCCCCATAATTTAGATAAATGGTTTTGAAACAGAATTTACGGATTTTCGTCAAATTTTGGATGTAGGTTCTTTCTGATAAAGCGACTCCCTGAATAGTTTTGGGGGTTTAATGGTTAAGTATGAAAGAAAAAATGAAGGATTACCATCTTACCTAGAAAAAACTAGTTTATGCTATGGGCATTTAGATAAATAAGTTTGGCGTAGGAAAACTAGTTTATCCAATTGGCGTTGGGACAAAATAGTTTGGTCTAGGCTAATCTAATTTGGCTCAAAATCGGGTTGTGCGGGTAAAAAATCTTTCACTAGAATAAGCATAAATATGTGTCAAAAGTCATTGCTTGCAACATCAACCCAGAAATTTAACATGTAAACAGTAGAAACATGATGTATTGGACATGGTGTTTGCTTATTTTTTTTTCTTCAGACTCAGGCCATGCTGAGATCAGACTTGCTTTTATTATTATTATTATTATTATTATTATTATTATTATTATTATTATTATTATTATTATTATTATTATTATTATTATTATTCATATTCGAGCCACATCGCAGCTGAACAGAATTTGCAATCGAACAGCGTTTTTCATTTTTTAGAAATTAATTAACTGTCGACATATATGCTATTCTCGTCACGGCGCGTCAAGTTTTTCTTTTCCGTGAAGTCGTAACTGGAAATTCGGCTCAAAACGTAGCTTTAATAGTATTTTCTCAAACAATCATCGCTTTTATGAAAAATGGTTAACGCCATTCGATTGCATATTTTCTGAGTGAGAATGCTTGTTAATCTTATGCATTTCCGAAAAGGAATTAATTTATAACTGTGTTAGGATGTAGCTCTTTTTGATTTGAGAAAAGTCTTAAGGAATGACAGAGAAATATATTCACAAATCTACTTTTTACTAAACATATTCAAAAGTTATGATGTTTATAACTCTTCTTTTTGTCTTTTGTTCTAAACTATATTAACTATTTAATGAATCCCTATTTGAATATTGAAGGACTAAGAATCTAAATAATCAATAATACATTGTGCATTTTACATTCTGTCTACACATTGTAATTTAAAAATACATTGTAAATTTATCCAATAAATATGCATGCAACATTTTTTTAAAGGAATCTTAAATGTATATGAATTAAAATCTGAATGTTTTGCAGAAATTGAGTGGGGCCAGATCGATCCAGACGGAGTCTCTTTTCACTGATTTTTGTACAAGCAGGGCTTGGGCTAAACTTTTAATTTTTATACCGGGCTTCGAAATTCCGGCCCTGCAAACTTCTAACAGTATTCTACTACCCTTCGAATAAAATAGATTATACAGGGGTGATAGCAAAATCACTTTGCACAAGGTTAGCAATGGAGCAGTAGTTGGGAATAATGTTAAAAATAATATTGCCCTGTTAAACTGATGGCTTTGTATTCACAGGCTGTTTACACTAATTGTGTATTACAGACTTATATTTTTAAGGAATAACACCCTCGAAAAAATAATTAAGGGGGATTACTTTTTCCCATTTCCCCCAATTATACTTAACCATTGAACCCCAAAACTAACCACAGATACTCTTTATAAAATTGAGCAATTATCCAAAATTTGAAGCAAATCTGATAATTCTGCTCAAAAAACCATTCATCTGATTTAAGGAGGGTAAATTCTCCTTTTATACTTAATCATTATAGAAAATTATTATACTTAATCCTTATAGAAAAAACTATGTTCAAAATTTAATCGGTAAATCGGATAAATCTGCTTAAAAATCCATTTATCTAATTTAAGGAAGGCGATAAATCGTCCATTACCCCATCATATTTAAACAAAAAAAAATAATTAAAGAAGCGTTTGATCAAAAGGAATTCATGTCCAAAATTTTAAGGAAATTGGACAATTCTGTATTATAACTAATTTATCTAATTTAAGGAACGAAATAAATTGTACGCTTCCCCTTTATACTTAATCAAAGAGCCACCAAAATTAATCAGTGAAGCGCTTCATCAGATTGAACAAATCAAAGATTTGCAGCAAATTGTTTAATTCTGCATGAAAAATCCATTTGGCAAAATTAGGCGGGAACCTCCCTTTCTTCCCCTTGTTCTTAACAAATTAACACCCAAAACTAATTAGGGAAGCACCTTACCAGAATGAATCTATTTCAAAAATTTAAGCATATCAGCAAATTCTGCTTGAAAAAAGCATTTGCATAACTTATGGGACGTTACATTTATTCCCTTCTCCCTTTATACTTAAACAATGAGCACCCACAACTAATCATGGAGGTGCCTCATCAGAATGATCCTATATCTAATTTTTTTTTTTGTTTTATAAAATATGCCAATAATGTATAGAAATCCTTTTATTTAAATTAAGGGAAGGGGCGAATCAGCCTCCCAATCTCCCCCTCCCCCTTATTCTTCTCCAATGACCTCCGAAAATTAATCAAAAAAGCTCCTCATAAGAATAAACCTATAGTGAAAGTTTGATGAAAATCGGGTATTTCTGTCAAGAATTATTGCGTTACGTACTTACATACATGCATAGATACAGAACCCACGGGCACATTAGTTCTCAGGCTTTGGTAGCCTGGCCCCACCAGTGGCCGAGAGGTTGGGACCTCTCAACTGGTAGACGGCAGGTGCTGGGTTCGAACCCAATCGCGGCTGTCGGCCAAACCATTCGGAGTTTTCCGTGGTCTTCTTCGAACCTTGCGTAAATACGGGTTAGGTTCCCTTAGAAAGACCCCCACGGAGGGCACTCCCCTTGTCCTATATCCCTAGCGTAGATAATCGGACGACAAAAATCAACCAACCAACCAACTTTGGTAGCCTGATGAGATAATACATCAAATTACATTATTTCTATCAAGAGTTATCGCGGTACGGACATACATGCGTACATACAGAACCTGCGATCTCATTATTTCTCAGGTTTTGACGCTTGTGAACTAAAAACACGTAAAATTATATTGGCCTAGGATAAACTAGATGAGCCTAGGACAAACTAGAATGTTGGCGCTGAGGCGGTCATTGAATTCAATAAAATCACGCCAGATTGAATTGGCCTAGGATAAACTAGTTCAGACCAATAAACAGCAGGCTACACTAGTTTGTCCTATAGAAGTTAGGCCAAACTAGTTTGGCCTAGGAAAAACTAGTTTGTCCTATGAGCCTTAGGATAGACTAGTATGGCCTAGGAAAAACTAGTTTATCCGATGGGCGTTAGGATAGACCGGTTTGGCCTAGGAAAAAGTAGTTTATCCGACGGGCGTTAGGATAGACCGGTTTGGGCTTGGCCAATCTAGTTTTGCCTAAAATTGGGTTTGGCCTGTAACATATATATATATATATATACAATAAATTGAAAATATGGATTAATATAACTTTTTTAAGCTAAAGTATTCGTAATATTTAGTCTAAACATTTCCGTAATTACGTAGTATGATATTGCATTTAAAAATTAGTGGTGCCAAAAAGCTTTAAGTAATGAATCAAAGAAATTCGGCACTACTCTGTTATCCCGTCGACCGATTTCGCCAAATTATACAAATCGACAAACTAATAGCCAAATTATACATATTGACGTAATTTTTATTTTAAATAATAAAAAAACACAAATAATTAGTAAGGTACCCTGGGGTAATAACGCCACGTTAAGTTTCTACCAATTTTCACGTCTCAGTTTTGGTTGGTATTTTGCAAACAAATATATGATTTGATACAGCAATTCATTGACTATCTATATTAAAAAAATAATTTAACAGATATGTATTCATAAATTGTAATAGCTTGATTTCTTGACCAATGCTATTTGGCGTTATTACCATCCTATATGGGTAATAACGCTATGCAAACAAAACTATGAAATAAGATGGAATAATTGCATGTAGATTGCCCAATTCTAAAAGTACAAACTCTACAAACTTAGAAATTGACAAATTGCATTCTAAGCTATTGAAAATGTTCAATTTTTTGAGAAAGTGTAAGAAAAATAAAGGTGTGGTGTAGGGGGGGTATGACGCAAAAGAATATCAGACCGTGAGCTTCTTTTTGCTTAAAAAGGACCGCTTAAATAGAATTATTAGAAATATTGCACATTTTTAACTCTGTTTATTTGAATCAGTATTTAGGATGTAGCTCGGCTACTGTAGGGAATCAACCGGGGTATTAATACCAAGGATTGCCGTTATTACCCCATTATAGTTATTGCGCTGTACATTTTAAATTACAAATTATCTCGAGGGAGTATCCAAAATCTTCAACAACATTTTGAAAGTCCATGAAATGTACTACAAATTTATGTAAATAACAAAGTATGTCCGGATAAAAAAAAAAAATAGTCTTCACATCACAAAACATATCTCGCAAATTTTAGATCAAGCGTTAATTTTAGTTACTTGTAAAAACAATAAGACCTTAAAATGAAACAAATTAACTCGAAGCTGTTTTTTGTGATTTATATGACTCAAAACCATTCTGCGCAGAACACATGGGTGTCATTTACCAGATTATTTCATAATTATGCAAAATATTAGCACTTGGCGTTATTACCCCAGGGTACCTTAGAATATTAATAAAAAACAAATAAAAAGTCGAAATAAAAATCCCTTAACCCGCGAGTAGTCGCGACTTTTTTCACAACGTCATTAGTCGCGCTCTGTCTTTTCGCCGCTGGTCCCCCACAAACCAAATATGTAAAATAAGAAATATTTTTCACCTAATATACGAAAATAATATTTCAATAAAGATATAAATTTTCAGTTTTCTTAAATTATGCATTTTATTCATGTGATCTGGAGTAATTGGAAAAAGTAAAAATGAACTGACATTAGTAATTGTTACATAGACTTTTTCGCAAATTTCAACTTTGTTTCTAAAAATGTGCCTGAAAGAAAAACAGAGGTATCCTGTTACTTCACTAAAGTGGTCGAGAAAGCTTCAAAGACAGCTACATGGTAGATCTCCGCTGTATTTGTAATATGATGTAAGTTAGGATAAGATAAGTTACACGGGCGGCGAAAAGACCGACAAGCGACTACTGACGGGTTAATGATGTTTTAAACACGTGTACGTATTTAATGTCAATGAATTGACATTCACGATCATCCATTACTGGCATTTAATCTTATAATTTAGCGATAGTATTTTGGTCGACGGGATAACAGATTAGTACCGGAAATTCTTCTAGTTGATACGAAGCACGAGCAAAAGAGGGAAGCGTTTAATCTGAATTACGAGTTAAAAATAAACAATCTTTATTTATTCATATTTAATTGTATTTTAATTTTCAGATTTACTAGGTAAACCGTTATAATTACAAGTTTAAGCAATTTTTTTATAAGTAACAAAATGATTTATTGATTTAAGCAAGATATACATGCATAAATATAAGGTTATTCTATTTTTACTAACATAATGACTCGTTATAAATTATAATTAATATAATACTGGAGTATGTAAAAATTTTTATATTTTACTAACCTGAGCGCTGATAAAAGCTGCAATGATTTAATTAACGTGATGAAAATGTTCTGCCAGCTCTTTTGTTTAATAATTGATTGTTTATACATGGATCGATAGACGTCAAAGTTTTTTTACGTTAATTTTATGTACCGGGTGATCCAGAAGTTCCGGGAGTTTTGAAACGCTAATAATTAACAAACTATAAACAATAGAAATATGCGGTTTTCACAGAAATGCTTAGAAACTTATGGGATTTTTTTTCGATGAAACAAACATATAATGTTAGTTACACTTTTTGCCAACAGGTGGCGCTAATATTGATAGTATTATTTTTTATGGTTTGATACAGATCACTAAAAAGAAAGAATTGGTGTTTAAGGGTTATAAATTTTCATTATGACCCCCATAGCTTAAAAGTACCGCCGTGAGCCGATGTAAAAGAACGTGCACAGCATCTTTAGAGCAAAAAGAAATTCCATAAGAAATTTCAGTTCATCGTGAAATTACAAGTGTACTGCACTCACCATGAGCTTATGATTTCCATTGAGTATTGGCATAAAATTCTAACTCATTTACGATTGCAAGAGACGTTTGGGGTTTCCTGCTTTTATTACGATCTTCCTATGAGCCCTTTTCTCAAACCTTGTTTACAATATGTAATGGCCATGGAATATTTTGCAGTTTTAACTTCACGTATTGTCCGATAAGAACACAACTCGACATGCGAAGAAAACTCGTCTTGACATAGCAGTTATTACTAGACAGCAGCGCCACCTGTTGCTGAAAATTTTAACTATATATAGTTTAAAAAAATCATTCTAAACCAAAATCCCACATGTTTCTGATCATGTATCTGAAAACCGGACCTTTGTATTGTACATAGTTTCCTAATTATTAACATTTCAAAACTCCCGAAACTTCTGGATCACCCGGTAGATTTTTTTAATGTGTCTACACAACAATCATATTTATTAAAAATACCATTTTGTTATGTAAGACATGATTTTTTGCAAAAATAGTACATTTTTAACAATATTAAATACTGCATAATTTTGTTTAATTTTTATTAAATTCCATTAAGGAAACATTTTTTACAGGTTTGTGATCTACAAAAAGCTTTTATTGAATTACTACATATTTGCAGAATAGCATTTTATTACTGCTACCAAATGATAATTTTTTAATACTTATTATTGCAGTGCTTTTGATATGGTATGATCTAAAATAATTATTCAGTGTTTTAGGAATGATTTATATCTTTTACAGTTTAAAAATTATAACTGAAATAAACATAGATTAAAATCGTAAACAAAAATCGTTTGACAGCGGCAGAAATGATATTATTATAAATATGCTACATGTATTTATTATCATCACAGTTTTTGTTTCAAAATTCCAGTCTTTCTACAGAAAAACGGACCATCTTTCATTTTAATTTTGTAATTAAATTTTTGTAATAGTAAGTATAAAAACTGAAGTAAAGATAAATTGATTGAGGTTTAACCTCTTTAGACTTGATATATTCTATAGGATACACATCTTTAATATTTTTTACAAGATATAAATAACGTTAAAAAAAGAGAAACTGGTCTGAACAGACAACAGAACTAATTTAAAATAGCCGTTTGTTTCTTATAGCGCTTTTTTAGACAGCTACGTGTTTTAAAAAATGGCTTGCAGCAGAAATGTATGAAATGTACAAAATTGAAAATGCAAATATTTTTAATGTGCGTCATTCAATGAAAATAATTGTATTGACACTATTTGTAGAGTCTAATAATAATGAATTTTGTTTATATTTTCAATGTTTTCGCAATTCAAAATATAAAAGATAATAAAAAAAATCTAACAAATTATAAAAAAGCAGTTTTTTGTGTCTTCATGTGTCATCAAATTTAATTTTATGTACAAAAAATTAAATTTAATTTTTATCTCTCTTCAATCATTCTTAGTTTTCAATGTATTAATAAAAATCCATAACTTAAATTTAAAAAGTACATAAATAAACCCTGAGGACCGAAAAGTTTAAGAAGTATGTTTGAATGAATTTCTTCTTGGAATTATATGGTATTGTATGTGTAGAATGTCGAAGGTAGGTATTTAGGTATGTAGAAATAAAAGTACATTTTTAAGAGTTAGAACTCACAAAGGCACTCCAAAAACATACATACCCAAGGCATAAACTGATTTCAAATATGATGGAAAGAGTTTATAAATATGTTTGGAGTATAAAAGACACGAATATTTGTTTATAAAAGTACTTTTTCTTAAAAATATAAATGCATATAGGTTTAGTCATAATTATTGAAAAAAAAAATGGCTGTCTTCTTAAATATTGCTTCTACACCCACACGTCCAATAGCAAAATTCATTAAAATAAGGTGCAAAATATAATGCCTTAAGTTCCAACTCCATGGGAGGGGGTCTATTTAAAAAATATATGAAAAGTGAATTTTTATACGGCCTGCGAAGGGTGAATATTCGAATTAGGAAAATTTTTCTCATCCATTCTTGAATTAAACACACACACACACACACACACACACACACACACAAAAAAAAAAAAAAAAAAAAAAAAAATTATCTTCATATCTGAAAAACTCACAAAGTTAGCGCCATTGAAAAAAATTTTAGGTTTTAATGCATAAGATACAAATTAAAATGCGTGCAATTCCAGAAAAAAATTTAAGAGTTCTTGGACACATTAACACGTTCGCTGCCGCTTACGTGCAGATCTGAGGATAGTTATTGCCGCACTGTAGAAGTGGGGTTTTCCCAGAAGCCGATTTACTATGTATAACAAAGAATCAGTGAAAGATTTTTCCGAGCCAGCGCGTGACTGGCTATTGTGCACATCACGCGCTGGCGCGTGAGTAGCCCCTGAACGTTGGCACCATATCACGCGCTGGAGCGTGATCTTCAGCGAATGTGTTAAAAATATATTTATTGAGTTAAAATTTTTATTTCTTTTTCTCTTTTGTGATGTTTAACCATATAATTTGCAAACCATTAGTTTTTTTTTCTTTTTAGTGCAGCAACTTAAAATTGCATATAGGCATAAAATTCCATATAGCAATTCCAAACATTTTTCGTCGGATTTCAGTTGTTTTTTTCATTTAATTAAAAAGGAGAATGTAATTTTAGGTTTGTTTCTGTTTTTTTTTATTTTTTTAATTATTGTTAATATTTTTAACATATTATTAATATTTATTTTAAAAATGGTGTAACTTCTTTTTTCAACAATACTATATTCAAAAGTAAATATATTTTTTCAAATTTGCCAAAAGAAAATTAATGTTAAATGAGAAAAAGGATAAGTTCAAAATTTGCACCTTATTTCTTTAACATTTCTTGAGTTAGTAACAAAAAATAAATAAAAATAAATAAAAAGACATAAAGCAGTAAACGCATTTAATGTTTTAAACAAGGATTGCCTTCTAATAACATATTTAGATGCTTTAAAAAAATGTATGTGAAAAAACAACTTCTTTCTGTAGTTAAACTTCCGATTCAGTTTCACTTTTGCCATTTCCACCTCCTTTCTGTAACTGTTTAAATGTTCACAAATTATTTAAAACGATGTTTTTTCCCACATGCCAACTAAGAATTTTTTCATAACTTTAATCTTCACAATTTTAGGTCACGGCGCTGCGAGGCCGTTAAAAATGTCTGTATTTTGGGGCCGGGCCAAACCGGGCTCGGGACATTAATTTTTTTTCTACGACCTTGGCCGGGCTAACATATTTTTTTCATTCTGAACCAGGACTGAATTCCTTCTTCCTGGATCTACACAGGACTAAACTTTCAGTTCCGGTCTCGACACAACCCATATTAAAATCATTTAGTCTTAGACTGATCTAACCCGTGCAAAAATAAATAAAATTTTCTCATCCCAAAATTTTTTACAGAAATTCATATAATTGGCATTAGATTACAATAAAAACTTAAAAAAACATTTTTTAAAGGATAACATATTTAAATGAAAAAAAAAATAATAAAGTAAAACTAGTGAAAACGAAATTACCTATAACGCAATCCTGTATTAAATGGAAAAGATCCACGCAAAGTGAACAAACGGATACCCGAGAAAAAATAGATTATATTTATACCTCCTAAGATTCATCCTCCTTGTCAGTTACACATTTTTTTCTTTCATATGAGATTTCATCTTAAAAGATTTCACTGTGCACCAAAAAATATTAACGGAAAAATGAAACAGTTACGTATAAACAAACATTCATTTATAAAACAAATATATTAAATTTAATTATTTATTAAACAAATAATTTCCTTTCTGGGAATTTCGCCCTACTGGGGCCCTATAAAAATTTAAATTTCGGTTTTTTTTTTCGAAAGATTCCGCATGGATATGCAATTAGTGCCATCACATTTTGCATCTTTTTAAGTAAATTTCGTATGAAATACTACCTTTTGCGTTCGCACCAATGTTGGAATTTCTGAAAAATTATTACAGATCTACACCGTTTTTTGTGAAGATCGAAAAAACTTCATAACTTCTTAATTAAAACAAATATCGAATCGGCTTAGAGTTTATATTATTTCTTAGAAATGGGCCAAAAGTTTATGCGTGACAGATTTTTGATAAATTTAGAAATGGGATCAAGGGGCGAAAAAAACAGTGTTTTTGGGAGAAAAAATTTCATAACTTCGTCAATTCTCAAGATATTAAATCCAACTAAATTTTTTATAAATATGTTCAAAATTATCTAAAACTTTTGTAGTTACAAGTTTTTGATAGGACCAACTTTTACAGATGAAAAAAATAAAGATATAAAAGACAAGGGGGGGGGTGAAAAAAGAAAAAAATCTATAACTTCGTCAATTTTTAAGCTATCAAATCTAATCTAATTTATTTTATATCTTCTTAATAATATCTACAAATTTTATATTGACAAGTTTTTCATAGGAACAATTCGTAGAGCAAAAATCAATTAAACAAAAATAGCAGTTGGAGAAAAAACCTCAAATCCAAATTGCTTATATTCTGACTCATTTTTAAATTAATTTTTCATTTTAAACGCATCCAAATGGTAGATCCTCTTATTTAGAAACTGTATAAAGTAACGCATTGGTCAGTTTTTTGATAAACACAGAATATATTTCAAAAAATATTATTAAAAAGGGTATTTTGAACAGAATTTCCCGAAGTCATCGTGAATGAAAATTTAAGGAAGTATTCAAATAAGAAATTGCGTTTTTTTTTCTGACTCGCTTTTAAATCCATTTTTGCTCTCAAATGCATCCAATTTACAGATCATCTTATTTAGGAACTATATAATGTGACGCATTGGCCAGTTTATTTATTTATTTATTTATTTATTTATTTTATAAAGACAGAATATGTTTCAAAAAAGTTTGCCAAAAACGGTATTTTAAACAGAATTTCCCGAAGTCATCGTGATTAAATATTTGAGAAAACATTCAAATAACAAACTGCGTTTTCTCTGACTCGTTTTTAAATCAATTTTCGCTGTCAAACGCATCTAAGTTACGGACCCTCTTATTTAGGAATTATATAATGTGACGCATTGGCCAGTTTTTTGATAAAGATCGAATATATTTTTAAAAATGCTGTCAAAGTGGGCATTTCGCACAAAATTTTTCGAAGCGATCATGATTAAAGTATTAAGGATGTATTCAAATAACAAATCGGTTACTTTATCACTCATTTTTAAATTCAATTTTGCACTCAAACGCATTCAATTGGTAGTTGTTTGTTATTTAGGAACAATATAATGTAGTGATTTGGTCGATTTTTTAATAAATTCAGAATATATTTCAAAATATGTTGTCAAATAGGGCATTTGAGCTGAATTTCGCTTAAGATGATTCTGATAAAACCAGTTCTTGCAGAAGAATGAAATTAATTTTTTTTTATAAGCGTACAAATGAAGTTATTAAACTGGATTTATCTCTAATCATACTTTATTTTTTGTTATTGAAATGATCACTCTTCGAAATCTACCTCCGCCTATAGGCGAAGCCGACAGGGATTTTTTTTATAAAGCTGTAAGCATGTGCTTAGGGTCAATATTTAAGGAAGTCTACTGTTTCGAATATTATGACTCACCCTGTTTATATACAGGGTGATTCCAATTTTTTTTTACAATAAAAGAGGGGTGATAGTACACATCAAGACAAACAATATTAAATAGGTTACCAAGGGTCCAAAACGTTTTCCTAAGGAGATAGCCGCCATTAAAGTTTAGGGACCAAAATTTCAAATAAACATAATAAACGGAAAAATCGGTCGATTGATTTGCGGTTTTCACAAAATTATTCTTTATGTCGGCATTTTCTTGAAATTAAATTATAAAGATAAATTTCAAAAAATGTCGATAGAGATCGCTTTAGACTTTGGAGTAACGAACAACTATTTTTTGCCGGTATGTTTTGCATCTCATTAAATGTTTTCGTAAGTTTACACTCAAACTTAAATTTTGAGCTCAAAATCTGTAGTTGGGAGTGGTTAAGTAACACAAACTGAGCTGTGTTCAGAGGGTTCAAATTTTAAATGATTAAAAAAACATCGCAAAAATTGGTCGATTGATTTGCGGTTTTCACTAAAACTATTCTTTATGTAGGTATTTTGTGAAAATAAATTATAAAGATAAATTTCAAAAAATGCCGATAGAGGCCGCTTTAGACTTTGGAGTAACGAACAACTATTTTTTGCCGATATTGTTTGCATCTCTTTAAATGATTTCGGAAGCTTAGACTTAAACTTAAATTTTGAGCTCAAAATCTGAATAGTAGGGAGTGATTAAGTAGTATAAACTGAACTGTGTTCAAGGGGGAGGGGGAGGTTCAAATTTAAAGTAATTATAGAAAATGGAAAAATTGGTCGATTCGTTTGCGGTTTAAAATAAAACTATTCTTTAAGTCAGTATCTTCTTGAAAATAATTTTTAAAGATAAATCTCAAAAAATTCCGTCAGAGGGCACCTTAAACTTCAGAGTAACCAACAATTCATTTTAACCATTATTTTTTGTTTCTAATTAAATGCTTGTAAAAGCATTTTAAATTTTCTCGGAAGCTTAGATTTAAACTTAAATTTTGAGCTCAAATCCTGAATCGTTATGAGGAGTTAAGAAGCGCAAACTGAAGTATGTTCAGGAGTTGAAATTTAACCCTCTTTCATCCTCGAACACAATTCAATTTTTCGCTACTTAAACACTCCCAACAATTCAGAATTTCAGCCCAAAATTTAAGTCTATGCATTTGAAAGCATTTAATGAGATTAAAAAAATAACAGTTAAAAATAGTTGTACGCTACTCCAAAGTCTAAGGCGCCCTCTATCGGCATTTTGTGAAATTTATCTTTAAAAATTATTTTCAAGAAAACACTGATTGATCAAGAAAACTGCTGATTTAAAAATTAGTTTTAGCAAAAACCGCAAACGAATCGACCAATTTTTTCCGTTTTTTACAATTATTTGAAATTTGAACTCTCTGAACACAGCTAAGTTTGTCTACTTAACCACTCCCAGCTATTCAGATTTTGAGCTCAAAATTTAACTTCAAGTCTAAGCTAATAAAGCATTAAATAAGATGCAAAAAATAACGCCAAAAAAGAGTGTTTCGTTGCTCCAAAGTCTAAAGCGCCCTCTATCGGCATTTTTTGAAATTTCTCTTTATAATTAATTTTCACGAATATACCTAAATAAAGAATAGTTTTAGTGAAAACTGCAAATCAATCGACCAATTTTTCCGTTTTTTTATAATCATTTGAAATTTGAACCCTCTGAACACAGCTCAGTTTGTGTTAGTTAACCACCCCCAACTACAGATTTTGAGCTCAAAATTTAAGTTTGAGTGTAAACTTACGAAAACGTTTTATAAGATGCAAAAAATACCGGCAAAAAATAGTTGTTCGTTACTCCAAAGTCTAAAGCGCCCTCTATCGGCATTTTTTGAAATTTATCTTTATAATTTAATTTCAAGAAAATGCCTACATAAAGAAAAAATTTAGCGAAAACCGCAAATCAATCGACCGATTTTTCTGTTTTTTATGTTTATTTGAAATTTTGGTCCCTAAACTTTAATGGCGGCTATTTCCTTAGGAAAACGTTTTGGACCCTTGGTCTCCTATTTAATATTGTTTGTCTTGATGTGTACTATCACCCCTCTTTTATTGTAAAAAAAATTGGAATCACCCTGTATATATATATATATATATGCAGTAGAATTACTTTTAGAAATAAA
Organism: Maratus speculifer; assembly: GCA_964019185.1. NCBI lineage: Eukaryota > Metazoa > Arthropoda > Arachnida > Araneae > Salticidae > Maratus > Maratus speculifer. The sequence continues at coordinate 364,429,525 of OZ025294.1, forward strand.
CTTAAATTAAATACATCGTTATATTTTTTAAACCTTTATTAAGTGGAATATATTTACTAAAATGTTTCCACCAGAAAGAAAAAAAAACTCCTATAAACATTCTTTGATTTAAAGTGTTTTTATATTCTTATTTTAAGATCAGTCACAAAATACATTTAAATATATTTATGTATCACACTTAGTTCCTTTCTTTTTGACTCCTTAATATCCCATAAAAACCACATTAAAATGAGAGCATTTTTAATACAGGAGTTTAAGCTTTTTTTTCTTTTATACATTCTTTTAAAAGTGTTTCTTTTCAAAAAACTCTTTAAAGCGTGGAAAAAATGTTTTTTTAAATATCACGTTTTGAATTTTAAGAATGCTTGCTTATGCCTCTTTATATATATTTATGCTCTTTCTTTCAATAACTTTTTCATTTACTTAGTTTCTGCTTTCTTCTAATAAAAAAACTTGTTTTTTGTACAAATTCTTAAAATATTTACTTTCACGTAACATCAAAGCATTTTTTCTTAAAATGTATATATTTTTAAAGAAAATTTTAAAAATATGGAAATTACATTTTTTCTGACTAATTTGAAAGGCGTATGTCATCTGTATGATGACCAATAATTATATATATTTTGTTTAACCATCAATTTTAAACAAACTACCAATTTTATTAACAACAGCATAATGGAACATAGATGTTAAACAGTTTAATACTTTAAGCGCCGAAAGTTTCAATCAAGTTTTATAAAATTAATAAACCAAAATTTTCATTAAAAAATTTTAATTTATCTATTTAACTCATTTATTATTGTGATATATATGCTTATATTGTGATATATATATAAAGAGAGATATATCGATAGGATATAGATATGTGTGTTTACATATATTTACATATTTTTAAAATACATTTTTCTTTTAAAAATGCATTACATACTTGATATCAATCCTATAGCTATCCTTGTTGCTTCTAATTTCTAACGTCAAAATCAACAATTATTATTGCTCTAGAAACTTGCGTAAATTAAAAAGTTGATCGTGTTGCTTCTCTCATTTCTGTCAAACTGTATGAGATACACAAAGGCCTACCGTCCTACATTTACTTATCAGTTACGCATTTTCTCACATACTAACGACTGTGTATGTAACCATAGTTACTTTTTACTAACAAGGAAGGTCTCCATACGGGCATACTCAGAAAAATCTGAAAAAATTACAGAATGTTCTTCTCATATAGTTATACATGTTTATAAAAAACATTTCGGCGGAATCTCCTTATAACGTCTGTAAAAAAATAATAAAAATTTCGTTTATTTGGCGATTTATCTCCGGTTGGCGAAAAAACGAAATTTTGAAAAATACGCTTTTACGCTTCGAATACTTTTTAAAGAAAAAACTTTATGTTCGATTTATTTAAATAAGTTTAGTTTAAGTAATTTTAGTTTTGCCTTTTTACTTTACTTTAAGTGTAATTTTGTCACATACGTTTATACGTACTTAAACAAAATGAAATTAATATATTTTATCATTTAAATCACAATTTAAATTGATTAAAATTGTTCCAAATTGAAAAATACACTGTTAAAAATCTGCTGCATTTTGTTGCAACGCACTCCCTTGCTTGTATAGAAAACGGTTACTTGGCCGTGAAATGGAGCTTTCTCATTGGTTGGAATAGAGATATTATATACAAGCGGAGGAGTGCGTTGCAACAAAATGCAGCAGATTTTTAACAGTGTATGACACGGCCAATTCACGGTGCTATGGAGCATTCTCATTGGTCAGAAGAGAGATATTCTTTAAAAGTAGTGGAGTGACGTTGCAGTAAATGCTGCAGATTTTTAACAGTGAAGTCAATTGAAATCAATTTTCAGATTCGTTAAAATCGTCTGCTTTTGGCGAGGAAATGCACTGTACGCCAAATCCCGCGTCGCTTTCAGCTTTTCACGCCAATTATTCCAAACTATTTTATTTTTTTACATATCTAATAATGTAATTCCGCCGCTAATTTTCACTGATCCTTTATTACCTACATGAGTAGTTTAATTCGTATTTTTTTCAAAAAATTCTGAGTATGCCCCCAATGGAGACCTTCCTTGTAAGTAATATATGAATCTTTATGCATAGAACGCAAGACAGTATTTATTTATGTCGGTCAATTATCTACCTTTTATCTGCGAGATATAGGCCCTTAAATACTGGATGTCCTCCGTGGGGGTCTTTCTAAGAGAACCTAACCCGTATTTACGCAAGGAAGTTCAAGGTTCAAAGATAACCACGGAAAACTCCGAACGTTTGGACGGACGGTCGCGATTGGGTTCGAACCCAGCACCTACCGTCTACCAGTTTGGAGGTCAGAGCCTCGCGGCCACTGGTAGGGCAGAACACAAGATAAACTTTTTTGTTTCTCAATCTTAAGATTGTTATCAAAGCATTATTTTTCAGCTTCCAAAAAACGAAAACAAACATGTCATGTTTTATAATTTAATTTATGTAATTCGTTTATTCTTTGTTGAAATGCTAAAACAAAAATTGGATTGCATAAAGAAAACTATTTTTGATGAAATCTTATCAATATATGTTTCCATAACTTTGCATTAGTCTTGTTACGAAGGAACTATCATAAATCTCCAGTTCCGTATTTGAAGATGTTTATGCAGTAACCTGCTATTAATGATTTCCATTAATACAAACTTCAATATAAGGAAATGATGCTGTGCAATATTCCTTATAAACAAGATTCAGAAAACTCTATGGTTGCCAGTTTAGACTCCATTTTTATTTTAAAAATTCGGATTCACAACAAAAAAAAAAATGTTTTTCTTTTCAGATTTATTTAATATCACACTTTTCTTGATTACTTAAGTTAAAAATTCTTTTATAAAAAGTTCCGGTCTGAATTCGACATTTAGATGTAAAAATAGGGTCCAAGCAGACAATTGTGGAAAGCCCTTGCAACAATCAGAGACTCAGAAAATTGCAAAAGAAGTAAATACTATAAAAGGCTTATCCAACATTAAAAGTCGTCCAATACTTCCCTTAAACCTATGTTTACAAAAATATTCCGGGTGACGTCAAATCTTCCTATTAATAACTAACCCCTACAATGGCACAACAAGACAAGCTTAGCTTCATCAATAAGGCATTAGGGAAAATAATTTAATAAATATTATATTTATTGTTTATTTTATTATTTGTTATATATTTAAAAAAATATTTGGATATGGTTGTTTTGTTTGATTCCCCTTGTCATTTACTCTGTTATTGATGTTTTAAAAGATAGTTTATTTACTATAAGTAAATCATTTGATTTTCAAAATTTAACTCTTTAGCAGATTTTTTTTTAATTAAACAATAGAACTTTTATAAAAGTAGATAAAATTATAATATACATTAAACTAGTAAATGTAGCTATATGTCAATCAAGATGTGCTAATTAATACAAAAAAACTAGTGAAAGCATTTATAAAATAGCATACGTAAAAAAATTCTTGCAATGTGTCTGAAATATGAGTTTTGTATGCTTGTACGTTTAATTGTATAACTTGTGGTTTTAGAAAGAAGCAAACAACATTTTCACATCATTTTATATTTAAACTATATTTTGTTATTGCAATAAATATTTTATAAAGTGATTAAGAAGTTCTTTTTTCGTTTTTTGAATCAGTTTCATGTAATTTGAAATGTATGAGAAGGACATATTTTTTAAGCCAGACGCAAGATTTAAATTAAAGTTACTTAATAAATTATGTACTGAACACTTAAGCAAAAACCCTTAAGTCTGTAAATATGTAAGTTAATTAAATATTGCTCTATTTTAAATTATTTTATTTTAAGCCTTTTTTCTGCTTAATGTTACACATTTTTTCATGCATCTTTAAATGACTTTTTAACTACTTTTTTTCTGTTGCGCTGTTTAATTCGAATTTGTAAAGTTAAAATTTAAATTGAATAATATCAATGTATTTTTGGAGATTTTGATTTAAAAACATTCATTAAGATCTGAAGTATTATATGATACTATGATATATATATACTGTGATATATATATTACAAAATTTAATTTTTTCGCCAAAATTAACCTTAAACTACATTAATTTCCTTTTAACATTTTTCCGTATTTATTTCAGCTTATTAAATTAAAATCTTGTTATTAAATCTAATCTATTAATATTTATAGAAACTGTATAAATTCTTAACTCGCTTTAAAAACATTTATTCTTACATGCGTAAGCCTAAAAAATGGGTCTAAAATAAAAATATTCTTAACTAAAATTTACATTTCCTTTTAACATTATTCCGTATTTATTTCAGCTTATTAAATTAAAATCCTGTTATTAGATCTAATCTATTAATCTATATAGAAACTGCATAAATTCTTAACTCGCTTTAAAAAAAATTTATCCTACATGCGTAAGTCTAAAATATGGATCTAAATCAAAAATATTCTTACTTAAAATTTATTTTTAAATTGCCTAATAAAACTCATTTTTTCCCTGTTTTTAACAACCTTAAAAAAGTCTTATTAAATGTATTCTAAAAACATACTTGTTCAAAAATATCTTTCTTTATATTTATTTAATTTTTTTCTCTTCGCGTTTTACATTTATTTCGTATCAATATTTTTGTTTTGTAAAATTATCGTTTGTGGAATACATTCAATATTAACTACTTTCGATTCTGCAATTTTAATGTGGACACCTGATATTATTTTCTATTTACATAAAGGGATCGTGTTTAGGGATTGTAGAAAGGTCTAGAAACTTTCTTTTTTACTTAAGCTAGGAGGCCCAGAGATGCATGGGATTTTTATTCAATGATTCCGGTTTAAGCGACTTGTTAAGCTATGTTTCCTTTTCGATGGAATGTCTGTTCCAAGAGAACATTTCCCGGTCCATACGATTGCATTTTAATAACCTATTTTGGAGCTGCCAATGTGTAATTTAATGAAGCTTCTACATTTGTTAATTTTTTTCTCACTTGCTACGACTCTTGTATTCTAAAACGGAAAAACCTGCGATGATACTTCTGACTTCCAATCTCAAAATGTCATATATATATATATATATATATATATATATATATATATATATATATATATATATATATATATATATATATATATATATATACAGAGCTGCCAACTTCTACGCATTTTTAAATGAGAAAAACGTGTTTCTAACCAGAAAATTTATTAAATAATATACGTTCTGAATTTATTTCATGATTTGTAGTACTGCACACTCTTTTAACTTGTTAAATGAAATTTCTGGTTCGAATGGTTTTGTTTGACTGTAAAAAGGCGTAGAAGTTGGCAGCCATGTATATATATATATATATATATATATATATATATATATATATGAAGTAATTTAACAAAATTCAACAATTATTACGAAAATGACTTTTTAAAGACTAAAATTTAAGTTTTATGCACATGCACATATAATAAAAGAAAAAAAATCTCTCTTTTTGTAAATAATATTTCTTCATTTTACAGTTAAAGTTAAATAAAAGTAAAGTATATTGAGTAGATTGTCATTAACACAGTATTTTTCTCCTAAAGGTTTTATAATTTTTTTTAAAAAAAAAGAGGAGATAGTGTTTCTTCTTTTTTGACTTCATCCCATTTCTTATATAGGTATATCTACCCAAATTATATTCTAAGGGACAAATATATCTCTGTGTAACGCATACGTTTTTCTACGACTGGCAACACTTTAAAATTTTAAGCGAAATTTCAGTTTTATAATTTTTGGTACTGCAAATTTTTAAATTTCTAAATATCGCAAGTTTTTAACTTTTATACTGCCGGAAAAGGGATTAAATGTACTTTTAAATGCAATTTGTTTCAAAGCTGTATCTCAATCTTTTGTGTTATTAATTGTTTGTTGTTTTTAATATAATATATATATTTTTTTTGTCACCGTGGCAACACAAAACACAAGTATTCAAAAACGAGGACATCACAAGAACACTGGTCTATCTCTGATACATCTGTCCTCGACTGAAAACAATGATGCTTTTTATGAACAAAGAATACATAACATGTTTACAAGGAACCCAAGGTAGGAAACCCATCATGAATTGTTCATTTTCGTACATGAAATATATTTGCAACATTTTAAAACTTATTTTATTGATGAAGAACAAAACCACACTTATCACTAAATATACAAATACTTATTATAACGATTATTTCGTTATATATTGGTTATTTTCTTGAATTATTCCTTTACACCCCCCCGTCTCTGTTCAATTCAAAATTAGTTTTAAGTTGTCCTTCATTCCTTTTCCATTTTTCTTGCTTATTAATTCTCTAACCGAAAATCGGCAGCTGCTTAACTTTATCTGTGAGAAATACACTCACATATTAATCAACCGTTTAAAACAATTTCCAGATGTCTGCTATTTCCGATCGAAGCAATTCTGCATTACCTTATAAGGAGATCATCTCTGTTTCGCAGTTAAAATTTATGCTTACGCTTCTTTTTCCTTTCTCGACAAAACCCTAAAAAGAATTTAACATCTGCGCAGTAAAATCTGATGTCCCTTCGGTGTGCTTCTTTGTTAGACATAACAACACGTGTAACATTTTATCGTTTGGCAACCTTTCCTTTCCCATCCCAGCTGGGAAACCAAATTGAATTCTGATCTTGCTGGCTGCATTTTAACTGTTATTTGGCGTATACTATCCATTGTGCATGGGCGAAATTGTGTATGTTGGCGATTTTCTATCATGCCAAAAGTGGCGGTTTGTTGCTGAGTATGAATTCATTTGACTCACTGCTCTTGTCTAGTGAAGTTGCTAAAAACTCTTCGGAGATTTTCTCCGAGTACTGTAAGTGTACCCCCCTAGTAATACATGTCTAAATAAAGAGTAACTTAGCAATCATTGTGGGGTTTTTTCGTACATCCGAATCTGGACTACTATACTTCATTTCGTTCTTCTAAATGTCCTAACAAATATCTGCAACTACCAATCACCCTTACAGAATCTCTGGTGCCGTTTGACTTTTTCGTTTTCCCCCACATTAAAAAAAAAAAAAAAAATATGGAGGGGGGTACAATCAACTGCGACTTTCCTGCGGATGTGATGCATTTCGTTTCTTCTTTTTCTTCTCTGCATTCCCCGGTAGAAAATGCTATTAGTCTTGCCTGCTAAGTGTCAACCGATGTGGAATTGAGGTCCCCATCTTCACCTGCGGTCGCCGTCGAAAAGTAAAGCGCTGTTCCCGTCCTGAAATTCCTTTGCTGGACACCCCCTTTTTTTCATCTCCTCGCATCGTCTGTGTGATTGACGTGTTTTCATCGCCGGCAGATATCATCGAGGGCTGCGTGTGCTTCGTCAAAATTACAGAATATGCAATACATAAAATTCACGGGCGATAAAGTGCATTGTGTTCGCTTAATACAGCTTCGAGAGTGTGAAAATATAGAGAATTCTACTTAAAATTAGCGCAATTTGTGTGTGATTACAGTGCTATCATCGACTCATTCATAGTGTGTGTTGTATGTTTACTCAACGTATTCTACTGAAATCTCATAAAGTCTCATAGAAGATTTTTGTGTGTAATTAGTGTGCATGTGTAGTTACGCATCGTAAAGTCATACATCGTGCAAAATAGTGATTCATTAATTGTTGTTGGCAAAAGAAAGTAAAAAAATCCACATATAATACATATGTCTTCAAGTATTTCATCCAGATGTGCAAATGAAAAATATATCCACCTAGCAGGTGGCAAAGTTAAATAAATTTTATACAGGTGTGAAAATCCATCAGAAATAATTCATCGTAGGTATCAGTTAACAGTGCACAAAATTAATATATAAATAAATAAGAGAATTACAAAAATTCTCTAAAAGAGGTGTCACCTCCTTCGATAAGTGAATACTCAATTACCTGTTTACAATATAAAATTTCTGCTAGTCTTCAGTGATAAAAAAAAAAGAGAAAAAAGTGCACAACAACGAAAATCAACTTCGAAATAATCTACATTTTGAACGTGAGAGCAGATCTTGCCCCATTTCCCTAAGTTTTTGTGTTAGTAAATTAGTAATCATTTAATTATTTTTAAAACTAAATCAGTAAGTCAACATACCCACTTTGTTTATTTCATGTTCTGCTTTCACATTCAGGAAACAACGGTCAAAATTTATGTTCTGATGTAGAGCATTAATATAATCCTGTTATTGTGTTTTTGCAAAGATTTTTAATTTTTGAAAGCACGGTAACTGTTCTCATTTCTAGTTATTATTTTTGTGACATTTTATGCAGTTTTTTACCAGTTATTTACATTTATGTGCTATTATTTCATGTTTTACGTCCCACCCCTTTTTTTGTTTTTTTTAATTTGTATTTATATTCTCTAGTATGCTTAAATGAGTTTTTAACCAGTTTTGAACTTTAATTATAAAGTTAAAATAAGATTATCCTTTTTTCATCTAAAAAAAATAAAAATATTTTAAGTTACGAAAAGGGAACTTTTCCCTTGGGTAAAGAAGTTAAAAGAAGAGTTAATTTTATTGCTTGCTTGCTAACAGTTTTTGCGGTTTTTTATAGAGTTTTCTTTGCTTTATTATCTAAAGATAAAGTAAGTACTTTGTTAAAGTGAAGGAATATATAGATATATGTTTCAAAGTGTAATTATTTTGTTTTTTATTTAATTTATTTTCTAAATGAGTTACTTTTGTATGTGCTCCCTTTGCTTTACTATTATAAGAGGTTTAAATAAGATATCTTTAAAGTGAGGTATATTTTAAGGTCTATTTGTTTTGCTAGTTCACATATTTTTCATAGCTAGGAAATTTACTCGTTTTCAATGTGCTTTAGGGTATAAGTTCGGTCTGTGTAACAATTTCTCTTAAACTTGTGAGCTTAAACAAAACAAAACAAAAAAAACTGTAATCATGGCGGCAAAACAAATTCCGATAAATATCATTCAATTTGATGGAGATCCAGATTTACTTAAATTTTTCTTTGATCAAGTTAGAGTCTTTGCGGAAATTAATAAGTATAACCCACAAACAACAATTGCAATCTTAAAGGGAAAATTAGTTGGGCCTGCACAAAACTTTCTAGCCCAAAACCCTGACCTGCAAAAGATAACAGACCTAGATTTGCTGGAAAAAGAATTTGCGTCATTCTTCGCCCCCCCTAGTAAATGTGTTGCCTCTGTTGAGTTGTCCAGTTTAGCACTTATGCCTTCTGAGACGATAAAAATTTAGCCCATAGACTAAATGTTCTTGCGGCTACAGTATATGCAGATATCAACGACGAAAATGCACGCAACACTATCAAACTCATGAAATTTCTAGAAGCCCTTCCTTCAAATATTAGAATAAAATTACAGGAAGAAGGCATTAATGATTATAAAACAGCAGTTGAAAGAGCGCAAACCCTTCATGAAATTTTAAGGAATGAGAAAATCTTACATTCCTTACCTTCGGTACACAGACCAGAAAATCTCATTGAATCGCAATTAAAAGAAATCTCTGAGAAAATAAATGCATTATCTTTTGCCCCTCCTGATACTAAAACCGAAACTGAGCAAAAAAATCTGCAGACTAGACCAAAACATTCCGCAAGTGTTTCACGGTTCAAAAAAAATTACAAAAATCGGAGCTACACTAGACGTTATTCCCCACACAAGTTTTCACAAAAAAACCAGTTGTTTGTCAGTTATGTGGCCGAAACAATCACAACGCTCTCTCTTGTTTTAAATGGAAAAGACCAAATACTCAAAAAAAAAACAATTACACAAATTCCACTCCACAATTTCAGGAAAACTGAAACAGAGATACAATTTTTATGCTGATGGTGTTGTGTTTCAATCTAATACTTCTACATCAGCAACTTTTGTTTTTGACCCTGTTTTACCTAAAATTTCAAGTTCGAGACTAGTTAATTCAGTAGGTTTCCAAACTTTTGACTCCATTAAGATAGCAAATAACATCAGTACACAAACAGAAAGTGATAATGTTCAGATAATTTGTAGTGTAAACACTATGTCACCATCCCTTCCTCTTGTTACAGCCACTATAGCAAACCATGATATCACTTTGTTGGCTGATTCTGGTAGTAGTATATCTTTACTTTCACAAAAATTATTTAATCAACTTAAACCTGTCTTAAAATATAAAAGACTGTCCACTGACGTCAATATTAAAACTGTCAATTCTGACGTCTCATTTTCCGCCTGCATCAGAACATCCATTAAGCTAAAACAAAAAGCGTTTTCACACCACTTTTATATTGTTGACATACCCGAGTCTTCCAGTTTTGAAGGCATTTTAGGTTTTGATTCCATAACTAGATACAATGTTGTCATCGATACTTTTAACAAGTGTCTCCATGTCAACAATAATTTCTCTGTTCCTTTAAAAACCAGTAAAGAATCTTCTGGAGAGAAACAATCAAAATCATGCAATTCTTTGAGTGATGTTGTAATGAATCAAGCGGGGTTCTTAACTCGAAAAATAATATTAGAACCCCAACAACAAATATGGTGCTCTGTTTACACTTCCAATAACATCAACAATAACAGAAATTATTTATTTGAATATTTGGCACAAACAAAAGAATTAATAGGAAATGATGCCATTATTCAAATGAATAAATCATCCAATAAAAAAAGGAAAACTTCACAAATACATCATTTCTTCTCAATAACACTTAAAAACACTTCTGAAAAGACCATTCATCTCCCTAAACATACAAAAATAGGTCAATTATCTGAGATTGAGGAAATTCGCGACTATACTTCTGAAATGTCTGACAAGCAAAATAACTCAGAACAGCACTTTGTAAATTTCATTCAGGCGTCTAATGAAATCTTACAAAAAAGAAAGCAGGATTTATCGGCTAAGGATTTTAATCTTACTCACTTAAAATCGAATGAAGCAAAGAACCTAACTAAATTGTTACTTAATTATTATCCTGCCTTTTCCAAATCATTAGATACACTTGGTCATACTGATAAAATTGTACCTGATTTGAAATTCATTAATGATTACCCCATAAAGACTCTCCCTTTCCCTCTTCCCCAAGCTGTGCAGAAGGATGTTTTAAATCAAATCAAACAGTTGCTTGATGCCAAAATCATTGAACGTCATTGTTCCGAATGGGCCTGCCCCATGCTCCTTGTTAAAAAGAAACCAGACGGTACAGGTATACAGAAATATAGACTGGCATTAGATCTCAGAATGGTTAATACTATAATTCAAGGTTCGTCCTATCCACTTCCAAAAATTCAAACTATTATTTCAAATCTTTCACAATATCGTTTTTTTTCTTCTCTCGACTTTCATCAGGCATATCATCAGATTGATTTGCCTGCAAAATTTCAAAATCAGCTCACATTCACTACAATGTTTGGTTCTTTTCGGTATAAGAGATTAGTATTCGGATTAAAAACAAGCGCCTCAAGTTTCCAAGCTTTAATGGACTCGTTACTTGATGAATTACAGTTAGAGGGTGTCTATACCTAAAAGATGATCTTATTGTTGGTGCCAATTCATATCAAGAAATGTGTGATAAGTTGGATAAAATTCTTGCAATACCAGTAAAATATAATTTAACGCTGTCCCCTAACAAATGCACTTTTCACAAAACCAGTTTAGATTATCTTGGATTTCACATAGAAAATCAAACTATTTCTCCTGTTCAGTCGAACATTGTAAAAATAACATCTTTTCCAACAACTACAACTAAACGACAATTAAAAGCACTCATAGGTGTCATTACATTTTACAAATCTCTTGTTCCATCCTTTTCTGAACTTGTACAACCTCTCATAAACTTAACTACTCCAAAAGCCAAACTTAAGTGGACAAGTAAACATCAAAAAATTATGGACACCATACAGAAGATATTCTTTAATCCACCCATGGTTAGATTACCTGATTGGAACAAAAAGTTCTATTTAAATACTGATGCGTCAAATATTGCTATTTCTGGCGTCTTACTACAAGAACATGATAAACAACTATTACCTGTTGCGTACTTTTCAAAATCTTTAAAAGCATCAGAAAAAAAATATCCTGCACTTAAATTAGAACTCATGGCGATTCATAAATCAGTTACTGCTTTCAAATATTATTTATACAACAGAGAATTTGTAATCCTTTCAGATAGTAAACCATTAGAAAAGTACAACAAAACTACAAACCCGGCTGATATTATCTCTCGTTGGCTCATGAATCTCTCAGAATACACATACAAATTTCAACATATTCCAGGTAAAAAGAATGTACTCGCTGACTATTTATCTCGCTGTAACTTTGAAAATAATCAACAGACTTTAGCTACAAACCCTGAACTTATTCATGATACTCAACCCTTACCTATTGTAGAATGTGATACTCCACACTCCAGCTCGAGTGATTCTAATATGCATGTTAACTGCCTTATTTCTGGTACACAAACAAATCCTGACCCTTTATTAGAAATTTCGAATGAAACATTTGCTACTGAACAACAAAATGACCCTACTTTGTCTGTTGTTTATAAAGAAATCTTAAAGAAAGGATCTTCTCAAAAATTTCCTAACTACTTCATTCATCCTGATTCGAAAGTATTAATGTTAAAGAAGGAAAATATTTTTAATAACTCTTTTTCGTATCACACTATTGTTCCAAATTCACTTAAAAGCAAAGTCTTAACAATTTCACATTTATCTCATTTTGGCTTTAATAAAACTTATGAATTCTTGTCAGGTAGATATTTTTGGAAGGGTATGTATGTAGACACTTTAAACTTTGTTGCATCATGTATAAAATGTCTTCAAACTAAACATCATCAAACTCCACCCGCACCTTTGCAGCCCACATACACTCCCAGGTACCCTGGTCACACTATCAGTACTGATCTCCTTGGACCGTTTACTAATGGAAAATGTGTTTTAACTATCACTGATCATTTTTCGAGACATATTGAACTCTTTCCACTTAATGACATATCTGCGAGTAAGGTTGTTAAATGCTTATTCTCTTACATAACCGCCTTTGGGAGACCTTCGGTTGTCTTATCAGACTTAGGACCCCAGTACACTTCTCAGGTATATAACATTTTTAATGATACAATGGGCATTAAGGTATTACACATTTCTGCCTCGAGACCACAATCAAATGCGATTGCAGAGCGAATCAATAAGTCAATCAAATATTCAGTCAATATTCTTTTACAAGAAGGTCATTCATTCGAAAATGCTGTATTTATACACAAGTCACTTTATAACGGCTCCAAACATGCAACTACATTTTACTCTCCTAATTTTCTTCATTTTGGACGCGAACTTTCTCTAATTTTTGACACTTTTGATCAGTCGTGCAACCAACCCTTTCTTGATAAACATATTGAAGTACACAAATTACTTGATGATTTGAGTAAGATATATCACAAAGCTTATAACAACATTAAATCTGCTCAAGATAAAAGATAATGTAGCAATATAAAAGTAATGCAAAAGATATTTGTTAAATAGATTAGCTGTATTTCAAATCAATATAAATCCCTTAACAGGTTAAAAATTTTGACACAGCAGTTTATTTTATGGCTCTAAGAATTTTAAATATAGATTTGATAAAAATGATATCAATTTTGAGTGACACCATCTAATTAATTAAAATATTTTTGTTATTTATTTAACATTCTCTTCAATATTCTGTTTATAACTGCATGTTAAAAATTTGTCTACGTATATATATATATATATATATATATATATACATATATATATATATATATATATATATATATATATATTTACAGATATAATATAATAAAGGTATAATATTCCGGATTAGACTGAAACTTATTGCAGAATCAATAAAGAAGCACAAAATTTTTTTAATCCTTTTATAAATTAAAAAAATCGTAAAGCATTAGAACTAAAATAAAAATTATACATCAAATTCATAGAATTGATTTTTTTTTAACATTTCTTCTGCTTATAGTTGTATTTAGGACTTTAAAATGAGAACCAATTGAAAACAGGAAAACAAAATTTTTCTCTTCCATTTTATTGTTTAAATCTGCATGTATTTCATATATTTATTTATTGTTCTTTACACAAAATATTAGAAAAAAATAAAAATTGATCACATATTATGTTTATGATAATTCTCTAATCGCTACCCGCTAGTGCGAGAAAATAAAACTTATACCTTTTGAAGCAGATGCTTTACTTTAGGAATCTCTGTTTGAGAGCATCTGTATAAAGGATAACCTTCCAGTCTTAACCATTTGCGTTCTTGCGCTGCGCTGTTAGCAGATGTATGTTACTAAACACATCCAATCTGTTTCGCAATCTTTTTTTTTTCAACTCACACCACCAAAATTTAATAAGTGACTTTTAAATTTACTTATGAAAAATCGAGCTGCTTACAAAAAAAAAAAAAAAAAAAAAAAAAAAAAGCCTTTCTAGGAAGAATTCTAATTATCTAATTAAATTCCAGCTATATATTATGATATATGGCATGCCGGAAATGACCAAACTAGCATGTTGTAGCTGCATACGTCATAGAAAGCAAAGGGTTAATAAACCAGCAGTTAGAATTTATCAAATATATATATATTTGTTTTAGAATCATCGATAGATAAAAAATCCGACAATAACAAAAGGATGAATCAGAGTATCCATGTAAGGTTGAATGTGATTATGAAGGCCAATTAACAACACTATGGATATAGTTACTAATGGACGGGTGACGTGCGTGGGTGCCTTTCTAAGGGAGCCTAACCCATATTTGTGCAAGGAAATCCAAGGTTACCACGGAAAACTCCAATTGAGAATAATTGTCAGTCCACCTCATAAAGAAAAAAAAAACCGGAATCATTTTACAAATAATTCAGTCAATAGCGTTCTAAGCTTTCCATCACTATTAAAAATGTAACGTGAATTCAAACATTTTGTATTTCTAACTTATCATAAATAGTTCTCTTAAATAGATTTAGGATGATTTGTAAATGTACAGATGTATACCTTTCGCGGGTTTTTTTTTATATGCATGCATACGTCTTTATGCTTGAGTATGTATGCATGAAGGTGCAAATAGGGTAACATCCCCAGTAATTGGCACATTAAGAATTTGTCTTTAAACTTACTTCAATTTTCATTACAAAGAAATAAGATATTTACTTGGAAATATTTTTTTTTAAATCAAAGAATGTATATCTGTGCATCTATTTTGCCCACTAAAAGCAACAAATTTTGAAAAAGTATTTTTTAAAAATATATTTATAAAATGTTACTGAAATCACCAGTAATTGGCACCTAGAGCAACAATGTATGACACCTTGTGATCCAGTAATTGGCACATGTTTATATTAAAAAAAAAAAAAAAAAAAAAAAAAAAAAAACTTTACATTTTGCATTGTGTTTAGTCGCTTTAAATGAATTTATCATAGATGAAGAAACCATATTTCAGGTTTTTGAGAGTACGAAATCAGCATATTAGTCTGAAATGTGAACACTTTAAAACAATACAATATACTTATATTAATACCCAGTAATTGTCATGCTGTCCCCAGTAATTGTCATATGAAGCTTTAATGGATTCCAATTACTGATAATATTTCATATTTTCAAATAAAAACAAATGATAAACAAAATTAGTCTATAACTTTAAAAATACTTCCAAAATAAGTGGTCTGATCTCAAATTCCTTGCGAATTCCTTGTAATTGGAATAGGTGCCAATTACTTGGAACTAGCAAAATTTGAAGCACCATTAATTGGCATCTATCATTAATTCAGAAATCCAAATATTTGTTTCGAAAATACTTTTACAAAATTAAAGTAACCCTTTTTAACGAAACAAAACTGTTGTAAATTAAAATTTAAAATATATTATAAATCAGATAGTAATGAATTGAAAAGCATGCCTTCCTTAAGCCAAAAAAGAAGCATTTGCAACAAAAATAGCTAATTTGATACAAGTCATAATTGCAGTCATAATTCCCAGGCACTATTTTCATCTAGTAGCATAAATTAAAGTTATAATCTTTAACGTAAATGAGCATATAACTGGTATATGGTCTTGCATTTTAAAATAACTGGGGATGTTACCCTACATATAGAAAATATATATGTATAGTTATTAAAAATAATTAGGCTAATATTTTAATTTTAATATAAAAAATATAAAGAATTAAATAATTTGTCAATCATAAACTATAAATTGATTCCTGAAATTTTAGTCTAATATTTTTAATAAAAGGGTAGTAGATAAATAATATCTTTAAGTTATAAGTTTAAATATTTTTGAAATATTAGTTCATTCTTTTACATTGTTATTTAAATAAAATTCTAACGTGTATGTTTTAATGGGTTCTAATGTTTCTGGCCTCTTCAGTCCTGATCTATTCTATAAGATATACATCCTTACAATTTTATCTTACATATAAAAAAATAATGTTAAAATAGAGAAATTGGTGTGAAGTGAACCCAACAGATAGCAGAATTAAAAAAATGACAACTTTTTTCTTATAGGAATTTTTTAGTGAATAGCTTGTTTTATAAAAAGCGTTGGCGGCAGAATTGCGCAAAATGTACAAAAATGAAAACGTAAATACTTTTACTGTGCATTAATATACCATTCGTAGAGACCATTGGTGATAAGAAATAATGAAATATGTGTATTTTAGGTTTTGCAATGTTTTGCAATACAAAAAATAAAAATAAAATAAAAATAAAAACAAATAAATAAATACAAATTCTAATAAATTGTCAAAAAATGTATTTTTGAAGTCCCCATGTACCATCAAGTTTTTTGTACAAAAAATAAATTTAAATATTTTCATTTTTCAATATTTCTTAATTACCGTAAAATGGGGTGAATAGCGGGGTGAATAGGAACGAAACATCAAATAAATTCATTATAAATATATGTGATGATATTTTTAGTTGCCAATTTTTTTATAGGAAGGTAATAACATTAAGGGTTGGTTAAATTCGGTTTTGACATGTTTGCATCACTACTGGTATACATAAAAAAAAACTTCAAGAGGGTGCTCAAAAACCTCATTTTTTCAACGTCTTCAAAACTTTGTATGTAAGTACAGTATTTTTCGTACTGTAAACTTAAGAGAGGGGATTTTTAATTAATGATAGACTTGTAAACGATATGCTGTATTAAATTCTACTTATTTCTAAACTACATAATAAAAAATGGAAAAAAGCTTTTAACATCAGAGGTTTAAGATTTACGGGGTGAATCGGAACACGTTTTCCCTCATGGTTTATTTTTCTATACAGTAATAGTTTCATGTAATATATGAAAACATATGTATGAATATGTATTGTAACAATATTTTGTTTGTTCTAATTACTTGAAGAGTTTAAAGGTGCCAAGAAATTACTTGGTTAAACAAAAAAGTCAACGTTTAATCCAAAAGACATGGAACAGACAATAAAATAATTTAAAAATAGCAAATTAGTTAGAAAAACTGCACAGAATTATTCTCTGACATCCACAGCATTACACAAACATCTCAGAATGAAAAACCAATTAAAAAAGAGAGGGATGCAAACACCACTAAGGTCTGGGGATGAGGGCGTATTAGTAGATCGTATTATAACATACAGGGATTAGGGCTACTCAATAGATTCACTTACCTAATGACTACTAGTAAAGAATAACACAGGACAGGGCTGAATTTATAGTAAATTCTACCTCTGCAATTCAAATATAATTTAAAAAATATATATTTTTTCTTCATTTCAAGGTTGTTTTCTAATTTTTTAAAAAGGCATATCTTTACTTGTATATAAAATAAATGCTTGGTTTCACAGTAACTACGTGTTTCTATTCCTCTCTTATCATTATTACCTGTTTTTATTAACACTATTAAAGTTTGAATCGGAATAAATAAAGATTATAACATTTCTTCCGATTCACCCCTATGTGCAGGGTGAATCGGAACACAATTAAAAAAATAAATAATACATATATAAACAGTAAAAATGTTTCATTTTTGCTTAAAAAGCAAAGAACAAAACAAGACCGAAGTTTCTAGTAGAAAAATTTAAAAATAAAAAAAATCATTTGTTGTTTTTTTTTAACGTTAAATTTGAAAAGTGTTCCGATTCACCCCATTTTACGGTATCAAATAGTTAATTAATATACATCCATAACTAAAACTTTTAAAAAATACATAAATAAATTGTGAGTTCTACAAAAGGGTTAAATGAGCTAGCTAGTTAATAGCTAGTTAAGTAATTATTTAAAAATAAGCCCAAAAAATTATTTTCGGAGAATCAGAAAAAAACAACTGTATTGTTTTTCACACTTCATGTTGCACCACGACAGCAGTAAACAAGAAGTATTTTAGTATGATAAAACGTTTTTAGAAAATTAACAACAATTTTTTTTTCCACAGAAGTCACATACAAATCTTACAAGATCTAACAAAATATCTAAATGATTTATAAAGCAAACAACGGCTAAACATTTGCTTATTTTTTCTCTTTATTGAATGTTATTGAATGAGAAAATATAATTAAATATAATTTATTAATTGCAGTTTTAACTTCGAGAATTTTTTTAGGAATTGACAAATATTATTTTGGAAGTAAACATTTTTTTAGATATAAAATTAATTCCTGTATAAATATTTTATACGAGTTAAATAATTAATACATATTTAATTCAACACACATGAGGTTTACATGAGGAAATTTTTAATAATCCAAAAACGCAACAAGAGCAATACTGATTTTTCCATAGAAATAAAATGAAAAACACGCCAAAACAGGGAATCATACCCAGATCTTTAGCGGGCATTATCATTGCTCTACACTTTAAGTTACCTGTGCTGACAACCGGTGTGCATATTTTCCTCAGATAATCTTATTCTTAATAACACCTGTTCTGTCACGTAGACAGCTCAAGAGAATAAACCGCAAGTAAAGGAAACTCATAGAAATGATAGATGCATAAATACTAATATTTTTAAATATTTTTGAATATTTTTTTAATATGTGAATTACCACTTGCAATCTAAGATTCTAACCAATATTGTGAAAAACGTCCAAGCCGGATATCGAACCCGGTACACTTAGAATAGTGCTCCCACTGGCACACCGTTTAAGCTACGAGGACTATGGCCAGTTTGGCATTTCTTACTCCTATATGTTGGTAAGGCTGCACTGTAGCACAAGAAGGAACAGTCTTCATAAGGACACAATCTTAAGGCATAACATGACATACAAATAAATCCAGCAACGATGAACTTAATTAATTTTTTTCCACAGTGAAATCACACTTGAAATTATTAAATATATTTTAAACATGTAAATTATCACTTGTGCTCTAACCGTAGAACTAACATTGTGAAAAAAAAATATTTTTGACACAATCATTCTGATTTGCAATATTATCATACGAATTGAAAAGATTGTCAGTACTCGGCCGTAAAAGCTACCTGGGTTGACAACATGCGAGCTTACAGTGTTAGCAAATATAATCTTTACACTTAAGCGTCATTCTTAATGTTTAAATGTTTTATTTTTTTTTCCTCAGTTTTAAAAAGAAGAGATAAAATGAGAGTTTCTATTACCCATTGGTTACGAGGACGTTTGATCCTCACAGCTTAACATGATTTAGAGTTCTTCCTTTATTTTATAATGGTTTCAAAAAGGGGCCTTTTTAAATTATTTCCTTTACAAAAATGAATCAATTCTAGTGCATATAATCGACGTAAAATGTTTACAATTGTGAAAAGCCCTTGAGCTTCAACTTTATTCCATCAAAATGTTCGTCGCAAAATCTAAATGTAAGTCGTAAAACCTTTAATTTATAAGCTTCAGGGCTTCAAGCATACCTAAACTTACAACGCGTATAAGCCGATTCCAAGAAATTTTTTGTCATTATTCCTCGAATCTTTGCGAGTGTATACGATAAGTAAATATAATTCGCGCTAGATAAGTAAATTTTTATGTAAGAATAAGATTAGTATTTACTGCTGCTTCAAAATATATGATTGTGAATAATTTATTTTTGTATCAATATAACAAAATAAAATATTTAGTTATGTATTTAATAATCAAATGTTAAAAAACATATGTATGCATTTATTAAATGTTTTGTATTACGACTCAGGAAAACGCTTTAACAGCTACAAAATATCTCAAATATTTCCATTTTAGTTCAAAAAGTATAATTTCCCGATCAGAGGGATAATTTTAATGAATTTCCAAAGTTAAATAAAAAGTAATACCTTTTATTATAACAAATAATAACAAATAATATAACAAATAATAAATTCAGCTCACCAGTGTATACTAGATGTTAAATTTTTAATTAAAATTCATGTACTACTTACAACTGAAGTAGAGTTGATTTCCTACAGTTTCGAACAATAAAACTTGTTCATCATCAGGGAAACATTAGAAGATAAAAACTAACACATTACACAGTTCACATAATACAATACTAAAAGCAAAAAACCCGCCTTACTTCTGAAGGAAAATCGAAATTCGCATGTGAATACAGCCGTGGCGCCATCTACAGTGTAGAGATCAAATTAAAGTTCATTCGAACTTTATTTCTGGTTTTAGAAAGTCTGTCCAAGCACTAGGCATAAAATAGGATAAATTATCGTTACATAGTTGGTTATTCCGTGTTATAATTTCTATTGATTCACGAATTTTAGACTTATGGGGGTTCATTTGCCGGGAAATAATTCTTGCTTTGTTATAATCAATTGATTGTACTTCATTTATGGAACAGAGTCTTGATATGGATGTGCTTGGTTTATTATACTTAATATCTCTTTTATGTTCTTTAAGCCTTTTGCTGAATTTTGCTTTTATTATTTTTCATTTTTTTAAAGTGGTAAAAACTCAGAAATAAATACTAGTTGTTGAAGTTATCTTGCAAATAGCAAATAGTTTATAAGATTTAAAGGTAATATCTTTTAATAAAGGATTTTTTCTCATTTAGTAGAAGAACGATGACCTACTATACATTATAATTAACAATCCTGGTATGCGTGACAAATATTTCGTTTTTTACTCTGTTCACTGATGAAAGCTTCCAATAATTAATTTAGATAATTAAAATGTTTTCCCGTGCTTTTGTCTAGTAATTGAAAGGTTTAACATAGATCGATAAATGTCGCTATTTTTATTCGGAATTTTTGCATGAGAACAAAATGCATAAAATATGTATAAAATGTTACACTTACTCATTTTAGCTTTGCACTCGACTAGGAAAGAATTGAGGAAAAAGCAATAAACTTATACAGGGTCTTTAAAAAAACTAAAATATGTTTAAAATATTAATAAAAAAAGGCAAAAATGCGTTTTTTCTTTCTTTCTTTTTTTTAAGGATGATTATAGCGTTAATTTTGTGACTAAAACTTCAGTTAAATTGTAAAAAAACTTTGTTTTTGAGATTCTTTAGTGTCAGTTGTGAAAAAATAAATAAGGTAACCTAGGGTGATAACGCTAAGTTAAAGTTTTACCGATTTTCAAAGCTTAGTTTTTTTTTTCTTTAAAAAAAATAGAGGATTTAATATCGCAGATTATTTAGTGTGTATACAAGAATAATATTTTAGGACTATGCATGAATAAAATGTATTGGTGTGATTTCTTGATCTGTACTGTTTGGCGTCATTACCCAACTATGTGGGAAATAACGACCTGCAAACAAAACTGTAAAATAAAATGGATTTCCGTCGAGTAAATTGTCCAATTTTAAAGATACAAACTTAACAACTCTAGAAATTGACAAAAATAAAAAAATAGCTAAATGTAGGACATACGATTTTTTTAAATCTTTTCTGTTTCACAAGAATGACAATTATGCTTTCTAGTGAAAAAAAAAAAACTCGCTTTAAACGTAATTTCAAAACTGAAAAGAATCCACCGGAGTAATTACGCTACTGGATTGTGTTGTTACCACGGTATACTTCTTGCACAGTATAATTAAAGTGCAAATTGTGAAGCGAATACTTCCAAAATCATCCACATTTTTTGAAAGCATATGAAATTTATTACAAATTCATATAACAAACAAAGTATGTCCTAATAAATATACAGTCTTCCTATAACAGAATTTACCTTGGAAATGTCAGATCTAGCATTGACTTTTACGTGCTTATTCCAGCGATATGGTCTATGAAGAGAACACATCAACTTTTAGCTGCTGTGTGTCAGATAACTAATGGCCCTTCTGCGTAGAACCCGCAGTGACTATTTCCTTGATTCTTTATAATTACGTGTAATATTAGAAGCACTTGACGTTATTACGCACTGTGGTGTTATTGCCCAAGGACGCCTTAGTATAATGTAAAGTATATTATTTTATTTACCAATAACTTCTCAATACATAAGAAATATCAATGTCAAGCCTTATTTTTTAAAAATGTACACAAATTTCAATCTTACCCCATCCCCACCCCACCCACTCCCGAAAAAAAAAAACAGTATTACAGATGTAAAGTTGCAGATGTCTGTATGTTTAAAATATTTTATCTCTCCACTCCAGAAGAAAGGTTTTAATTCAAAAAACTAGTTTTTGTACTCCTAAATATATCTTTTGCCGTTACATAAAAGATCTAAAAATTCCTGTTTCACAGGAGAATTTTAACACATTACATTTTTTTACTGTGTAAATAATTATGAAACCACTGAACAATATATTTATTCAGCAGAAATACAGAACATATAAGTCCAAGAATCATCGAGATTTTGCTTCATAATTTATTCAATAAAAAATAACATTCAATAAAAATTATATTTTACGTATATTTCTTCCCGTGTAATTGAATGACATCAGGAAAAATATAGAAACTGTATAATTTTCCTCTTAATAATGCAGTATATAATGTCAATAACATTGTAAGATATAGAGAATTTTTATATCCATTTTTGTTTATAAGAATGATTCCATTTCGGAAGACAAAAAACATGTAATGAAGGGAATGATCCACAATGTGGTTAAGATCGTCAGTGGCGTTCATGGTCTGTTCTACAAGAACTATTGGTCCCATAGATGCCCATAAGAACGTTCCCCAAGACTAAATATCTCTACAACTGGCATATATATGACCAGTTGTAAAAGGGAAAGTAACAGTTCATATAGTCTGTCTCAAAAGTTTAAGCACTCTGCAAATCTCGTTTAAAATAATTGAAGGAGAAAATATTTTATGCTAATTTACAATAAATACTCAACATTTAATCAAAATAAAATAAAATAAGCCATTTTGGGTAGTTATAATAAATAATATTTTTATTTTTATTTATTTTTTTATTTTTTTCTTGAAGAAACGCTGTCTCAAAAGTTTAAGCACTTTATACAATTTTTTTTAGAAACACGGGATTGGTATTGTGTAATGACGTTGTATGACATCATATTGCACTTTTATACAAGTATAAAAGGTGGTGAAATTACTTCCTAATGTTTTAAACATGACAAAGGGTAAAGAATTCACAAAATGTGAGATTTTGAAAGATTTTAAATTGAAATCTCAAAATAAAACTGTTTCTGAAATTGCAAAAGCTTTAAATTGATCAAGGCTATGTATATATCAAGTACTTTCTAGAAATGATAATTTTAAGCGGAAATCAAGATGCAGACGACCACGTATGACGACTGTTCAGACTGATCGGAAAATACGGAGATTGGTATTTAGACAAAATATGTCCCCATACGGCAAATTAAAAATAATTTCAGAGTGCAGATGTCCAAAGACACTGTAAATAGACGTATTAAAGCGTGTGATTACATCATGTAAAAGAAATTGGCTCGCAAACCGTCTCTTAAATTACATCACAAACAGGTAAGAATGAACTGGGCTAAAAAACACATGACCTACGGTGACAAATGGCTTACTGTTTTATTCAGCGATGAGAAAAAGTGGAACTTAGATGGCCCTGATGGTTGGAAGGTGTATTGGCATGAGTTACGCAAGAACCGAAGGACATTTTTCAGCAGGCAGCAAGGCGATAAATCCATTATGGTTTAGGGGGCATTTGGGACATTTGTCAGCCCTCTCTAGCTTTTCTAAAAAGAAGAGAAGAGTGAAAAAAGTTTCAAGAGACCCTAAACCACCATTTGCTTCCATTCGGTGACATTTTGGGGGGTTTTGAATGAACTTTTCTGCAAGACAATGCCTCAATCCACGTATCCCATTTTACAAAACTTTGGATTTTTCAGAAAAATGATAAAGTACTTGACTAATCAGCTTTAAGTCCAGACTTAAACCCGATTGAGAATGTCTGGAATACTTTAACCCGCCAAGTTTAGGCAATGGAAAGCAGTATGACTCTATTGAAGAACTCCAAGAGGCTATTGAGAAAGCATGATATTCTTTGCCACCAGAAACCCCACAAAAACTAATAATTTCGACGAAAGCACGTTTATTTGAACTAATCCAAAAACATGAAAAAAAAATTGTTACTAAAAGTTCTGTAAAAATTATAAATATGGTTGTTTTTAACATAGTGCATAAACTTTTGAGACAGTTTTTTTTATAACTTTTTTTAAATTGTATTTTTTAAAATTATGTAATTTATTTTTTTCTATTTTTGCTATCGTTTATTTATATAATATTGCGAAATGTGTAAATAAAAAAATGTTATTAATTCTAACTTTTTATAATTCATTAAAAATCGATATTTTATGCTTGTGCTTAAACATTTGAGACAGACTATATACAAAACGGCTTTCCCAATTACAGCCATTGGCATGTCGAAAGATGAATCGTGTTTCACCGACGAACAATTGTCTTCCTATGTTCCATTGTTCATTCATGATGTCTCACGCTTAGTGTAAGAGTATTTGGATATGATGCTTTGTCAACAGGGACACATGAGTGGGACATTAGCTTCATAGTTTCACACACACACATAGTTTCAACACTATCAGCTGAAATGTATGCTCCGAAGGAATTCCACGTGTGCCTGTATTGTCTTGAGACGTAAATTGATACAAACTTTCGTGTCGATTTTGTTTTATCAAGGTAGGGGGGGGTGTCTCTGACGCCCCTTTTGTTTGATAACACTTTTTACGTCCAACGCAAAAAGCTTCTGCTGATGGTTTCACCGCCAATCATCCACTTTTTATTTGTACTAACAACGATATGTTCCGAAGAGCTCATGAGATCTACAGTCTCAGTCTGAGACGCGATTGAATTCTGTCCTCTTTAAAAAATAAATTAGATCAGCATATCTTCACCCTCACAATTAGATTTAAGCGCGAAAATGATTCTTGAGACTCAATAGCAGCTTTTAAATACCATTCCCATCGGTGCCTTCTACATCATCCAGGTGACT